>CM019227.1:9632402-9650210 GCA_009741485.1 Malurus cyaneus samueli | reverse complement strand
CTCCCAGAGCAGCTTTGAGGAAAACGCAGCCCAGAGGTGATTGCCAGCACCCCTCTGGGCTTTGGGAGACGTGGGGACGAAGAACTGCCCAGGAGCGGTGCACATCATCCCTCCCTCCTGCCGTGTCCCCGAGGCCGCGGGGTGCTGGATAGTGGGCACCGGGTGGCTTTGCCATGCCTCTTGTGGTCACACAGTGGCCGGGAGGGCTGGCAGCTGTCGCGGAGGTGGGGATGAGCCCGCCACCATGTCCCCATCCCTGTGCCCTTGCAGGGTGGGGAATTGTCCCCGAGGCTGCCCCTCTGTCTGAGTGACCCCAGCCAAGGCCACAGCTCCTGGAAGGGATAGACGCTCGGGCTCTCCCCTGTCCCGCTGCTCCGTGTATGGACTGGGCAGCCCGGGGATGAGGCTGCTCAGGGATCCTATATGGCACATGTGGGTTTGGGGCTGGATCCGGCCCAGCTCCATCCCGAGGTGCTGCCGTGGCATTCTGCAGCTCCACAAGGGTTTGGCTGGTGGCCTGAGGTTTCCCGCCGTGCTGCCATCGCCGGTCCACGGTGCCAGCGGATGCGGGTCATTCCCGGCCGAGAGGCGGGTGAATCCCAGGGACCGTGGCAGGCAGGAAGGCGTCCCACCCCAACCCGGGCAGCTCCCTTTCCTTCCCGGTTCCCTGGCCTCTCCCAGGGGAGCAGCAGCAGCTGGTGGGGGTTTTGGGAAGGGCATGGTTGGAACAGGAACCGGCAGGGCCCGGGGGAGCCGCTGTGAGCTCAGCGCAGCCTGGCCTGGGCACACACAATGGATCCAGCGGGTACCGGGAGGAAGAAACTCCCCAAGGAATTCCTCCATCGCTGGTGCTGCTCAGAAGCTGCTCCTCAGGGATCAGGCCGGGCTGAGCACATCTCTGGCCGTGGGGACAGAGCTGGGCTCCTAGATGGTCTTGCATGTCCCCAAATGTCCCCATTGGGAGCCCTGGGCTGCAGGACCTGGTGCGAGGCTGGGCTCTGCCAGGGGTCCCATCCCTCCCATCCCCTCCTGCCCACACGTTCCCACCAGCCAGGGAACTGCTGGAGGCTGGAGACAAGACTGGGAGCTGCAGGGACCAGGAGGCTCCCTCTGCCTCCAGGTGACAAAGGTGACAAATGGTGGGACCCTGGCACAGGTGTCCCAGCCAGCAGCCTGGGACTGTTCCTGGCAGCCCAAGTGGAAATGCTGGGTCAGGACCTCCTGTGAGCTCCACACTCGGCCCACGAGTGTCCCTTAGGTGTCCCCAGGCCCTGCCAGCCTGCAGGTGCCACCCCCATGTTGACTGTACACAGAGCTGTAATTGGGAGTGCCCGCTCTGCTTTGGGGCAGCTGCAGCTTTCATGGGCACGTGTGTCACCGGAGCACGAGGGACCTGTGCCACCAAACAAGAGTTACATGTGCCACCGGGAACAGAGGGCACATGTGCCACCAGGAGCACAGGGGACATGTGCCACCAGGAACAGAGGGGACCTGTGCCATCGGGAACAGAGGGGACCTGTGTCAGTGAGAACAGAGGGACCTGTGCCATCGGGAACGGGGGGTGCCTGTGTCACTAGGAGCACGGGGGGTACCTGTGCCACCATGAACAGTGGGCACCTGTGTCACCGGGAACAGAGGGAACCTGTGCCACCAAAACCAGACTTACATGTGCCACTGGGAACAGAGGGGACCTGTGCCACCAGGAACAGAGGGGTCCTGTGAAACCAGGAGTAAGTGGTACCTGTGGGGATGGACACCTCCAGGCCTGGTTGCCCCTGGAGATGGATGCTGCTGAGGATGGCAGACATTGCAGGCACAGAGGGCCCCAGAGCCAGTGCTGCTCTTACATCCCTGTCCTGTGACAGACATGGTGACACCATCAGCAGCCCCAGCTCTGGGAATGAGCTGTGCCAGCACCAGCCTCCTCAGGATCAAGCCCCTCTGCAGTTGCATTATCCGTGGGGTTTTCCAGCAGAGATATCCCAGCCCTTGCAGAGAAAGGTGTGGTTCTGCCTGGCAGAGGCAGCGGGTACCGCTCCCACGGGGACACTGTGGGCGCAGAGCAGGGTGGCTCTGGAATTCCAGCATCCCTGGAATTCCCACGCGGAATGCTCAGGTGTGGCCAGCGCTGCTGGGACGTGGCCAGCTCCACGCCCGCATGGCACCGGCAGCACCGGCCCCTCCGGCTCGGCTCCCGCAGCTCTGCCACCTCCCGCAGTCAATAAAGGCTCTGCCACCTTGTGCAAGACGGATCTCCCAGCTCTCAGCAGCACAGCTGAACTTTATGGACTTTCACAACCCACAAAACCTGTAATTAATCCTCCTAATGATCAGTTCTCCTTCCATCCCCATCAATCTAACCTGGGAAATGTTTACAGCTCAATAGTGCCACACACAGAGGCGCAGGGAAAATGAGATGGTGTTTTTTATGAGCTCTCCTCTCATTCCTGGTTCCTCCGGCAGCACAAATAAATCATCCCCTTTGAAACCATCCCCTGGGATCAGCCAGGCCCAGCAGCCCCACGCTGAATGATGGTGAAACAAGGCAGGAATGAGCTCGGCGTGTCCAAGCTGGCGGGAAAGCGTAGAGCTCCGTTTATTCCCAGTTGGAGCTGATCACTGCAGTGGGAATGGCTCTGCACTCCCAACAGGGATCATCCAGCATGAGGGCACCCCTGAGTTTGGGCACAGCTCCCTCCATGCCCAGCACAAGGTGCTGGGGTGGCCAAACTGCCCTGGGAAGTGGAGCCCGGCTGTGCCCAGCCCGGTGAGCTCCAGCTCCGGGGTGGAAAGATGGGTGTGGGACGGAATTGTGGATGAACAGCAGTGCTGACAGCGAGGAGGACGCTGAGCGGGAGGAAGAGCATCTCCCTGCCAGCTGCTGCCATGGCTGGGAGGGAGCCAGCATCTCAGGAAAGCCAGGAGTGGTGTCCGGCTGAGGTCCGAGCAGGGCGAGCTCAGGGAGTGACCAACACCTCGGGAGAGGGATGGGCTGAGGGGTGACAAAGGGAAACCACCAGATCCGTGCAAAACTGTCCAACATGGAGCCACAAGTGAGACACAGGCTCTTGGCATCTTAGAAATGTGTGTCCTACAGCAGAAGAGACCCAAAAGCACAGGGAAATCGGGGAAAACCTCCCATTCTTTTGGAAGCTCTGGCAACTCCATCTCTTCAAAATGCTCCTCACCCTTCCCTCAGGAACAGGCCAGGCTGGGCAGGCTCAGGGGATCAGCTGAGGACATCCCAGTTTCTGAATAAAGATGGACTTTGTGGGCTCCCAAAATCCCCACCTGGACCTGCCAGGGAGCCTGAAGGGCGACTCTGATTTCCATACCTGGGAAAGTCTTCCCAGCACCTGCATTTTGGATTAGGGTTGCAACAGGATCAAACCTAAAGCAGACGGGGCAGGACACAGGTGGAATTCTCTGTCGCTGCTTGACCAAGTGCAGAGTGGGAATTGGAAGCAGATGTTGACTGGAAAAGAGTTCCAAACCCTTCCAAGCCGGTGAGCTCACAGGTCCCTGGACTGTCTCTGCTTCCAGGCAGGCACAATCCAGACTTAAATATCTGCCCAAATCAAAACACACAGAAATTTAAATGGAAAAATGCTGCCTGAGCAGGATCTGCTGGATATACCCAAGGCTCTGCCATTCCAGGCTGCAGCAACCTCTCTGTGCTTCTAATTTATTTTTTTTTTTCCGACTTGGAAGGGATGGGAAAAGCAGGATGGAAAGAACCAAAGGAATTTTGTACCGTGTGAGGATGCACTTTTCAGAATGTGTTTTTATGTTCTTTCCAGCTCCTTCTCCATCAGCTGCAGTGAAAAAACGCAGCATTTCCCTGTGACCCATGTCCGTACCAAAGGATTCACCAAGCTGAGTGTTCCAGGACTGGCAGGACAGCCCGGAGCTGTGCACCAGAGGCACAACCAGAGCCCCCAAAGCAGAGGGATCACAAAATAAATGTCCCATTTCAGGCTCATAAGGTGCTCAGGCAAAGATGCAGTGCTGAGTCAGGGCTCTACCCTATGATCTCTACAATAAACAGATTTTTTTTTTTTTTGGGAAAAATGCCTTTTAAAACACTGAGGTCAAAAAATCATAAACCTGGGTCACGCTGAGAAATGTTTGTGCTTAAAAAAGAGCATTTTAAAAAGAATTCAAACAACTGTCTTCCCCTTTTTGAATATTTCCTGTCTTTTATACATTTTTTAATTTGCATGTTCCCAATGTTTTTAAAAAGACATTCAAAGGTGTTAAAACATTCACTCTGACCACCCAAAAGATTTTCTACCCACCGTGTTTTTATTGCGCTGAATCAAAAGAAAAACCTTTTGGTTCAAATAAACTTGAAACAATTCCTTCTCCTCCCCGCCTCCCTCCAGTTTTTTGGTTTAGCCAGTGAGTGGAAAAATCAATTATTCGCACTCCTCTAGCCCGATAAAAAGCTTCAGGACTCCACAAAGAGCCTCAAGGGAGCACTTGTGCTTTACAGCAAATAAAATGGTCTCCGAGTTTCTCAGCTCTCCTCCCTGATCACCCAGGATTCTGTGCTGAGATTGGCACTTCTGGGGTGACACGGGGAGTGGAGGGGACCAACATATTGTCACTGGTGGAACTAAAACACCCTCCTTTGGTAGGACATCACATCCTCCTGGGTGGACATCACATCCTCCTTTGGTGGGACATCATATCCTCCTTTGGGGGGGCATCACCTCCTCCTGGGGGATAAAGCATCCTCCTTTGGGGGGACCAAAGCATCCCTGGGAGACAAAAGCATCCTCCTTTGGTGGGACATCCATCCTCCTTTGGCGGGCCAAAGCATCCTCCTGGGGGGACCAAAGCATCCTCCTTTGGGGGGACATCACCTCCTCCTGGGGAACATCACATCTTCCCTGGTGAGACCTCACGGCTGCAAAGCGTGTCTGGAGCCAGGGGCTGAGCCCGTTTCCACGGCGACAGACACCCCAAGGGACAGCACCCAGTGCCCCCACCCAGCCCCTGGTCTGCAGCTCCTAAAGAGCCATGCTGCATACAGGGAATGAGCTTGGAAGAACTGTAAGAGAGAAATAATGCCGTGATTTTCCAGGATACACTCTCCAAGCATCTTTTTGGTTCGAGGGTTTTTAGGAGTGACTTTATGTAAAACTGCAGCGGAAGTAGGTTTTTTTTAAGCAACCTACACATTAAAAGTAAATCAATATTAATTTCTGGAGCCTTTTATTTCCAGCCTCCAGCTGGCTGCTGCGTTTGCTTCAGCACGGTAAAATCTGGTAGGAAAGGAGAAACACTGCAGAGGAAGGCCTGAGAACCTGTGACAAAGGAATGTGACACGCAGTGCCATCACTGTGACAGCTGCTCTGGGTCATGTCCTTCTTGTAAAAGGTTTCAAGGAAATGAAGACAAGGAATGCAAAAAGGTGAAGATGGGGATCTCTGTGTTTCATTAAACAAACTCAGTCCAGGCGAAACCTGGATGGCCTCTCCAAAGGTCAGTCGGGATGGAGAAGGGAGCCATTCCACACCAGGTCATGGAATCCTGGATGGTTTGGATTGGAAGGGAACTCAAGCCCATCCATTCCAAACCCCTGCCATGGGCAGGGACACTCCCACTATCCCAGGCTGCTCTAAGCCGTCCAGCCTGGCCTTGGACACTTCCAGGGATCCAGGGGAGCCACAGCTGCTCTGGCACCCTGTGCCACAGGATCCAACCAGATGGCTGCTGCTGGAAGGGGTTTGCCCCGGGGCTCCATCAGCTGCTGCTGCCGGCGTCAGTCCCTGTTCCGGTGCCGATGCCGGTGCGGGTCCCGGTGCCGGTCCGGTGTCCCGCCGCCCCGCCTCGCTGCGGCTCCGCCCCGTCCGTCCCCTCCCTCCCGCCGCCGTCCGCAGCCGCCGCGCTCCCGGTGCGCGGGGCAGCCGCAGCATGGCCGAGCTGCGCATCGTCCCGGCCGCCCGGCCCCTGCCGCTCCCCCGCTCCATGCCGCCGCACCGCCGCCGCCGGCGCCCGGCCCGGCTCGCCCGGTCCCGACCCGCCTCGGCGCCCGCCCCGGGCCGCCCATAAAAGCGGCCCCGCGCCGCCCAGCCTCCCGCCGCCGCCGCCGCTCCGCCGCCGGCCATGGCCAAGGACCAGCTGAAGCCGCGGCTGTCGAATGCTCAAAGGGAGAGCGGCTACGGCTTCCACCTGCACGGCGAGAAAGGCAAGAGCGGCCAGTTCATCCGCAAAGTGGAGCCCGGCTCGCCCGCCGAGGCGGCGGGGCTGCGCGCCGGGGACCGCGTCGTCGAGGTGAACGGGCTCAACGTGGAGCAGGAGACGCATCACCAGGTGCGGGGATAGCGGGCATGGGCACCGCGCTGAGCGCTCTGCTGCCGGGCAGTGCCCGGCTCCAGCCTCCCTGCAGCGGGCAAAAAGAGGGGGTTTCACCCAAAATGTCCCTGCGGGAGCATCCGCGGTCTGGGCGGCGCTGGGGGGTGTCGCGGTGGGGTGGGTGCTCCCCCGAATGCCGGGTCTGGCTGCAGAGGGGCTTTGCGTGGTCCGTGACCCGCGGTTCTGTGCGGTGCGGGGTCTCGGTGCTGGGCACGGCGTGTTGGAATCGTGTCAAGGTGGGAAAGCAGAAGGTGTGTGGGGCTGGGCAGGGCTCTGCCGCGTTATGCAATCTGTGGTGGAAAGGAATGGGAGACCCGGGCTTTATTTCCGGCTCTGCTGTGGGTTTTCTTGGCTGCTTTGGGCGAGCTGCGCCTGCTTGTGCAGCCTGGAGTGTAGGAAGATGCCTTAAAATCTCCAGATAAAGCCGTGCAGATGTTCAGCAGTTGGGCTGGCCTGAGAGCGATAGTGCTCGGGGGTGGGAGTCGTGGCTCTTCCTGACCACGGCTGTGGCTGGGGAGGTCCGAGGGAGCTGTTTCTCTGCTCGCCAACAGAAGTCGTTTCAGGCTGTGGCATTTTCTGCTTGTAAAACTGGAACTTGAATTTGTCAAACAATTTAGTCTAAAAAAAAACCAAACCAAGAAATGCGGAAAAAAACAAGCGACGAGGAAAAAACCAAGCAGTGGGGTTCAAGCTGCTCCAGTCCTGCTGGATACTCGGAGCCTGGTAGGGGCACAATTTGCCTCGTGGCTCATGGGACTCTGCAGGATTTAGTGTTTCAGTAACTTAAAACATCTGGTCAGCCCTGCTGCCAGCGCTGCATGGGGGCAGAGCTGGGATGTGCCTTGACCCCGCTGAGTTTTGGGGGGCTGTGGGTTCCCAGACTTCACCCCCAGGTGTGGATGTTGCTGTGCTGAAGGTGAGGCCGAGCTTCCAGGTGGCTCCACTAAAGCCCCGTGGGCTCCTCTCCGTGGGCCTGGTGGGGTTTCGTGGCTCCTTGAGCTTGTTTTGAAGATCTGAGCCAGCGTGTGAAAGTTGATGTTTGTCCTGAATGCGATTTCAGCCCCCTTGAAGGAGGATCCCCATCTTTGATCTGGCTGGGCAGGAAGGAGGGCTGTGTTCCTGCGGTGCCTTGGAAGCTACCAGAGCTCCCTGCTGGAGCCGGGCTGCTGGGGACGGGCGATAGCGGAGCCAGCTGTGCCTTTGAAACGTGCTGGGCCTTCCCAGTAGGTCAAGTGAAATGGGAGGGGGAAATTTCTCTTTCTTCCTTTTTTTTTTTTTTCCCTTCTTTTTTTTTGGTTTTTTTTGTTTTGTTTTTTTTGGTTTTTTTGTTTGGTTTTTTTTTTTTTTTTTTTTTGTTTTGGCTGCTGGTGGCGGCACAGAGCGCTGGCACTCGGTCCCTGTGCAGAGCAGTGATTGGAACAGGGTGTCCCATGCAGGTGTCAAGGAACTCTGGCTGCCGTGGCCCCTCCCATTTCACTTGACCTACTGGGAAGGCCCAGCACGTTTCAAAGGCACAGCTGGCTCCGCTATCGCCCGTCCCCAGCAGCCCGGCTCCAGCAGGGAGCTCTGGTAGCTTCCAAGGCACCGCAGGAACACAGCCCTCCTTCCTGCCCAGCCAGATCAAAGATGGGGATCCTCCTTCAAGGGGGCTGAAATCGCATTCAGGACAAACATCAACTTTCACACGCTGGCTCAGATCTTCAAAACAAGCTCAAGGAGCCACGAAACCCCACCAGGCCCACGGAGAGGAGCCCACGGGGCTTTAGTGGAGCCACCTGGAAGCTCGGCCTCACCTTCAGCACAGCAACATCCACACCTGGGGGTGAAGTCTGGGAACCCACAGCCCCCCAAAACTCAGCGGGGTCAAGGCACATCCCAGCTCTGCCCCCATGCAGCGCTGGCAGCAGGGCTGACCAGATGTTTTAAGTTACTGAAACACTAAATCCTGCAGAGTCCCATGAGCCACGAGGCAAATTGTGCCCCTACCAGGCTCCGAGTATCCAGCAGGACTGGAGCAGCTTGAACCCCACTGCTTGGTTTTTTCCTCGTCGCTTGTTTTTTTCCGCATTTCTTGGTTTGGTTTTTTTTTTAGACTAAATTGTTTGACAAATTCAAGTTCCAGTTTTACAAGCAGAAAATGCCACAGCCTGAAACGACTTCTGTTGGCGAGCAGAGAAACAGCTCCCTCGGACCTCCCCAGCCACAGCCGTGGTCAGGAAGAGCCACGACTCCCACCCCCGAGCACTATCGCTCTCAGGCCAGCCCAACTGCTGAACATCTGCACGGCTTTATCTGGAGATTTTAAGGCATCTTCCTACACTCCAGGCTGCACAAGCAGGCGCAGCTCGCCCAAAGCAGCCAAGAAAACCCACAGCAGAGCCGGAAATAAAGCCCGGGTCTTCCCATTCCTTTCCACCACAGATTGCATAACGCGGCAGAGCCCTGCCCAGCCCCACACACCTTCTGCTTTCCCACCTTGACACGATTCCAACACGCCGTGCCCAGCACCGAGACCCCGCACCGCACAGAACCGCGGGTCACGGACCACGCAAAGCCCCTCTGCAGCCCAGACCCGGCATTCGGGGGAGCACCCACCCCACCGCGACACCCCCCAGCGCCGCCCAGACCGCGGATGCTCCCGCAGGGACATTTTGGGTGAAACCCCCTCTTTTTGCCCGCTGCAGGGAGGCTGGAGCCGGGCACTGCCCGGCAGCAGAGCGCTCAGCGCAGGTGCCATGGCCGCTAATCCCCGCACCTGGTGATGCGTCTCCTGCTCCACGTTGAGCCCGTTCACCTCGACGACGCGGTCCCCGGCGCGCAGCCCCGCCGCCTCGGCGGGCGAGCCGGGCTCCACTTTGCGGATGAACTGGCCGCTCTTGCCTTCTCGCCGTGCAGTGGAAGCCGTAGCCGCTCTCCTCTTGAGCATTCGCACAGCCGCGGCTTCAGCTGGTCCTTGGCCATGGCCGGCGGCGGAGCGGCGGCGGCGGGGGAGGGGCGGGCGCGGGGCCGCTTTTATGGGCGGCCCGGGGCGGGCGCGAGGGCGGGTCGGGACCGGGGCGGCGGGCCGGCGCGGGGCCGGCTGGGGCTGCGGCCGGCGATGGCGGGAGGGGCCGGGCCGGGCAGGGCCGGGGCCGGGGCCGGCGATGCGCAGGCGGCCATGCTGCGGTGCCCCGCGGCCCGGGAGCGCGGGGCGGGCGGCGGCGGGACGGGAGGGGACGGGGGACGGGGGCGGAGCCGCAGCGAGGGAGGGCGGGCGGTGGCGACACGGACGGCACCGCACCGGCATCGGCACCGGAACAGGGACTGACGCCGGCAGCAGCAGCTGATGGAGCCCCGGGGCCAAACCCCTTCCAGCAGCAGCCATCTGGTTGGATCCCTGTGGCACAGGGTGCCCAGAGCAGCTGTGGCTGCCCCTGGATCCCTGGAAGTGTCCAAGGCCAGGCTGGACGGGGCTTAGAGCAGCCTGGGATAGTGGGAGGTGTCCCTGCCCATGGCAGGGGGTTGGAATTGGATGGGCTATGAGTTCCCTTCCAATCCAAACCATTCCAGGATTCCATGACTCCTGGTGTGGAATGGCTCCCTCTCCATCCCGACTGACCTTTGGAGAGGCCATCCAGGTTTCGCCTGGACTGAGTTTGTTTAATGAAACACAGAGATCCCCATCTTCACCTTTTTGCATTCCTTGTCTTCATTTCCTTGAAACCTTTTACAAGAAGGACATGACCCAGAGCAGCTGTCACAGTGATGGCACTGCGTGTCACATTCCTTTGTCACAGGTTCTCAGGCCTTCCTCTGCAGTGTTTCTCCTTTCCTACCAGATTTTACCGTGCTGAAGCAAACGCAGCAGCCAGCTGGAGGCTGGAAATAAAAGGCTCCAGAAATTAATATTGATTTACTTTTAATGTGTAGGTTGCTTAAAAAAAACCTACTTCCGCTGCAGTTTTACATAAAGTCACTCCTAAAAACCCTCGAACCAAAAAGATGCTTGGAGAGTGTATCCTGGAAAATCACGGCATTATTTCTCTCTTACAGTTCTTCCAAGCTCATTCCCTGTATGCAGCATGGCTCTTTAGGAGCTGCAGACCAGGGGCTGGGTGGGGGGCACTGGGTGCTGTCCCTTGGGGTGTCTGTCGCCGTGGAAACGGGCTCAGCCCCTGGCTCCAGACACGCTTTGCAGCCGTGAGGTCTCACCAGGGAAGATGTGATGTTCCCCAGGAGGAGGTGATGTCCCCCCAAAGGAGGATGCTTTGGTCCCCCCAGGAGGATGCTTTGGCCCCGCCAAAGGAGGATGCGATGTCCCACCAAAGGAGGATGCTTTTGTCTCCCCAGGAGGATGCTTTGGTCCCCCCAAAGGAGGATGCTTTATCCCCCCAGGAGGAGGTGATGCCCCCCCAAAGGAGGATATGATGTCCCACCAAAGGAGGATGTGATGTCCACCCAGGAGGATGTGATGTCCTACCAAAGGAGGGTGTTTTAGTTCCACCAGTGACAATATGTTGGTCCCCTCCACTCCCCGTGTCACCCCAGAAGTGCCAATCTCAGCACAGAATCCTGGGTGATCAGGGAGGAGAGCTGAGAAACTCGGAGACCATTTTATTTGCTGTAAAGCACAAGTGCTCCCTTGAGGCTCTTTGTGGAGTCCTGAAGCTTTTTATCGGGCTAGAGGAGTGCGAATAATTGATTTTTCCACTCACTGGCTAAACCAAAAAACTGGAGGGAGGCGGGGAGGAGAAGGAATTGTTTCAAGTTTATTTGAACCAAAAGGTTTTTCTTTTGATTCAGCGCAATAAAAACACGGTGGGTAGAAAATCTTTTGGGTGGTCAGAGTGAATGTTTTAACACCTTTGAATGTCTTTTTAAAAACATTGGGAACATGCAAATTAAAAAAAATGTATAAAAGACAGGAAATATTTCAAAAAGGGGGAAGACAGTTGTTTGAATTCTTTTTAAAATGCTCTTTTTTAAGCACAAACATTTTCTCAAGCGTGACCCAGGTTTATTGATTTTTTTGACCTCAGTGTTTTTAAAAGGCATTTTTCCCAAAAAAAAAAAAAAATCTGTTTATTGTAGAGATCATAGGGGTAGAGCCCTGACTCAGCACTGCATCTTTGCCTGAGCACCTTATGAGCCTGAAATGGGACATTTATTTTGTGATCCCTCTGCTTTGGGGGCTCTGGTTGTGCCTCTGGTGCACAGCTCCGGGCTGTCCTGCCAGTCCTGGAACACTCAGCTTGGTGAATCCTTTGGTACGGACATGGGTCACAGGGAAATGCTGCGTTTTTTCACTGCAGCTGATGGAGAAGGAGCTGGAAAGAACATAAAAACACATTCTGAAAAGGTGCATCCTCACACGGTACAAAATTCCTTTGGTTCTTTCCATCCTGCTTTTTCCCATCCCTTCCAAGCCTCGTGGAAAAAAAAAAATAAATTAGAAAGCACAGAGAGGTTGCTGCAGCCTGGAATGGCAGAGCCTTGGGTATATCCAGCAGATCCTGCTCAGGCAGCATTTTTCCATTTAAATTTCTGTGTGTTTTGATTTGGGCAGATATTTAAGTCTGGATTGTGCCTGCCTGGAAGCAGAGACAGTCCAGGGACCTGTGAGCTCACCGG
Organism: Malurus cyaneus samueli; assembly: GCA_009741485.1. Classification (NCBI taxonomy): domain Eukaryota; kingdom Metazoa; phylum Chordata; class Aves; order Passeriformes; family Maluridae; genus Malurus; species Malurus cyaneus. The sequence continues at coordinate 9,638,237 of CM019227.1, read as the reverse complement.
CTTGGAAGGGTTTGGAACTCTTTTCCAGTCAACATCTGCTTCCAATTCCCACTCTGCACTTGGTCAAGCAGCGACAGAGAATTCCACCTGTGTCCTGCCCCGTCTGCTTTAGGTTTGATCCTGTTGCAACCCTAATCCAAAATGCAGGTGCTGGGAAGACTTTCCCAGGTATGGAAATCAGAGTCGCCCTTCAGGCTCCCTGGCAGGTCCAGGTGGGGATTTTGGGAGCCCACAAAGTCCATCTTTATTCAGAAACTGGGATGTCCTCAGCTGATCCCCTGAGCCTGCCCAGCCTGGCCTGTTCCTGAGGGAAGGGTGAGGAGCATTTTGAAGAGATGGAGTTGCCAGAGCTTCCAAAAGAATGGGAGGTTTTCCCCGATTTCCCTGTGCTTTTGGGTCTCTTCTGCTGTAGGACACACATTTCTAAGATGCCAAGAGCCTGTGTCTCACTTGTGGCTCCATGTTGGACGGTTTTGCACGGATCTGGTGGTTTCCCTTTGTCACCCCTCAGCCCATCCCTCTCCCGAGGTGTTGGTCACTCCCTGAGCTCGCCCTGCTCGGACCTCAGCCGGACACCACTCCTGGCTTTCCTGAGATGCTGGCTCCCTCCCAGCCATGGCAGCAGCTGGCAGGGAGATGCTCTTCCTCCCGCTCAGCGTCCTCCTCGCTGTCAGCACTGCTGTTCATCCACAATTCCGTCCCACACCCATCTTTCCACCCCGGAGCTGGAGCTCACCGGGCTGGGCACAGCCGGGCTCCACTTCCCAGGGCAGTTTGGCCACCCCCAGCACCTTGTGCTGGGCATGGAGGGAGCTGTGCCCAAACTCAGGGGTGCCCCTCATGCTGGATGATCCCTGTTGGGAGTGCAGAGCCATTCCCACTGCAGTGATCAGCTCCAACTGGGAATAAACGGAGCTCTACGCTTTCCCGCCAGCTTGGACACGCCGAGCTCATTCCTGCCTTGTTTCACCATCATTCAGCGTGGGGCTGCTGGGCCTGGCTGATCCCAGGGGATGGTTTCAAAGGGGATGATTTATTTGTGCTGCCGGAGGAACCAGGAATGAGAGGAGAGCTCATAAAAAACACCATCTCATTTTCCCTGCGCCTCTGTGTGTGGCACTATTGAGCTGTAAACATTTCCCAGGTTAGATTGATGGGGATGGAAGGAGAACTGATCATTAGGAGGATTAATTACAGGTTTTGTGGGTTGTGAAAGTCCATAAAGTTCAGCTGTGCTGCTGAGAGCTGGGAGATCCGTCTTGCACAAGGTGGCAGGGCCTTTATTGACTGCGGGAGGTGGCAGAGCTGCGGGAGCCGAGCCGGAGGGGCCGGTGCTGCCGGTGCCATGCGGGCGTGGAGCTGGCCACGGTCCCAGCAGCGCTGGCCACACCTGAGCATTCCGCGTGGGAATTCCAGGGATGCTGGAATTCCAGAGCCACCCTGCTCTGCGCCCACAGTGTCCCCGTGGGAGCGGTACCCGCTGCCTCTGCCAGGCAGAACCACACCTTTCTCTGCAAGGGCTGGGATATCTCTGCTGGAAAACCCCACGGATAATGCAACTGCAGAGGGGCTTGATCCTGAGGAGGCTGGTGCTGGCACAGCTCATTCCCAGAGCTGGGGCTGCTGATGGTGTCACCATGTCTGTCACAGGACAGGGATGTAAGAGCAGCACTGGCTCTGGGGCCCTCTGTGCCTGCAAGTGCTCATCCTCAGCAGCATCCATCTCCAGGGGCAACCAGGCCTGGAGGTGTCCATCCCCACAGGTACCACTTACTCCTGGTTTCACAGGACCCCTCTGTTCCTGGTGGCACAGGTCCRCTCTGTTCCCAGTGGCACATGTAAGTCTGGTTTTGGTGGCACAGGTTCCCTCTGTTCCCGGTGACACAGGTGCCCACTGTTCATGGTGGCACAGGTACCCCCCGTGCTCCTAGTGACACAGGCACCCCCCGTTCCCGATGGCACAGGTCCCCTCTGTTCTCACTGACACAGGTCCCCTCTGTTCCCGATGGCACAGGTCCCCTCTGTTCCTGGTGGCACATGTCCCCTGTGCTCCTGGTGGCACATGTGCCCTCTGTTCCCGGTGGCACATGTAACTCTTGTTTTGGTGGCACAGGTCCCCCGTGCTCCCGGTGACACGTGCCCATGACAGCTGCGCTGCCCCAAAGCAGAGCGGGCACTCCCCAATTACAGCTCTGTGTACAGTCAACATGGGGGTGGCACCTGCAGGCTGGCAGGGCCTGGGGACACCTAAGGGACACTCGTGGGGCCGAGTGTGGAGCTCACAGGAGGTCCTGACCCAGCATTTCCACTTGGGCTGCCAGGAACAGTCCCAGGCTGCTGGGCTGGGGACACCTGTGCCAGGGTCCCACTGCCATTGTCACCTTGTCACCTTGGAGCAGAGGTACTGTCGCCTCCTGGTCCCTGCAGCTCCCAGTCCTTGTCTCCAGCCTCCAGCAGTTCCCTGGCTGGTGGGAACGTGTGGGCAGGAGGGGATGGGAGGGATGGGAGGGATGGGACCCCTGGCAGAGCCCAGCCCCGCACCAGGTCCTGCAGCCCAGGGCTCCCAATGGGGACATTTGGGGACATTGCAAGGACCATCTAGGAGGCCCAGCTCTGTCCGTCCACGGCCAGAGATGTGCTCAGCCCCGGCCTGTATCCCTGAGGAGCAGCTTCTGAGCAGCACCAGCGATGGAGGAAATTCCTTGGGGAGTTTTCTTCCTCCGGTACCCGCTGGATCCATTGTGTGTGCCCAGGCCAGGCTGCGCTGAGCTCACAGCGGCTCCCCCGGGCCCTGCCGGTTCCTGTTCCAACCATGCCCTTCCCAAAACCCCCACCAGCTGCTGCTGCTCCCCTGGGAGAGGCCAGGGAACCGGGAAGGAAAGGGAGCTGCCCCGGGTTGGGGTGGGACGCCTTCCTGCCTGCCACGGTCCCTGGGATTCACCCGCCTCTCGGCCGGGAATGACCCGCATCCGCTGGCACCGTGGACCGGGCGATGGCAGCACCGGCCGGGAAACCTCAGGCCACCAGCCAAACCCTTGTGGAGCTGCAGAATGCCACGGCAGCACCTCGGGGATGGAGCTGGGCCGGATCCAGCCCCAAACCCCACATGTGCCATATAGGATCCCTGAGCAGCCTCATCCCCGGGCTGCCCAGTCCATACACGGAGCAGCGGGACAGGGGAGAGCCCGAGCGTCTATCCCTTCCAGGAGCTGTGGCCTTGGCTGGGGTCACTCAGACAGAGGGGCAGCCTCGGGGACAATTCCCCACCCTGCAAGGGCACAGGGATGGGGACATGGTGGCCGGGCTCATCCCCACCTCCGCGACAGCTGCCAGCCCTCCCGGCCACTGTGTGACCACAAGAGGGCATGGCAAAGCCACCCGGTGCCACTGTCCAGCACCCCGCGGCCTCGGGGACACGGCAGGAGGGAAGGGATGAGCTGTGCCACCGCTGCCTGGGCAGTTCTTCGTTCCCCACGTCTCCCAAAGCCCAGAGGGGTGCTGGCAATCACCTCCTGGGCTGCAGTTTTCCTGCAAAGCTGCTCTGGGAGATCAGGGGACACCAGGACCTGGAACGTGCTGCTGCAGCTCTGGGCCTGTCCATGCTCCTCTCAAACACTTTTGTCCCCCCTCTTTGCTCCCAGCTGCAAATCCCAGCTGCTGGCACTCCCCCTGAGCATCGCTGCGGCTGTATTTCATTTTGGAGCATCCACGGGGGTCTGGGTGTGGCGTTCCTGTGGCCCGAGGTGTGGGGACCCTCGAGGTCCGGCCACGAAGCCCCTCAGAGCAAGGGGCATGTGGGCATTTCCCCCAGGATCAGCCTTTGGAGAGGATCAGATTAACATCCATTAGGGATGGCTGAGTCCTGCCCGGAGGTGGGAGGGTAATTAAATGCCTTTTTCAGCTTCCTTCCATTTCATTGTGCTCATTGGCCCCCGGGGAAAGCCCAGATGTCTCTGGAGAACCGGGAGCACGGAGGAAATTATTTTACAGCCCCGGTGGGGAATCAGCTCGTGTGCAACAGGAAAAATTATTTTTTAAGGTGAGGAGTGAAGGGTTTGTGGCTCACCGAGAGTCTCGCTGGGTTCACTCCAGCAATCGGCGCCTTCAAGTGTTTGCTTCAGACAGACGAGGGGCTCTCATCCCATCATCCTTCAACCCCTCGTGATCAAAACTGAGCTTGACAATGTTCTGCCTCATTATATGCTTTTCTACCTCATTTTATCCCTTTCTACCTCATTTTATCCCATCTTTTCCTGGAGAAGGGCAATCGGCCTCACGGCCACTCCAGGGGCTGGGGCTCCTGGCAGGGATGGACTCAAAGCAGCAATTGTGTCTCATGCATGCCGGGGAAGGGCAGGAATTGGAAAATTGTGGGAGTGAGGAAGGAGGGCTCAGCCTGATCTGGCTTCCCCGACAGGTTTTCCCTTCCAGATCCCAACCAAAGACAGCACAAACTTCAGCAGGTGCGGGGGCTCATCTAAGAGGGGTGGAAATGTTTCTTTTTGTCAGATTTCCTGCAAAATCCACTGGTGCATTAAAGCTCAGCCGTGCCAGACTCAGCCCCCCAAACCTCAGGTTTTTGTAAATCCCAGCTCCCACCCTCTCCAACACCCCTTCCCCATGTGCTCCTGCTCAGCCCTGAGGCTTCTCCCTGTTTTAATGGGGACTGACATTTATTCCATCAGTGGGAATATAGGGAAATTAAACCCTGAGCAGGCCAAACACAAGCAGAGCAGTGAGGGCTCGCATTTGTACAGCCCAGTTGAGGAAATATCCCGAAATTTTGTCATCTGAACTGGCACTTGGCCTGGCAGTAACTCCCCGACAGGCAGTAAAAGAGATTTACTGTAAAACTGCATAAAAAATGGTGTCAAGGAGTTAAATCATGTCAGAAAAATCTGGGAGTGACCCAACAGCTGATGTGTCTGCCCCGTGCAGAGCCAGACCAGGTTTTGCTCTTTAAAAAACCCCACCAAGATCCCACAACAGCACCAGGAAGCCAAAGTTTCCTTTGATCACATTTCATTTTAATGAGGGCAGGTTCCGAGGAAGCAAACAGTACATGTTTATATCAGATTGCAAACAAGCCAGTACAGAAATGTAAAAAAAATAAACAAAAATAAATATCTCCCCTGTTTCTTTCTCCCCGAGTTCATAGCGCAAGGCTGACCTGGAAACGAGATGAATTTACCGCTGCGGCTGGGCAGCGGCGGTGAGAAATCAGATTTTTTTGGGATGTCATTGTCTGTGTGGTTTCAGAGAGGTCTGAGGACCCCGAGATCTGCCGAGGAGACCCTTCCCAGTCAGATGAGCAGCTCCCACCTGGGGCAGTCAGTGCTCCTCTGGCACGTGGAGCATCTCCACCAGGTCCATCAGCGGGTCAGAGCCAGGTCTCCAAGCGGGAAAAGCTGGAAGGAGAAGAGGGGATGAATTATTTTGGAGCCTCCAGCTCCAGCATCACCTCCCTCCCCACGTGGGACCATGTTCCCCCTCAGTGCAGTGTTCAAACCACGGCTCCATTCACATTTCCACCAAATCTGCTCCTCCACCAGCTCAGATCTGCCCTGCAGGTTCCCATTCTGCCGCTGTGCACGCTGATAAACCCCACACAGACCCCAATGCCAGGTTTGGACCTGCCCACAGGGCTCCCAGCGGGAATTTGGCTGGGAAATCACACGTCAGGTCAAAGCCTGTGGTACCCGGGACGAGCACAGGAGGCAACGGGACAGCACTGACTTATCCAGGGCTGGGCTGACCTGCCTGGGCTTTCCCAAAATGATTCAGATCCCAGATTCAGCATTTTAGAATCTCAGATTGTTTTGGTTTGGAAAGGAC
>CM019227.1:9595091-9632377 GCA_009741485.1 Malurus cyaneus samueli | reverse complement strand
GTCCTCAAAAAAAAAAAAAAAATAAAAAAAAAAAAAAAAAAAAAAAAAAAAGGAAGTGGGGAGGAATATAGCTACATGTTTCAGGGGCTGATCCAACAGCTAAAAGCCCTGGTGGATTTCAGCTGGATGTTGGCTCCGGCTTTACATAAGAGGAAAGAAATGTAAAGGCTGGAGCCAGCCCCAAGCCAGTCCCACGCAGGCTGGCTGAGCCCCGAGGGGCAGGACAGGGCTCCTGAGGGGGGCCATGCTGGGAGCATTCCGGCATCACCGGGCTGGGATATCCCATGGACACGCCAGGACACCCCATTGACACCTCAGGGACATCCCATGGACATCCCAGGACACCCCAGGACACCTCATGGACCCCAGAACACCAGGACACCCATGGAATCCGAGCCAACCCTGGACACCCCAGGACACCCCATGGACACCAGACACCCATGGACACCTCATGACCATCCCATGGACACCCCAGAAACCCAAGACACTCATGGACACTACGGACACCCCATGGACACCCCAGACCCCAAGACACCCATGGACACCCCATGGACACCTCACGGACATCCCATGGGCATCCCATGGACATCCCAGGACACCCCAAGACACCCCATGGACACCCATGGACACCTCACGGCATCCAACACCCAGGACACCCCATTGATGCCCATGGACACCCCATGGACACTCTTCTGGCACAGGCAGCTCAGTCCCACAGGGTGCACGTTTGTGATGCACCAAATGAGAGGCACAGAAATCCTACAACTCTGGGATGGGCTGGGTTAGAAGCGACCTTAAAGATCGTTCAGTCCCACACCCTGCCATGGGCAGGGACTTAAAGCCATCCAGTGCCACCCCCTGCCATGGGAAGGGACACCTTCTACTGTCCCAGGTTGCTCCAAGCCCTGTCCAGCCTGGCCTTGGACACTCCCAGGGATCCAGGGGCAGCCACAGCTTCTCAGGGCAGAGGTTGGTATTTCTCCTTGGTATTATATTATTGATATTCTATTTGATATTGATATTATTCTGACATGCTCCAAGGCAATCCAGCCAGGCTGCTTCCCATCATCAGGATCCCTCAGTTCCTTTACCATCCAGCCCCATCTTCTCCTACCTAACAAGCACAAATTCCCAGTGGAAACTTCCTCCAACAGCCGTCTGCTGTCGATATTCTGTGACCTTCCACTCTGGGGGACGTTTCCAGGGTGTTTCCAGGCTCACACTGGGGACAGAGCTGTCCTGGGGACCCCTTGGAGTGTGGCATCTCAGCCAAGCAACATCCTCCTCCTGGAGGAACCAGCTCCTTGGCCCAGCAGGGATCAAAGCGTGTGGAGCTGGGGATGGATGAAGGAGGAGGAGGAAAGTCCAAAGCAGCAATATCAGTGCAGAATCTCATGATTTTTCTCTTCTGAGAAGGCCAGGAGTGAGTGCAAATCCCAGCTGGCAAGATGGGGATCCAGCCTTTTGTGAGAGGATGCTGGAAGTTGCGTCTGTGCAGGGCACAACTCGTTCCTGTAATGAACCCGAGCAGAGTCCAACTCATCCATGCTCGAGTTCTTGGAAGCGCCCAGGTTTACTGTAAGGATGTGGTTGGCTCCCGTCTCACTCGGAGCCAGCCCCTGCTGGATGGGCTATTTTTGAGTGCTCTGGACATTAGAAGGGCCTCAGCACTTTGGTGTTTAATAGAGCCATTACTGAATGGCAGCGGTACAGCTCACGGAGCATCCCGGCGCATCCTCCGGGTCACCCGACACGGGACGCACGCTGCCGGCTTTACTCACTCCAGAAAAAGCCATTACACTCCCTCCTCCCCATGAGACAGGGATCGATTTGGAAGCACCTGGTGCTCCTCCTGGCTCATTCCTGCACCTGCCCCGTGCCCAAGCAAAGGCAGGTTTAGGAGCTCTTGTTCCACTGCAGCCACTCTCTGACATGGGCTCAACCTTCCCAGCTGGGAGTGCAGGATTTTCTCACTCCCAGAGAGCAGCCTGAAGTGTCTTTTATGTGTGTTTTTGGTGTGACTTGGATAACTTCTCACCCTGATAAACTCTCCCTGAACAGAGCTCTCTCCTCCCAGGAGCAATCCCTGCTGACAGCCAGCAGTGCTGTCCGCACGGCGCCGAGACCCTTCAGATCCAGCGCGGCTCCAGATCTCCAGCAGAGCGCACGTTTCCTCTCCCCGAGTATTTTTAAATATCTTCCCAACGAAACAGCTGATAAGCAATTTGTCTTCTATTTATACTCTAAGTAAGTAAAGATAATTTTAGGATTCTTCTTCCCCTCGCAGAAGCCGATGCTCCGCAAATACCGTAGCACGTCAGCGGGCACATGGCACCCTGCTGCTCCGAGAGGGGCTTGTGCCAGGAACTCCCCCAGAGGAGCAAAATCCTGCTTATTTTTGGGAGAGAAAGAAACTTTTGAACAAATTCTGGTTCCTGTGAAAGTTTTCTACAGATTCCCAGGAGTTTGAGATTTCAGCCTCTTGGGTGATTTCTATAAGCTGCACGTGTTTATTGACCCCAGGCAGGGTCCAGCTGATCCCAAGCCCTTTTGGAAACACATTTTTATGTTTTCATCTAAAACCCTGAGATTTTGGCTGCAGCATCACATTTACCAACCACACAGACACTGAGTCGAGACTTTGCTCAGCCATCCCAGTGCGTGGATGAACCCTTAATGATGTCATTCCACATTTATTGAGGGGAAGGGATTGGGATCATCACAAAATCATAGAATTCCAGAATGGTTTGAGTCAGAAGTGACATGAAAGCCCATCCAGTGCCACCCCCTGTCCTGTGCAGGGACACCTCCCACTATCCCAGGTTGCTCCAAGCCCTGTCCAGCCTGGCCTTGGACACTTCCAGGGATCCAGGGGCAGCCATGGCTTCTTTTGGGAACCACACCATAGGGACTTACCACATGGCTCTGCTGCCGAAAGGATTTAAGATTTCCCTCCTTTATTTTGGAACAAAATCACTCTTTCTGTAAGAGGAAAGCTCTGCTGCAGCTCCCATCCTGCTCGGGGTCTCCAGAGGGTACCTCTAATTTTTGCACTGGACCCACCATCTCCACCACAGCTCCAGAGCAGGAACTGGGGTTTCTGGAAAACATCCAGAGGGACCCCATGACTGAGGGGAGAGAGGGGTGAGCAACTGGAGGCATCACATCTTCACCCCTGCAATAAACCCAGCCGAGCTCTCCAAAGAGCCCTCTCCACCCCATTTAATTCGTGCTGTGCTCTCACCTCCCACCACACACATTACTGCAGCCACTCAGGATTTGTGGCTTTGAGAATGATCTAAATGAATTTGACATCCCAGAAAGAGGCACTTGAAAGTGAAACCGGTGGGGTTTAATGACAGCATTTTCCACGTTTTTATGATAATGACTCTGGTGTTTATTGGAAGGTTAGCGACTCAGCCGAGCAGGAAAACAAAGCAGTTGGAGAGGGCAGCGCTGGGATGGGGCCTCTGCACACTTGGGCATTAATGCCTGTTCTATACACAACATTTTTTGGCCATTTGGGCTCTCCAGAGTGTCCCTGTGGGAGTATGAGAGGATGGAGGTGACATCACTTGGGATGGAGAGGAACAGAGCCTGCCCTCTTGCACTCTGCAAACTCATCCAACTCTGCTAATTGGGATCATTCTGTTCTTCAGGCTGGGAAACTGAGGCACAGAGCATTCAGCACCCTGCCAAAAGCCACACAAGGGAATGGAAGTTTGGGGCAAGTAACTTGGAACCTCCTGCTTTGAGGTCCTTTACCTGGGCACCGCCTGGCTCTGCCTTCCCACTCAGGCTGGCCTTGGAGAGAGGGACACAAACCAGCCAAAAGGGTCTTCATCTCCGTGAAATCAGCTGGAGGCACAAAACTGGCAATGGAAATTGGAATTCCTGCACTTCCCCTTTGCCTCCCTCCCTGGATTCACATCCCTGCTGCCTCCTGCATTGCTTCAACCCAGGAGAGAGTGAAGTCTGGATGGTGACAAAAAGATATTCCCACACACAAGGCCCAGCAAATCCTGATGTTTTCCAACGCCCATCCCAGTGCTGAGTTCCCAGGGAATCAGAGCAGTGTTTGTGTGGAGCTGGGATGAGGCACCAGCGAGGGGGACCCAAACAACCTCGGGTCCCTCGAGTGCCGTGGTGGCAGTGCCCCAGAAAGTCCCAGGAATAACAACCTTTGCCATTTTCGTGCATCTTGAATGTTCAATAAACTTGGATCGTGGAACAATTCCTGCCCCCGGTGATTCAGAAGGTGATTAAATGCTATTTCTCTGAAATAAAGGAGCTGTAGTTGCTCCAAACAAATTACGGCTTCAAGCTGTGAGGTAAAACACACCTCGACTCCCTGAGAAAGCTGCTGCAGGCTTTGGTGGCTCTGAGGAGAAAGAGGAAACAACAAGGGGCGTTCCCTAATGTTGCAGATCTTGCTAAAGTGCACTAAATTAATTATTTTACTCCTAAGAAACAACTAATTCCTCACTATTTTTAGCCTAATGCACTATTTTAAGAGGGTTTTTTTTTTCAGGGTCCAGTCACGTGGAAGTTAAACAGAAGGCAGTGAAGTCTCCAAAGGATAATAAACTATCTCAAATTACTTAGCTAATGGAACAAAGAGCACTGCAAATGTCACACAGGATAGAGTAAGAGCAGGAGAAACCTTCACATGAAACGATGGATCCATTAGCACGAAGGTAAGCGAAAAAAAACTCCACAGACTCCTGATACTTGTGTGGTTTCACAGAGTTGCTGCTCCAAGCCAAGGGAATTTGTTTCCTTGCCTGGATTCTGCACTGAGCTCACACCACAATCACCCACACTCTCAAGGCATCGATTCTTTAGGACTTCCAAGCCCTTCACAGACAATAATCAAGCCCCAGGTGAGTCAGTGGAATTATTTCTGCTTCAAACCGAGGTACGGAGAGGGAATCACTGAGTCACTGATGGGAGATCAAAACCAAACAAAGGCCCAGACACTGCAAACCCACGAGGGATCCTCCCCTCTGCAGCTTTATAAAGTTGTCCACCATCCCAAAAGCTGCAGGAACGACCCTTCACTCGTGGTGTGATTTATCAGCTGGAGAACCCAGCTCTGGTGGTGAGAGGTGAGACACCAATGTCCACCCCATGCCCTATTCTGGACTGTGAGACACCAATGTCCACCCCACCCCATATTCTGGACTGTGACACACCAATGTCCACCCCACCCCATATTCTGGATTTTGAGACACCAATGTCCACCCCACCTCGTATTCTGCCTCTCCTGTGGCTGGCAAACACCTCAAGGGCTGCAGCAGCACAGAGTGGTTTGGATGTGACATAAAACCATCAAGGAACCATGGTGAGATATGCCCCGTGATGTGGAATAACAGCGCTGCCTCAGGAAAGCAGAAATGACAAAAACTCTGGAAAGGGAGGAAAGAGCAGGGAGAAAAGCTGCCATGGCTGGGATCTGTAATGGGGGCAGATCCTCAGCCCCTCCAGGCCATGAGTCAGTCCTTCTCCTGGCAGTAATTCCCAACCCCACCAGCGAGTCAATGCCCAGATGTGTGAAGTGCAGAGTAAATTTGGCTCTGCTCTGCAGCGTCTGCTGGGAGGAGGAAGATTTGGGAGATGAATCTTTCATCTGAAAGCACTGAGATCTCTTAACCAAAGCCCACACAACTCCCGAGAGCTCCACACTTTCCTGGAATTTAATTAGGTGAGGCACTCCAGCACACATATGTGAGGTGGTTGGAGGGCTTGAAGGGTGTGGATGAGAATAAATCTGTCTTCAAGCAAATCTGCACGGGTTAAACTTGGAAAAGTCCTCGAGATGCCCGTGTCCAACCACCACATTCACCACTAACCTGTGTCCCCAAGTGTCACATCCAAGCATTTTCTGAACATTTCTAGGGATGGTGGCTCCACCCAGGCCCTGGACAGCCGTGCCAAGCCTTGACAACCTTTTCCATGGAAAAATTTTCCCCGGTATCCAACATGAACCTCCCCTGGTGCAATTTTGGACAATGGCCTGGAGAGTCAGGGCAAGGGGGAATGGCTTCCCAGTGCCAGAGGGCAGGGATGGATGGGATATTGGGAAGGAATTCCTGGCTGGGAGGGTGGGAAGGCCCTGGCACAGGGTGCCCAGAGAAGCTGTGGCTGCCCCTGGATCCCTGGAAGTGTCCAAGGCCAGGCTGGACGGGGCTTGGAGCAGCCTGGGATGGTGGGAGGTGCTGGGGTTTGGGTTCAAGGTCCCTGTGAACACAAATCATTCCAGGGACCTGCAAGAAGCCACTGCTCAAGGTCTGCCTGAGACTCACTCTCCTTAAAGAGAAATGCTGAAAAAATCATCACTTTTAGCAGAAAATTTATCAAATGAAGACAAATCTCCCCGTTACACACTGAGAGCCTTGCCTGCAAATGAGCCACATCGGCAGCAAGCTGGGAATGGGAAATTAATCCAAGGCACAACCTTTAGCTCTGCACTTGGACAGGATCTCAGTGCTGAACTATAAATATCGGGTCTGTGGCTCTTGTGAGTGCAATGGGTTTGTTGTGCTCATCTCCAGACTTATCAATTATTCCAAAGTGTATTTATTGCTGATTAAATGCCTTTCTGCAGTTATTATGGGATTTTTAACGAGTAAACATGGAAATCAACTATTCCCAAGTGTCAACCCTTTTTCTTGGGAAAAGGAAACATTCCCCACATGCCAACACATAGACCTAAGCACCAACTAAGATATTTGGAATCCAGTTAATTCTATATAATTCCATTTCTTTGTGTCTTGGGGTCACACTCAGTGCTAAGATCCAGCTTTCGTTTGCAATCACCAGAGAAATAAACCAGCATCTTTAAATCATCAGCAAAGAATGATTCAACCCCTTGAAACAGGGTTATAAAAACCCCTCTGCACCACAAAATAAATTAATCTCAGCACATGACTCACAGGCAGCAGCAGGATGGTTCTCCAGAAGGGTGAGGAGCTGGGAACAGTCGTTGGGGAAGTTTGAATGTTTCAATGTTGGCTTTTCAGCAATTCTTTGTGCTGCTTGATGACGGTGGGAGCTCAAGGAGAGTGGGAATATTTTGTGTGATTATGTCAGAATGGAACAGAGAGGGTATTTTTGGCATTTTACAGCTGTGGAAAGATGTGTCCCAATGCTGGAAACGTCACGGAAGCAGCAGAGCTGCGTTAGCAGGATCAGGAATCATGGAATCATGGAATCATTGGGATTGGAACAGAGCTCCAAGAACATCGAGTCCAACCATTCCCCAACACTGCCAAAGCCACCTTTAACCCATGTCCCCAAGTGACACATCCAGGGACGGGGACTCTGACACTGCCCTGGGCTGGACAGCCCTTTCCATGCAGGAATGTTCCCAATATCCACCCTGCACCTTCCCTGAGGCTGTGCCATGGATGGGCTGGAGGGATCCCCTCCCTGGTGCGGTGTGGAGGAAGAACCAGAGGATGGAGTTAAGGACACCCAGCTTGGCCCATGGTCAGTGTGCCAGGAGCTGGGGACAGGGCTGGGGACTGGGCTGGGACTGGGCTGGGGACAGGGCTGGGGACTGGATCATCCCAAGCTGGATGCAGAGGTCAGGGCTGGATCTGGCTCCAGCCTGGGCTGGAAGGAACACAGAAGATCTTTGAGGTTCCCTCCATCCCAGGCCATACTCTGATATCCTTACCCGGGTTTTGTTCCAAATGAACTCCCTGGATCTGAGAATTGAGGGTGAGATCTGCTCTGGCACGAGCTCTCAGTGATGGGGGAAGTTCAGCTGCACCACAAAGGGACACGGAGCTTTCAGGGCTTTCCCCCTCAGCGATTATAACAAATACCACCCAAAAGCAGGAAATGTCCCAGTGCTGTGCCTGCCTGGAAAACAGCAGGACCAGGAACATCACATGCTCCCAGGGGAAAAAAAAACCCCACTGCTTTGCGGGATCAGAGCTTTGGATCGAGTCTTTGGCACTCCTGGGCTGGTGTGAAGCAATGTCACCAACCAGAGCAGAACTCTGCAATGTTCCAGCTCCTGTCCTGGCTGTGAGTAATGTCCCTTTCCACCCCAGCTCCCCAGGTGTGTTTATGGCCGCGGTGTCATCCCCCAGCCGAGTGACACTCAGGGCAGCACATCACCGCCAGCAGCCTCCAGCTCATTTCATGCTAATTGCTCTCCAAAATTGGGTGATGCAGTTTGGGCACAAAAACATTTTCAACAGTGCCATTAATTCGGGGAACATTTCCTGCAGTAATTACAGCCAGCATCCTCCCTCATTCCTAATTATTCCACGCAGCCCCACCCAAAAACACTCCAGGGTTGATCAGCCAGACCTGAGTTATCCCACTCCACACTCGAGTAGGATAAATGGGGCTCTTTAGCAGAAAGTAAATATTACCTGTTGTATCCAATGATCCAGATCGTTAAAATCCTTCATTATCTGCTCCCAAACACTTAACAAAGCTATTACTTAATTTATTTGACGGCACAGATGTCGTTAACAGAGGCTGGTGAACATCATGGGATGTTTTAATGATCTGTTTGATGAGTTGCTTTGTCCTGAAATGATTGTTTATGACTCAAAGAAAACCAAGAGCAACTTTTGACTCAAATGATGAGAAATTCAGGGAAAAGATAGAAGATTGGAACCATAAAGGTGCTAATCCAATCTTCCAGGAAGATCTTAGCAATTCACGAGGAATTTCATTAGGAGCTGGAGTGACAGGACAGGGGAGAATGGCTTCCCACTGCCAGAGGGTTAGACGGGATATTGGGAAGAAATCCTTCCCTGTGAGGGTGGGGAGGGACTGGGATGGAATTCCCAGAGAAGGTGCTGCCCTGATCCCTGGCAGTGTCCAAGCCAGGCTGGATGGGGCTTGGAGCACCCTGGGACAGTGGAAGGTGTCCCCGTCCACGGCAGGGGTGGCACTTGGATGGGCTTTAAGGTCCCTTCCACCCCAAACCATTCCAGGAATTTATGATTCAGTGATCCTATGTTGATCACTTTGTAGAAATCTGGGAGGAAAAAAAAGTTGGAGATGGCAAACTTCGAAAAAGTTTGTGTTCCTCTGTGTGTTCCTCTGTGCTGCGCCAAACAAGCTTTTATCTCTTTTCTTTACTTTTCTTTTTTTCATTTCCCACTTCCAGAGGAACATGGCTGCTGTTAATGCATCTTTCCATGCTCCTGGAGCACCCTCTCCTGTCCAAGGAGCCGCAATTCCCATCTCTGCGCCTCGGGAACGGGGAATGTACAGTCGGGGATGCGCTGGCAGGGCGGGATCGGGACTCACCTTCCCGTCCCCTTTTCCAGCCGGGATCGCCTCCAGCTCACCTGGGCTGCCTCCGGACACCGGGAAGGATGCCGAGCGTGACTCACCACTTGCAGCAAATAAAGATTTATTTCTATTACTCTGAGCACTGCCAGAGCTCGTTTGTGGTCCTGCTCGAATGGATCCAAAACCCCCAATCTCTACAGTGTTTCAAGTAAATTTTTAACACTTTTATTTTCCCAATCACGCCCTGTTTACCTGGGAAAACACACCTGGGTTATAATATTAAATCGAGTGGCAGAGTGGTCAGTTTGATGAATCCATGGAGGGTCTGTTTGCACCCCAGGGCAGATCCTGGGAAAATCCCACATAAATCAGCAGGGAGGGAATGGGCTGGGGTCTCCCAGGGGTAGCAAGAATGGCCCTCGAGTCCTTCACGTCCCCACAGACTGAAGTGCAGGGTCTGATGTCTCCATGTCCCACAACCAGGGGTGTTGAGGAAGGACCTGAGGATCCCAAAAATCTCCGGGACCCTCGAACAGCCGCAGGGTCCTCCTCCGCCTAGACACGGCATCGAGAAAGAGCCAGAGCGGCCCAGCCGGCGGCGCTCCGCCCGGCGCATCTCTATGGTCACCCCGCTGCGCCTCCATGGACCGCTGGAGGACCGCGCGGTGACGTCAGCGGGATGGCGCTGCAGCCGTGGGGGGAGGAATCAGTTCCGGCAGCCCGGGGGCGCTCTGGGCGGAGCTCTATGGTCAATCGGCGCTATGTGAGCGCGCGTCTCTATGGTAGGGCGGCGCTCTAGCCTGTGCTCAGTGGTGCGGGCGGGGCGGCGCGGGGCCGAGGCCGCCATGGCCGCCATGGCCGGCGCGGGGCCGGGCTCGGGTTCGAGCTCGAGTTCGGGCTCCACCGAGGGGCCGTGTGTGCTGTGCTGCGGGGAGCTGGACGTGGTGGCCCTGGGCCGCTGCGAGCACCCGATCTGCTACCGCTGCTCCGTGCGGATGCGGGCGCTCTGCGGTGTCCGGTACTGCGCCGTGTGCCGGGAGGAGCTGCGGCAGGTGAGGCCGGGCCCGGGGACTGAGGGAGCGTCGGGCCGGGCGGGGCACGGGGCGAACGGGGGATGTGCGGAGTGGAACCGGCGGGGCCGGACAGCCCGGCTTATCCGCCCTCTGCCCCTCTCCCGGGGGTGCCGCCGCCGCTTGGGCGAATGGGAAACAAAATGTGGAGAAAATGGAGTTTAGAGTGGACGTTTATGGTTTGAAGTCAGCAGGGCTCGCTTTGGCAGCACAGGATGAAGCCTTTGCTTCCTGCTGCTGGAAGCATTTACTCTTAGGAGGGATTATGGAATAATGGAATTCTGGAATGGTTTGGGTTGGAAGGGACCTTAAAGCCCATCCAGTGCCACTCCTGCCATGGGCAGGGACACCTTCCACTGTCCCAGGGTGCTCCAAACCCCGTCCAGCCTGGCCTTGGACACTGCCAGGGATCCAGGGACAGCCGCAGCTTCTTTGGAAATCTGTTTCTGGATTTATAACGTAGCTTTTGCCGTAAGAATTGAAATCCTTTCTTTATGTCTCAGCCTTTCCGGGCTGGGGTTGGTAACTCTAGCTATTCCCTAGGTGTTGCTGCTACCCCAGTAATTCCCAGACTGGGAATGTGCTGGAGCAGACAGTGGTAGGTGGCTCCTATAACACCTTAAACAGTTTCAAAAGCAATTGGGAACAAGGAAATTCCCTTGGAGGAGTACATGGTACAAATAATTTGGGAAGTGTTTGTTCCTCACTTTCCTGGGAAGTTAAGGAAAGCAGGAACAGTGGTTTCCCTGCCAGAGTCTTAGGCATTGAGTCATTTGTCACTTAGAGACTCCAGGTTCTCCTGCGATCCTCCAGGGGATGGGGAGGAGCCGAGGGCACGGCTCCTGCCAGGCATTGGCTGTGGAAGGGCTTGTGTTGGTTGAGGATATTTACTCCGGTAGCAGCTGTGGGAGCAAAACAGACGAGAAAAGTGTCCTAATCTCGTTCAAACTCCAAAGGCCAGGCTGGGCCAATCCACGTTGGCCTGGCAGGTTGATAAGATGTCCTGTGGCTTTGCTGACAGCAGGGGACAGTGCCTGGGGGTGGTGACAGCTGGGGCTGGCACAGAGCTCTGTGGGCGTGGGGAGCTTCCAGGGTTTGTGCCAGGAGCTTAGCTGGAATCCCGCAGCTCCTGCTGATCCCGGTGCTGTGTCCCACAGGTGGTGTTCGGGCGCAAGCTCCCGTCCTTCTCCTCCATAGCCCTCCACCAGCTGCAGCATGAGAAGAAATATGACATTTATTTCATGGATGCAGAGGTTCATGCACTGTACAGGTGAGCTCTGGCTCCTGCCCCGAACGCCTCCCCGGGCACGTGGCGATGCACGGGACGTGGCAGGAAGTGCATGCTGCAGGAGAGCAGGGCGGTGTGGTTTACTGGGATTTGGGGATGTGAGTCACCTGCCGTGCAGGTGCTTTTGGCAAGGTGAGAGGCTGGAGCGGGGCAGTGGCCGTGAACACTCAGCAACTCCTCGAGGCTGTGATGCTGGATTCACCAGCACAATGCACAAGCTTTGCTCTCTCAATAAAACATAGTTTTGCATCTTTAGCAGCAGCAAACTTTCTGAAAACTTTTCCATTCCTTGCTCTGGAAATTGATAAAGACTTAATTACTGTTATAATTGTAATTATCGTTGTGCTGAATAAGGACTAACCCGGTCCAGTTGTGCCAATATTGCATGAAGAGTAACACTCTCTTCATACAAAGATCTTAATTCTGAAGGGAAGATAAAAAAGGTGAAGTAAAAAAAACAATGCAGAATAAAAATGCGACTTCAGCACTGTGATCTATGAATATTTTTCATAACAATCTTAATTGGGAAGTTTTGAGGTAGTGGAAAGAGGAGTGGAAAAGAAGCCATGCTGGCAGTGGAACCTTTTCCTTGGAGAATTGGGCCTTCTGTTCATCCTGATTTGGGCTGAGAATGGAACTTTGGTACAGTTACAGTTTTGCATGACTTGATATTTATGGAAATGAGGGAGTGGGAGTCTCCCAGTAAGACCAGTGCTCAGCTCTTTTTGGGAGCCATTGTGGGATGGGGTTTTTCTCTACCTCCCTAATACAATTCTTTATCTCTCCCTACTGTATTCCTCAGTTTCTGACGGTGGAATGTGTAATTGAATGGGATGTGAATGTTGCAGGAATCATCTGAATCTCCAGTAGGGGAAGGGTTTGTTTCATGTTACTCGGTTTATAGTGGCAGTGTAGTTCATATTCTGTGGCTGCTCAGCTCTTCTCCAGCAGTTGGAACCTTGGTGTAATTTGGTTCCATCCCATTCCTGACATTCAGCAGAATTCTTGGAATAAACAGGTCACAACCATCGCTACAGATTGCAGGAGGAGCCTTCTGCCAGGGATGGAACATTTGTGTTTTGATAAAGGTGTTGGGGTGCTGAGATGGGATTGGGTCATTTTTGGGAATCTCTCTCATCCCTTAGGAAGCTGCTGCAGCACGAATGCCCCTTGTGCCCGGATGCAAAGCCCTTCAACACCTTTGCAGATCTGGAACAGCACATGAGGAAGCAGCACGAGCTCTTCTGCTGCAAACTCTGTGTAAAACACTTAAAGGTGAGCTGGGCCTCTCCTTGGATGTGTGGGAGGGAGGGGAATTTCCTTCTGTGACCTCCAGGAGTTCCTGGGAAGAATGGGAAGGCAAAACAGCATGGATTTATTTCAGTTCCCTCTGCCTGCAGTGAGGCCAGTTGCTTTATTTTAAGTCTTTCTCCTTCTATAAACTGATTAATGAAGAGGGCCTGGAGGTTCTCCAGATTTTAAATTAAACCCCACGGTGATGTGCCACAGTTGGTTCGTGCCAGGTGAACTGGAATTTGCTGCCAAAAGGGATGGGATCCAGGAGTGAGCAGGCTGACCTGAATGAACCCTAGTAAGTTTGGGAGCTCAGTTGAGTATTTCCTGTGGTCTTGGAATCCCTGGAGCTGATGGAAGGGAAGTGGGGCGGGAGGGCAGGACATTTCTGGGTTGTGGTTGTCCTTTGGTTGTGGTGAGGTGTTTCATGCTCAGTGTAGCCAGCATGGAGGGAATTTGTTTGTCATTTTCTCTCACAAACCATATTAAGACTGCTGCTTTTAAATTTCAGAATATTGTGGATTTTTATTTCAAAGGAAAACATTCTATGTTACTTGCTCCCACTGAATAGAAACTCTTAAACTTGTGGAAGTTTAAGTCTATGGCAAAGCCAAACAAACTTTTTCCCAGTCATTGTCTAGGCCAGAAATAAAGGATATTCTGTTCTCAAGGCTTGGTGGATCTTTTTGGCATCTCTGGAACCCTTTCTACCAAAATAGCTCATGTAGTGGGGACTGAGGGTTGGCTTATGATACACAGTTTGTTCACTGAAGTGGATCCTCTGTGTGCAGCTGTTTGGGGTGGTGTGTGAAGAAAGTAAAATGGCTTGCTTGCTGTATATGGGTTTTTTAAATTTGAGAATGCAAAATACTGTTTGTTCATAAATACATAGTTAGAATTTCCCTCTCTGCCAGAGCTTATAATTTAAACTTGTTACAGTATAAAAGGATTCCAAAGGAAGAGAAGTGAATTAAATCAATTTTCAATGCTCAGAATAGTGCAAGATTGAATTTGGATCCATCACTTGAATTTTGATTTCCTGTCCACCAAAAATCTTAGGTGTTGGTGGTCAAATTGCATCTTTTTGAAGTAAATCTTCCACTCCTGCAAACAGAGCAGTTGAACACAACCCGGCTTGTTCCATTTAGCTCTGTGTCCATAAGAAATAACACAAATCTATAAATACAGACCTCTGAATACAATATCTGTGTCCCCAGATCTTCACCTACGAAAGGAAATGGTATTCCCGGAAGGACCTGGCCCGGCACCGGATCCATGGGGATCCTGATGACACCTCCCACCGGGGACACCCCCTCTGCAAATTCTGCGACGAGCGATACCTGGACAACGACGAGTTACTGAAACACCTGCGGAGGGATCACTACTTCTGTCACTTCTGTGACTCTGAGGGGGCTCAGGAATACTACAGGTACTGGGGCAAGC
This sequence comes from Malurus cyaneus samueli, assembly GCA_009741485.1. NCBI lineage: Eukaryota > Metazoa > Chordata > Aves > Passeriformes > Maluridae > Malurus > Malurus cyaneus. Next base: position 9,618,016 of record CM019227.1, on the reverse strand, counting down.
AGATTATTTATAGGAGTCCTTTCTCCAGTTTAAACTTGGAGGAAAGATCTCATGGGATTGCTTTGAATTTTGGGGATAGTGGTGTTTGAAGACAGTGGAGGAATGACAGCAGGTTGGCTGCAGTTCCTCAAACAAATAGCCAAAATACTCATTTTGAGTCTAGCTCATGCTTTATAATTTTCTGTAATGATGGACAGGAAATGGCCGCAAGGGGATGTTTAGAGTGGATATTGGGAAAAATTTCTTCATGGAAAGGGCCATCAGGCATTGGAAGGGGTTTTCCAGGGAAATGCTGGAGCCACCATCCCTGAAAGTGTTTCAAACCATGTGGATGTGGTGCTTGGGGACATGACTTGGTGGGGAGCATGGTGGTGGTGCTGGTTGATAGTCTTAAAGGTCTTTTCCAACCTTAATTCTGTGATTCCATGATTCTAATACTCCAAAGTCTGTGTGCAAAGGGGATAGAAGGAATTCTTTTGTTGTGTGCACAGCTGGATCATCAGCTGATGCTGAGCATCAGTGGCTTTGGTTTAACATCTGGGTGGCTGTGCAGAAGTGGTATCATCTGGAAAACATCCCTGGGGATAAGGACAAATTAGCCACCAGGGCGTGTCCTCACTTCCTTTTGTAAGAGTGGCCATGTGCCATCAGAAGAACATGTTGGGAGGTGTCAGCTCTGTTCAGCCAGTGGCTTTAGTTTAACATCTGGGTGGTGCATCGAGGACTGAGTGGCTGTACAGAAGCGGTGTCATCTGAAAAACATCCCTGGGGATAAGGACAAATCAGCCACCAGGGTGTGTCCTCACTTCCCCTTGTAAGAGTGGCTGTGCTGGGAAGGGTCGCCCAGCAGGAAGGGTCGCCCAGCGGGAAGGGTCGCCCAGCGGGAAGCGTTGCCCAGCGGGAAGGGTCACCCAGCAGGAAGGGTCGCCCAGTGGGAAGGGTCACCCGCTTATTTTCTGTTCCCAGCGATTACGAGTACCTGCGGGAGCACTTTCGGGAGAAGCACTTCCTGTGCGAGGAGGGCCGCTGCAGCACGGAGCAGTTCACGCACGCCTTCCGCACCGAGATCGACTACAAGGCCCACAAGAGCGCCTGCCACAGCAAGAACCGGGCTGAGGCGCGGCAGAACCGCCACATCGACCTGCAGTTCACCTACACACCCCGGCACCCGCGCAGGACTGATGGGGAGGCACAGCTGGGGCTGCTGCTTCTCTGGAAGTGCCTGAGGTTGGACAGGGCTTGGAGCAACCTGGTCTGGTGGAAGGTGACAAGATGACCACAAGATGACCTGTAAGATCCCTGCCAGCCAAACCATTATATGACTCTCATTCTTTGAGAGTTTTCAAGAATGCTTGGTGAATATTTCATAGCCATGAAGGAATTCTTCCTGAAGAAGGTATACAAACCCTGGAACAGCATCTCTGGAACCCTCTCTACCAAAATAGCTCATGTAGTGAGAACAGAGGGTTGGTTTATGATACACAAGAGGTTGTAGAGGTTGAGAAAGCCTCTTCAGCCTGAGAGGTTGTAGAGACTGAAGATAACCAGAACTTGCCCAGACAAAGCCCTCTGATGTAGTTTTCAGAGCTGACCTTGCTTGGAGTAAAGGGCTGAAGCAGGTTCTTTTCGGACATGCCTTCCTACCTGAATTGTAGGATTCTTTTCCCTTATGTGAGTTTAATGAGGACCCATAATTTTAGGAGAACTGCTGACTTGGTCATCAGTAAGATACGAAGATAATTTGTTTAAACCGGCATATTTTCGCATTTTTTCAGTCACAGTGTGATGCTCACATTAGAGAAATAACTGAGAATGATCATCTCTCCCTCCTGTTTAGGTGTTGTAGGTGCAGAAGACTATGAAGAGGTTGACAGGTTCAACAGGCAAGGGAGGGCGAGCAGGTTGAGCAGCCGAGGAAGCCAGCAGAACAGGAGAGGCAGCTGGAGGTACAAGAGGTGAGTAGCACAACATTGTGTGAAGTCTTATTCCCATTTAGTGTTGGCTTTTACTTGCCAGTTCACAGTATTTTGGTGGATGAGGAGGAAGGATGTGGTACAACGTTTGGAGGCCTCCATGGTGAATCCTTAGCTGAGAACTTCCAGTCTAAGCCCATGTCCTAGCTATGTGCTTGGTCATCATGGAATTATTTTGTATGAGGTTTCGGCTCAGGAAGCAAACAATGAAACCAGCAAACAATGAAACCCTCAACTCATGGGTTAAATAAACTCAGAACCTTAAATTAATTTTAGCAGCTGTTTTATGCAAACTTCTCTGAATAGGATTTTCTAAAGTAGGCGACAAGTCTGTGCAGGTTTAATGGAGTTTTTGGTCTGGGTAATCATGAAATTCCTGTTCTAAGGACCATGCTTCTCATTGAACTAACAGATCTCTGTGTGACCAGACTGAGTACTTTGGAAAAGGAAGAGGGTTAAGTATTGAAATGAAACTTTGCATTTCTATGTCTCTTCATCCACACCAGACCCGAGTGCTTTTTACATCCTGCACATCTTATTTTCTTCTTTTTCTCACTGGACGGGCAGCTGGTTCATTACTGGTGATTCCACTGGGAAAAAAGTCCATCCCAAAACACTCCTCTGTTGTTGTCGCATGTGGATCGTGCATGTGTTGAGAGTTCATGCCCAGCCATGTCTCAAAGAGTTCCTGTGGCCTCCAAGAATGATTCCATACGTTTGGAAATGAACGGGAGAGACAGGTGCCCCCTGCATCTGTGGTGCTGTCTCTCCCAGTTCACGCTGGTTTCTTCTGGCCTGGATTGTTATTCCCACACATGGAACTTGGAAATCCAGGGGGGAATGTTGCCTGGCTGGGGTGGATTGGAGCGGTGGGGCTGGGTTTAAGCTTCTCAGCAGGTGGCAGCACGAGATCAGGGATGTCACCGGAGCTGGCACCACGGAGGTGAGACTGGAGCGAGGCAGCTGCTCCGTGAGCCTTGCTCTTTGACCAAGGGAATCTGCCCTGTCCTGCAGGGAAGAAGAAGACAGGGATGTTGCAGCAGCAGTCAGGGCATCTGTGGCAGCCAAACGGCAGGAAGAGAAGAAGAGGGTGGAGGACAAAGAGGATGGCAGCAGCAGCAGCAGGGGGAAGAAGGAGGATTTGAGGGATTCTGATGTGCTCGGCTCCAAACGTGTGCCAAAGTCTTCAAATGATGTCACAGGTGAGTGTTGGACAGGTCCTGCAGCTGCAGGGCATGTCAGTTTCTGGAAGGTTCCCTCAGAAAGTTCTTCCTTACCCATGTTTTACTTATTTAAAGTATCATGAATTTCCTGTGTGCCACATCATAATGGGGAACACAGTTAATTGAAGGAAATAGTGATGCTGGGATTTAAATTGTTCTTCTGGAATGTCAGTTAATGACATCATCAGCTGCTGAAAATAGGCCTTGGTGATGCTGCTGTCATGGTCATTGATAGCCCCTGCTCTGGAATGAATGGGTTTGGGTTGAAAACATGTCTTTGCTCTTTCTGTCCCTGTTCCAAAAGAAGCAGCTGCTAATGGAGTGCTCAGCCAGGAAGACTTTCCAGCAATCGGCTCTGCAGCAGGACCTCTGCAAGGGTGAGTCTGTGCAGGGCTGCAGTAGGGACAAAGCACATTTAGAAACTGATTGATGTTCTGCATTTCTGGGGGAAATAATTTTCCAGATCATTTGATCTCGTTAAGGCATCCCCTGCCCTGTGCCCTCCTGCCTTGAGCTGTTTCTGTGCTGCTCACCAGCATGAGCAGCATCAGGTCTTGCTCCAGCTCCTGGCTTGATCTTAGAATCATGGAAGAGAATAATGGGATATCCTGAGCTGGAAGGCACCCACAAGGATCATTCTGTCCAACTCCTGTTGTGCCACACTAAGTGACAGTCTGAGGAATTGTGGAGAATTGTGGGTTTGTGCTGTCCCTTGGGGTTGTGCTTCCTCAGTAACTCCAACCCTCTCTCTTCCCCACAGCTCTGCCCAGCCAGCACTGGTTAAGCTTAAAGAAGAAGATTTCCCAAGCTTGTCCTCATCTGCAGCTCCCACCATCTCATCAGGGATGTCTCTGGCGTACACGGCCACGGCCAAAAAAGCGGCCTTCCAGGAGGAGGATTTCCCAGCTCTGGTGTCCAAAGTGAGGCCCACCAATAAGACAGTCACTCACATCACATCTGCGTGGAATAATTGTTCCAGTAAAAATGTGGTCAAAGCCATGAGCAGCCCCTGTGTCAACCAGCCAGCCAAAAAACCATCCCTGAACACCTCCAAAGGAAGTAAGAAGAGCAATAAACTCTGTGAGTCGGATGATGAGGACGGCGGTGGTGGCCTGACCACCCAGGAGATTCGGAACACCCCGACCATGTTCGACGTCTCGTCCTTGCTGGCAGCTTCTACCTCACAAACTTTTACGAAAGTGGGCAAGAAGAAGAAGCAGGGGGTTGAGAAGCAGAACCAGTCATCCCCTCGCCCATCCCAGGAGACATTGCTTCCCAGGCCAGCCACGGAAAAGCCCCCGGAAGCGGAGCAGCCAGCCAAGGTGTTCCCTGCTGCTCACGGCCCTGACAGAGCCACAGCTGTCGTGAATGGTCACTCAGATAAATCATCAGCTGCCTGTGGTGCACCCAAAGAGCCCCCCGGCCTTAAAAAGCCCCCAGTGACTAACAAAAGCCCTTTACCTCAGGAAGACTTCCCAGCTCTTGGGAGCTCAGGATCAGCCAGGATGCCCCCGCCACCAGGTAAGCATGGAATGAATAAGAGCCGTGGAATGGTTTGGGTGGGAGGGATTTCAAAGATCATCTCGTTCCACCCCTGCTGTGGGCAGGGACCCTTCCACTATCCCAGATTGCTCCAAGCCCTGTCCCGCCTGGCCATGGACACTTCAGGGATAGGGAAGCACTGCTGGGCACAGCCAGTTTGGCTTGGAGAGAGCCCAGAGAACACATGGATGTGTTGCATAAACTCCTGGCTCTCATGTGAGGTTCTCCTTCCAGGTTGGTTTCTGGAGGCAGAGGCAGCCTGGGTGTCACAGAGGGACTGGAATGCCCTTTGGGAATCACCTCTGCCCCACAGCTGGAGGTGTTTGCTCACAGATGAAGAGCTGGTTTGTCCCTGTCCCCAGGGCTGACACATCCGTGTGTTGTGCTCCAAGATCTGCCTTGGAAGCTGCTGCAGGCAGAGGGAATCTCTGGCTGTGTCCTGTCGCTGCTGGCACTTGTCACTTCACATCCTCCTGTGCTGGCAAAGGTTTCCTGCTGTGCTTTTAGCCATGACCTTGTGAAAGTGGAGAGACAGCAAAAAAACGTAACCTGGAGTGGTTTTCATGGAAGTGGCATCGCATCAGGAGGCACCGGCACTGCTGTTCATGCAGCTCCTGCTGGGAGAGGCCAGGCCAGGCCCAGTGCCTCCTCCAGTGATTTGTGTTCACTTTAATAATGCAGAAGTGTTTTTCATTGTGACTTGGAGTGGGCTTTCAAAATTATTTTCCATTGAAAAAGTAAATGAATAATTAAAGCACTTTCTCTGTAGAGGAACATCAGCCACTCTCAAGTGCTCCTTGAAGATTTTTTTTTTTAGATTTTTTCCAATACAGTGATGTCTGCACTGCAAACTTCTCTTGGTGCTTCTGCAGAGTGTGTCAGGCACCGGTGTGGGTTTTAGCCAGGGGTCTGTGGGTGCTCTAATTCCTGTCCCTTCCTTGCTTCCCTGCAGGCTTTAACTCCGTGGTGCTGTTGAAGAACCCTCCTCCGCCTCCGGGCCTGTCGGTGCCTGTCAGCAAACCCCCCCCAGGCTTTGGTGTCATCCCATCCTCCACCATCTCTGACCCTGTCACTACAGCTCTGAAAGAGTGAGTCAGGGGCCTGCCAGGGGGGTTGGGCACATCACACCCCACTTGTGTCACCGGGGCTGCCAACAGCACACTCAGGGTTACTCCAAGCAGGGTGGAGATTCCCATCGGGAAGTCCCAGGGTGCTGTGGGTTGGATTCAGAATTACATAAAAAAAGCCCTGTGGAGGTGCAAGTTTGAGGAACTAAAAGCCTGTGCGATGGTTTGGCTGCTCAGACCTTGTTCTTTCTAGATTTATTTGGAAATCTGCAGTTCCAACATATTTCTGCACATTCCCATCGATTCTGTGGGAGTCCCAGGAGCAAGGTGCTGATGCATGTCCTCCTTGGTGACCTTCACTGCTCTCATCTTTCCAGTAGCTCCTCTCTGGCCCTTCTGGGATTGAAAGGGGAGTTTGTGGGAAAAGGGGAAGGAGAACTTTGTGTCAAATGCAGAACCTGCATTAACTGTGGGTTTATTCATAGTGAGGTCTTTGCTCACATTTTTTGAGTGGACCCAGCTCACAAAGCAGCACATCAGGGCCATGTTAAACTTGAATTTTAAACATTCTGTTTGTGTAAAGCTGGAATCTGACACAGAAATCCCATATTTTATTCTGACAAGACAGCTGCTTACAGCAATGCACGTGCAACTGGGTGGAGGAAGGACATGCAGCTGCAAATCAGAACAGCCTTGTGATTTATGTCCCAGGGCATCTTTGCGTGACACAAACCAATGTCAGGGTCACTTCTGCTCTTTCCCACTGCAGGCCAAAATCCTGTCATGGATCATACTTGATACCTGAGAACTTCCAGCAGAGGAACATCCAGCTCATACAATCCATTAAAGAATTCCTTCAGAGCGATGAGTCCAAGTTCAATAAATTTAAAACTCATTCTGGGCAGTTCAGGCAGGTGAGTGGGTTCACAAAGCGTCCCTTGCTGGGAGGACTGAATCCCAGTGGGATTTTTAATTGATAAATACATTTTCCCCTCTAATTTTTGCTCTTCCCTGTCCCCCGCAGGGGCTGATCTCTGCAGCTCAGTATTACAAAAGCTGCCGGGAACTGCTGGGAGAGAACTTCAAGAAGATTTTTAAGGAGTTGTTGGTGTTGCTGCCAGACACGGCCAAGCAGCAGGAACTGCTCTCTGCTCACAACGACTTCCGGATCAAGGAGAAGCAAAGCTCCAACAAATCCAAAAAGAACAAAAAAAACGTTTGGCAGACAGACTCCCCCACCGACCTTGACTGCTCCATCTGCCCCACGTGCAGGCAGGTGCTGACCCAGCAGGACCTGGTCACCCACAAAGCTTTGCATATCGAGGATGAGGAGTTCCCCTCGCTCCAGGCAATCAGCAGGATCATCAGTTAGCTCTCCCGAGGGCCACACCCCGGGCTCTGGCTGGGGATGTGCATTTCTGGAATGAGGTTTGGCGGCGTGGCGTGGCTGGGGCCGGTGCCGGTTGAGGCAGTGAGAAGCAGGTGACTTGGGAAGCCCTCCTGGGCAAAGGGATCACGGGAATGTGCCAGAGCTCATCCCCACCCGCTGGCTGAGCTCCCAAAATCCAGGCTGGGGTTAGGCTGAGCTTCAGGGTGGGCAGGCAGGGCTCCTTCCTCCTGGAACATGCAATAGCTGGGAATCCTTTCTGATCTGCAGAATGACAGGGGACAAAATAGGGGAATAAGCTTCTGGTTTGGGGGTGTCTTTCTGGTTTTGGGGTGGGGGAAGTTTATGGATCACTGAAATGAACAGAAGTGGCTTCCCTTGTAACATTCTGATTTTTTTTGTGCTATTTCAGTGAAGATCACGCTAGTCAGGGGTAAAAGGTGCAGGAAAGTGCTGCTCACTGGGGCATGTGTCCAGAAGAGCTGCAAACACTGGGCTGTAGAGTTTTCCTTTCTGCAAACAGTCAGTTCTGCTGCTTGAAGAATTGGGCTGATCTGTGCAAGATTTGGAGTTGCCTCTGACATTTTCTGTAAAGTTCTTTCAAGAAACTGATTTTGTAGCCCTGCATGTACAGTAACAGCATTAAGGCTTTACTCTCCGTAAAGCACACGGGAACTTTATTTAATGACTGCCATGTTTCTAATTTCTTGGATGTATTACTGGTGGGAGCTCCCAACAGCATCCTGGGACATTAAATGCTGCTGATCACTGACCATGTTTTCTGCAGTGCCTTTAAGTGCATTTATCTGTTTACAGTGGTCTGACACCTGCACCTCCTTCGGTGACACTGGGCTGATGTAGCTTTGCTCGTGTCCCTTGGCATCCCCAAATTCCACCTCAGAGCAAGAGGGGGATCTCTTCTCCTTTGAAGGGGCTCCTCCAGCAGCAGCTCTGAGGTGATGGGAGTGCCAGGAGTCCCCCATGGCTGTAGTACAGTGTCTCATTCTCTCCCAGCTCCAGGTTTAGTTATTTCTAACGTGTAAGAATAAAGCTGAAATTAATTTATGTAATTTTTAGTGACGAAACACAGCTTTTCTAGCAGCATCATTTCTATGAAATCGAGCTCAGACCATTACCCAAGAGCTACTCCTGCCTACAGCCACTCTTCCTTGCCTTACACGTGTTATTTTTGCTTGCTCTCAGGCTGCAAAGTGCTTTGGGTTTCTTTTCTCGACTATTTAAGACTGTTCTGACCACCTGCCCATGTTGGATTTGGCCCAGAAAGGGGTTGGGGAGGGGGATTTGGCTGCATGGTTGTTCATACACTGCATGAGTCTGTTCCAGTCCCTGTTCCTGCCTTGCTCGGGCTCCTGGAGCTGATCCTGGCCCCAGGCAGGGACACCTGAGGAGGTGCTGCCAGCTGCCCCCACTACTTCCAGTCAGCAACTCTCCCCATCCCTTTGGTGTGGAAAGTTCAGGGAATGAAATGTCTTCCCTGCAGGAGCATCTTCTGTCTTCCCTTGGGTTTCAGTTATTTCTCCAGCAGCAGCTCTGAGTTCCCTGGGAGGTGCTGCTGGGAGTTCCCTGGAGGTGCTGCAGCTCTGGGGCCTGATGTTGCAGTTTCCTTGTTCCTTGTGCTCACCTGATCAAATAAAGTTATTACCAAAATTTTTCTGTTCATTTTTAGCTCTTTATTGAAAATAAGTTGCAGTTGGTTACACAGACACCGAAAATACAGAATCACAGATTGTTCTCTCAAAAGATAATTTTATATATATAATATATACAAAATTGTAAACATTTTAAACTTATTTCCATACACAGTCCACTTTATACTACACTGCACAGAGGTTAGTGACAACTGCAACTCCTGGAAGCGTCTGCTCGGACAGAGGTATCTGCAAAGAAACTGAACTTCCCAGCTCCCTGGTGGGAGCTGTTGGAGATTAAAACTCTTAAAGGAGCTGAGGTTTTAATGTGTATTGCAACAAAATCCAGGCAGCTGAACGGGGGTTTCAAGTTGAGACAGTGAGGGTTGGGTCTGAGCCTCACTGGGAGGGGAGAAGGGCTTGTGACACACAGAGGGTGAAAATGTAACTGAGAACGGGACCAGGGGGAACCAGAGCCACCTGCTTGGGGCCAGCACGGGCTGAGAGCAGTCTGTAAAATAGACAGCAGCTTCTACTGAGAAAAATGTCCATTCCATGGAGTAATGATGGGATTTCCTAAGGAACAGACCCTGGTTAGAGGGCAGCAGGGGAGCCAGGAGCCAGCCCGGTGTCTCTGGGGGCTGGCACTGGGAGGGATGGTACAAACACCCCTGTAAGAGACTGCTGGACAGGAGAAAAGAAATGCTCTGGGTGTCATTTGTTGTGGCATGAGCTGATGGGACTCTTACCCCAGTGTCAGGCACAACAGGCAGTGAGGTCCCAAGTGCCTGATGTCCTGTAAAGGGAGGTTTGCTCTCAGGGTCTGTTCCAGTCCCCCCTGACACAGCAGGTAAGGGAGAGTGGGTTATTTTTTACTAAATATCACTAAAGCAAAGCTTCCACCTTGCTAGGAACAGCTTGAAACGCTGGCCAAAATTCCAGATCTTTTAATATACTTAAATTGCACAACACGTGATGTGGTTAGCTCAGTGCTGAGAAACACCTGTGATGTTACAGAGCCTCCTGGAGCGAGAGGATGGGGCAGAATGCAGCTCCAGGAAGGGCCTGGGATTGCTGGAATTCTACTCTTTACACCCAAATTTAGTGCTGACACTATGCAGAAGCTTTTAGGCTGGGCTGAGCATGGCGTGGTCCTGCCCTCTGCGAGCTCCAGGTGCTGCTGACCTCTGGGGAGAACAGAGGGTATACACAGCTTGTGAGGATAGCACAGCCCTGGGTGCTCAGGATGATCCTGGCACGGTTTTGGGACAACTTTCAGACAGCCCTGGCATCCTCTTAGGACATGGCTTGGGTGGTTACAAGGGGGTGAGTGCTGCTGTACCACAGCTGGGAGAAAAAGAGGAAAAAGGAGAGTTGATGTTACAAATGCCTGAACCTCCACCCCAGCACAGTGAGTGCACCCATGGCTCTGGGTCTCCACCACAGCCCCCTTGGGGTGTGTTTGGTGCCAGCCCCACCTGCACACCCTGCTCAGCCTGATGCCCACACCGAGGTGCTGCCAGAGCCAGCGCAGGGCACCGGTGACACCCAGCAGCTGTGGGGACACTGCGGGGGCTCAGGGACGGTTCTGGGCAGGATTCCAGGGATGGGTGTCCCCCTCCCTCTGAGCAGGGTTAAACTCAGCAGGGCCAGGGCTCTGTGGGGCTGGGGAGCTGCACCAACAAACCCAAAACTGGGGCTGTTTGAGCCAGGTGAGGTGGGCTAATGCTCTCTCCAAGGCTCACAAGTTTGGGGCTGTCCCATCCTGGCTGACACGGCCTTGGCGTGGCCACATCCACACGGACCCAGCGCTATTCCCTGGAATAGTGCACCAGCTGTGGGACTGCTGCCTGCCCGAGCTGCCTGTCCCAGTGCCACCCAGTCGGGTGCCACCCCTCGCTGCCTGGCACCGGCACTTTGGGTGCAGAGGATCAGGCTCCCCTCCCTCCAGGCGCCTGTTGAGGGATGAGGCTGGATGTTATTCCCAGCTCCGGCTAAATCGAGCATCTCTCCTGCCTTCCCGCTGCTGGAGAGCCCCTCGGGCACCCAACCCTTCCTCTCCTCCTCCTGCCCAGCAGAGCAGCCGGGTGTTTCCACAAGGAAAAGGAAACACAGGATTTTGGGAAGCTGACCCGGCCGCCAGCCTCGGGAAGCACCAGGAGCTGTGTTGGCATCGTGCCCGTGTCCCTGCTGCCGCTGCAGAGGTCAGTGGTGGCACGGAGCACGGTGGGATGTGCGTGTGGGGGCAAAGAAAGGCAATGCAGGCCTTGGGGGGACATTCAGAGCGTGTAATATTCAGCACGGGGGGCACACGGGGCAGGACACGTCCCGCAGGCAGACACAGCTTTAGCTCTTTACGGTTACACGGAAACTCTGGAACAGTTATATCATAGTTAGAAAAAATACACTGTACCCAACGAACATTATCTCACGTACAATCAATTTAAACATTTAAATTGATTATAATTTTGCTAAAATATTAACACAAGTACTGTTTGTGCTGCTAAAGTTTCAGTGTTCCCTCTAAGGAAAATATTGCTACAGTTCTATCGTACCCTGTATTAAAATCCTCGGGGTTTTTCCTTTCCCAACAAGACTGACTCCACAAAACCACAAAGATCCTGGAATTCACTGGGGCTGACACCGCACCGGGTTGGGCTGTCCGTGGTCAGGCACCTGCGAGGAGCTGGGCACAGCCAGGACCTGGCGCCAAGGCAAGGAATGCACTTCACCACTGGCAGTGACTTCTTGGGATGATTGGCTGCTTAATTAGTGCATTGATCTGCTGCTCGTTAATGAGCGCATCGATCTGCGACTCAGCAGCAGGAATGAGCTGTGGCCACGGCGCCCAGGACCTGTGACAGGGAGGGGACAGGGGGTGGCTATTGCTCCTCACGAGGTCGGAAGGCAGCGGAGGCAAGGCAGGACCCCGGATGGCCGGGAAAAATCTCCAGGGATGGAGCTGCCACCAGCAGGGCTGGGAATTGGAGCTCCAGCTCCTCTGCTCAGCCCGTGGTGACACAGCCTGGACCAGCCACCACCCGGGCAGGTGGCTGACAAAGACCTGCTGCATTTTACACATTCTGTTCTTTCACAAGGCAGGAATTTTGCAGCTGAACCCCCAAAGCTGAGCCTCTTTCTTGGATCCTATCCACTGATTCTCTTCCCATACCATTTCCAAACAGGGGGCCGTGAGCCCACACGGGATGGACTTTATTGGCTTGTGAAGCCTCTCCAGCTTCCTGCCTGAATTCCTCATTTCTGAGGACTGCAGGGTGACACACGTGTCCCCACCTGGGGCTCTGCTGCAGCTGACAGATAGTGGCTGCTCCCAGAATAAAAACAAAAGTCCAGTATTGCTCCTGATGGCCCTGGACATCGAGTCTGAGCCCCTCACCTTGATCCTCAGCTCTCCACAGTGAGGACATGTCAGTGCTGCCAAGCAGAAATTCCTGATGAATTGACAAACTTCCCAATCCCCCCGTGAAGGAACAGAACCACAAAGCACCACATTCCCACAGGCCATTCCCAATTAGCCACCAACTCCTGCTGAACTGGCTGCCACTTCCAAACAGTAATTTTTACATCCTCAACCAGAACCCGTTGAAGTGTAGAAGCAATCTGGACACTGATCCCAACCCCGTCCTGCTGTGCCCGCACTGTGCCTCTAAACCAAGCTGTGAAACACCTGTTTGGATATTTGTTTTGTACAGTGAATATATACAAAGAAAAGTAACACAGACACCGCTGATTTCTCCGTGAATTTGGCACTTTCCCTGGAACCCGGACAGGGCCAGCTCACCCCACTGCCCACCCACCCTCGATGGATTCTGTGTTAGCTCTGGAAGAACGAGATAATAACTCCTCAGCTGCTGTTTCCCAAGAGGAAAAGGCGTCCTGGGCTTCCCCAGCAGAGCCAGCACCCACCGAGGCTCAGAGGGGGCACATCCTCCCGTTCCCCACTCGTGGGTGAGGTGGGACCAACCTTCCTTCCTTCCTTCTGGCTTAGAGGGAACACTGCTTTTAGAAACCCTGGGACAGGTAAGACAAGAACCAATACCACTGTACAGAATTCACTGCACAACGAGCTAATAAAGGGGCCCGGCACCGACCCGCCGTGGCAAGGGAACGGGAGCGGACACATTGGGGACAGGCGGGGCTGGCAGCGCCCCGGGCCCCTCAGTACGCTGGCACTTGGTAACCTTTGGGGTTGGGCTCTAAGGTCTCGGTGAAGGGCGGGCTCTGGTAGGTCTCCGTGCTCTCCACGCCGCTGCTGCCGCCGGGGTAGCCGGGGTAGGAGGCGCTGGGGTCGGTGCCGAACTGCTCGGTGGCAAACAGGGACATGTCCGTGCCCAGGCGGTACCGCTGCAGCGCCCGCAGCGCCAGCACCACCTGCACCGAGGGGACGGCGTCAGGGAGGGCAGAGCTGCGGCCCCACAGCACCCCGTGTCCCTCGGGGGAACCACACAACCCCCAGACCCTGTGTCCCCCAGCACCCCGTGTCCCTCGGGGGAACCCACACAACCCCAGACCCTGTGTCCCCCAGCACCCCGTGTCCCTCGGGGGAACCCACACAACCCCAGACCGTTCCCCAGCACCCCGTGTCCCTCGGGGAACCCACAACCCGGACCATGTGTCCCCAGCACCCCGTGTCCCTGGCCCAACCCCCGGACCATGTGTCCCCAGCACCCCGTGTCCCTCGGGGGAACCCACAACCCCCGGACCATGTGTCCCCAGCACCCCGTGTCCCTCGGGGGAACCCACAACCCCCGGACCATGTGTCCCACAGCACCCCGTGTCCCTCGGGGGAACCCACAACCCCCGGACCATGTGTCCCACAGCACCCCGTGTCCCTTGGGGGAACCCACAACCCCCCAGGCCCCATGCCCCTCCAGGACCTGGTGTCCTCCAGGACCCCGTGTCTCGCAACCATCACACATTACCCCAGCAGCTCACATCCTCCCAGGACCCCCCAAAACCCTCAGAACCCTGCATCCCTCAAGACCCCGTAATCCCCCACGAACTCCACATGGCCCATGTCCTCCCAGGACCCTACACCTCCCCACATCCCTCACACTGAGTGCATCACAGAATCCCAGGAAATTGCCACCCCACCCCATTACATCCAAGAGCAAAGCCAGCCCCAAACCCTACCCAAACACCCCAGAAGCCATTTCCGTGGGACAGGGTGACCCCAAAGCTCTGCCTGCGGGTGGGGAGCCCCGGCTGTGCAGGTCTGGCACTGCTGGCCCCAATAAACCCATCTGCTGTGGGGAGGGAAAGCTGCCGAGTGCCAGGCCAGGAAAATAGGTCAGCTCTGCCGAGGCTCCTTCACCCTCTTCCAGGTTGCTGGAATTGAGGCTGCAAACGGTGGGAAATGCAGGCAGCAGAGCCGGGAGGGGCTCTCTTTTCAGGAGGTTTCATTAACAATTCAATTAGTTTGTAAAGGATGGGCTGAGGAGGCTAAAAAATGCCTGAAGAAACCAGGAATGGCTTCCCAACCATCCTGGCCATCCTTAGGGATGGAACAGGGGACTGGTGTTCCCTCTGGTGCTGTGGGATGGGGAACATCCCCCCACCTCCCTCCCCTGTGGCTGCACAGTGGGCAGCTGGGGAAGGAGAAGCACTGGGATTAAAGGAGATTTATTTGGATAATCATAAAGCAGGGAGCCYTTAAACTGGGGGAGAACTGGAGCAAGGCTTGCTGCTGGAAAGCCTCAGCCTGGCTTTTGCCCCAATTCCTTGAAGGCAATGTGGAATTAGGGCACATCCCGAGGCTCCGTGCCCAGGAAAAGCTGCAGGAGGGATGGGGGTAGGATGGAGCTGTCCCTGCCTCTCCACACACAACCTCTGGAGTGGGGTCCCATGGGTGGCACAGCCCCCCTGTTCCTGTGGGGTCCGGGTGGGTCCCAGCACTTCACACAGCCCTGCCTGAAGTCCCTCTGCTCATGTAGAGCCAAGGGGGGTTCTCCAAGCCCTTTTCCATGTGGACAGCACAGGGGCCAGTCTGGCTTGTCCCAGGAGGGAGCTGATGAGCCTGGGCACTCCCAAAATGCCCCGGCCATGCCATGGACCTGCTCAGCACAGAGATCTGCTCCTGAGGACTCCAATAAGCCTCCCTGGGGCTCTGACCAGGTCCTGAAATCAGGGCAGCTCGTGGCTGGTGATATGTTTTCAACAGGAAAAAAAACTTTCCAGCCCCAGGAGAGGGGACTGAGTGGGCCCCCCACCAGTTCCACGTGTGGGGGGCCCGCAGGTTCCCGTGGTAAATCCCTCGCTGCCCACAGGATTCACTTCTCCAAATCCCACAGTGCTCCTCCAGCTCAGCACCAACCCTGGGCAGGTTTCATTTCTGCCCTCCCTGCTCGGCTGGGGAGCTGCACTCACCCAGATGATGATGGAGAAGAAGGAGAAGGTGATGGCTGCCCGCGCGGCGTCGGCGCCCTGCGAGAAGCCCCTGGTCAGCGTCGTCCTCTGCCACTGGTTTGCCAGGAAGCAGAAGGCTACAAACCACAGGAAGGCCAGGAAACCTGCAGGAGAGCAGACTGGTCAGTGCTGCCCCTGGTCCTTCCCCTGCTGCAGGACCCCCTCAGCTGCTGCACAAACCACCGAGGTTTTCAATAGGAACAGGAATTTTGGGAGCCGTGGCCCAAAAAGGGGCTGATGCAGAAACAGAGACAAAAGGAAATTTGTGGGGTTATCTCAGTGTGTTGTCTGCCTGAAGTTCAGCTCAGCTACACCTCAACCTGATCTCAAAGAGCCCAGGGATGGCACATCCTCCCTGGACACGTGGGAGAGGGACTTTTCACAAGGGCATGGACAGGACAAGGGGGAATGGCCTTAAGATGAAGGAGGGTGGATTTACATTAGATTGGGGAAGAATCCTTCCCTCTGAGGGTGAGGAGGCCCTGGCACAGGGTACCCAGAGAAGCTGTGGCTGCCCCTGGATCCCTGGAAGTGTCCAAGGCCAGGCTGGACAGGGCTTGGAGCACCCTGGGACAGTGGGAGGTGTCCCTGCCCTGGCATGGTGGGGAATGGGATGAACTTCAATGCCCCTTCCAACGCAAACCATTCTGTGATTCAGTGATTCCATGACACGTGAGAGCTCTGCTCATCCCTGCAGAGAATCCCCCTGGGCCCGTGGAGCTGAGCAGACACACTCTGCTGATTATTCCTGCCTGGAAGCAAAGCTGGCTGAGCTAGATACGGCTGCGGCTGCCCTAATTCCATCCCCAGCCACCAGCACTGCCCGATGCCAAGGAGCTCGGGAACAGCCAGGGAAAGCCAGGAGCACACAGGGCCAGCAGTGGGGATGTTTTCCAGCACTGGGAAGGGGAGCCTGGATCTTCCCATGGTGCTGCTTTAAAGGTCTCCATCATTCCTGATGGCTCTGATCCCGTGTGTCAGTGCATGTCGGGAATGCTGAGCTGCCCAGCAGCTTCCCAAGGACCATCAGCACATCAGAATGAGCAGCCAGGCTGCCAGTCCCTGTCAGACTGCAGGGAGAGAACCTTCCTTTATATCCCTTTATTCCCCTTTATTCCCCTTTATTCCCCTGTATTCCCCTTGTCTTGCCTGGTATCCCTCAACAGGATACAAAACACACACCAGCACATCCACACTCAGTGCTGGAGGCACAGGGCTCAAGGCCTTTAACTCAGAATTTGCTCCAAATTGCAGTTTCAGACACATTCCTTGTCCCCTGAACGGCTGAGCCTGGGAATTCCCAACCATCGGGCCTGGCCCTGGCAGGAAGGATCAGTCAGGCTTTGGGATTTTACAGACACTCCACCCCAAACCCACCCAAATCTCTGCACAAGCGTTTTCACTTCCCTTTAGGACGGTGACTTGTTGCCAATGTTAAACGAGACTTCTGGGGTTTATTTCTTAAAGGTCACCCCCAGGACAGGAACCTTTTCTGTTCCTCTGCTGCGACAAGGGGGCTCTGCCAGCAGCTGTTCCCGTTCTGGGGAGCAGATCCAACCTTTGGACACCAGAAGATGGCTGGATCTGCTGCTGGCTCTGATGACCAGCGTGAGGTGAGCGTGGGACACTGCTCCCCAAGCTTGGTGCACTGCTCCCACCCTCTGGAGCAAATTCCATGACTCCCATCCCAGAAGGAGCAGTCCTCAGGCATTGCTCAGAATCCCTTTGGAGGTGGTTTGGAAGTTGAGATCCCAGAGGAGAAGCACGAGCAACTCCCAAGGGTTAATTCCCAGTGTGGGGGCAGCAGAATGCTCAGGGACAAGCTCAGGGACACAGGAACGGCACAAAGGACACGGGGCTGGCACAAGGGACATGGGAATGGCACAAAGGACACGGGAATGGCACAAGGGACATAGGAATGACACAAGGGACACGGGAATGGCACAAAGGACAAAGAGAGAGAATGCACCGACCCGCCGTGGCAAGGGAACGGAGCGGACACATTGGGGACAGGCGGGGCTGGCAGCGCCCCGGCCCCTCAGTACGCTGGCACTTGGTAACCTTTGGGTTGGGCTCTAAGGTCTCGGTGAGGGCGGGCTCTGGTAGGTCTCCGTGCTCTCCAGCCGCTGCTGCCGCCGGGGTAGCCGGGGTAGGAGGCGCTGGGGTCGGTGCCGAACTGCTCGGTGGCAAACAGGGACATGTCCGTGCCCAGGCGGTACCGCTGCAGCGCCCGCAGCGCCAGCACCACCTGCACCGAGGGGACGGCGTCAGGGAGGGCAGGCTGCGGCCCCACAGCACCCCGTGTCCCTCGGGGGAACCCACACAACCCCCAGACCCTGTGTCCCCCAGCACCCCGTGTCCCTCGGGGGAACCCACAAACCCCCGACCTGTGTCCCCAGCACCCCGTGTCCCTCGGGGGAACCCACACAACCCCCAGACCCTGTGTCCCCCAGCACCCCGTGTCCCTCGGGGGAACCCACAACCCCCGGACCATGTGTCCCCAGCACCCCGTGTCCCTCGGGAACCCACAACCCCCGACATGTGTCCCCGACCCCGTGTCCCTCGGGGGAACCCACAACCCCCGGACCATGTGTCCCACAGCACCCCGTGTCCCTTGGGGGAACCCACAACCCCCCAGGCCCCATGCCCCTCCAGGACCTGGTGTCCTCCAGGACCCCGTGTCTCGCAACCATCACACATTACCCCAGCAGCTCACTCCTCCCAGGACCCCCCAAAACCCTCAGAACCCTGCATCCCTCAAGACCCCGTAATCCCCCACGAACTCCACATGGCCCATGTCCTCCCAGGACCCTACACCTCCCCACATCCCTCACACTGAGTGCATCACAGAATCCCAGGAAATTGCCACCCCACCCCATTACATCCAAGAGCAAAGCCAGCCCCAAACCCTACCCAAACACCCCAGAAGCCATTTCCGTGGGACAGGGTGACCCCAAAGCTCTGCCTGCGGGTGGGGAGCCCCGGCTGTGCAGGTCTGGCACTGCTGGCCCCAATAAACCCATCTGCTGTGGGGAGGGAAAGCTGCCGAGTGCCAGGCCAGGAAAATAGGTCAGCTCTGCCGAGGCTCCTTCACCCTCTTCCAGGTTGCTGGAATTGAGGCTGCAAACGGTGGGAAATGCAGGCAGCAGAGCCGGGAGGGGCTCTCTTTTCAGGAGGTTTCATTAACAATTCAATTAGTTTGTAAAGGATGGGCTGAGGAGGCTAAAAAATGCCTGAAGAAACCAGGAATGGCTTCCCAACCATCCTGGCCATCCTTAGGGATGGAACAGGGGACTGGTGTTCCCTCTGGTGCTGTGGGATGGGGAACATCCCCCCATCACCCTCCCCTGTGGCTGCACAGTGGGCAGCCGGGGAAGGAGAAGCACTGGGATTAAAGGAGATTTATTTGGATAATCATAAAGCAGGGAGCCATTAAACTGGGGGAGAACTGGAGCAAGGCTTGCTGCTGGAAAGCCTCAGCCTGGCTTTTGCCCCAATTCCTTGAAGGCAATGTGGAATTAGGGCACATCCCGAGGCTCTGCGCCCAGGAAAAGCTGCAGGAGGGATGGGGGTAGGATGGAGCTGTCCCTGTCTCTCCACACACAGCCTCTGGAGTGGGGTCCCATGGGTGGCACAGCCCCCCCGTTCCTGTGGGGTCCGGGTGGGACCCAGCATTTCACACAGCCCTGCCTGAAGTCCCTCTGCTCATGTAGAGCCAAGGGGGTTTCTCCAAGCCCCTTTTCCATGTGGACAGCACAGGGGCCAGTCTGGCTTGTCCCAGGAGGGAGCTGATGAGCCTGGGCACTCCCAAAATGCCCCGGCCATGCCATGGACCTGCTCAGCACAGAGATCTGCTCCTGAGGACTCCAATAAGCCTCCCTGGGGCTCTGACCAGGTCCTGAAATCAGGGCAGCTCGTGGCTGGTGACATGTTTTCAACAGGAAAAAACTTTCCAGCCCCAGGAGAGGGGACTGAGTGGGCCCCCCACCAGTTCCACGTGCGGGGGGCCCGCAGGTTCCCGTGGTAAATCCCTCGCTGCCCACAGGATTCACTTCTCCAAATCCCACACTGCTCCTCCAGCTCAGCAGCGACCCTGCGCAGGTTTCATTTCTGCCCTCCCCGCTCAGCTGGGGAGCTGCACTCACCCAGATGATGATGGAGAAGAAGGAGAAGGTGATGGCTGCCCGCGCGGCGTCGGCGCCCTGCGAGAAGCCCCTGGTCAGCGTCGTCCTCTGCCACTGGTTTGCCAGGAAGCAGAAGGCTACAAACCACAGGAAGGCCAGGAAACCTGCAGGAGAGCAGACTGGTCAGTGCTGCCCCTGGTCTTCCCCTGCTGCAGGACCCCCTCAGCTGCTGCACAAACCACCGAGGTTTTCAATAGGAACAGGAATTTTGGGAGCCGTGGCCCAAAAAGGGGCTGATGCAGAAACAGAGACAAAAGGAAATTTGTGGGGTTATCTCAGTGTGTTGTCTGCCTGAAGTTCAGCTCAGCTACACCTCAACCTGATCTCAAAGAGCCCAGGGATGGCACATCCTCCCTGGACATGTGGGAGAGGGACTTTTCACAAGGGCATGGGGTAACAGGACAAGGGGGAATGGCCTTAAGATGAAGGAGGGTGGATTTACATTAGATTTGGGGAAGAAATCCTTCCCTCTGAGGGTGAGGAGGCCCTGGCACAGGGTACCCAGAGAAGCTGTGGCGCCCCTGGATCCCTGGAAGTGTCCAAGCCAGGCTGGACAGGGCTTGGAGCACCCTGGGACAGTGGGAGGTGTCCTGCCCTGGCATGGTGGGGAATGGGATGAACTTCAATGCCCCTTCCAACGCACACCATTCTGTGATTCAGTGATTCCATGACACGTGAGAGCTCTGCTCATCCCTGCAGAGAATCCCCCTGGGACCGTGGAGCTGAGCAGACACACTCTGCTGATTATTCCTGCCTGGAAGCAAAGCTGGCTGAGCTAGATACGGCTGCGGCTGCCCTAATTCCATCCCCAGCCACCAGCACTGCCCGATGCCAAGGAGCTCGGCAACAGCCAGGGAAAGCCAGGAGCACACAGGGCCAGCAGTGGGGATGTTTTCCAGCACTGGGAAGGGGAGCCTGGATCTTCCCATGGTGCTGCTTTAAGGGTCTCCATCATTCCTGATGGCTCTGATCCCGTGTGTCAGTGCATGTCGGGAATGCTGAGCTGCAGCAGCTTCCAAGGACCATCAGCACATCAGAATGAGCAGCCAGGCTGCCAGTCCCTGTCTGACTGCAGGGAAAGAACCTTCCTTTATATCCCTTTATTCCCCTTTATTCCCCTTTATCCTCCTTTATTCCCCTGTATTCCCCTTGTCTTGCCTGGTATCCCTCAACAGGATACAAAACACACACCAGCACATCCACACTCAGTGCTGGAGGCACAGGGCTCAAGGCCTTTAACTCAGAATTTGCTCCAAATTGCAGTTTCAGACACATTCCTTGTCCCCTGAACGGCTGAGCCTGGGAATTCCCAACCATCGGCCCGGCCCTGGCAGGAAGGATCAGTCAGGCTTTGGGATTTTACAGACACTCCACCCCAAACCCACCCAAATCGCTGCACAAGCGTTTTCACTTCCCTTTAGGACGGTGACTTGTTGCCAATGTTAAACGAGACTTCTGGGGTTTATTTCTTAAAGGTCACCCCCAGGACAGGAACCTTTTCTGTTCCTCTGCTGCGACAAGGGGGCTCTGCCAGCAGCTGTTCCCGTTCTGGGGAGCAGATCCAACCTTTGGACGGCTGGATCTGCTGCTGGCTCTGATGACCAGCGTGAGGTGAGCGTGGGACACTGCTCCCCAAGCTTGGTGCACTGCTCCCACCCTCTGGAGCAAATTCCACGACTCCCATCCCAGAAGGAGCAGTCCTCAGGCATTGCTCAGAATCCCTTTGGGGGTGGTTTGGAAGTTGAGATCCCAGAGGAGAAGCACGAGCAGCTCCCAAGGGTTAATTCCCAGTGTGGGGGCAGCAGAATGCTCAGGGACAAGCTCAGGACACAGGACGGCACAAGGACACGGGGCTGCACAAGGGACATGGGAATGGCACAAAGGACACGGGAATGGCACAAGGACAGGAATGCACAAGGGACACGGAATGGCACAAGGGACACGGAATGGCACAAGGGACAGGGAATGGCACAAGGGACACGGGAATGGCACAAAGGACACGGGAATGGCACAAGGGACATAGGAATGACACAAGGGACACGGGAATGGCACAAAGGACATGGGAATGGCACAAGGGACACGGGGCTGGCACAAGGGACATGGGAATGGCACAAAGGACACGGGAATGGCACAAGGGACATAGGAATGACACAAGGGACACGGGAATGGCACAAAGGACACGGGAATGGCACAAGGGACACGGGGCTGACACAAGGACATGGGAATGGCTCAAGGACACGGGAATGGCACAAGGGACACGGGGCTGACACAAGGGACACGGGGCTGTCCCCGGTTTGTGGATGGGGAGCTTGTTCCTGTGTGCAACACTGGATCCAGGGCAGCTCACCCTCCCTGCCACCACTGAGCCCCCAGTGGCACTGTCCTCAGCCCTGGTGTCACCCACGGGACACCAGGAGTTAAAATTATGTCATGCACAGCCCCAAGGCCACACGGCTGCACTGGGAACTGCAGCTGCCTGAACCCTCTGCACCGTGGAGCTCTGTAAGCCCTGACCTTCCCCATGGAGCTCTGTGAGCCCTGACCTTCCTCATGGAGCTCTGTGAGCCCTGACCTTCCTCATGGAGCTCTGTGAGCCCTGACCTTCCTCGTGGAGCTCCGTGAGCCCTGACCTTCCTCATGGAGCTCTGTGAGCCCTGACCTTCCTCATCCAGAGAAGCTGTGGCTGCCCAGGCCTGCAAGAGTTGAACAGGGTTTGGAGTCACCTGTTCCAGTGGAAGGTGTCCCTGCCCATGGCAGGAGGTGGCACTGGATGGGCTTTGAGGTCCCTTTTAAACCAAATCACTCCAGGATCCGATGACACTCTCATTTGTGCTCTCAGTGGACCAAAGGGGAAAGGAGGCAGAGAGTGAGCAGTGCCAGCTCCCAGGTGCCTGGCAGGGAGCAGAGGGCTGCCAGGATGTGAGGCAGGGAGGCAGCACTGCTCTGTGACACGCAGCAGCAGCCAGAAGATGGATATGATGTCCCCCTGCCGCTTGCATCCAAGGATTTCAGGCACTGAGCCCCACGGAACGGGCTGTAAATTTTGTCTAACAACGGTTGGACACCGGTGCTCCAGGATCATGGAACAGAGCTGTGCAGAAGGACAGAACAGCCTGAACCACAGGCAGGGCAGGGAGGTGATGATGGATGTGTCCATGTGGGACAGAGAGCTACCAGCGAGGCTTGGGTGGGATAAATCACCCTCAGACTGGGGTGACAGAGCCTGGGAATGCTGAGCTCCAGCTAAATCATCTTCAGACTGGGCTGACAGAGCCTGGGAATGCACAGTCCAGCTAAATCACCCTCAGACTGGGCTGACAGAGCCTGGGAATGCACAGCTCCAGCTAAATCACACTCAGACTGGGCTGACAGAGCTGCAGCTGCTCCAGCAGCTCCCTCAGCACCGAGGAGCCTGTCTCTCCCATCCTGGAGCATCCCACCCGTTCCAGCCACCACGGAGGAGCCTCAGGATAT
>CM019227.1:9571346-9595066 GCA_009741485.1 Malurus cyaneus samueli | reverse complement strand
TGTCACGGTGCCCGGAGCCCATCCCGCAGTGCCTGCACAGTGTCGTGATCCCGACAAGTGTCACAGGTCGTCCGACCCACCGAAGTGTCTGTCACAGTGTCAGGCCCGAGCCCATCCCAGTGACAGCTGTCACAGTGTCACAGTGTCCATGCTCGACATCCCGGTGACAGTGCCTGTCACATGTCACGTGCCGGCCCACCTCGGTGACAGTGCCTGTCACATGTCACGGTGCCCAGGCCCATCCCGGTGACAGTGTCTGTCACAGTGTCACGGTGCCGGAGCCCATCCCGGTGACAGTGTCTGTCACGTGTCACGGTGCCCGGAGCCCATCCCGGTGCCCGGGTCGCAGTCCGTGCTGGCTGCGGGGGAGCGCGCCCCGCGCCGGCGCGCGCACCTGCCCGTGCCCACCTCCCGCTCTCCCCCCCCACCCGCGGGTGGTTCCTCCCGCCGCCCGCACGCGGCGCTGCGGACGAGCCACGAGGAGGGGCGCGGGGGGGCCGGGTGGGCAGGCGCGCGGCCGCGCGGGGCGCGCCGGCTGGGCTCGCTGGGCGCGAGCGGGCGGCGGGGGAAGATGGAAGGAGCGTCCTTCGGAGCGCCGGGCGGGGGGGGCCATCGACCCCGTGGATTTCCTCAAGCAGCCGCAGACCCTCATCCGGGTGACCACCTGGGTAAGGCGGACGGCCGCGGAGGCGGGGTGGGGCAGGCGGCGGTGCGGGGACAGCGCCCGGCGCAGCGGGCAGTGCGGGGCGATGGGCAATGTCGGGCGTTGGCAGTGCCGGGGCGATGGGCAGCGCGGGTGCATCGTGCCCGCAGCCTGTGCATGGTGCCGGTGCTCGGTGCGGTGCGGTCCCGGTGCCGGTGCCGGTCCGGTGCCGGTGCCGGTGCGGTCCGGTGCCGGTCCCGGTCCCGGTGCCGGTGCCGGTGCTGCCCAGCCCCGCGGGCCGAGCCGGTTCTCCAGGAGGCTGGCAGGGAGTTTCCTCGGGAATGGGGCAGGGAGCGGCGGGGAATGCGCCGCTGCCGCTCTGCTGGTCGCTGCTGGAGAATGGGGTTCGGAGCAGGAGGCAGAGGACATTTTCCTGCCTTCCACGCTCCGTGCATGCGTGTGTGTGACAGAAATCCGGCAGCCAGCCCTGCCCAGCTCCCCGTGCTGCTGGAAGGATGTCATGGTTTTTTTTTGACGTTTCCCATCTGAGTTGCCCCCGTGGAGCAGGAGCAGGAGGTGGAACGGGCTCTGGTGGTCCGTGGAGCAGCACAGGGAGCCGTGCCAGGGCGCTCCTGGGGCTGTGGTGCCTGGATGCCCCGAATTTACCTCCTCAGCCTAGCTCCTTGCTGAGATCTGCAGGTGTGCAGGGCCTTGGGAGGTCGGGAATGCTTCCCAAAAAACCCCAGTGGGAAGGGTTTGCCCTGCTCTCACTGGCTCCAGTGCTTGGCTGGAGGCTGTGGATGAGCCGAGCTGGCCTGGGGCTTGTCCTCACCCCTGTCACTCCTGTGCTGGCTCTGTGTCACCCTTGGCAGCGTTCAGTGCAGGCAGGGAGCAGAGGAAGGCTCTGATGATAAGGTGCAGCCCCCCAGCTGCCCTCCTTCCAGCGGGCACAGCCACTGTGTCCGAGGGGCTCTCGGGGCTGGGATGCCCTGGCCGAGGCCCTGAGCAGCACAACATGCAGCACATGAGCAATTCCAGCTGCAGTCACATGCTCTCAGTTAAACCACATGCTGCAGTGTGTTCTGGATGGGAGCTGGTGTCTTCCCAGGGCTGGGAGAAGGCTCACAACTCCATCAGGGGGAAGAACGGGGACCAGGGATGGATCTGGGGCATCCAGCTTGGTGTGGGTGGGGCACTGTGGGCAGGGCTCAGGTGCTGGGCAGCAGTTGTTTGCTATGAGAAAACTTGGTCTGGATTCTCCTGGATCCTCGAGTGGCAATGACAAGCTGCAGGCTGTGGTGTTGGCTTTGGGTAGAGTTAATTAAACCTGACCCACTGGGGGTGAGCTAGGCCCTTCCTAAAATAAGTGTGTCACCTTGCAGAGAGCTCCCAGTCCTTGTGCTACAAAGGGAATTGGACACTGCTGGGAAGCAGGACCAGAATATGAAATAGAGATATAAAATGAAAGTCTCAGCTTAGCAAATATTCCTGTATATATTCACTGGTTTGTTCAGTGGCAAAGTTGCTCGTTTCATGGCTCTGTGTTCACAGGGAGCCAGTGAGAAATGAGTGCATCAACTTGACTCCAGACAAGTGCAGGGGCTACCAATGGGGACCAATGTGGGATGAGCACAGTGCTATTCCATAAATGTTTGCAATATTTAGAGTTGGCTCCAAAGCCCACTGAGCAAAAAGGGAGCTTTTTGCTCTTTTCAGTGGGCTGGGGATGGGGTTGTGGAAGCTCACGTGGAAAGTCCATTTAGAACCCTTTTCCCAGGTCTCACATTTGCTGGTAGATCTGTCAGGGTCCATCATTGCCCCATCCTGGGGGTTCAGAGCCCAGTTACCAGTGCCTTAAACCAGTTCAGCATTTATGGCTCCTTTCCAGCGTGGGCTGGGGCTGCAGTGAGAGCTGTGAGTGGGCTCCTTCCCACCTGCAGGTTTGGTAAAGCAGCTCATGCCCAAATTCCTTCTGAGCAGCCCAGACCCGTGTCAGGATGAGAGCCTGGATGGAAGAGGCAGCCAAAGGCTCTGCTGAGGTCACTGCTGCTGTCCTGGGTGAGCATGGCACTGGCACGTGGTGATGTCCGTGCTGGTGGCCGGGCAGGAACTCGGACAGATGCCCACCCTGCCACTCCCCGATTCTCAAAGCAAACAGAACCTTCCCAGGCCTCCCTGCCTGGTATCCCAGGGGAGATGAGCTGCCTGTGCTGGCACAAAGCAGCCATGGGTGGTTGTTCAGCAAGCCCCAGGCTGAGATCAGCCTTTGGGGTGGGCTTTCTTCACGTGGTTTTCCTTCCTGTGCTCGGTGCTGCATCTTTTTGACTGCGGTTAACCCGAGCAGCTGGATCCCATAGCAGAGACGTGACCCTGCTGTGCGTGTGATGTCAGGTTCTCTTGGGAGAAAAAGAGGGAGAGGGGCTGGTTTGGGTGGGATGAGGGTGGTGGAGAAATCCCACAGGGATTTGGGGCCAGCCTCAGTGCCTGAGGTGAGAGACTTGCCCTGGGTTTTCCCAGCGAGCCACCACCAAAGGAGGGTCCAATTCCCTTTTGTGGCTGCATCGGGGACCTTGTGCAGGCAAACATCTGAGGGACTGGCAGGTGAACGGTGACTTCAGCACAGAAATCCCCAAATGTCACTGGTGGCCAAAGGGGATTCCTGGTTCTGCCTCACACAACAACCTCCCCCTGACAGAGTAATTCTGAGTAGAGAAAAACCCACTCCTGGCTTGAGCTGTAAAATCAAAAGCTGGAAAAAACCATTTAACAGTTCCTCATTCATCTCTTCCCCCTCTGTCTGATGCAGTTTGTCAGATGAAGATGTGATCGCTCTTGTGGTTTCCTTTTGAGACATTTTTTTGCCCAGCCAAACAGAGTCGATATTCATGACGGACGCCTGCAGAATCATGAGCTCCTTTCTCTGTGACTGCCCGTGCCAGCCAGACTTTCGAGTGGCCACTCAGCTTTGCAGGGCAATTGTTCATTCAGCATAGGCTTAGGTTTGGCTTTTAAAAGCCATTTCGGGGCTCTCAGAGGAGAGTTCCAGGACTGCTCTGGTGTTTCAGGAGCTCACAGCGATGCTCACAGTCATTAGCATGATCTGAGCTGCTTCAGACTTTGGTCCTGACCACTTCTCAGAAGGGTCATCAGATTTCTGTCTTAATTTTCTCTTTCTGTGGGCTGTGGATTAAAGGCAGAACTTAAACTTTGAGTTTTGGTAATGGAATTATAGGGGAGCTTTGCTTCATCTGAGCTTGAAATGGTTTTAAATTGTCATGTTGCTGTGATCTCTGGTTTCAAGCACTGCTGGTGTGCCATGTGCTCAGATTGCAGGAGGAGATTAGGAGCCTTGAATGGATGCTGTGTCTCAGCCAGCATCTCTTGCCACATCAGAAAAAAGTAATTCAGGAAAAATCAGTCATGTGGTCATTGATATCATCCTCCCAAGCTGATCAGCCTGGTGGGCATGGCCCTAAAACTGTAACAGCCAGCATCAGACCACCTCTTTCTGTGCCAGAAACCACGCCATCCCTTCATGGTCATCTCCGTGGTCCCGTGGGAGATCTGGCCATGCTTCAAGCAGATCTTTGCTCCTCACAGCCTCCAGTAAATGATGCAGAACCGTGCTGGAAACTTCCCTGTGACTGACAACTGTGAAGATAAACTGCAGAGGGAGCTGGGATTCGATTCCCCAGGGTCTGAGCTGGGTTGGGACCCTGTGCCGAGGGTCCCACTCCTCCCTGAACCGGGAATCTGTGCCAGCCCGTGCCTGGTGCAGCACAGGGGCTTAGAGGGGCTTAGGGAAACTCTCGATTCTAAGCAGGATTTGGCCTCTGCTAATTTGACCTTAATTGTTTTCCCTTCTCGTTTGGTGGCCCATCCTTCGCTCACTGGGCTCCAGGAGAGGAGGGAGCTGAGCACAGGGTTTGGCTTCTGGAGAGGTGAGGGATCACCCAGAGGTCGATGCTGCCTCTCTGCACGTGTGGGTTGTGCCCAGCTCCGCTGATCAGGACCCACAGCAGAGGAAATGAGCTCTGCATTGTTTTCCTCGTTCTCTGCAGTTCCTCAGTGCTGACATTAACGGGTCGTGTAATCAGAGCGGGGTTCTGCGGGTTCTCCCTTAACCCCACACCTTCTGGTGATGCTTTTTATGGGTCCCAAATCCAAGTGCAGCACCTCAGCACTGGAAACATCTCACCTTAAAATGGCTGACAGCTCACACCCAAGCGCTCAGCTCTGCTCTCCTGTGTTTTTTGCTTTTTTGTTTCCTTGCCTGGCTCTGCTCAGGCTGAGAGGTGCCCCAAAACACGTTTTAGGTGCTTGCTGGAAAATGGAGTGTCCTGCGAAGGCTCCTTTGCAAATCCTCTGAGGTGCTGCTCAGGCCCATAAAATCTCGCTCACAGTGGAAAATCTGACCTTGTGTTTTCTCTCTCGAGCCTCTGATGAGCTGGTTGGGGATTTGAACTGCTGTGGTTTGTGGAGGTGATTGAGAAAACGCACTTGTTTTGGATGAACTTTGAAAAACACGGGGGGGGTGGTATTTCCCTGCCCACATTTATTTCATCTGCCCACATTTTCCTAAAATAAAAGCACTTTTTCATCTATACTTAGAAAGACAACACTAAATCTAATCTCATTAAAATGTTTCATGGGCACCAGTGGGGTTTTAAGAAAAACCATAACATTACAATCCTGGGGCGAGGGAGAGAAAATCCATGGAAAGTCACGTTTTGGCAGGAATATTTCAGCCAGTGCTGATGTTTGGAGCTCATCTATCAAATGTGTGCACTTGGAATTTGTTGCTACTTTGACCTCCCAAGGAGAAGCTGTGTGTCCCATGTTCCATGTACATTGAAATGTGGTGTGGGGCTTCATGTGTTGAGCCACTTGGGTGCCAGCAGAAGGACTCTGCTTCCAAAATCGTTGGAATGGAAAGTTAATTTTTTTAGAAACAAAGTAACAGCCCCAGCTGTGCAGAGCTAGTGCAGGCACCAGACACCTGTGTCTGCACATCCTAAATTTTACAGGAGCTTTGCCTCACCCACCAAAGCTCTGGGCTCCCAAAAGCACGGAGAAGGCTGTTCATCCTGGAGAGCTGAGCGAAACTTCTCCGAGAAGCTGAGTACAAGTTTGCTGGCCTGCCAAAGAAGTAATCGCGTGGCATCAGAGGTTCTCAATTATTCATGTTTTCCAGAATCGCATTATTTCTTCCAGGGCCCGTTTTATAAATGCTGCTGCTATTTCTGATGGTAAATAACAATTTTGCATTATTTATGAACAGACTTTTACAACTGCTGATGTTACAGCTGCTGCCAAAGCTCTGGGAAAAAAACTATTAGTGCTGTTTGTTGTTTTTTCTTCCTTACGCACAGCCCTTCTTGTGTGTGCATGATGATGGTGATGGTGATGGTGATGGTGGTGATGATGATAATGGTGATGATTATAATGATGATGATGGTGATGATGATAATGATGGTGATGGTGATGATGGTGATGGTGATAGTGATGGTAATGGTGGTGGTGATGGTGATGGTGGTAGTGATAGTGATGATGATGATGATGATGATGATGATGATGATTGATGATGATGATGATGGTGATAGTGATGGTAATGGTGGTGGTGATGGTGTTGTTGGTGATGATAATGATGGTGATGATGGTGATGGATGGTGATGATGTGATGATGATGATGATGATGATGATGATGATGATGATGATGATGATGGTGGTGGTGATGATGGTGATGATGGTAATGATGATGTGCCATCCCAAGTGCTCCCCAAGTGCTGCACTAGCAAGGAGCAGGGTGCAGGTGCCAGGGGTGGCTTGGTGGCCCCTGTGCTTGTGGCTGGTGTTCAGGGTTGACCTGAGCCAGGGGCACCTGTGGGACAGGACCCCAGGCTGTGGTTCAATTCCAAGAGGAGGAACAGGAGGAGTTGCCTGTCCCTGTGTTATGTTTTAAGGAGTTGTTGGAGCTTTGGGCAGGGTTTGTCCACCGTGGGCTCTGCTCTGTTTCCCTCACTCCGTGCCCTGGCTTCCTGGGAAGCTGCAGGGCTGCAGGAGGTGACACAGGTGACTCAGGTGACACGGGTGACTCAGGTGACTGCGAGAGCCACCAGATGGGTTTCATCCTGTGGCTCCCTGGCTTCTGCTTTGCTGTCACCTGTCCCTGTCTCGTGCCCGTCGTGTCGCGCTGTTCCTGACGATGCCGCAGGAGCCCATCGTGCCCCGTTCCCGTCCCCAGCTGCTCCCGGGGGAGCTGGGGGATCCTCTTATCTCTGCAGCCACATCCCCGGCCTCCAGCTGTGTCCTGAGAGGCAGCAGGGCCGCCTGCAGGGCTGTGGGAGCCGGCAATGGCAGACAGGGATGAGATCAGAGTTCCCAGTGTGATGGAGATGTGCCTGCACTCCCCGCTCCCCTCCCTGCTCACAGCTCTTCCCAGGAGTGGGATCCGGAGCGGATCGTGCTGCAGCTGATCCCGCAGCTTCCCCTGCTGCCCTGCTGCCGGGAGATAAGGGAATTACTGCAGGGCATTGCCTGCAGGGCTGTGACACCCTCTGGTGCCAGCGCTGGCACCTGGGCAGCCCCCAGCAGCCTTTCTGCCCCTGCCAGGACCCAGACCGGGTCACAGGATAAGGGATGTGGGAGCTGCATCCTTCAGCCCCTCTAAACCGGCTGGAAAATGTCCCCGTTCCTCCCAAGACAGCCTGTGCCCCAGGGAGCTGCTCCCGTGTCCCCACAATGTCTCATGTCCCCTCTCCAGGATTCCAGCCCTTCCCTGCTCACATATCCCATCCCTGCCTTCCTCCCTGCCCCCAGGAGCACGAGGGGGTTTGTGGAGCACAGCCTGAGCGCAGAGAGCAGCACGAGCACCAACACTCCGCAGGGACCTGCCCCGTCTGTTTATTTTTTCCCTCCTCAGCCTGTCTGGAGAAGAACATCCTTAAAATCCTCCAGGCAGCAAGGCTGGGGAAGGCAGGAGGAGGTTCCTTCTCTCAGGGCAGGATCAGCCAGGTACCATCCAGCAGCTGACCAAGGAGAGCCGGGATGCGTCTCACAAGGGCCGCGTTGCCATGGAGGCGAGGACGGGGCTGAATCCAGTGACGTGGCTGCTGGAAAAACAGAGTTAAAGGCAAAACAGCAGCGAGCTGTGTTCTGTCCTTCCTCCTGCAGATCTTCTCCATTGTGGTGTTCGGCTCCATCATCAACGAGTGCTACGTGAACAAGGACAGCCAGCACCCCGAGCTGCTCTGCATCTTCAACGAGAATGAGAGCGCCTGCAGCTACGGCATCGCCGTGGGCGTCATCGCCTTCTTCGGCTGCATCTTCTTCTTCGTGGTGGACCTGTACTTCCAGCAGATCAGCAGCGTCAAGGACCGCAAACGGGCCGTGCTGCTGGACCTTGGCTTTTCAGGTACCTCTGCCCTGCCCTGCCTGCCTCTGGCTCTGTGAGGTCATTGCTGTGCTCAGCCCCTCTCCTCCCTGCTCCCCCGTGGCCTGACACGACGCTGTGGGGACACCAGGGGTGGCAGGGGAGTTGTCCCATCAGCCACAGGCTCGGTGAGCCCTGAGGAAGCCACACGTGGTGGCTGGGGACGGTGGCGTGTCCCACTCGTCTGTGTCACTGTGCGCTGGGTTTGGTGGGGCCGCCCGCAGAGCTGAGGTTTGCTGGTCACATCTCAGACCTGACTGGGCTTTCACCCTCCCACACCTCCTGCTCTGGCTCAGGAAAAGCAAAGGTGGTTTCCTCAGCTGCCTCGGGGCTGGTTTCACTTTGTGCACGAGTTTGGAGCAGAGCAGGAGCAGCTCCTGTGCCACTGGGGCTGCCCACGGATCCGCTGTGCCCCTTGAGCCTTGGGAAAGGCACGGAATGCAGGAATGACACAAGGGACACGGGGCTGGCACAAGGGACATGGGAATGGCACAAAGGACACGGGAATGGCACAAGGGACATAGGAGATGACACAAGGACACGGGAATGGCACAAAGGCACGGGAATGGCCAAAGGGACACGGGGCTGACACAAGGGACATGGGAATGGCTCAAGGGACACGGGAATGGCACAAGGGACACGGGGCTGACACAAGGGACACGGGGCTGTCCCCGGTTTGTGGATGGGGAGCTTGTTCCTGTGTGCAACACTGGATCCAGGGCAGCTCACCCTCCCTGCCACCACTGAGCCCCCAGTGGCACTGTCCTCAGCCCTGGTGTCACCCACGGGACACCAGGAGTTAAAATTATGTCATGCACAGCCCCAAGGGCCACACGGCTGCACTGGGAACTGCACTGCCTGAACCCCTTGCACCGTGGAGCTCTGTAAGCCCTGACCTTCCCCATGGAGCTCTGGAGCCCTGACCTTCCTCATGGAGCTCTGTGAGCCCTGACCTTCCTCATGGAGCTCTGTGAGCCCTGACCTTCCTCGTGGAGCTCCGTGAGCCCTGACCTTCCTCATGGAGCTCTGTGAGCCCTGGCTCAAGGGGCACAGCGGATCCGTGGACAGCCCCAGTGGCACAGGAGCTGCTCCTGCTCTGCTCCAAACTCGTGCACAAAGTGAAACCAGCCCCGAGGCAGCTGAGGAAACCACCTTTGCTTTTCCTGAGCCAGAGCAGGAGGTGTGGGAGGGTGAAAGCCCAGTCAGGTCTGAGATGTGACCAGCAAACCTCAGCTCTGCGGGCGGCCCCACCAAACCCAACGCACAGTGACACAGACGAGTGGGACATGCCACTGTCCCCAGCCACCACGTGTGGCTTCCTCAGGGCTCACCGAGCCCGTGGCTGATGGGACAACTCCCCTGCCACCCCTGGTGTCCCCACAGCGTCGTGTCAGGCCACAGGAGGAGCGGGGAGGAGAGGGACTGAGCACAGCAATGACCTCACGGAGCCAGAGCCAGGCAGGGCAGGGCAGAGGTACCTGAAAAGCCGAGGTCCAGCAGCACGGCCCGTTTGCGGTCCTTGACGCTGCTGATCTGCTGGAAGTACAGGTCCACCACGAAGAAGAAGATGCAGCCGAAGAAGGCGATGACGCCCACGGCGATGCCGTAGCTGCAGGCGCTCTCATTCTCGTTGAAGATGCAGAGCAGCTCGGGGTGCTGGCTGTCCTTGTTCACGTAGCACTCGTTGATGATGGAGCCGAACACCACAATGGAGAAGATCTGCAGGAGGAAGGACAGAACACAGCTCGCTGCTGTTTTGCCTTTAACTCTGTTTTTCCAGCAGCCACGTCACTGGATTCAGCCCCGTCCTCGCCTCCATGGCAACGCGGCCCTTGTGAGACGCATCCCGGCTCTCCTTGGTCAGCTGCTGGATGGTACCTGGCTGATCCTGCCCTGAGAGAAGGAACCTCCTCCTGCCTTCCCCAGCCTTGCTGCCTGGAGGATTTTAAGGATGTTCTTCTCCAGACAGGCTGAGGAGGGAAAAAATAAACAGACGGGGCAGGTCCCTGCGGAGTGTTGGTGCTCGTGCTGCTCTCTGCGCTCAGGCTGTGCTCCACAAACCCCCTTGTGCTCCTGGGGGCAGGGAGGAAGGCAGGGATGGGAATATGTGAGCAGGGAAGGGCTGGAATCCTGGAGAGGGGACATGAGACATTGTGGGGACACAGGAGCAGCTCCCTGGGGCACAGGCTGTCCTGGGAGGAACGGGGACATTTTCCAGCCGGTTTAGAGGGGCTGAAGGATGCAGCTCGCACATCCCTTATCCCGTGACCCGTTCTGGGTCCTGGCAGGGGCAGAAGGGCTGCTGGGGGCTGCCCAGGTGCCAGCGCTGGCACCAGAGGGTGTCACAGCCCTGCAGGCGGCCCTGCTGCCTCTCAGGACACAGCTGGAGGCCGGGGATGTGGCTGCAGAGATAATAGGATCCCCCAGCTCCCCCGGGAGCAGCTGGGGACGGGAACGGGGCACGATCAGCTCCTGCGGCACCGGCAGGAACAGCGCGACATGACAGGCACGAGACAGGGACAGGTGACAGCAAAGCAGAAGCCAGGGAGCCACAGGATGAAACCCATCTGGTGGCTCTCGCAGTCACCTGAGTCACCCGTGTCACCTGAGTCACCTGTGTCACCTCCTGCAGCCCTGCAGCTTCCCAGGAAGCCAGGGCACGGAGTGAGGGAAACAGAGCAGAGCCCACGGTGGACAAACCCTGCCCAAAGCTCCAACAACTCCTTAAAACATAACACAGGGACAGGCAACTCCTCCTGTTCCTCCTCTTGGAATTGAACCACAGCCTGGGGTCCTGTCCCAAGGTGCCCCTGGCTCAGGTCAACCCTGAACACCAGCCACAAGCACAGGGGCCACCAAGCCACCCCCTGGCACCTGCACCCTGCTCCTTGCTAGTGCAGCACTTGGGGAGCACTTGGGATGGCACATCATCATTACCATCATCACCATCATCAACCACCAACATCATCATAATCATCATCATCATCATCATCATCATCATCATCATCATCATCACATCATCATCACACTTCATCCATCACCATCATCACCATCCATACATCACCAAACACCACACCATCAACCACCATTACCATCACTATCACCATATCATCATCACATCATCAATCATCATCATCATCATCATCATCATCATCATCATATCATCACACCATCACCATCACCACCACCATTTACCATCACATCACCATCACCAATCATCACCCATCACCATCATTATCACATCAACCCCAACCCCATCCATCATCATTATTCATCACCATTATCATCATCACCACCATCACTATCACCATCACCATCATCATGCACACACAAGAGGGCTGTGGCGTAAGGAAGAAAAAACAACAAACAGCACTAATAGTTTTTTTCCCAGAGCTTTGGCAGCAGCTGTAACATCAGCAGTTGTAAAAGTCTGTTCATAAATAATGCAAAATTGTTATTTACCATCAGAAATAGCAGCAGCATTTATAAAACGGGCCCTGGAAGAAATAATGC
Organism: Malurus cyaneus samueli; assembly: GCA_009741485.1. NCBI lineage: Eukaryota > Metazoa > Chordata > Aves > Passeriformes > Maluridae > Malurus > Malurus cyaneus. Next base: position 9,583,478 of record CM019227.1, on the reverse strand, counting down.
GATTCTGGAAAACATGAATAATTGAGAACCTCTGATGCCACGCGATTACTTCTTTGGCAGGCCAGCAAACTTGTACTCAGCTTCTCGGAGAAGTTTCGCTCAGCTCTCCAGGATGAACAGCCTTCTCCGTGCTTTTGGGAGCCCAGAGCTTTGGCGGGTGAGGCAAAGCTCCTGTAAAATTTAGGATGTGCAGACACAGGTGTCTGGTGCCTGCACTAGCTCTGCACAGCTGGGGCTGTTACTGTTTCTTTTCTAAAAAAAATTAACTTCCAATTCCAACGGATTTTGGAAAGCAGAGTCCTTCCTGCTGCCAGCCAACCCAAGTGGCTCAACCCATGAAGCCCCCACAACCACATTTCAATGTACAGAACATGGGACACACAGCTTTTCCTTGGGAGGTCAAAGTAGCAACAAATTCCAAGTGCACACATTTGATAGATGAGCTCCAAACATCAGCACTGGCTGAAATATTCCTGCCAAAACGTGACTTTCCATGGATTTTCTCTCCCTCGCCCCAGGATTGTAACGTTATGGTTTTTCTTAAAAACTCCACTGGTGCCCGTGAAACATTTTTAATGAGACTAGATTTAGTGTTGTCTTTCTAAGTATAGATGAAAAAGTGCTTTTATTTTAGGAAAATGTGGGCAGATGAAATAAATGTGGGCAGGGAAATACCACCCCCCCCGTGTTTTTCAAAGTTCATCCAAAACAAGTGCGTTTTCTCAATCACCTCCACAAACCACAGCAGTTCAAACCCCCAACCAGCTCATCAGAGGCTCGAGAGAGAAAACACAAGGTCAGATTTTCCACTGTGAGCGAGATTTTATGGGCCTGAGCAGCACCTCGGAGGATTTGCAAAGGAGCCTTCGTAGGACACTTCGTTTTCCAGCAAGCACCTAAAACGTGTTTTGGGGCACCTCTCAGCCTGAGCAGAGCCAGGCAAGGAAAACAAAAAGCAAAAAACACAGGAGAGCACGAGCTGAGCGCTTGGGTGTGAGCTGTCAGCCATTTTAAGGTGAGATGTTTCCAGTGCTGAGGTGCTGCACTTGGATTTGGGACCCATAAAAAGCATCACCAGAAGGTGTGGGGTTAAGGGAGAACCCGCAGAACCCCGCTCTGATTACACGACCCGTTAATGTCAGCACTGAGGAACTGCAGAGAACGAGGAAAAACAATGCAGAGCTCATTTCCTCTGCTGTGGGTCCTGATCAGCGGAGCTGGGCACAACCCACACGTGCAGAGAGGCAGCATCGACCTCTGGGTGATCCCTCACCTCTCCAGAAGCCAAACCCTGTGCTCAGCTCCCTCCTCTCCTGGAGCCCAGTGAGCGAAGGATGGGCCACCAAACGAGAAGGGAAAACAATTAAGGTCAAATTAGCAGAGGCCAAATCCTGCTTAGCATCGAGAGTTTCCCTAAGCCCCTCTAAGCCCCTGTGCTGCACCAGGCACGGGCTGGCACAGATTCCCGGTTCAGGGAGGAGTGGGACCCCTGGCACAGGGTCCCAACCCAGCTCAAGACCCTGGGGAATCAGATCCCAGCTCCCTCTGCAGTTTATCTTCACAGTTGTCAGTCACAGGGAAGTTTCCAGCATGGTTCTGTAGCATTTACTGGAGGCTGTGAGGAGCAAAGATCTGCTTGAAGCATGGCCAGATCTCCCACGGGACCACGGAGATGACCATGAAGGGATGGCGTGGTTTCTGGCACAGAAAGAGGTGGTCTGATGCTGGCTGTTACAGCTTTAGGGCCATGCCCACCAAGCTGATCAGCTTGGGAGGATGATATCAATGACCACATGACTGATTTTTCCTGAATTACTTTTTTCTGATGTGGCAAGAGATGCTGGCTGAGACACAGCGTCCATTCAAGGCTCCTAATCTCCTCCTGCAATCTGAGCACATGGCACACCAGCAGTGCTTGAAACCAGAGATCACAGCAACATGACAATTTAAAACCATTTCAAGCTCAGATGAAGCAAAGCTCCCCTATAATTCCATTACCAAAATGCAAAGTTTAAGTTCTGCCTTTAATCCACAGCCCACAGAAAGAGAAAATTAAGACAGAAATCTGATGACCCTTCTGAGAAGTGGTCAGGACCAAAGTCTGAAGCAGCTCAGATCATGCTAATGACTGTGAGCATTGCTGTGAGCTCCTGAAACGCCAGAGCAGTCCTGGAACTCTCCTCTGAGAGCCCCGAAATGGCTTTTAAAAGCCAAACCTAAGCCTATGCTGAATGAACAATTGCCCTGCAAAGCTGAGTGGCCACTCGAAAGTCTGGCTGGCACGGGCAGTCACAGAGAAAGGAGCTCATGATTCTGCAGGCGTCCGTCATGAATATCGACTCTGTTTGGCTGGGCAAAAAAATGTCTCAAAAGGAAACCACAAGAGCGATCACATCTTCATCTGACAAACTGCATCAGACAGAGGGGGAAGAGATGAATGAGGAACTGTTAAATGGTTTTTTCCAGCTTTTGATTTTACAGCTCAAGCCAGGAGTGGGTTTTTCTCTACTCAGAATTACTCTGTCAGGGGGAGGTTGTTGTGTGAGGCAGAACCAGGAATCCCCTTTGGCCACCAGTGACATTTGGGGATTTCTGTGCTGAAGTCACCGTTCACCTGCCAGTCCCTCAGATGTTTGCCTGCACAAGGTCCCCGATGCAGCCACAAAAGGGAATTGGACCCTCCTTTGGTGGTGGCTCGCTGGGAAAACCCAGGGCAAGTCCCTCACCTCAGGCACTGAGGCTGGCCCCAAATCCCTGTGGGATTTCTCCACCACCCTCACCCCACCCAAACCAGCCCCTCTCCCTCTTTTTCTCCCAAGAGAACCTGACATCACACGCACAGCAGGGTCACGTCTCTGCTATGGGATCCAGCTGCTCGGGTTAACCGCAGTCAAAAAGATGCAGCACCAAGCACAGGAAGGAAAACCACGTGAAGAAAGCCCACCCCAAAGGCTGATCTCAGCCTGGGGCTTGCTGAACAACCACCCATGGCTGCTTTGTGCCAGCACAGGCAGCTCATCTCCCCTGGGATACCAGGCAGGGAGGCCTGGGAAGGTTCTGTTTGCTTTGAGAATCGGGGAGTGGCAGGGTGGGCATCTGTCCGAGCTCCTGCCCGGTCACCAGCACGGACATCACCACGTGCCAGTGCCATGCTCACCCAGGACAGCAGCAGTGACCTCAGCAGAGCCTTTGGCTGCCTCTTCCATCCAGGCTCTCATCCTGACACGGGTCTGGGCTGCTCAGAAGGAATTTGGGCATGAGCTGCTTTACCAAACCTGCAGGTGGGAAGGAGCCCACTCACAGCTCTCACTGCAGCCCCAGCCCACGCTGGAAAGGAGCCATAAATGCTGAACTGGTTTAAGGCACTGGTAAGTGGGCTCTGAACCCGCAGGATGGGGCAATGATGGACCCTGACAGATCTACCAGCAAATGTGAGACCTGGGAAAAGGGTTCCAAACGGACTTTCCACATGAGCTTCCACAACCCCATCCCCAGCCCACTGAAAAGAGCAAAAAGCTCCCTTTTTGCTCAGTGGGCTTTGGAGCCAACTCTAAATATTGCAAACATTTATGGAATAGCACTGTGCTCATCCCACATTGGTCCCCATTGGTAGCCCCTGCACTTGTCTGGAGTCAAGTTGATGCATTCGTTTTTCACTGGCTCCCTGTGAACACAGAGCCATGAAACGAGCAACTTTGCCACTGAACAAACCAGTGAATATATACAGGAATATTTGCTAAGCTGAGACTTTCATTTTATATCTCTATTTCATATTCTGGTCCTGCTTCCCAGCAGTGTCCAATTCCCTTTGTAGCACAAGGACTGGGAGCTCTCTGCAAGGCGACACACTTATTTTAGGAAGGGCCTAGCTCACCCCCAGTGGGTCAGGTTTAATTAACTCTACCCAAAGCCAACACCACAGCCTGCAGCTTGTCATTGCCACTCGAGGATCCAGGAGAATCCAGACCAAGATTTCTCATAGCAGACAACTGCTGCCCAGCACCTGGGCCCTGCCCACAGTGCCCCACCCACACCAAGCTGGATGCCCCAGATCCATCCCTGGTCCCCGTTCTTCCCCCTGATGGAGTTGTGAGCCTTCTCCCAGCCCTGGGAAGAGCACCAGCTCCCATCCAGAACACACTGCAGCATGTGGTTTAACTGAGAGCATGTGACTGCAGCTGGAATTGCTCATGTGCTGCATGTTGTGCTGCTCAGGGCCTCGGCCAGGGCATCCCAGCCCCGAGAGCCCCTCGGACACAGTGGCTGTGCCCGCTGGAAGGAGGGCAGCTGGGGGGCTGCACCTTATCATCAGAGCCTTCCTCTGCTCCCTGCCTGCACTGAACGCTGCCAAGGGTGACACAGAGCCAGCACAGGAGTGACAGGGGTGAGGACAAGCCCCAGGCCCAGCTCGGCTCATCCACAGCCTCCAGCCAAGCACTGGAGCCAGTGAGAGCAGGGCAAACCCTTCCCACTGGGGTTTTTTGGGAAGCATTCCCGACCTCCCAAGGCCCTGCACACCTGCAGATCTCAGCAAGGAGCTAGGCTGGGGAGGTAAATTCGGGGCATCCAGGCATCACGGCCCCAGGAGCGCCCTGGCACAGCTCCCTGTGCTGCTCCACGGGCCACCAGAGCCCGTTCCACCTCCTGCTCCTGCTCCACGGGGGCAACTCAGATGGGAAACGTCAAAAAAAAACATGACATCCTTCCAGCAGCACGGGGAGCTGGGCAGGGCTGGCTGCCGGATTTCTGTCACACACACGCATGCACGGAGCGTGGAAGGCAGGAAAATGTCCTCTGCCTCCTGCTCCGAACCCCATTCTCCAGCAGCGACCAGCAGAGCGGCAGCGGCGCATTCCCCCGCTCTCCCTGCCCCATTCCCGGGGAAACTCCTGCCAGCCTCCGAGAACCGGGTCGGGCGCGGGGCTGGGCAGCACCGCCGCACCGGCCACCGGCACCGGGACCGCACCGCACCGAGCACCGGGACCGCACCGCACCGAGCACCGGGCACCATGCACAGGCTGCGGGCACGATGCACCCGCGCTGCCCATCCCCCGGCACTGCAACGCCCGACATTGCCCATCGCCCGGCACTGCCCGCTGCGCCGGGCGCTGTCCCCGCACCGCCGCTGCCCCACCCCGCGGCCTCCGCGGCCGTTCCGCCTTACCCAGGTGGTCACCCGGATGAGGGTCTGCGGCTGCTTGAGGAAATCCACGGGGTCGATGGCCCCCCCCGCCCGGCCCGCTCCGAAGGACGCTCCTTCCATCTTCCCCCGCCGCCCGTCCGCGCCCAGCCGAGCCAGCCGCGCGCGCCCCGCGCCGCCGCGCGCCTGCCCACCCGGCCCCCCCGCGCCCCCTCCCTCGTGGGCTCGTCCGCAGCGCCGCGTGCGGGCGGCGGGAGGAACCACCCGCGGGGTGGGGGGGGAGAGCGGGAGGTGGGCACGGGCAGGTGCGCGCGGCCGGCGCGGGGCGCGCTCCCCCCGCAGCCAGCACGGACTGCGACCCGGGCACCGGGATGGGCTCCGGGCACCGTGACACTGTGACAGGCACTGTCACCGGGATGGGCCGGGCACGTGACACTGTGACAGGCACTGTCACCGGGATGGGCTCCGGGCACCGTGACACTGTGACAGGCACTGTCACCGGGATGGGCTCCGGGCACCGTGACACTGTGACAGACACTGTCACCGGGATGGGCTCCGGGCACCGTGACACTGTGACAGCACTGTCACCGGGATGCTGACCGTGACACTGTGACAGACACTGTCACCGGGATGGGCTCGGCACCGTGACACTGTGACAGGCAGTCTGTCGACCGTGGATGGGCTCCGGGCACCGTGACACTGTGACAGCAGTCACTGTCACACTGGGATGTGAGTTCCGGGCACCGTGACACTGTGACAGACACTGTCACCGGGATGTGGCATGGACACTGTGACAGGCACTGTCACCGGGATGTGGGCACGGGCACTGTGACACTGTGACAGGCACTGTCACCGGGATGGGCTCCGGCACCGTGACACTGTGACAGCACTGTCACCGGGATGTGGCATGGACACGTGACACTGTGACAGGCACTGTCACCGGGATGTGGGCACGGGCACCGTGACACTGTGACAGGCACTGTCACCGGGATGTGGGCATGGATATTGGGAGAGCCACTGTCCTACCGAGCTGAGGGCACAGGCACTGTGACAGTGTGACAGGCACTGTCACCGAGATGCAGGTACAGACACTGTGATGGGGTGACAGCCATTGTCACCGAGCTCTGGGCATGGGCACTGTGACACTGTGACAGCTACTGTCACCAAGCTCTGTCTCTGAACTCTGTATAGCCAGTGACGCTGTGGCCATGGTCACCATGGTATGGCCCTGGTCACTCTACTATGGCTGGGCACATCGCAGTACAGCCAGGACACCTTGCCATTGCCAGGGTCCCTGTGCTATTGCAAGAACTACCAACCTGGGGTCACCATGCTGCTTCTGGGGATAGCTTGCCATGGGCAGGGCTGGGGTGTCCTTGCAAGGGTCACCATCCTATGGCAGTGTCACCAGGCAATGGCACTGTGCCATGGCCCTGTGAGTGTCTGGGCTGTTGGCAGAAGGGCACGCCATGGCCTGGAGCACGGGAGGTCACCACGCTGCTCAGCTCACCTCTGCTGTGGACACTGACCCCAAAATAACTCCCCCCTTCTGTGCCCAGAGCCCCAGAAAGAGTGCTGTCACCCTCCAGGGACCCTCAGATGCCCTGCAGCCAGGAGGGCTCTCAGACCTGGCATGAGCCAGGGGCTGTGCTGGCCACTCACCGAGAGCAGAGGGCAAGGTTTGGCAGCTGCTCTTTGCTGTTGCACACCCAGAGCTGGTGCAAGAAAAGGGAAGTGAAAATGGATGGGGCTGAACTCTTGCTTTTCGCACGAAAAGAGACATCCACAGCTGCCATGGGACAGAAAGAGGCCAAGCCCCATCCCTGCACCCTCCCCATGGACAGCAGGAAGGAGGAAAAAGAAAAACCGTAGAGGGAAACCCTGGATGACTGCGAAGGGAGTTCCCCCCGCGGCTCCAGGACCATCTCCCGAGTTAGTTTTCCCAGCACCGCGATGCTGATCCCGGTTCCATAGATACCGATGCCATGACAACTCTGACATCATCCCTGCTTCGGACGGGAGCTGCAGGGAAAGGCGCAGGGAGGAGGAGCGCGCCCGCCCTGCTGGCACGGCGCTGTGGGGCTGGGGGCTCCTCCCGGCCCCAGCACGGCTCTCCCCCTGCCCCACTGCCCACGGAGCTCCATCCCCACGCAGGGACCGTGTCACTGCCACAGCACACGGGGTACCTGTGCGGCAGGTGTGATCCACGCCTCACAATCACAGAGCGAAAGGATTCCTGTGTGCTGGATCCTGTTCCCAGCTCCTTTTGAAAAGCCTTTTGCAGCTTTCTCAGTCTGTTCTTTCTGGCAGGTTGGAGTCGGGGTTTAACTGTTAAAGCTCATGATGGTGCCACGCAGTTTTTCTCAATTACAGGTGAGTCATCATCCCTCCAGGTCTATTTCTGACTCCCAGCAGGAAAAGCAGAATTCAGCCCTTCATTCCTCAGTGTTACCAGCTTGGTAACCATCACATTTTACTAGGCAAAATCGAAATGGCTATGAAGAGCATGGCAGCTTGGTCCCTCCTGCTTTCTGCTGGCAAGATGTCTCGTGGAGCTGGCCAGGGATGGCACCCCAGTGCCAAGAGTATCACTGCCAGCTCATCCCTGAATTGCAGGTCAGGAACAAAGACCAAATTAATTTAAAGGAATTACCCGACGTGGGATTTTCACTCGGCTTCAGCAGTTTAGAAGCAGCTGTTTCAGCATCCTCAAAAATCAGTTTCATGCTTTGGGAACAAACCATTCCAAATCCATCAACCCAGAGTTCCCTGTGATGGCAAGGGCTGCTCCCTGAGTGTGGCCAGTGCCAGGAAGGCAGGGTGTTCCAGGGATATTGAACAGGGAATCAGCTGGACTTCTGGGGTCTGCTCCTGGTTTTCCTATGGCGTTGGGAAAGGCACTTCCTTTTCTCTCTTTCTAACATGTCTTGCCCAGCTCATCTGTCCCAGCTGGAACAGGCACATTTTGGACAATGCAAAGCACAAGGGACCTGGACACTGCCTGAAATGCTGAGATGTTTTCCTAGAGCAAACCATGACCCTGTGCAGACAGATATGTGATTTACACCCTTCAAGGCATGGCCGTGGTGCACCAGGCACTGAAATCCCTGCTCCTAAACTTGTCCTTTCTTTGAGGTTCACACCCCCAACTTCTTCTGGGTGCAGTGTTTGTACAGCCATCTCCCACATCATGGGGTGCTAGTTTTCTTCCCCTGTTAGAGCTCAGATAAGGCACAGGAGGTATCTCCAGCCCACATACAAACTGTCTTTCTGTCTCACTTCCTATTGCTGCAAATCAACGGAGTCACAGAGCCAGCCAATAATGGGGAAGGATATTGCACTTTCCACATTTCCCCCATCAAATGGAGAACATCAGCATTTGGAAACGGCATTTCCCAGAGCATTTGTTCAATCTGAACAAGTTTTATGGGCATTTACCATTCCCCCTGGGTTTCAGGGACAGGGAACAAACAGAACAGCACACAGGCAACTGCCCAAGATCTGCCCATGTTTTCATTTTATGAGTTTTATGAATTTAATTAAATGTAGTGGAAAACCTGTATTTGCTTTCTGCCTCTTCTGGTCATGGCAATTTCTTATCTTTGTCTCTGTCACAAAAATGCCATTAGGTTTTCTCAGGTCTGAGTATGTGACCATGACAGCCTGGAGGAGCCAAGATGTGAGGCTTTCACCTTCTTCAAAAGCTGTTCAAACCAGGGCTGGGACCAGGACCCTTTAGGCCCTGGCAGGAGCTCTGAGGTCTCCTTGGAACCTAGTCTTCTCCAGGTGAACACCCCCAGCTCTCCCAGCCTGGCTCCAGAGCAGAGGGGCTCCAACCCTGTGATGTGACCTTCTCTGACCTCCAGCAGATCCACCTCTTCCCTGTGAGTGCGGTGCCAGAGCTGGACACAGTGCTCCAGGGAGGAAAAACGATGTGGAAGCTCCTTGTTCTGGGAGCAGCTCCAACAAAGCGAGTTTGGAGTGAAGCAGCCCAGCCTGGCTGCAGTGCCCAGCTGAGGGAGCAGGATGGGCTCTGGACACGGATTCCAGACTTGAGCAGCTCTCCGAGGTCTGAGCCTGCCCTGGCACGGGCGTGGGTGGGAAAACAGCTTGTCCTTCACATTCCCCAGGCAACAGGCCTGAAGCAGTGCTTTGATCGATGTCCCTTTAGTTGTTGCTCTGAAATGCTTTCCTTGCTGTTCATTAGAGCCTGGCTGATGCTGCTTTCAGGCATTAGGAAAAAGATAGTTGATGGGAATGTGGAGAGGAGCTCAGAAGTTCATAGTCCAGTGGCAGGGAGAATGGACTTCCTGATGAGCAATACCTTAGCCCACTATCACTAGAAAGCTCTTCTTGCCTCCACCCTGAGAGATCCAAAAATATCTGGAATATCATTTATTAGCTGGTTACTCATCCACTTGGGAAACGTTTCTCAGGTGGGATACAGCACTTACTGTACATGGACAAACGCAGGAAAAGTGTGCCAGAAAAACACTGTGGAAAACTTTACTATCTGAAATCATTGGGGGAAGATTGGGATAACAGAACTCAGTGAGCTGAGCTAGCATCGGTTTTGAATATGAAAAGTGATATCTCAGTGCTTGCGTAAAACCCAAACTGAACCAAACCCCAAAGGGTTTCAAAACGCCTCTCAGTGGTGCAGCCGTGGCCTCAACAGCTCAGGAAGAAACTCAGCAACTGTTCCTCCAAATATTTCACAGCACGAAAAGTTTGGAGGCTTTGGCAAACCAGAATCTAATCTGATTCAGCCACTGCTCACCTCCTTGAGCTGTGTCAAGCTTTGCTGCCAAAACACGCTGAAAATAAGAAAAACTCAGTTTCTTAACTGAACACGGCACTAACAGGTCCTCAGATTCACGAGCAGGATGCAACTTGATGGAGAGGAGATTTGTGGGATGGATGGACATGAGTGATTTTATAACTGAACACTCTCAGGCCTGTGCAGCACAAGCACATTAAAACAACCTCCTTGAAAGAGATTTTCACCTAAATAGGAAATACAGGCAAAGGCTGCCCTAACAACTATTTTTACACAGTTTTTGCAGAAGTGGAAGTGTGGCTGCAGATGAAGTTATTTACCTGGTGTCTAGCAAGAAGCTTATGACTAAAATAGAAATGAAATTTGATCTCTAGAGCCTCCAGCCATGTGCTCATAGGTCTGTTAATCCAAAGCAAAACTCCCATGAAACTGTGGGATATCTTCCTACCTTTCCTCATGCAGGGCAGAGCAGGTGACAACCACACCAAGGAAGCTGGATCCCTTCCCTGCCTGTGGATTGTTCCCTGGACCCAGCTCTGGTCTGTGCAGGAGCCCTGTGTAAGTCACTGCTACAGAATTACTCGGAAGTTAATTCATCCTTCTGATCTGTTAATGATCACAAAAAGCCAGAATATCTCCATATATGACCAGCTATGGGCTGAAGATCAGGGAGGAAACATGCTGGGAACATTATCCAGGGTTTTATTCTGCTTCAACTGCTGCAGGCAGAGGAAGAACACATCCCTCATTACAATTTAGGTAATTATACATGAGGTTTGCACACTAGTTTGAAAAGTAACTGAAGGCACGAAAATCTCCCAAAATCAGTAGGAAAGGGACTAGGATGAGATAAAACATTTAGTATCTGGAGCAGTCTGTTCCAGAGAAAGGTAAGGGATGAGAAAGTCAAGGAAATGCAAGGAAATAGACGGAAATACACGGAAATACCTCCTCTGTTGCCCTCTACTGTTGGCTTGGTCAGATGTGAAGCGAATTTTCACTGTAGCTCCCCGTGCAAAGCACACTGCAGCCACAAATAAGCCAAGGAGCATCACGGGATGTGCCGCATGGGAGGGAAAACTGGGACCGGGAAGGGGCTCCTGGATTTGGAATGCTTGGAAGGAAAACCTCTAGCCTGCCTGAGCACCACGTGGAAGGAAAAGGAAACAACGCCTTTCCATGGGAAATAAGGGCAGAACTGGGCAGGTCCCAGCGCCAGGACCACTGTTGGAGTGCCAGCCCATGTCAGGTGCTGTACCCAGAGAAATGCCTGAGAAACTTTCCAGGCTGGATCAGCCACCCCTCACCAGGACTGTCACATGCCAAGGGGAACACAGCAGTTTCAAAGCGTGGCAAACACTGCTGTGTCTTGTCAGACTTGGGAGCTGGACTTGGATGATCCCTGTGGGTCCCTTCCAGCTCAGTCTGTGATTCTACTGTGGAAATGTTCAGAGTAATTGCAAAGATTAAGAACTGACAGCAAAATCAGGTCCATGTGGCTTGCGTTTTTTTTTCACAGGCATCAGCACAGAGAAGGGCACTGAAATCTCTTTTATCCTCAGCAAACAACCTTTGCTCCACCGTTTTGCAAAGATGCCAACGACCATCATCCCTCAGCTCTCTAGACTGTGATTAACACCTGAACTGAAGGCTGACCAGCCTGGAGTCAGGATTTGGGGTTCATGAACACTTCCCTGTGGGACAGATCCAGATCAGTGCCCCAGCTGGTCCCAAGGCCGACCCTCAGCCCCTTGGATTACATTTTAACTGATTTGTCTCTGTGCCATTACCTGGGGGTTTCTTTCCTTGTTTTATTACTTTCCCTATTACCCTACAAAATTAAGAGTTGACTTCACCTTGTTGGCTGTGCTTCATCCTGACTGCACAAAACATTGAACAGCTCCTCTGCATCCTTCAGACAAAACCCCTGAGCAGCCATTCCAGGAATGGAATGAAACCCCAACAAAATCAATGCTCACAGGGAGGGGGAACAAAAACCCTAAAAAATCCAAACCCTCCCCTCTTCAAGCAGGAAGAATCTTCCACACTGCCTGGAACAGGCTGAAGCTAAAGACACGAGAAAACAAAGCAGCGCTTGGGAATCCCACTGTAAACAGGAGCCTGTGTACACCCAACGCACTGCAAAGGAACAGCTAATCCTTGGAAAAATGTCAAAGGCACTGTGCTGCTTCTGCCAACATCTGCACTGCTG
>CM019227.1:9505481-9571326 GCA_009741485.1 Malurus cyaneus samueli | reverse complement strand
AAAGAAGGAAAAAAAGTGAAGTACAGCTGGGAATGCAAACCAGTCCCAGAAAACAGCGAGAAATTTGGGAAGCTGCAGGGTCAGTCAGGTACCTGTCACAGAGGAGCAGCTCTTGGGCCAGGTCCCACAAGCTCCTTGGGCAGCACCTGCTCCTGGCTCTGATTTTCCTCACAAGGGCTCCTCGTATGGAGAGGAAGCAGCTGCCCCATTCCAGGAAATGGGATTACAAACACTACACTTCAGCAATGCCACCTTGCTCCAAACCAGCAAGAGCTGACCTGCTCCCAAACTCCAGTGCTACCCCTCAAAAATTCACTGGGATCCTATAAAAATCGCCACTGTTCCCCATATAAAAGCAAACTCTGACCTGACAGGACCTGCTGTACAAATTCCTGCATTTTTGTAGGGTGTACAGAGAATTGCATCAATCCAGGAGCAGTTCCACCTTGTCTGTTCAATCCACACGGAAGCACGCAACCTTACCTGAGCCATCGAACTGTTATATATATATATATTTTTCTTTTTTAAAAAGGTGAAAATGTAAACATATAAATAAAAATCTGTATCTTGTGTTTCTGTCTGTGTCTTGGCATGCAGAGGTTAGACACACCAGCACATGATCCCTTTTCCTAAGATCCCATGCAGTAGGAACCAGGAATGAACTCAGTTGCTTTATTATTTGTACATCAACAGGAAATACAATTTGAATACAGAGATTTTTAAAATGAGATTTAATCTAGTGCATTTAGTAGAGGATTCACAATTTTCTGTACACAAGTATAAGTACCTCCAATAGAAATTCCTTACCCAAGGCTAAAACTCGTGGTACAAATGAGCAGCAAAACAGTCCACAAAAATGAGGATATGCCTGAGAAACAACTATCTCAGAGCTCTTCTGCCAAGCCAAAAACATGAGAGAAGAATTCAAGCACAGATTTTATCAAATGGCCACTTGGCAAAGATAGAAACTGCCCTGAAAGCATTCTGGCAGCCACAGCTTGTGGCCTCATTTTTAGGAAGGATTTGCTACAGACACTGACTTCAGCTTGAAGGCTCTTCCCTAGCCATGCCAGGACAGGACACACTTTTCCTCCTGCACGCCAACACTACCTTCCCAAACCACAAAAAGTGACCACAATGTGTTTGGTACACCCTCATTTCCCTCCCTGCACGCTCAGGAAGTGGACAGGTGTGGTGGGAGGTTCCCGTGTCCCTGCTGGTCCCTGACCCCTGGCCAGCACATCCCAGAACCAGCACAGGGCAGTGCAACCCCCCAGCCTGGTCCCCCGACAGTATGAAGGTGACAAAGGATGACACAGATGTTTCACCAACCTGCTCATTCACACTGAAGCAAATGAGGGAGAAATCTCATCATCTGCTCCGTGGGCGACGAAATTGTCACAGAGAACAGTTGAGGGCAGATTGGAATGGAAGAACACAAAATTCCTCCTTTAGCACAACCAAACCCAGAGGGAAACGCCTGCCCACACCCCCAGCTGCTAAAAGTGTCCTGACAGATTTGAGTCATTTGGGTCCTACCTGCAAAAAGGGAGGGCTGCAGCCCTTTTGTTGGTCCTCTCTCCACTAATGACTACCAGTATGCTCTGTTTTGGGGACTGAGTTTATTACCAAAAGCCAAAACCCAAGAGCTGGGATTTATTTGTTCTAAGAACCTCAATGTAGTGACAAGGAAATTTTCTGAGCACTTTTTTTCTGAGACTGAATGACACCTTCAGTCATAAGAGATCACATTCTCCATGCAGTACCTGATCATCAGCTCATCTGGGGCTATGTTTAGAAATGTTATTACATAAAAAGTTCAGAAATCATTAGTCCATAAAATTCTCATATTGCTTAACAGATCTGACTTGAAAGTTCTTCACTGTGCCATAAAATATTAAAATGTCTTTCCAAAGGTTTTACTGGTTCTATAACCATTAAGGAGACCCACACACAGGGATGTGAGGACCAAAGTCTCAGATAAGAGGTGTCACTGCTCTCATTACAACATCATAAACATTTCCAGTTAAGCCTTTCAAAAAACCCCAAGAGCAAATTTGCAGGTGTGCTGTGGGGCATGAGATAAGGAAGCTCAATAAAATGTGCAAGAAAACCTCAGCAGGAAGCACAGAAGCAAAAACAACCTGCTCTTGTCAGAGTTTGTGCAAACTTCACAGAGCCAGGAGTGCAGAAAGAGATGAGATCACGACCCACGTGAAGAACTTGAAATGATTTTGACTCTGTAACTGTCTCCTTTTAGAAGACATGTGCTGCATGTATTGTGGTGTAAATGTATTTATAGTGCTACTTCCCTGGAATCTAAATTAGCTATCAATACAGGGACGCAGCTGAGCTAGGGAAAGATAGAGCTTGGGCTCTGCCCATTTCCTACAAACACTGCAGAGGGCTTGAAAAGGCATTTTCTTGAGAGATTTTTGTAAAGTCATTTTCTAGAGAGGTCTTTAGCTGGAACACCATCAGAGTATCAGGTGGTAACCCGGTCAGTAAGTCCCAATCACAAATTTAATCTCAGAAATGCCATATGCTAAACAAAGCTGAATATGTTTCATTACAAAAATTCTCCAGCTCTTTTCATGACAAAGATTTATAGCAGAAACAAAGAGGCTTTTTCCTTTAAGAATAAGTAGTTCAGTGGAACTTAACACCAAATCACTTTTGGATCCAAGGAAAATTTCCAATCCATTTAAAAATATGTGAAATTCATGCTGTTGGTGCTTTGTTCCATTCCTCAAATGGGAAGTTTGTTCTTTCCCTGCTTTAGTTTCCCTTTCTGCAGTGTCTTCTTACATGACAAACTGAAACACAAAGCCAAACTGAGAACTCTGGGCTCCATGACTTTAGTATTTAACTGAAATAAATACTGCCCTCAGGCCTTTTATCAAAGGAATTGGATGCAAGAGTAACAATCAATGTTGGAGATCCTGGAAAAAGAGATCCAGGGGTACAGACTTGGCATAAAACCCAGCAAGAGCTTTCTCCATCAGAACAACAGAAATTAAAATTACAATTAATCAGATGCATTTTCTAAACCATCAGGGCAATGCCTGCAGAGAACACCAAGATGTTCATAGAAAATGAATTCTAGTCACAAAAAAAAGATCAAATGCCCCCAGAATCAGGAAATGTCATAATGAAATGAATTGGTCAGTGACTCAATCTCCCAGGTTTCTGGCAATTCCTGTGTCAAATATAAGGCCTCAAACCTCAGGTAATACATTACTGGTACCAAAATATTATTGGGACAGGATTTTCAAATCTCCTTTTGGCATTGGCTGAGCTCTCAATCGGTCCCACACAAACAGAGTTATTGACTCCCACTGTCCCTGCAGTGACTCCACATGGATTGAACTGCTCTGTTGGATTCCCAGAGCCATCCCTCCAGGTTAATCACAGCTCCCATCCTTCCAGCCATCCCTCCAGCGCTCATCCACACGGGAGCAGTCAAATTCTGACTTCCCCAGCTTCCTGTTCACTTCATTGTGAAGGAGACACAGCCACTGGGAGAAGTTACTCCTGGTGCTCGTATCGGGTTGGTTTGTCTGCAATCTGCAAACAGGGAATGGGAAACAAATGTCAAAGGAGTCAAAGCTTATCTAGGATAAAAAGCAAAAAGTACTGGAGTTCATCAAAGCACTGAATTTAAATTATTAAAATAAGAAAGAATATATGAAAAAAATGAGCAGTTATTTTATCCAGTGATGTCCGCTAAGTTAATAATGTTTCAAACTTTTTTTGAGCGTTCAACCAGAAAAGAGGAGTTGAAACTTGTGAGAAAATAAGCTGAGAGATGCAGAAAACACTATCACAGAATCTTAGGAAAGGACTTTAAAGATCATCTTGTTCCAAGCCATGGGCAGGGACACCTTCCATCAGATCAAAAACCACAGCCCATTGCAGTCTTCGCAACTGAGGTTGCCAATACAGGGGATTTTTGAGGGTAGAAGAATACTTGTCTCCTGAAAACCAAACTATTCCAAGTCCCAGTCTAATTCCACAACTACTCACAAACCCAGTTTGAACCAGAAAACTCTGACATCGTCTCAGGGAAGCCCTGGAGGCAGCACAGAACTCAACAGCATGAGGACAAGTGTTTGCTTTTTGAGTAAGTGCATCTGTGATTGATGCAATAATGGAAGGAACCAGTTCAGGTAGCTACAAACCCCAAGTGCAGGAAGAGCTGCTGATATGCAAAATAGCTGCTGCAGCCCAGCATTTCCACCGAGCCTCTCGAGCACAAAATCCTGCTAAGGGCACTCACCTTTCCCTCAGATCCTCAGAAAACCCACTGTGGAAACTCACCTGTCCTTCAGATCCTAAAAAAAACCCATTGAGGAAACTCATCTGTCCTTCAGATCCTCAAAAAAACCCATTGAGGAAACTCATCTGTCCTTCAGATACTCAAAAAACCCACTGAGGCCACTCACCTCTCCCTCAGGTCCTCAGCACAGTGCTCGCAGGGGTAGAACTTGGAGAAGAGGTTGATGAAATCCCTCATCTCCCTCTGCTGTGCCCTCGAGGGCCGGTCAGGGTAGTAGGCGGCCATGGTGTGCAGGAAGGCCCAGGTGCTGCGGCCCAGCTGCTCGCTGTCCAGGGGACAGTCTGGAGGCGGCTCCTTCTCCTCTGCGACCGCCACGTCCTGCAGCAGGACAGGGGGTGTGAGGGGACACGGGTGTGTGGGGAAACAGCCCGTTTGTGCTGGGTGGGAAGGTGAGGTGGGGGGACAGGTCCTGCACTCGCTTACAGAGGACATGGCAGAGCCCTCCTCAAACCCTGAGAGGGGATGTGGCAGAGCCCCCCTCACACCTTCAATCGGAACATGGCAGACTCCCCTCACACCCTCAGAAAGGACAAGGCAGAGACCCTTTCACACCCTCAGGGAACATGGCAGAGCCCCCCTCAAACCCTCAGCGGGGCCGTGGCAAAGCCCCCTCACACCCGGGGAGAAGATGGTGACCCCCTTCTCAATCTCATTGAGGGCAACTCCATCCCAAGATCCTTCACACCCAGACGGGAACACGCAGCCCTATCCCAGTTGAGGGGACAGGACGGAGGAAGCTCTGCAGAGACCGGGGGTCGCCAGGGGGTCCAGGGGAGACTCCGCCGCCCCTCCCGCGGGAAAGCCGCGCCTCACCGCGCCGCCCGGGGCCGCCTGCTTCCTCTGCTCGCGCAGCCAGCTCTTAAAATCCGTGCAGGCTCGGCACGGCTTCTTGGGCGGCTCCCCCGCCGTGCTGTGCGGGGCAGCGAAGGGGAAGGGGAAGGAGCCGCTGTCGGTGCCCGGGAAAGGCGTGGAGCCCCGGCCCGAGCGCCCCTCGCTGGGCGCCGCCATGCTGGCACCGCAGTGCACCACGGGCCGGGGCGGCGCCATTCGGCCCAGGCGCTCTGAGGGGGGTGGGATCTGGCGCGCAGCGAAGTGCCGGTGCTCTTTTAATAAAAAAAACAGCAGCAAACTTTGTGTTTAATGTTGTGTGAGGAGAACAGAGAGAGAGTTCTTTCACACGAGACTCCCGCCTGTATTCGCGTTTCGCTTCACATCGCGCCTCGGGTGTGACGGGGCTGTGCTCATGCTCGGGGTGGGTACAGGATCCCCTCAGCGGGAGGGTGAAGGGGTTCTCCGTCTGCTTCCCCTCTGTGTGAGGTGAACTGCGCTGCTATGGGTGTCAAAGAGCAGTTCCCCTCGTGTGACCCTCCCAAACGAGCACAAAAATGTGTATAAATATAGGTATATTACGGAGTCTGGAGCATCTATGTGATGAGGAGAGACTGGGGAAACTGGGCCTGGTCAGTCTGGAGAAGGGAAGGCTGGGAGGAGAACCCATCAATCCATAAAAACATCTCCAAGGGCTGTCAGAGGATAGTGCCAGACTGTTTAGTTTATGGCCAGAAACTAAAACACAACAAGTTCCACCTGACATGAGGAAGAACTTCTTTCTATGACGGTGGCAGGGCCCTGGAACAGCTGCCCAGGGAAGGTGTGGAGTATCCCTCTCTGGGACATCCCAAACCCACCTGGACGTGTTCCTGTGTCACCTGCTCCAGGTGACCCTGCCTGGGCAGGCGGTGGACAGGATGATCTTTTTCAGTTTTTCTGACATTCTGGGATGTATAGATACCGTGTGTGGCAGAGCCCATGTCGCCCAGCTGCTCTCCTACGTGCCAGCAGTGCCGACGGGCACCTCAGCGTTATCGCCAGCACAGTCATACAATCAACAGGATGATTTAATGGACAAACAAGTGGATAGCTCCATTCAACTCATGCATCTTTATTGCAACACGCCCATATGAAATTCTGCATGTTTTTAACACCTGTCACATGCTTGTAAATCTATAGTGAGGGAGGATTTTCCTCTTTCCAAGAGTGCTGGCACATGTCATACGAGGGCAGGTGCTGCCTGGGAGCTGCTGGGCTCTCTGGGTGCCAGAGTGCCTTGGTCTGGAGTGGACATTTGGCATTTCTTCTTTCATTCCCACAGAGCCACAGGCTTGTGAGCGCCTGAGGGTGACGAGCCAGCTTTTGGGCGATGGTCCAGCCTGGCAGCAGACGTTGGAGCTTGCTCTTTCACCTCTTGGAAAGGTTAATTAGCTGTGACCTTAGGAAATTCTTAACATCAGTGACAGGGGTGAGAATTTGGAGAGCAGCACAGACTTGTTCTCCTCCTCCTTTTTGGCTTGATTCTTGTTAAAGGTTTGGGAGCCACAAGATAAGTCTCCTACTGTGAACAAAGTGAATTTTGTATCCACTTCAAATTTTCCCCTGTCCATCACCTGTAGGTCAAGTGAAAAATATGATTATTTTGTTTAATGCTAACAAATGTATGTCCAGGATGAAGGTGGACCAAAACATCACCTTATATATAAATATATATATGTGATTTATTTAACACAGTGTGGTGCAAGATGTGTGTTAGAAAAAGCATCATTTTAGAGAAATCTCTCAAAGATTTGCCTTCAAAAATATTTTAACACTCGGTGTATTTCTTGTGGAAATAGTTGAGCTGTTTCCTGCTCTGTAGAGCACTGAGTTGATGGTCTGGATCTCTGTACGGGGTCTCTGTTTACTAGTTCTCCTTTATTTTTATTTATTTGCAATTTCATGGGAATATTTCTTGGCTGATTTTCATGAGGGAGGGAGAAGACACGTGAATAGGACCTACTGGAATGGCTTTGTCTAAAGTTATAGACAACTATAAAGATAAATTTCACACACAAAGGAAAGATCAAATAGGGACAGCGACATTTATATGTCTGTTTTCCTTGCCCACCAATAAATGTTTTAATTGATGCTCATGAGCTCATTCATTTTTATAAAATCAGGAAAAAAAGAGAGTAAGATACCCAGGGAATTTCCTCCAGAGCTTTATTGTTTGGTCTTCAAGCAATTAAATAGTTGTGGAGATTTTACCAAGTCACGACAATCTCCTGGTTTGGCAGTTAGCAGACTTTGCTTCCTTGATAGTGATTTAATTTATGGAGTCAGTTAAAATATCAGCATTTTTATTGAAAAGGAAAAAGCTCAGAGCCTGGAAGGAGGCTGTTGGTTACAGAGATTTGTGCTCCATGTTGTTCCACTCACCCCTTTCCTGCTCAGCTGCAGGAACAGACCTGGCTCTTTAATGTTCTCCCAGTTTCCCTTGCTTGCCCTTGTCCAGCATCTGCTTGGATTTCAAAGTTTAAAAACTGGAGAGATGCTCAAGTCAGTGCAAGAAAATTCACTTTACTGTCTCTAAATAAGAGATTCTCTAAACCCAAGTGCAGAGCCAAATTAATTCCATCCAAAGGAAGGAATGTGGTGCAGAGCTGAGGAAGGATGAGGGAACATTCCCTCTTGCCGCCCCCTGGACAGCCCTGACCTACCCAACCCTCTGCTCCCGGAACTGATTTAGGAGCTGAAGTTGTGGTGGAGCCTATTACCAAACAAACTCATCACACAAATTCGATTTTAGGGAGAAATCCTTCCCTGGGAGGGTGGGGAGGCCCTGGCCCAGGGTGCCCAGAGAAGCTGTGGCTGTCGCTGGATCCCTGGAAGTGTCTAAGGCCAGGCTGGACAGGGCTTGGAGCAGCCTGGGACAGTGAAAGGTGTCCCTGCCCATGGCAGGGGTGGGATTGGATAGACTTTAAGGTCCTGAATCTGTGATTTTTTTGGGGAAAAAAATTTCCCCTGTGCCACTCAGGATCCTTTCCAAATGTTTCTGTGATGGTTTTGTAGATAGTTCCAGCTGAATCCCTCTGCAGGGGAATGTATCAGGAAGCTGTCTCGTATTTACATGTAAGAATGTGAGCCTAAAGTCCGACCAGTGACGAGCCAGCAGCAGGAATTAGTCAGAGTTGTTTGAGAATTTACAGCCAACTAGGAAATAGCAACCAAAAAAAAAAAAGATGTTTATTTCCAGGTAAGTGAATCACATTGATCCTCTCTGCTTGCGTAGATCACTACAAAAGAAGAACTACATCACCTGCAAAATTTCCCAAAAGGATGAATTTATCCCTCAGATATCAGGAAGGAGCCTGCAGCTTTGCTGCCAGGGAATGGGTGGGATATTGATTCTCTGTTCAGAACCATCCAGAGCTGTGGAAATGTGTTCAGATCAGTCTGAGGTGTGAGCACAAGGCACTGCCCTGCTCAAATCTGGGCATCTACTCTAGACACTGAGTTGGTTATTTTAAAGTTGGTGCCATTTTTATGTGTGGATCCTCTTGCTGATTAAAATGAGAATCCAAGAGTAATGGTGTGTATATTGGCAACGGCAGGGATAGGGAAAAAACCAAATTATCTCTGCAGGTTGATTCGGATGGTCCTGTTTGTGTCATGCCCCAATCTGTCTCATTTCCCAGACCTGCTCCAAGCATCCCTGGAATCAGTTAATCCATTCTGAGCATAAACAAGCAAAACTGGGGGTTCCTTTTCCTTTTGTGTTCTTGAAAAATGAAGCAGAAAGTCTTCAATGAGCAGCTCCTGTTTCTCCTGGCTTTGCAAAAGGAGACTGGCCCCTGATTTGGGATAATTCCTTTTTTCCTCAAGGAGGTCAAAGGAAGCCAATAAAAAGTCTCCTTTGGTGGAAGAAGTTTTCCTCAGGTGACAGTTGCTATGACAATATTTTGACTCATTAAGAATTAAACATGAATGGAATAACAATTCCTTCTGCATTACTGTTCACTTAGCAGGCTTTTGAGTGAAGACTGAATATGATTTTCCCTGGTTTCTGAAGGGGGCAAGAAACACAAGTTGCTATCTTTGCTCTGAAGTACAGGTGAACTTTTACCTGGAGCTGCTGGTGCTGGTGGAATCCCCAGGAGAGATAAGGCTCTTTGCATACTCTGCTCCTCGATGGCCATGGGGAATGAGGAAAGAGTGGGATGAGCATCTCTGACTAATCTGGAATGAACACATAAGTCTTGTCTCTCAACAATTGACTATATTTAGCATGAAGTAAGAATGGATTTTGCCCAGTTGAAAACACTATTTTTTCATGTTCACTGTGCTTGCTGCGCTTGCCATTGGCTGTACTGGTGTTACTGGGATTTTCCCCCAATGGATTTGGAAATATATAGAGCAGGCTGTGCACTGCAGTCTCAAACCCCCTTGGAAACTCAGCCCTGCCTTCCTTCTCCCTTTACATCTCGTTCCTGGGCCCCAGCACGTCCACACAGCACTGGCCTCATACCACACCTCATCAAACACCGCTTTATTCTGTAGAAAAATATTCAGGAAATCTCTTGCAGCAGCTTAAGTTACACTCTCATCCTTTCTGGAAGATTCCCTCTTTAATCTCACTTTTGTCCTTTGCATAACCTTAGGAAAACATGCCACTTTTACAAAAGAGCAGTGAAACGATTGCAACAAGTGCTTGGTAAACAGGAGCCTGTCCGCTGCGCCCCAGGCAGCAAGCAAACCTCCTGTGACAGAGGGGGCAGAGCTCTCCCTGGGCTGGGTGGGGCATCCCAAGGCCTTTGAACAGAAAATGACCCCTCTGGCGTGAGGTTTGAGGGGGTTTGATGCGAGGCTGTGATTTTGTATCCTGAAATAAAGCTGCCTGTGAGGAGTGAGTGACCCCCTGCACTGAAGAGACATGCACCTTCCCCTGATGGAGTGGGAAAGGACTGAGCTGCTGCCTGGCTTCAAAGGGTTGCTGAATTCTGCTGGCCACAGAAAAATGCTTTAATGCCTGCAGCAGCTGCTGAAATTAGGATGAAATGAAATACTTTCTTCTGGATTAGTTACTGCAAAATCTCTCAACCCGGCCTGTGTGAAAGTTCAACTGCTTCCTTTGTTCATGAGGTGAAGGAGACTTTTGTCAACTCCAGTGTCTGGGTTTTCATTATTCTTCTTAAATAAAGGTCTGTTTCTCTATTTATTAAAAGTCTAAAACCTCTTTGTAATTTTAAAATCGGCTGTTAGCATCTGGGCTGCTCATTAAAGGTGCTGATAGGTCATGTGTCATCACAGGTGACCTTCAAGAGCAGTAAAGGGCAGGTTTTGATCCTGAAGGTGAGCGAGGGAAAAATTAAGCTTTTCTACCAGCCTTGTTCCAGGCCCCCCTTGGCTGTGCCCACAGCTCCTTTCCATATCTCCCCCTTACAGCTGCAGTGCCTTGAGGGTGGTTTGAGGACTTTTCCTCTTGTTGCCTTTCCTGTGTTGGGCACAGAAGAAGAAATCCCTGGTGTAGAGTCCATCCATTGTCAGCCATGAGGGGCACAGGTCATTCAGCAGCCCAGACACGACTTCTGTTTGTAGGAAAGGGTGCTCGTAACACAGCTCCTCCTCTCCAAGCATTTGGGTACGACTGTTTCTTGTCAGACTTGGAAATGGCTCTGGAGGAGCTGGAAAGGAGCTGCCTTTGTCTGCCCCTGAGCATCTGTGTGCTCAGACTGCACTGCTGCTTAACTTACTCCTGATCCGCACTGAATGAAAAGAAAAGCAGAGCCTCAGTGTTGATTTATCATGGAAGGGAAGCTGAATTTGGAATGGAGATAGTTGATGGGACTGCCCTGGTGACTGTGGGCCATCCTGGAGTCTCTGGATGACCTCCTTTATCTTCCCAGCTGTGGGCAATCTGGGGCAGGCAGTTTGTTGTGACTCCCTGTGACAATACTTTAGTCACCTGCCATGACACAAACATGTTTCTGTCCCCAGAGCAACTGTTTATGGCTGGAGTGATGCTCCTCAAGCAGCAGAGCTCCACCTTGGTGGGGTGTGTGAGGGTCTCTTGGAGCAGATTGAAAAATACTGGGAGTTATTATGAAGAAAATCCCGTGTTTCCTGCATCTTGGCAAAGCCAGGCAGTCCTCTCCTACATATTGCCTGTTAATTTATAATCTCTTTGGTACCTTGTAAAATAACTAAAGGAAGTTTAACTGCTGTCCTCAAAGATGTGTAAATAAATATCAATGATGAAAGAGCAGCATCTAGCAATTCTTGCTGAGTCTCACTTTTTCTGGACAGACCCCTCCTACCTGCCATTAATAATTACCCATGAGGAGGCACTGATTTATGGCAGTACCTAAAGTAAACTTGATAATGTCAGAAAAACAACATTTTTCCTGGTTTTTTTTGTAAGTAAGTTCAAATGCATCCAGCCCGGAAGTGGGATTGATGGCTTTTTCTGGTCAGTTATCCATCCTTCCCGATGGGAATGGCCCTGGCCTGGCCAGGTGTTGCCAGAGATGTTGGAGGAGCATTTGTGCCCATCCAAGAGCCATCTTGCCCGGCCGTCCTTTCAGTCTTGCAGGTGGTGTCAGTGCAGACGTGATGCGACTCATGAGGTCATTCTGGAGTAGACAGTTTCGTGATGTCACACTTGACGCTGCCAGGGCACTGATACTGCTGTGACAGAGCTGGAACTGAGCCCTCTGGGTGACTTCAGAGGTGTTGCTGTCTCTGAGAAGTTCCAGGCTTTCCCCCTCCCTCCCTGCACATCAGTTCAGTGTCACAGTGACCTTTGCTTCCACAAAATGTTTTCTCAATAATTAATTATTGAGGTTTGAGTAGTTTTGTGCATATTTGGTTTTATACAACACCCCTGTCACGAGAGATCTTCCAGTCAACCCAATCTTCTCCAGATTGGCTCTTTAAACTGCATGGCTGATTCTTCTGCCTCGAGTGACTGTGTAGCTTCACCTTCCTGTTGTAACATTCCATTAGATGCTTTCCACACTCCACTTTCTGCTGGAATTCCCTGAGAATGCTGAAATACAGCAAAGGCTTTGACCAAGGCTGTTTCCTACTCTTCTGGTATCCTCAGATCAAGGTGCTCTCTGAACCTCCCCAGCCGCCTCCCCCGCCTGCAGCTCCTCCAAGGCTCTCCTTGTCTTTGGCTTTTCCCACTCAGGATAAATATGTTTAAACCTTTGTGCTCTTAGAAATACATTATGATTTGTGTTTGCTCTGAGACAGGAAACCAAGCCAAGGTGCTTCATTGGGAGTCTTGGTCCCAGGTATTTCCAAGAGCCACTGAACAGAGGCATGTGAGGGTGAGCTTGGCACAGCTTGGCTGCCAAGAAGCCAAGGAGCTCAGGTTTGAAGAACAGAGTCAGCAAAGGGTTGTGGCACCTTGAATACTGGGACTTCCAAAATAAATTTGCTGTATGATTTCCTCTCACTCCAGAAAATTCTCACTCTTTGATCTGAGGAGATTTACCAGCACATGCTTTGGCTGCAGCTTTTGTGGAGAGAGGGATGGAGAATCTGATTTCAGGGCCATGGAGGGCAAGGAGCTGCTTCACATCCCTTTTCCACCGAGCAACTCCTGTGTGGCTTCCTGAGCCAGGAAATGCCCTGTAGATGCTGTTGGAGGGGTTTTCCCTCTAAAATCCGCACCGAACAAAAGTGCTCTTTGGATAACTTTCCCTTTTTAATGTAGGACAGATATCCAGCAGCAATAAATCCAACTGCAATAAAATCTCTTCCTTTGTCCCCAGAACCTGCCACCCCGCTGTGTGGGGGCAACCTTCTGTGCCCATGGAACACAAACTGCAACCCTTCTCACTAGATTTTCTGGCGATCCAGATTCCTTCTGGCTTTGCACCCTATTCCAATTCAGGGGTTTTTTTTGGCAGATGAAAAATCCCCTGCAGCCGTTGCTGAGGGTTTGAGACACCAGGTGTGGCTGGGAAATGAAAAGGAGGCACGGCTGAGCCTCTCGGTTTGAGTTCCAATAATGACAATGATAGAGATAATTACAGTGATAATGGTTCAGTTGAGGCTTTATCAAAGAAGAGGCGGTTTGATCACACAGTGCCCATCAGCCCTGAGGTTCAGGGAGAGGACAGACTGTCCAAGGCTGGAATTATCTCTCCTGCTGTGCCTCTAGAAGAGATGGTGTCTGCCCTGGGAGGGTATGGACGCCTGGATGGATACAGGACAGAACAAGGGGCACTCAAAGCTGAATCTTCACCATGTATTTACACCTGAGGAGTTTTCAGTCTTTTAGTTGCACCCTGGGGATGTTCATAACCTCGGCATATCCATGCAAATAATGATAAAACCATCAGAAATCTGTTTAAAGTAACTCAGCAGGTGGGACAAAGCAGGGAAAAAAAAAACCCCAAATATTACTCATGTCAAGTGGTGCCTGATCTGTGTTTTACAACAACCCATGTTCTAAAGCAGTTTTTGGGGCTGGAGTGAGCTCAGCCCGAGCTGCAGGTAACTGTCCGTGCAATACAGCCATAAAAACCTCACGTGAGTCCCCGGAAATATCTCGGGGCAGCTACTGCTGCCCCAGTGACCTGCTCTAACCCAGGGCTGGCAAACAGACCCGGTTCCCTTCCCTCTTTCCCGGCACGGGTTAGTAAGGACGTGATAAAACCAGGTATTTCTCCTCCCCGGCTCTCTGAACTCTGCCCCGCCTGCAGCCGGCAGCATTTGCATGTGAAAAGCAGAGGGAAAGGTAAAAGGCACGCGGTAGTTTGCCAAATTGCGGAATTTCTGCCCAGCGGCTGGGCGGAGGAGGAAACTCGGGAACACCTCTGCCCTGCCTCCTGCTCCAGGGTATTTAATCTCGGGTGTCGGGGCTGGAGCCGCATTTCTGCTGCCTTCAGCTCTCATCCCTTCAGCTCTCATTCCTCCAGCTCACATCATTCCCTCACACATCCCTCCAGTTCCCTGCGAAGGAGAAGCCGTGGGCAAGATGAGCTGCAACAGGTACCCCGTGGATGTGAAGGCTGTTGGCTTCATGCAATGCAGAAAGCAAAAGGTACTTTAATTTTTATTTTTTTTTCCTTTGCCCCCCTCCTTAAATACAATTTACAAATTGGGAAACTGGAGGAGTTACTCTTTTGGGGGTAGGTTTGCTCATTCCCCACAGCATTGGGATTGGAGCCTCAGCATCCTAGGACAAGGGAACTTGTTATTTTAAGGGGTTTAAAATGTTGGCTTTTGCTCTCTTTCTGTTACAATGCCATAAAATTCTCCTAGTTTCAGCAGTGATT
Source organism: Malurus cyaneus samueli (assembly GCA_009741485.1). Lineage (NCBI taxonomy): Eukaryota > Metazoa > Chordata > Aves > Passeriformes > Maluridae > Malurus > Malurus cyaneus. Next base: position 9,556,881 of record CM019227.1, on the reverse strand, counting down.
TTCCATTTGGGGTATGAGATTAAAGTAATATTTTTGTAGGGGTAATGTTTAATTAAATTGTTTAATATGACATTAAAAGTCTCAACTAAACCACAGTAAATGCTGATTGCCTGAGGTCATCCAAACTTGAACTTTGTGATTAAATTGCTTTTCTTTCTTATTTTACCAGAACTACATGATGTTTGTGTCTTGGTCAGATCAGAACAACATTCTCATCTACAGGACGTTTGAAGAGTTTAAGAAATTCCACGTAAGTGAATTTTCAATTCCTGAAATGTGAAGATTCCTGTCCTAGGGAGGGGGAAGGAGCCTGGCTGTGTGTCGGAGCTGTGAGGAATCACTGTTCTCTCCTTCTCCTTGCTTTTAGAAAGAGCTGAAGAGAGCATTCCCCACGGAGAGTGGGTCACTCAGGAGTTTACCCAGGTTTAAAGGTAAGGATAAATCTCTGATAGACTGACAAACATGAGATGATTAGGGACAGTCAACCAATGACAGAGACTGAAGTGTCCGAGTCTGACCTTCTTTTGGAACAGACTAAGGGCTCGCTCCTTGCTCCTGCCATGGCACCACTGGGTCACATCATCATGCTTGGGTCTTTTAGTAAAGACTTAAAACAGCTTTTTTAATCAATAATTGCATTTGTTAAATTAATGTTACACTTCAAATATTGACCTACAGCTTCTTGAAGCTTAACATGTGAAAAAGGGTAAATTTTAAATGTTATAAAATCGTATCAGGAGCTGTTAGAAATGACATGGAGGCAGGGACAGTGACTTCGTACAGTTTAGGCTTGGGCAGGAAGGGTGGGAGGTGAGGACACCCCCATGTTGAGGGAAAAGATGCTGCTCCCAGGGATCCAGATCCATTGCTGTCCTAACCCAGCTGTGTTCTTGTTATTTTGAAGGTATAATTATGCAGCATAGGAAGGGTGGGAGGATGAACAGGTGCCTGGAGATCATGAAACTGCTGGAAACGTATTCCCAGGAGCTGCTGAAGACAGATGTGAAAATCTCCCGAGGTGAAGAGGTGAATCAGTTTTTCAAGGCACAGACCCAGGACCTCGATCCTTCCTTCCCTGAAAACAGGTATGAAATCTGAGTTGTACTTTTTGTTTGCTCATGAAACAGAAATATTATGGGACATGGGTGAAAGGGGAACACCAGTTACACTCCAGGGCTCAACTGGGTGCTTCAATGCAGCTTTAGGTTGCAGAAATGATTTTACCAAAATCAATACAAAACCCAACCTTCCATGTGAGTTTTTGACATGAGACTTTACTTTCCAGTGTTGTGATCATGCCGTCAGCATTCAGAAGGGAGAAGAGCCCCAAGCCCCTCTCCATCACCCTCCCTCAGGCATCGCAGAGCTACCGCTGCATTGAGGCCTTTGAAACCAAAGACACAAAGAACAAACCTTTTGCAGTGGCTCAGAAGGAAGTTGTGGAAGTGCTAATCAAAGACATGACGGGTACGTCTGAGAGGATTCAGTGTCAGGGGTGGATGGGCAGATGGATTCATAGCTCAAATGCTGACGTAGTGTCAGGAGTGCAGGGGTGTACAGTGAATGTCCCTCCTGTCTCTTGTGTCCCCTAGCCAGGGATTATTGTAACCTCTCAACTTTTACGCTGTTAAAATCCGGGTATTTTTGCTCTTTGTAGGCTGGTGGCTGGTGGAAAATGCAGACAAACAGATAGCCTGGTTCCCAGCCTCTTACCTGGAAGAGCTTGATGTCTATGAGGACATCCAGAATGCCTTTAGCTCGAATGAGGAGGGTAAGTCTGTTTCTCCTTCAGAACATGAGTTCTGCAAAGCTCCACCCCTTTACCCACTGTCTGGAGTCCCTGCCTGGACCTCTGGCTCTTGTGGGTGGCTCTGGGTCATGGAATCCTGGAATGGTTTGGGCTGGAAGGGACCTCGAAGCTCATTCAGTCCCACCTCCTGCCACAGGAAAGGACACCTTCCACTGTCCCAGGGTGCCCCAAATCCCTGTCCAACCTGGTCTTGGACACTTCTAGGGGTCCCGGGGCATCCACGGCTTCTCTGAGCAGCCTGTGCCAGGGCCTCCCCACCCTTCTTCCTTATATCCAACTTAAATGGATCCGATTTGGGTCTCCGAACAAACCAGCCACTCTTGGGGACAGCTGCCCTGTCACTGGAATTGGGGCGTTTTCTCCGCAAGACAAATCCAACCTCTCCCTCTCTCTGCAGGCAGCCTGTACTTTGTGGTGCAGGCCTACGAGGCTCAGAAGGCAGATGAGCTCTCACTGAACCACGGGGTGGTCGTGGAGGTGGTCAGGAGGTCCCACAATGGCTGGTGGCTGATCCGGTGAGGAGGCTTTCCCCAAGCCCTGGCTCCCTGAGGGAGCTGCTTACCTGCTGCAGGTGCTGCTTGCTGCTCCTCCCTGTGTGGGATGCACAGGAGCTCCCAGAGCTGAGTATCTCAGCTGGGGATGGTTTCCCTGTCCTCACACCCCGTGTACAGCACTGACCTGCTTCCCCAAGTGCTCTGCTCCCTGCCCTTGGCTGGAGCTGCTGGAAGGATCTCCTCAATATTCTTTCCATCCCTACCCTCAGGTATAATGGCTGCACTGGCTACATGCCCTCGCTGTGCCTCCGGCCCTACAAGAACCCTCACCACAAACTCCAGACCATCATGAGCGGTGGCCTCAATGCCTCCACCCCAAACCTGTGCTGCCCCCAGCCCCGGGGAGAGGCTGTGGCTCAGCCCGGCCCTTCCTTTGTCCCCCGTGAAGAGGACGGGAGCTCTCTGAGAAGCAGATCCCGGTCCCTGCCCAGGGCCAGCTCCACCCCGGAGCTGGATTTGGACAACTCCTCACTGAGCTCGGGGAGCAGCGGCGATGGGGACACCCGGCTGGCCTGGAAAGCCGACTTGTCCCGCTCGCTGCCCGAAGTGGAGCAGGCCAGGAGCTCTCCTGCCCCGAGCCACAGCCAGGCCTCACACAGCAGCAAATCCCCGCACCTCGGCACCAGGGACAGGAACGATTCTGGCTTTGTGGAGCCCTCTGCGGCCGAGCTCAGCCTGTCCCTCGCTGACCCCGAGCCGGCCACGGATGTCCCCAAGGTGCCAGCGCGTCCCTCGGCCCATGAGATCCTGCAGAGGTGCAGCACGGTCACCAAGCGGGCACTGCAGCAGTCGGCTCCCCGGCCAGCTCTCCCCATGCCCAGCCGCCATTAGGGTCCCTGGGGAGTGGACACGAGGCCAGCCCTCACACCCCACCCGCCACAGTCCCCTGGGAGCAGCTCCGGAGCGTCAGGGCTTGGGACCATCCCTTCCTAAGGACTCCGATAGATCCCGAGGAACACACAAATCCATCACCTCCACGGGCAGCACTGTTCCTGCTGCAGCTTGCACAGGGGTCAGGGAGGTGCTGGGAGAGGACTGAGTGGGGTCACTGGAGCTGGAGGTGCCTTGGGACTCAGTGAGCTCTCCCTGAGGCAGTGCTGCCCCTGCCCTGCCGTTTGTGAGCGTTCCACAGTTGTGGCTGTGTTACTCCCCACACCAGGAGGAGCTGGCACAGCCACTGTGGAGGGCAAAGGAGTGGCACCAGAGGGATTTAGTCACCCGTGGCACCTTGAGTGGCACTGGACTGGGGAGGGATGGCATGGCACCTGTGTGATGTCAGTTACCTGAATCCCCTATTTCATGGATGACTTTTTAACTCTTTGACTTTGGTATTCTTTTGGGGTCTTTTTATAGGTTAGTGGAGAGGCCATGAAATAGGGATGGGCTGGATCTGCTGCATGGTTGTGAGAACAAAAAACCTGTTGGGGAGGAACCTCATCCCTGTTTCCTCCAGCCATGTCTGTACAGGCACAAGAACACAACCAGGGGTGTCACAGCATTTGTCCCACTTGGGGATGGCGACAAAGGTCACTTTGATGGACAAAATATTCCTCTTTCCAGGGGTTTGGGTAGTCACTGAAACTCACGATTCTAATCCTAAACTCATTTGCTAGAGTTGAGTTAGAAAAAGTTACGGGAAAATTAAGACTTCCATACTTTGATAGCTTGAATTGTACTTATTCTCCCAGGTACCCATTAATATTTTTATAAACAACTTGTGTTTGAATTTTATACATTTTGTCTCTGAAATAAAATACATGTAAAAATTTCTGAAGCCTGCTTCTGTTTTATGCTTTCAAATCTTGCTACTTGGAGAATTTAAATTGAGCTTCTCTCTCCCAGGTCCTAAATTTAGGGAGGGCACAGGTGAGACCCCTGCCTTGGTCCAGTCTGCTTTGCCCAAGCAGGATCACAGCTCCATAAATTCTTTAAATCCCAAGAAAGCCCAACTGCCTTTTTATTCCAAACTGCTTGGGAGTCTGCAAATTCAGGGTGTGAAAACACAAACCCTGGCTTGACCAAAAAATTACTTTTTCCTCTCACTCAACCCTGCGGCGATTGGATGCTGGACTAGGTTTAGAAATTAAAACATTTATTATAAAATACAGGAACTACAAATCCAGATGCCATCCTGGTGGGAAGGAGCTCTTTGGAAAGAGCAGCTGATGGGTGGGGGATCACAGAGTGTCCTGGTCCTGCTGGGCCACATCTGACAGCCTCATGTTTTGCCACATGAACTCGATGAACATGGAAGCCTGGAGCAGCCGGCTCAGCCTCTGGAAGTGACGCTCTGCAAGGAGGGAAAAGAGAAGAGTCACAGGAGAGGCAGCAGAATCCATCCTTAGACTGTGGAGCCAGGCTGGGAGAGGGTGAGGTCAGAGCCCCTTTGAGGGCCTAAGGGGGCTCCAGGAGAGCTGGAGGGGGCCTGGGGACAAGAGATGGAGGGACAGGACACAGGGAATGGCTTCCCACTTCCAGAGAGCAGGGATAGATGGGATATTGGGTAGGAATTGTTCCCTGGGAGGGTGGGGAGGCCCTGGCACAGGGTGCCCAGAGAAGCCGTGGCTGCCCCTGGATCCCTGGCAGTGTCCCAGACCAGGCTGGACACTGGGGCTTGGAGCATCCAGGGACAGTGGGAGGTGCCCCTGTCCATGGCAGGGGTGGATGAGCTGACCCATCCCTTCCATCCCAAACCATTCCCTGATCCCTGACCCACACCAGCACCCCACACGTGTCCCCGCAGTGCCTCACCCGTGTAGGGCAGCAGGGACTCCACAGCAGGTTTGATTCCTGAGAACTGCAGGAGGCTGTCCGGCGCCTCGTGCTTCAGGAGCGTTTCCAGGACCGCCTGCGCCTCGTGGCAATTTCGGGAGTTGGTGTTCCACGTCACCAGGAATGCCAGCACGGCCTCTGGGGGGGAAGGAAGCCTGTCCAGGCTGGCACATGGGAGAGGCCAGGCTGGAAAACATCCCTGGGGTCCCACAGAGCTCCCCTCACACAGTGACCAAGGCTCCCCATCCCTGGCAGTGTCCATCCAGTGAAAGTGTCCCTGCCCAAGGCAGGGTGTGGAACTGGATAAACTTTAAGAACCCTTTCAGCCCAAACCATTCCAGGATTCAATTCCATGATTCTCATTCCAGGTGACAAAACAAACCTGAGCTGAAAGCTTTCAGCACTTTAATCCTGCAACAAACCTTTCTGATCCTTGCGGAGCCGGACGATGTTCTCTTCCAGGTGCTTTCTGCCCTCTGGTTCCTTGAGGATGGCTGGAGAGAGAAAGGAGAATTCACCAGGGCTGAGAGCAGGGACACCATGGGATATCTGGGGTGATCGCACTTAGGAAAGTGGGAAAGGGAAAACTGAGGCTTTCAGGCTTTTGACTGGACTTTGTATCTTTGAACTGGCTGGAAAGGGTGTTCTGGAAGGCAGAGAGGGCAGCAAGCACCTGCAAAGCACGCCCTGGACTCACCCTTGACCACTGTCAACACTGTGTGTGGCCGGTCCAGGGAAATTGCCAGCCCCAGGGCTTTGAGGTACCTCTTCTCATGGAGCAGGTTGGAGAGCTCTTGCTCTCTGCAAAACAAATCAAGGGTGAGACCAATTTTTGGATGGTGGAAAAAACGGCTGCACAAAAAGCAGAAGACTGGGCAGTAACTGTTAAAAAGTCAGTGGTGCTTGTCAATAAATGCCTCAATTCCCTCACTCCAATTTTGGGATCAGATGGAGCTGAATCCATCAGATGGAGCTCTAGGAATGGAGAGTTTCTCTCAACAGCTTGCCTTTCACAGCTCTTTACAGCACAAAGATCAACTCACTTCATAATCTGCTCCTCCTGTTTAGCTTGTGCTTCTTTCTCCTCAATTTCAGTCACATCCTATAAAAGAACAGGATAAACTCCAATTATCCCGATGATTAACCCAGGGAGGAAGCAGGACCCCCCATGCTGTACCTGCCACAGGGTGATGCAGGAGTCACTGGAGGCTGTCACGACCATGTCATCCTTCTTGTTGGAGTGAAGACCCCAGATTTTATCCTCATGGCCATCTAATGTTTTCACACACTCGTTTGTTTTAATTGTCCAGAGTTTTAGGAGACCATCAGATCCACTTTTGGAAGAGAAACACAACAAAAAGACTCACTGGACAGGTCTAGTCTCACTCTGTCCCACCTCAAATACCAGATGAACTTGTCCCATCCCAATGCCTTTCAGATAGGAGCAGAATTAATCAAAAATGTGGAGGGCAAGATGCACCCTTAGCTCTGTCTGTGGTGTTTATCCCAACCCAGCAATGCCACAGCAGCTGCATGGAATCCATGGAATAAGTGGAAAAGAGGAAGATCAAAATAACCTCAACAGAAAGCTTGGCCTAAACTAAAGGGCATCTTCCTAAAAATCTTCCTGAAAATTCTTTGGACACAAGAACCAATCACCCTCTTGGTGCTGATGATCAACTCAGATATTTCCTTAATTCTGGAATCTCCCCAGATCCCCAGGACAGTCACAAACCTGCTGAGCAGCTGAGCCCCGCGGCTCACAAAGATGATCTTCAGCACCGAGGCATCGTGGCCTTCAAAGGTCTGCAAAACAGAAAGGAGCTCAGCAGTGCCAGAGCCACTGCCAGGCCTTTGGGGAGATCCATAAAATCCCATTTACTCACAGAGGCCAAAGAAATAAGTTCCAAGTTTTTGGATGATCCTTAATGAGCCCCAAGGTTTTGCCCAGAGCAAGGGACAGAGTTCTCCTCACCTTCAGACAGCTGAAGTCCCGCAGTCCCCAAAGCTTCAGGGTCCCATCAGCTGAGGAGGTGGCCAGGACCTGATCCACGGGGGAGAACTGCACACACCAGATCCCCCTCTTGTGCCCAGAGAAAACCCCCAGCAGGGAGCAGTCAGAGCAGGCCCAGAGCTTGGCCAGCCGGTCCTGCGAGCCCGTGGCCAGCAGTTTGTCATTGGGTGACACTGCCACGCTGTTGATGTCCTGGGGAAGCCACAGGAGGAGGAGAAAGAGGGTCAGGCTTTGGCTCTGCCATAGGGCAGGGAACAAACAGAGGGAGCAGCACAGGAGGGAGAGTGAAGCACTGCAGGGTCAAGGGGAGCTGTACCTTGTCATGGCCCCTCTCAGTCACCCGGGCATGGAGGGGCTCTGGACTGGAGATCGAGGCTGCTTTCGCTTTGGAACTGAGAGATTCTGGGATGTTCCAGATCTTGATGGTGCAGTCTTGGCTGCTGGTCACCACAAAGCTTTCCTTCAGCCTGGAAGGAGTGGAACCATCACATGCAGGGAAACCAGTCAGTGCTTTCTCCTCCCTGACCGGGATCTCCACACACTCAGCCACTGCTGGGATGTGGAGCTGTGCTTTCCTGGCTTTTCACACTCATTCATTTCAGAGTGACTCCTCATCCCTGGAAGTGTCCAAGACCAGCCTGGACAGGGCATGGAGCACCCTGGGACAGTGAAAGATGTCCCTTCTCATGGCAGGGGGTGGAACTGGATGATCTTTTAAGGCCCTTCCATCCCAACCCATTCCATGATCCCCTCACACTCGGGCACCACGAGAAGCTGGGAGCAGGAATGAGCAGCAGCACGGCTGGGAGGGAGGCAGCACCCACCAGGACATTCCCCTCCCTCCCTGAGCTCCCAGGGGAGCCTCCCCCAGCCCGTGTTACCTGGAGCAGGAGACAGCAGTCACACCGTGGGCATGGCCCAGTCCTTGGGCCACGCAGGTCACCCTGCCTGCCTTGCCCATCCGCCACACCCGGATGCTCCTGTCCTGTGGGGGAGAGAACAGACAATGCTGGAGTGTTCTGGGAAGTCACCAGTTCCCTGTGCTTTTGTCACACCCCTGATTTTTCAGCTTGAACCTTTGCCTTTGTCAGAGACACTGACAAACAACATCAGCCTCCACCCTGGGGTTCCAGCATGGATTTCATTCCTGGTTCTATCAGAGCTTTATTTATGGGGGTACCAGGGTTCTTGGCACCTTTTTCCCCATCAGTCTCACACGAATAACTTTTCTGAATCCTAACACCAGACCAGGATGTTTGGAGAAGGAAACATCTCCTTCAAGGCTGATAAAATACAACCAGTTTTCCCAGTGATAGTATTAAAAATAAATTGTGGGAAAACCTTGTATTTGGGGGATGCAGCAGACAGGGATTGTATGAACAAAAAGCCCTTTCTGGAGTTCCAAAATAATGTCATTTTGCCCACAATGATCACTAGGAATGAAGAGTTTCATTGAAGGGAGAACAGTGACACACCTTGGCACAGGTGACGAACATCAGGCCTTTTCTGAAGACGTCCAGAGCCAGGATTGTTTCTAAACAGAACAAATAAAAGCTGATGGATGAAGAAAAATATTAAAATGGGACAACATAAAGGGGTGAGTTAATAATGAGCCCAGTTAATGGGACAGGGGACAGGTCTGGGACACAACACCCCCAGTCCCTGTGGAGTGTGCCTGTCCCGCACCTACACCTCCTGCTCCAATTCAAACTGATCCCACAGCCAGGGATGGGGACAATGGGATCTGTCCTTTCCCCACACAACTCCCAAATCCGCTCTGATGCTTCTCCAGAGAGAACTCAAGGACTCCTCCCCATGAGAGCTCCAGGAGAAGCTGGATAAAGGAAGAGCCGCCCATGTCCTCCCCACCAGCACTGTCACACACCTGTGTGGCCATACAGGATCTGGCAGTGGGATGTCGCCAGCTCAAACACTTTCAGCTGGGGGCTGTTGGTGGCCACAACGATGTGAGAGTCACCAGGGCCCAGGAACTTCACATCCAGAACCTCCTCGTTGTATCCTGCGAGCTGGAATGGAAACAGCCAGGGACAAGGTGGGAATGGCTGGGTTTCATTTAATACTGGCTGTGATTTCTACACCCAGGAGGGATTTCTGGCTAAGCCTGTTCTGCTTTCTCATTCCTGTGTTGTCTCTGGGCAACATTCCCCCAAACCAGCGATATTCCCACAGAACAATTCCAGAACAGGCTGGAGCCAAGGGCACTCTGGACAAAGCTCTCCCAAAAGCAGATCCTGGAGCATGGATAAAGGACAAGGCAGGCTGAGGTTGTCACCTGCTTTCTGAGCTGAAGGGTTTGTGCATCGTAGAAGACGATGTTGTGCTCCACGGACACGGTGAGGATCTCATTCCTGGCGGGGACAAACCAGCACTGGGACAGGCTGCGCTCGCTCGGCTCCTCCCGCAGCGCGAAGGGCACGGGCTGGGTGTGCACACAGGCAGCTGTGGCCACGTCCCACACCCTCAGGATGCCTGGAAAAAACAGCAGAAATCATGGTAGAGCCTCTGCTTTACACAGTGGGTTTCCAAGGAATATCATCCAAAGCCTTTGGAAAAGCCAAACAGCTCCAAGGTAGACCTGGGCAGGGATCCAGTGGCACTGGCAGGAAAAGCCTCAAAGTTTTCCTTCTTCAGTGCAAATCAAACTTCAGAGTTTGAAAATACAGACAAATGTATTTGAATTAAATTAAATTAAATGGAACAGAGTGTGCCTGCCCCATCCTGCTCATCCACTCCTGACCACGGAACTCAGGAGCAGACTCCACTCTCCAGCCCAGCAATTCTACCACATGGAGAACACACATCCCAGGAACAACAGTAGTGAAGCCACTGAAGTGCCACCCTCCAAACGTGGCAGTGACACTCACCTTTACTGCCAGCTGTGACAAAGTGCAGCCCTTGTTTCTTCACACCCAGCTGAGAGAAATCTCCCTCTTCAGGCAGCAGCACTGCAGCTTCCACGGTCTGCAAGAGTCAGAGAGGCACAGAACCAGAGCTGAAACCTCTGGGAAGGGAGAAAAACCTTATTTCACAGCGTACAGACCCTAAAGAGGGAGAGCATGGCCTAGAAACTCAAAGGAAGAAACAAAAAGCAGTTTCACCTCGTAGACTGGGATGGTTCGTTTGCTCTGCCTGGTCTCCAGGTCCCAAACCATGCAGATCTTATCACGACCAGAACTGCAAAGGAAAAGCTCAGTTTCAGTGCTAAATCTGTTCAGCTAAATTTGTTCAGCTTGGGTCTGGGTACAACTATGGCACTGTGGGAGTTCAACACCTCTCTGGAGAAGCAAAGGGAGGGAGAGCACAGCATTCCCTGTGCCAGCACAGGATATTCCCAGAAACATGGGCCAGGTTGGACAAGGCTTGGAGCAATCTGGGATGGTGGGAGGTGTTTCTGCCCAGGGCAGGGGCTGGAACTGGATGGACTTTAAGGTCCCTTCCAACCCAAACCATTCCACGATCCCAATACAGAGGTGCTGACACCCACTAAGCCCTTGTAAGGGGCAGAACCCACCAGACCCTCCAGCACCTCCCAGTCCTGTGGGAGGTGAGCAGGACAAAGGCAAAAGCCCTGCCAGGAGGTACCTCAGGAGGGTGTTCCCATCTGCAAATGCCAGCGAGGTGACAGCGCTGAAGTGCCCGTCCAGTGCCGCCACACATTTGCTGGACTTCAGGTCCCAGATGCGGATTTTGTAATCGATGGAGGAGGAGAAGAGCTGCAGGCGGGAGATGTCCGGGTGGAACTCCACCAGGCTGGGCAGGAGGAGAGGGACAGGACAGGAGTAAACCATCCAACAGTTAAATAATGCACATCCCACAGCTGGATGGGTTGGGTGGGCTTGGAGCGTCCTGGGCTAGGGGGAGGTGTCCCTCCCTAATGATTCTGTGATTCCGTGAAAATCCTGGACCAAACCAATTCCTCTCTGGGCAAAATCAGCCATAACCCTGCTTTCAAAAACCAGGAAGAAGAGCCCAGAATCTGCTCAGAACGGACCATCACATTCCATTAACTCAAGAAATTTACATCATTCCCAGTATTCCAGCAGCACACTAATTCCATTGACTGACAAACACTTACTGTACCACTCCAGAGGATCCTTTCAGGTTGTGTGTGCAGTAGTGTTTGATCATATCCCAGATCTTAATGGTGCTGTCACAGCCACCTGGGAAAAGATGGAATTGAATTCTGGAGAAAAGCTGTGTGAAGTTCAACACATCCCCAAACCCAACACGGCACTGGAGCACTGAACCTCTCCTGGCACTGCACTCAGGAGGTCTCTGCCATGAGAGAAAGCAGAACATCCCTTGGACCACCCCCGCTGTGACAGTGACCCAGGCTCGTACCTGTGGCCAGCAGGGTGGCCGTGGGGTCGAAGGCCATGGTGGCCACGGGCGCGGTGTGCACGGCTCGCCAGGTGCGCTCACACCTGGGCTCCCTCCAGTGCCACTGCCGCAGCAGCAGCGCCCGGCTGCCTGTCACCAGCACCTGGGGACAACGGGGCGAGGGAAGCACCATTAACCACGGATTCACTGATTTGGTTTGGATTTCTGTCAGTCCCACACACACAGCACTGAGGTGACGCTGCTGGAGCTGCAGCTCTCAGCAAGTCTGAGCCAGAGCCAGAGGGAAGGGCCTGGGGAGGCTCTGGGGGGATCTTTGGAAGCACAGAGGTTTATATCGGGAGGAATGTCCCAAGCTGGAAGGCATGCACAAGGATCATCGAGTCCAACCCCTAGCCCTGCACACGACACCCCAAAATCCCCCCAATCCTGTCCAAAGGCTCCCTCAGTGCCTGTCCCCGGCTGCTGATGGTCCCCAGCACAAACCCACCTCATCGTCAGGGCTGAGCACAAATGCAGTGACATCCTCTTCCTCCTCCTGGGAAAACAGAGGGGAAATCCCACAGTTAAATCATCCCTGGAGAGATCTCTGGGCTCCCTTCTCTGCACAGTTCTGGTGACATCAAGCACAGCTCAGGGACCACCCAAACCCCACCTATCTGTGTTTGGGATCCTTCCCACCCTCTCTGCACTCCTCACTCCTGGGAGCTTTATATCAACAATGGAAATTCCCCCCTGGGAGCCTCGGAAAACCCTCAGGAGAGGCTGATCCCCGTCACCTGCTGAAGGCTGTGCAGGACAGCTCCTGTTTCCACATCGATGACGTTGACTTTGTTCCCACAGGGGCAGAACATGAACTTCCCATCGCGGCTTATCTGCAGAAAAGGGATCGGGAACAGGAACGTTTTAGAGTCGGGAGACGCGACATTCCCAAACTCTGCAGAGCCCAGATTACCTGGATTCGCCCTCCCTTGTAGAACGGCTCGATCTTCCGCGTCACGGCGTAGCTGCAAGGGAAAGAAACACGCGGAGCGGCCCCGTTAAAGCGGAGCGGAGCGGCAGCAGTTCCGCGCAGCCCGGCCCGGCCCCTCACTCGCCCTCGCAGCCCCAGCCCGGTCCTGCCGGTCCCTCACTCGCCCCCGCAGCCCCAGCCCGGTCCCTCACTTGCTCTTGAAGCGCACGGGGGTGGCGGCGGCCGGCTCCGTGTCCGCCATGGCCGCTGCCCACGTGCTTCCGGCTGCACTGAGGAAACACTTCCGCCCGCGCCAGTGACGTCACGAGGGGCGGCCCCAGCTCGGTGAGGGCCAGGGGCGGTTTCGGGATAACAAAATGAAAAATTCCAATTCCGCCGTGCGAGCAGCGACAGCCCGGCCCGGAGCAGCTCCCGGTGCATCTTCTCAGCGATCCCGAGCGCTCTCCAGCAAAACATCCCCTGCCCGCCCCAAGGAAGCCACTTCCCGGTCCGACCATAGCGTAAAGCAGGATTTTTCACAATTAGAAGGGAGAGAGACGCCTCAGCTTTTCTGCATGTTATCTTTTATTGCACATAAAAACACGAAAACAATTCGTTTTCCGCTGTGACTCTCGTATCGCCGTCCATCTCAGCATCCCCGTGCTCCTCACAGCTCCTCCGGGGAAGGGATCGCCACGGCAGTGCCAGCCCGGTCCATGGCAGCTCTCACCGGCCAGCCAGGAGCACCTGTTACAGGAGAACAAAGCGCTCTGAGAAACAGCCATTCCAACACCATCATTCCCGGTGCCAGCCGGGCACGGGGCTTATGGGAACATGGGTTTCATTACCCACAGACCGCCGTGGGCAATAAGCTTAATGTTCCTGATGCTATGGGCGCTGTTATCTCACCCAGGGCCACAGCAGACCCCGAGTGATTTTCAGACCGCGCCGGGCGCTACCGCGGCCCCCGGAGCGCCTTCCCGGGATGTTCCCTGCATCCCTCCCGGCCGGGCTACGGCTCGAACAGCGCCATAACCACTTCGCAGCAGAGCTTTAATAAAGGTTAAAGGCGCACAGAAGGAGGCAGATGTGGCAGTGCCACACCGCTCACACAGACCCGCAGCACCTCACCTTTCGCCGCCCCCGCCGTGCAATGGACGTTCCCCGCGTGAGCGCCGTTTATATGCCGGGATCGGCACCCCGCCCGCCCCACACCCTGTATAACTAACCACGAATGGCTCGTTCCACAGAGCAGTGTATTCCTTATTCAGGTCGCAGGGTCCTCACTGCCGGGTGCTGCTCTCGCGAGATGCGCGCGGACTATAAATACCGGGCGGCGCGGCAGCGCGGCCTTCTACGCTGAGAGATCACGTAAGTACGGCGGAGCGATGGCGGCGGGGAGCGGGCGGCGCCGGCCCATCCGGCCCCATCCGCAGCCAGCGGGGCCCGGTTGATGCCTCGCTTTGTTCCAGCAAATGGCGGACGACGCCGGTGCTGCGGGAGGAGCGGAGCGGCCCGCGGGGGCTTCCGCGGTGGATTCGGGACCGGGCTGCGGGGCCGCGGCCGCGGCCGCGGGAGAGGCCGCGGGAGAGGACGCGGGGCCCGCGGAGGTAAAGCCGAGGATAAAGAGGTGAGAGGGGAGCGGGGGTGCGGGACCCGGGTTTGGGTGTGCTGCCAAATCGCGAGGATGGGGCAGCAGAGCCGTTCCCGGTGGGACCTGGTGGCTGGCACCTGGTGACTCTTGTCCATGGATGTCTTTGCCAGTGGATTCCTGTCACCAAACTCGGTCGCCTGGTCAAGGATATGAAGATCAAGTCTCTTGAGGAGATCTATCTTTTCTCGCTTCCCATCAAGGTGAGTTGCTGTGGTCGTGGAAATGATGGGTCAGAGACATACTGGGAGTGTTCATCTGGAGAAGAGAAGGGCCCAGGGGAGAGCTTGGAGCTCTTCTAGTACTTTAAGGGGTTCCAGGAGAGCTGGAGAGGGACTTGGGACCAAGCTGGAACAGGACAAGGGATGGCTTCCTGCCGAGGGAGGGGTGGGTATGGGGAGGGGTTCTGTAGGTGGGAGCCCTGGCACAGAGTGCTCAGAGGAGGTGTGGCTGCCCCTGGATCCCTGGAAGTGCCCAAGGCCGGGTGGGACAGGAGTTGGAGCAACCTGGGGTAGTGGAAGGTATCCCTGCCCATGGCAGGGGTTGGATTAGAGCACCTGTAAGGTCCCTGTAAACCCAGACCATTCCAGCATTCCATGATTTCTGTGTGCTCAGTGCCTGACTCTTGCAGGAGTCGGAGATCATCGATTTCTTCCTGGGCTCCTCGCTGAAGGATGAGGTGCTGAAGATCATGCCTGTTCAGAAACAGACCCGTGCTGGGCAGCGCACCAGGTTCAAGGTAATCCTCTGTTCTTCTGCATCCTCACATTCACAACTTCCTTCTTGCATTTTTGGTGTCATTTTAATCGCTCCAAATCCTCATTTCTGTTACATTTAATAAGTGTTCTGCTGTGAGGATGATTAATAGTTTTCTGAGTACATTAGCTTAAAAAAACAAGTTGTGTGCAGATGTTCATTGAAGCAGCACTGGTATAGAAGTTAGACTGCAAGACTTTTAAAAGACCTTTTAACCAAGCTATTTGGACACTGCAAAATTTAGTTCCTTTGTCACAGCAGAGAGAAGTTTTGGGTATAAAGAGGAAATGGTATTTGGAAATCATGGGCAGTTCTGACCAGTGTGAAGCCGCAGCAGAGAACTGAATCCCAGTTCTGTAGCCTTGTCTGATTTTGACTGAAGGATAAGGTCTGACGGGAAAAATGAGTTTCAGGAACTGTGAGCTGTGCAGTGCAAGGTTTGGGAGTGAGCTGTGTGTTCCTGCTGAGCACACGCCACAGAGTATCCCTGGTGGGCGATGCCACTGAGGGAGCAGTGAAAACTCCTCTCCTGTCCACAGGCATTTGTTGCTATCGGGGACTACAACGGCCACGTGGGGCTGGGGGTGAAGTGCTCCAAAGAGGTGGCCACGGCCATCCGCGGGGCCATCATCCTGGCCAAGCTGTCCATCGTGCCTGTGCGACGTGGGTACTGGGGCAACAAGATCGGGAAGCCGCACACGGTGCCCTGCAAGGTGAGTGTCCCCTGCCAGCCTGGCCCTGGGGCTGTTCAAGGGCTGTGTTCTGGAGCTGTGACCCACCCTGTCCCTGCAGGTCACCGGGCGCTGTGGCTCTGTACTGGTGCGCCTGATCCCGGCTCCCCGTGGCACCGGGATCGTGTCCGCCCCTGTCCCCAAGAAGCTTCTGATGATGGCTGGCATCGATGACTGCTACACGTCGGCACGGGGCTGCACGGCCACCCTCGGCAACTTCGGTGAGCTCTGGGGCTGGCACGTAGCTCATGGCTGCTTTTGTCACTGATGGGGCACAGCATCCTCATTATAGTGTTTGTGCCTCTGGTGATGATGCAGAAGCCAAGACTTCTGCTGACTGTGCAGCTTAGTCCTGCTGCAGGTAACCCTCGAGTTCTGTATAAGTTACAGAAACTGTGGGTTTTAGGCTTGACGCCCCAGAATCTCCCAATCTGCGCGATTGCACTTGTGTGCCGTAGTGTAATTGTCGTAACTGGAGAGAGAGAGAAACCCGAGTTTTGTGGGTTCATCAGAGAGACCCTCCTGTGGTCTCCCTGGTCCTTTCAAAATTCCACATTTTTGTGACTGGAGGATATTTTGGAGCTGTGGGTGGGATCAGCAGCTGGTTCTGCAGCAATTAACGGACAGCGTGTGACATCTCTCTGCAGCTAAAGCCACCTTTGATGCCATCTCCAAAACCTACAGTTACCTGACTCCTGACCTCTGGAAAGAGACTGTCTTCACCAAGTCTCCTTACCAGGTAAGAGCCAAGTCTTACTCTTTTTGTCCTTAAAATTTAGATTTCTGTACCCAAAGAATTGGTAGTTAAAAAGTTGAGCTACCTGGTCCCACATGCATGCCAGGGATAGGAGGTGGTGCCGAGGAACCTGTGAGGTTTGAGGGAATAATCCAAACTGATGTGCTTTTTACAGGAGTTTACTGATCACCTGGCGAAGACCCACACGAGAGTGTCGGTGCAGAGGACCCAGGCAGCAGCTGTGGCCACGACCTAAGTGGGTTTTGTACGAGAATAAAATGATATGAGAACGAGGAATCGGTGGTTGGTGTCATGGGGTTGGGTGTGCAGGGCAGGTGGGTTAAATCTTGGAATGGGATGGACTGGAAAGGACCTGAAAGCTCATCCCGTTCCAACTCCTGCCATAACTAACACACTCTTTCCACTAACCCTGGATGCTCCAAGCTCTCTCCAACCTGGAGCTGGGCACTTCCAGGGTCACATCATCTTTACCCAGACTTAAGGAATTCACAGTCAGGGTTGGGCAGAGCAGCACACAGAGTATTCTGGTGGCTCATGGAGGAGAGGGAGAGGTCCAGAGGGCAAATCCCAGTACTGGCAGACCCAAGTGCCTGGAGTTGGGCTTTGCAGAAATCTTCAAAGAATGAATACAGATCGGAACTGTACAGATGTCTTTATTGTGGAGGCCACCAGCACCAGAGGTCAAGGAGGCAACATGCACTTGGGTACCAGCACCATGGAGGAGCTCTACTCCTTTCCTTGTGCTGCTTTCCTCTCCTCCATCATCCTGTGCTTCTGCTTCATCAGGCAATCCCGTGCATTTCCATGGAAACCCAGTTCACCATCTGAAAAAGAAAGGGAATGTCTGAGCAGTGCCTCCCACCAGCCTGTGTTCCATGAACACTGGGATGCGGTTTCAAACTCCCTTTCCCTGGGTTTAGGACCTTTCCCTCTGTGCTGCTGCCATACTCACATCTGTCCTGGTAGGCCTTGGTGACCTGTGCCAGCAGCTCCATCTCCTTGGCACAGTTCTGGAACTGGTTGGGCCCTTCCCTTTGCTTGCACGCAGCCAGCCTTTCCCGGACTATCTCCACGATTTGCTGATCGACCATCCTGTGGGAAAGATAGTGATGAACACAACAGCAGCCATGAGATGAGATGACAGAAAAGCTGAACCAAGGGTTTTTCAGGATCCTGGTCCCTTATGCCATGCCCAGGTGTGCTCCAGGGACAGCAGGACACAGACACGTAATGGGGTGGGCTGGAGGTGCTGCCTCAGCAGCCCAACATCCAAAATGCTGCAGGTCCCAGAGCTCTGTGCTCTGCCGGGACCTCACATGGGGACAGTCTGGGGACAGTCTGGGGACAGCCATACCTGTCCCTCCTCCACTGCGCCTCAGCCTCGTAGTAGCACAGGTAGTCACCCTCCAGGCATTCGCTCAGGTCGGGCACACGGCGGAACTTCTGGTGGTAGTAGTGGGCCTTGTCCTTGGGTTGCAACCGCTCAATCAAACCTGCAGGGACAGGCTGGTCACACACCCCAGCCCCCAGTGCCAAGGGGAAGCACAGCCCGGTGCCACCTTCCCAGGCAGCAGCAATAGGCCCATGTATGTCCAGCTCACACCCACCTGTGTGTCTGTCTCTCAGTGCTGTTTCCCATGTCCTGCCTATGCTGTTACTATGTCCCTGGATCCCAAGCCCCTGCACTTCTCCTAGAGTCCAAGCTGTGTCCTCATGTCCCTGTATCTGTCCCAGTGTCCATGCTGTGTCCTATGTCCCTGTTCCACTATCAATACTGTGTTCTCGTGTGTGTCCCATCTCCCTTTGTCTGTCCCATTATCCACGCTGTGTTGTCTGTGCCATGTCCCTGTGTCTATGCTGTGTTCTTCCTTGTGTGGCCTGTCTCTCCCTGTGCCCATGCTCTATCTCATGTCCCTATCTCTCTGTCCACGCCGTGTATTTGTATGTCCCATGTCCCTATGTCCGCCCCACGTCCCTGTGTCCATGCTGTAATCTTGTCAATATCCATCCCATGGCCCTATGTGCCAGTGTCCTGTCCCTCTGCCCATGCTGTTACTGGCAGGACCCGTGCTCTGTGTCCTTGCGTGTGCCCTTTGCCTGTCCAGGTGCCCGTGTCCTCACGCCTTTGCCCCGTGCCCCGATGTGCCCGTCCAATCGTGATAACTCACAGGGAGAGGGGGCGGCGGGGGTGGATCTCGTCCCGCCGGTACCTCGGACGAAGGTGACGGGCGCGTCGATAACATAGCTGAAGGCGGTCTGGAAAAAGTCGACGGGATTGGGCACCGACGTGGTCCTCTCGGAGACGGGGGTGCGGGTCGGGGGCACCTTGTACGCCTCCCAGTCGTGATCCTCCGGCATCGCGGCGGCAGCGGCAGTGGCGGCGGAGAAAGATGGCGGCGACCCCTGGGGCGGGAGGGCGGAATATGGCGGCGCCTGAGGGGGGGACGGGGATAATGGCGGTGGCGGGCGCCGGGAGTTGTAGTTCGCGTGTGCCTCCGTGAGGGGATCCCGGAGTCCCGGGATGGAAGGGTTCAGTGTGTCCCGTCTGTGCCGCCTCCGTGCTCGGCAGGGCCATCCCAGCACCCGGCGCAGGACTGTATCCAGATGGCTCTGGAGTGTCTCCAGGCAGGGAGACTCCGCACCCTCTGTGGGATCTGTTCCAGTGCTCGGTCTCTGCGCGGGATAAAGTTTTTCCTCACGTTCAGGTGGAGCTTCCTGGGCATCAGCTCTTGCCCGTTTCTCTGATAGCATCGCTGGGCCCCTGAGAGAGCCTGGCCCTCTCGGAGCCCTCCTGCAAAGGACGGGCAATGGGGTCCCCTCTGGGTTGGGGTTCCTCTGGAGGCAGAGCAGCCCCGGCTCCCTCAGCCCTCCTGGCACGACATGCTCCCGCCTTCTCATCCCCAGCCTCCGCTGCCCCGCTCAGAGTGCCTGTCCCTGCTGTCCAGAGCCCAAAGCTGGACACGACACCCCAAATGTGCTTCCCAGTGCTGAGCAGAGGAGCAGGATCACTCCATGGCCTGCTGGAAATGCTTCCCACTGACAGAAGGAGGGATAAATGGGATATCTGGGAGAAATCTTTCCCTGTGAGGGTGCGGAAGCCCTGGCACAGGATGCCCAGAGAAGCTGTGGCTGCCCTTGGATCTCTGGAAATGTCCAAGGCCAGGTTTGACAGGGTTGAGCAACCTGGACAGTGGAAGGTGTCCTTGCCATGCCAGGGGTTGGAACAAAGTGTTCTTTAGGTCCTTCCAATCCAAACTGCTCTGTGATTCCAAGATCTATTGTCTCGATCTCTTTTCCAGCCAGAATGACAAAGCCTTTTTGCCTGGGCTGATGGAGACATTTTCAGTACGCTGGGAGTACCTGGTGCAGGTGTTCACAGCTGCAGTGTGTGGTACCCATTTGGAAACTGCCCTAATTCAGGAAACTGCCCTGATTCCCGTTGTGATTGCTCAGGAGGGAGAAGCGTAAACTGAGCCAGCAGCAAGTGACCTTTATCACACCACAACTGTCGAGTCCAACCTGCCAGGAATGAAATGAATATCGCAGCGGGTGAAGCGAGCAGCTAAATTTGTGTCTTCAGACCCATAACCATCTTAAGTATTAATCTGGGGAGGCACTTCCTGACAGCCTCTCTCTGCTGCTGCCCCAGGCTGAAGACATCCCATGGTTGGTACAGCTCTGCTGGAGTCGCTTGTGTGCAGAGGGTCAGCGAGTGGGGCTGGGTTGTGCTCCTGCTGGTGCTGCTGGAATGGGGTCAGAATCCTCAGAGTTCCACTCAGGCTGGAAATGGAGCTTGGTGGAAAGCACAGCCATGTTCTGGGACTGATCTGAACTAGGAGGGAGCTGCAGTGGGTGCAGGACTAACCCTTCGCTGCTTGTGACTGAGATTTAGATATTTATCTCTTCTTACTTGGCTTTCAAGGTGCCTTTAGATATTGTGTGCGTGTTCCTGTCACCTATTCCTTTGGGCATCCATTCCTGTGGTTTGTTCATCCTTGGCTGTGCTTGTTTTGTGCCATTTGCCTTGATGACACAAAGCCCAGGAATTTCAAGCAGACCTTTTTTGGTGCTGAAGGATACAAAATAAGTTGTTATAATTAAGAGCACAGACCTGAAAAAAGACATACCTGGAAAAAGACATACCTAGAAAAGAATGCATTTCTCCTTTAAATTCCTTCAACAGAAGCTGAAGGAGGGAGATCATGTTAAGTTTTTTATTTAAGTGGTGTCATTTGTCCAGAAATTTAGTAAATTCACACTGACAGGTAGATTTAGACTGGATACTCGGAAGGAATTCCCGTGAGGGTGGGGAGGCCCTGGCACAGGTGCCCAGAGAAGCTGTGGCTGTCCCTGGATCCCTGGCAGTGCCCAAGGCCAGGTTGGAACTCCCGTGAGGGTGGGGAGGCCCTGGCACAGGTGCCCAGAGAAGCTGTGGCTGCCCCTGGATCCCTGGCAGTGCCCAAGGCCAGGTTGGAACTGGATGAGCTTTCAAGTCCCTTCCAACCCAAACTACCCCATGATTCTGTGACATTTTTCCATGTACATAACAGAAGCTTGGACAAAATCCCACCCTGCCATGAATCAAAGAGAATCCCGGATTCTCACTGTCATTCCCATGTAAAAGGAGGTCTTCCTTGTGCTTTTTGCTGCTTTTCCCTTTGTCCCATCTCCCAGGAACCCAGAGCAAAGCCTCCCTTTGCTGTTCCTCTCCGCAGTCCCACCGCAAGTTCTCGGCCCCCAGGCACGGCCACCTGGGCTTCCTGCCCCACAAGCGGAGCCGCCGGCACCGAGGGAAGGTGAAGGCCTGGCCCAAGGATGATCCCAGCAAACCGGTCCACCTGACGGCTTTCCTGGGCTACAAAGCCGGAATGACGCACACTGTGCGGGAGGTGCACAGGCCTGGGCTCAGTAAGAAGGCAGGGAGCCACGTCCAGGAGGGAATAGGATTGTTGGGAAAGGCTGTTTGTGGAAAGGGCTGGTGGAGCCCACAGGTTAAATCCAGGTCTTGTGTTGTCTAATGTCATCTCAGCATGGGCTGAGCGTGGGGGTTCATGGAGATCTCCACGCTGGGGTGGTGGGTGGTGCTTTGGGAAGGTTGGGGCTGGCTGAGATGAAGCATGACCGTGCCTCCAGAGCTCCCTGTGAGAGCCCAGCCATGAATCCTCCAGGGAATCTGATCCCAGAGGATGCTGAGCACCGCTTCCCTTTGCTGCCTTGCAGAGATCTCCAAGCGGGAGGAGGTGGAGGCCGTGACCATCATCGAGACGCCCCCGATGGTGGTGGTGGGGGTCGTGGGCTACATCGAGACTCCCAAGGGCTTGAGGAATTTCAAGACAGTTTTTGCTGAGCACATCAGCGACGAGTGCCGGCGGCGCTTCTACAAGAACTGGTGCGTGCTCCCAAAAAGGGTCATTAAACACAGGAACTGCCCAGGGAGCTGGTGGAGTCACCACCCTGGAGGGTGGAGGTGTCCAAGGAATGACCAAATGTGGCACTTGGTGCTCTGGGCTGGGTGACAAGGTGGGGATCAGGCACAGGCTGCACCCCACGATCTCAGAGGGCTTTCCCAACCCCAGAGATTCTGGGATTCCCAGAGTGGGGTATTTCCCGAGGGGCTGCCTGTGAGGGATCCCTGGCAGGAATTCCACAGGCTCTCCAGGATACCCAAACAGCTCCTGTGGAGTGAAACTGTTGCTTATTTAGTCATGCACAGAGACAGTGCACTCAGCCCGGTGCTGGGGAGCTGCATATGGTTATGCAAATTTATTCTAATGGTCCAACCAAGGTAGCTCTCTCCACAATATCAGATGGCAGGTTCCTTTTTCCCCGTGCAGCTCGGGCTCCCAAGTTAACCAGAATTCTTGTGCTGAGGCACCAAATGGAGTAAAATCAGACTTACCAGGGGGAAAATTGATGCGGAATGTGGTCCCCGGCCCTCATAAATATCAGCACCCCTCCTCAGAGACAGAAGTGGAAACACGGATTTCCTCGCTGTAGGAATTGTGTCTCCTGTGACAGTGCCACCCACCACAAGCCACCCACCCGTAGAGAGCCACCCACCACAAGCCTCTGATCCCATGTCTCCTTTTCACGACTCAATCCCTTCCCTCTTCCCACCCAGAGCCCTTGACATTCAGGTGAGGCTCGGGTACCCACAGGTACCCCGTGCCTCCAGGGAAGTGCCTGGCTGCTTTGTGATTTCCTGGCTGCAGGAATCTCCCGTGACAGTGCCATGGAGACCCACCCACCGCAAGCCTCCGATCCCTTCTTTCTCCTGTCCCTGATTTTGCGCCTGTGTTTTGATGGTGCTGAGTCAGTCAGTGGGAGACAGCCGCATTCCTCATGCGGAAAGGTTTGAATTACCCGTGAACGAGCCCTTTCCACGGCTCATTATCCACTTTCCTCTTCCCATCTCGGGGTCCTGACAGTCAGGTGAGGCTCAGGTATCTGCAGGTTCCCTGTGCCTCCGAGGAGCTGCCTGACAAGGTGACCTGTCCCCTCTCTGCCCTGTCACAAGCCCTTTATCAGCTCTGATGGATCTTAAACCCCTTCTGTCCTAGGCACAAGAGCAAGAAGAAGGCGTTCACCAAGTACTGCAAAAAATGGCAGGACGAGGCTGGGAAAAGGCAGCTGGAGAAGGATTTTGCAGCCATGAAGAAGTACTGCAAGGTCATCCGTGTCATTATGCACACACAGGTCAGAGCCTCCCCCGGCATGGTCAGGGCGGGCTTAGGGGCTTTCTCCACTCTGAAAGACCTGGAAATGGGATCAGGGAGTGTTCTGGTGGGGTCACAGAGGCTGAGAGAGCACAGGGTGAGAGATGGGGTGACAGAGGTGCTGGCTGACCTTTCTGGCTGCCTTCTGTCCCCTCTGTCCCCTCCCAGGGCTCCCTGATCCAGGATTGCTGTGGGGCTGTGGTTTGGGAACACTGGCGAGCCCCTACAACCTGATGGGAGCCCACACACCCCGTGGAAGGGAGCAGGAGGAGGGCAGAGCCTGGGCAGGTCCTGAGTCCTGTGTCAGCACGGGACCTTGGGCCTCATGATCACCTCGAATTAGCAACCGGTGTCAAATGTTTTGGGCAAAAATAACCCCACGGGCAGGCACGGTTTGGCCAGATGCTGATTGCTGGATACACTGGGGCCCGTTTTCATGCTGATCCCTGAAGTTAAGGGCTGCTCTGGAGTCTGGGGAGAGCTAAGTTGGCTGAAGGACAAAGAGCTGGCTCCATGAGATCCCAGATGTAAAGGGCTGCTGACCCAGGGCTGCCATGGAAGGGGATGGCTGTGGCAGAGAGGGTGGTGAAGCAGTTGCTCTGCTTACTCCTGTGCCCCTCATGACCCAGCCCTGCTGTACCCTCCTATCTATGGGGTGAGGGACTACATGTCACCCTAGAACCCTGTGTGCTGCAGATGAGGCTGCTCCCCCTGAGGCAGAAGAAGGCCCACATCATGGAGATCCAGCTGAACGGGGGCACAGTGGCTGAGAAGGTCGACTGGGTCCGGGAGAGGCTGGAGAAGCAGATCTCTGTGCACAGTGTCTTCAGCCAGAATGAGATGATCGATGTCATTGGTGTGACCAAGGGCCACGGGATGAAAGGTACCAGGGGTTGGCTCTGTCCTTCTCATGTGGCTTTGCCCAGCAGGTGATTTTGGGGTAAGAGAGTGTTAACCATGCTGAGAACCCCCAGCTTTGTGCAGGGAATAGGAAAGAGCCTCGGGATCCTAAGCTTGACATCCAGTTCAGTTGTGGCAGAGCTTGGTTTCCTTAATCTCAGGGATTCCAGCAAGGGAAAAGTGCAGCAGGGGCCTTTCTGGTGCACATGCAAAGGAGCTGACAAGGTAACCTCTGGTGGGAAGGTTTTGCCTGAGATTAAGACCAGTGAAAGCTGTGCTGTCTGCTGTATCCAGAGGCTTCCCAGGAGGCTCAGAGGCACTGCTGGTACATAAAGCAACCAGGCCTCGTGGCAGGGGCTGGGACTGGGGGGTCTTTTTTGGTCCCTGTGATTATGTTAATGTCTCACACGTGTGCAGGGGTGTGGGTGTTCCTGGCTGTGTGCAGAGAACATAGAGCACATCTGACCAGAGCCATGGAGAGTGAGAAAACTCCTGATCTCCTTCCAGCATGGCCTCCTTGAAGAGCCACAGGAGAGTGATAGGACTCTCCCTCAGGAGAACCATGGGACCCTCCCTCCCCAGCCCCAGCCCCAGCCCTGCCCCTCCCTGCTGACCCTGCCTGCTGTCCCCTCGCTCCCAGGGGTGACCAGCCGCTGGCACACCAAGAAGCTGCCCAGGAAGACACACAAGGGCCTGCGGAAGGTGGCCTGCATCGGGGCCTGGCACCCAGCCCGCGTGGGCTACTCCATCGCCCGGGCTGGCCAGAAGGGCTACCACCACCGCACCGAGATCAACAAGAAGGTACAGCCCAGGGGGCTCCCTCAGACCCCCACCCTGTCACCATCCTCCTTCTCATGGTGCCCTCAGCTCCCTCATCCTCCTGGATGTTTCCCTGGACATATCCATGATTTTCCTGGTGCTTTTCCACTGCTCGAGGGCACATTGGTGAAAACCGTATCATGCTGTGTGGGATTCTGTCACCCTGTGACACTCCTGAGCAAGGGGCAGGAGAGGCTCCATCTCTGCTGCCTGTCTGTCCCCAGATTTACCGCATTGGCCGCGGGATCCACGTGGAGGATGGCAAAGTGGTGAGGAACAACGCCTCGACCAACTACGACATCACAGAGAAGACCATCACACCTCTGGTGAGGGCTGCGGGGTGGTGGGGCTGTGACTCTCCTGGCTCTCCCAGCCAGCTCTTCTGCCAACCAACCCCTCTGCTCTCCCCACAGGGTGGTTTCCCTCACTACGGGGAAGTCAACAACGACTTCCTCATGCTGAAGGGTTGTGTGGTGGGCACCAGGAAGCGTGTGCTCACCCTCCGGAAGGTGAGAACACTGGGCTAGGATGGGCTGCGGCTCCCCAGGGGCACATTCCCCACATGGAGAAGCCTCCAAATGCTGGGCAGGGTGACTGGTGGGTGTTCGGTGCTGTGTTGCACATGAGCGTGGTCTTGAGGCCACTGGAGGATTTGTGATGTGTGTTCAGGTGGATGGAGCCTCTCTGGAGAGCTTCAGCTCTGAGGGCTGTGGTTCATTTCAGAAAGGAAACCTTGGGTTGTTGTAGAAAGACTGGAATAGGCTGCCCAGGGAGGTGGTGGAGTCACCAGGATTTAAGGACAGGCTGGATGTGGCACTCAGTGCCATGGTCTGGTTGGCAAGGTGGTGTTGGGTCATAGTTTGGACTTGGTGATCTCAGGTGATTTTCCAACCTGGTTAATTCTGTGATTCTGTGAGATGCTATGTGAGGCATCACCCACCACCTGAGCACCAGGGTGTTGCTCTGAAAACACAGATTTTTGTGGGGATATTTGGTCAGAGGATATTCCAACCCTGTTTGCATGAGGCCATCAGCTGTCCTGATTTTCTGTAACAATTATCCTGATGTGCTGTGGCTGTTCTTTCCCAGTCCCTCCTGGTGCACACGAGCCGCCGTGCCCACGAAGCCATCGAGCTCAAATTCATTGACACCACTTCCAAATTTGGCCACGGCCGCTTCCAGACAGCTCAGGAGAAGAGAGCTTTCATGGTGAGTTCCTTGGGCTGCCCCCAGCTCATGGTGGGGCTAAAGAAACTCACTAACCCCAAGCAAGCATCTTCTAGTGGGACATATCCACGGGTAGGGAGGTGGAACTGGATGAGTTTTGTGTCCCTTCCCACCCAAACCATTCCAGGATTCTCTGATTCCACGATTCTGTGGCCTGATTCTTGATACAACAGCCAAATGAATGTTTGAGACTCTCTTGCCTAAAGGCAGCCATGAGGTCAGCTCACACAGCAGAAATGATGCTGAGGAAGAACGTGATGGTTGTGTGAGTGATCCAAGACAACTCAACCAGCAGATAATAGAGCATATGGACAACCAGTTCCCATCTACCATGGGAAGTTTTAAACAAGCAGTTAACTTGGCAGGCATTGTCTTGGCCATATGGTCCCTTTCACTTGGAATTGTGCGCTGCTTGGGTTTGTTTGGAATGATTTATAGCTTTAATGTTCTTAGAGGAAAAAAGTCTGGGTCAAACTCAGATGCAGATCTGTGATTCTTTTGTCAGAAGCTTTCAAGAAGGGCAAGCAGTGTATTTTTCTTAAACCCAGGGGAAAAAAATTAAATAATCCCAACACAGCAGGTTCCTGAATAGTTTTGCAGCCTTTGCCAGGCTGGTGCAAGTCTGAGTCTGAAGTGGAGGAAGCACTGAGTAAACCAGGAGAGGGAGAAGGAGAAGGGAAGGAAACGAGTGCCTGGATTCCACGCAGATGTAAAGTGGGTCTGGCTCTGGCCTGTCAGCCAGAAATGCCATGTGAAGCTGGCTAAGCCTCCTTAGCACTGGCAGGGGGATTGGTCAGGCACTGCCTGTGCAGAGCTCTTTAGAGGTTAAGCTGATTTCCTTTAGCTCAGTGTCAGGAGCCTGTTGTGTCACTGTGAGCCTGATCTGCTGTGACGAGGAGCTTGGTGACAGGAGGAGGTTTGACCTGGGTGCAGCTCTTTTCTTTGCCTTTTTCCCCCTGGATTCCGTGGTAAAACATCACATTTGTCTGGAAGTTGAGGGACATAAGCAACTCCTGCCATCTGTTCCCTTAGGGTTGATTTGCTGTGGGATAACCCCATTTTCCAGCTGCTGTCCCCACAGCCCAGATATAGCCATGCAGGTCAGGTCTGAGTGTCCTTAGCACCAAACCCTCCTTTCTGCTCTCTTCCAGGGCCCTCAGAAGAAACACTTGGTGAAGGAGAAGCCAGGGGTGCAGGAAGAGCTCTAAGGATGGAGATCCGAAGCTGCCTGACTGGGCACTTCCAATAAAGGGGCTCTGAGCCACACCTGCTCCCTGTCCTTCTGGAGGGGTGTCCTGCCTGTTTCAGGCTCCTCAGCAGGATGGGAAAGGTCCACATGGACAGGGACTAACTGGGACAGACAGGCATCTGCTTTGCCCTCTGCATCCTCCTTTTCCTTTGCCCAGTGGATTTTTCCCACTCACCCCAAGCACCACGAAGGCTCCTCTTCCTCTCACCCAGCAGAGAGCGGCACACATACCAGCACCAGTTTCCACTGGGAATACTGAGAATACAGGGCCTCCCCGTGACCGGCCTCTGCCCCAGGCCCCTGACCACCTCCCCTCACTGCCTCTCCCCCACCCCACACATTTTTGCTGAGCTGAAGGTACAGCCCAGGGGCTTCACCCTGCTGAAATCCCCCGATACTGGCCGGAATCCCGAGCAGAGGTGGGAATGTGGGTACAACACGAGGGCTGCTAGGCAGGGCTGGGCAGCGATGGATTTATTCCATTGGGACTCCCTTCCCTCCTGTGCTTTCCTCGCAGCCCAGCTGCCTGTGGGGAGGGTGGGATGCCTCGGAGCGGGGATTTTGGGATCAGAGATCATCCCAACTCCTTCGGTGCAGAACCAGCCTGGGCGTCCTGCACCTTCTTTGGGAACAAGTCAGTGGGAAGCCCAGCCCTCCACTGTCCAGCACTGCCTGCTTGACCAGGAGTCTTGGGAATGTGCACATGAAATTCCTGGGTCTCCAGCAGCCCGGTTGTGCCCTGAACGTGTGCTTGCAGGATTTGAGGAGGCTCATCTGCAGAAGCAGAGGATGAGGAATGAATCCAGGCACAGCCCTGGGTGCGGTCAGCGGCCAGGTCTTGGCTGTCCCCATGTCCCAGCGAGGTCCCTGAGCTCTGGGCAGTGTCCCTGCCCCTGGGGTTGTGCTTCAGAGCCTCCTGTCCCCCCTGGCTGGCAGCTCCTGGGGCAGTCCCGTGCTGGGTGGCCAAGGATCCAGGCCGGAGCGCATGATGGGAATGATGAGATCGTCCATGTTTGGCATCACCAGAATTTTCTGAAAAAGGGAATCCAAAGTAGCAAATCAGTGAGTTTGAACACCACGGGGACACTGCCTGGAGGGGGCTAGGCAAAAGCCATGCTTGGGTCAGGGGCTGTGATCTTGAGCTCCTGGGCTCCCACCCCTGCAGCAGCAGCAACCCCAGGACACTCCTGCTCTGGATACTGGATTGGAGGCAAACAGGAACAGTTTCTCTTTGCCCTGCCACCTCTGTGACTGCAGGGATGATCGCAGCAGAGGGGAGGGACCGGCACTTCAAAGCCACCTAAATGGGTGGTTTTTGGAGGGCCCTAAGTATCTGTGAGGACATTTCTGTTTTTTGACCAGTGGTAAGAGCTGAAAACAAACCCTTGGGAAAGTAAATCTCCCAAACATTCCCAAAGCAGAGCAGATGGGCAGATTCAGCCCTTCTGACGGGTGTCTGCAGGGACTGCCTGATATCCCAAACCCTCCCTGCATAGGCAGGGCTGCAAATGATGGGGGGAAATCACTTTTCCTTGAGCACTGTGGTGCTCAGAGCACCAGCCCGGGAGCTCATTGTTTGGGTTCTGTGTTTTCACTGTTTTGGGCTGGCCAGACCAGACCAGATGCTGGCTGTCTGCAGAAACAACTGCAGGGTTTGCTGAGCCCCTAGACAGCCCAGACACCTGAAATTCGTGCTTCAGCTTCTTCTCGATCCACTCGGTGACGTGCAGGAATGTCACCTCCCGCTCACCCAGCTTCGGGCGCACCTTCAGCTCCAGCTGCGGCGGCACTCGGAAGCTGTACCTGTGAGGGGACAGGAAAGAGGCAGAAAGCATCACCTCCCCAAGATGTGGTGATGGCCCTCAGGAGCCCTCACAGCCCCTCTGCTGGGTTTTAGGGAGGAGGTGGCAACTCTGGGGCCCCAGATCTTGTTTTGGCCTGGGTGGAGATGCACAGAAATGAGTCTGGGGTCTGTGAGCCCCTCTGGGGAGCAGCCCTGGGGTGTTTGTGCCCCAGTGGAGCCCAAAGCAGGGAGCAGGGGGCTGGAAGGAGGACACGCTCGTGGGGGGAAGGAGAGCGGGTACCAGACACGGTCGGTGGGTGGCGGGGGAATGTTCACGCCAGGGTCCCTGCCAGCTCCTGCACCTCCACCGTCAGCAGCAGCGGCGTGTTGGAAACCTCCTCCATCTTTTTCTTGATGAACTCGTTCTCCGTGGCCTTCTGGAAGTACTTGGACTTGGCGATCTTATCCACGAAGCGCAGGATCTTGCGGCTCGTGCTGTTGCCGCTGATGTGGCTGAAATGAGAGGGGTCTCAGTTCAGCCCTGCTGGGTTTTGGGGTCCCTCAGCCCTCTGCACAGCACCCCACAGGGACAGAGTCCCCTCTGGAAGCTGTCACCATGTGCTGTGTGTGCTCTGCCAGGGACACCGTCCCAATGCCCCCGTGCTGATGTGGCACCATGCACCCCCCAGCACATACCCATGCGCCCCATGGCACCCCCAGAACCCCTTACCCCTCAGTGCCAGGCGGGGGGAGCGCTCCCCCAGGGCTCCCAGGGGCTCTGCAGTGGTGACATCTTCCTCGTCGGAGGAGCCGGCGCTGGACGACTCTGCATCGCTGTCTGCCAGCAGGATCAGCCGTGGCCTGGCCCTGTGAGCCCCAGGAGATCACGGGGTGCTCTGGGGACAGCAGCCTCGCCTTGCTGGGGTAGAAGGAGAGGGCTGAACCCATCTGTGGGCAGATCCCTTACCCCTCTCCGCCTGCCTCCGCAGGGCCGCTCTCCTCGGCACAGCTCTCCTTCCCCAGCTTGCTGAGGTTCATCTTCGTCTCCAGTGTCATCTGCAACGAGCCGCTGTAGGTGACCTCCATGTCCACCCAGAGCCCTGCCAGGGAGAGGGACAGGGTGAGAGCAGGTCAGCACCACAGGGCTCAGAGCTGCTTGAGCACTGCCCAAACCTCCCAGCTTCAGGGACAGGGCTGGCAGCTCAGTAAAGCTATCCTGCAGCCAGCCCTGTCCCTCTGTGGGGCTCTTACCTCGCTCATCCATGGTGGGGTTGGAGGCACTGAGCACTGATGGGATGGATGTGCCCATGTCCAACTCTGTCAGCGCCAGCTCGTTCATGAAATATGGGAGCTGATGGAGGGAAACCCCACAGGGATGGTCACTACAGCCTGGCACCTGCCGTGGGGCCTTCGGAGAAGGGCTCCCCCGAGGCACCTGGTGCTCCAGCCTCCCACCTTGATCTTGCTCAGCTTCTTCTGGATCTTGTTGGACACCTGCTCAGCCCAGTATTGCTCCCGGAGGAAGTCCCAGAAGATGCGCCCCACCAGCGCGTTCATCCAGGCCATGCTCGCCGTGTCCTCGCCCAGTTGTGTGGGGACAGCAGCCACCAGCCCCTGCAGTGAGGTGGCCCCGTGAGCAGAGGGACCTGTTGTCCTGGTGCTCCCCCACCCCAGGGCTTGGCTGCTTAAAAACCCACAAACTGGAAGTGTCCCCATGCAGTATCCATCAGCCTCCGCTCAGTGCTCCAGTCCCGCTCCCAGGGCTGGGTGTGTCCCACTCACCTTTGTGGGCGTGGGGCTGCTCAGGGCTCCATGAGAGGGGCTCCGGTCCGGGCTGGGTGCCCGCTGTGCTGGCACAAATCGGGCCATGTAGGTGCTGTAATCCAGGTAAATCTCCTCAACGCTTCCCGGCAGCTCCTTGGCTGGGTCTGTGTTTGGGATGTCCTCAGCGCTGCCACCACTGCTGCTGCCACTGCTCTGCGGGGCTGATCCCATGCCTGGGATGTGAAATCACAGAATCATTTCACTTGGAAAATCCCTCCAATGTCATAGATCCAGCCATTCCCCCAGCACTGCCCAGGCCACCGCTACCCCATGTCCCCAAGTGCCACATCCAAGGGGCTTTAAGTCCCTCCATGATGGTGACTCCACCCTGCCCTGAGCAGCTGTGCCAGGCCTGGACAGCCCTTTCAGTGAAAGAATTTTTCCTGATATCCAATCTGTTGGGTCAGGATGGCATGAAGGGTGGCATGGCCCATCCCTGATGCCAGTGACATTCCACCCACCCCGTGCTGATGGGGTGGACCCTCCTGGCTACACTTTGGGGTCCTCCACGTCCCTCCACACTCATTGCTGCCCACCAAGGGATTGTGTTCCATGATCTGTCCCGGTGCAAAGCAGAGGCCATGGTGGCTGCTCCTCACCTGCTTTGGTGTCACTGGGTGTCCCACGGGAGGCTTGCACGAGGTGCTGGTACCACTCCTCCTTCTCCCGCCCCGTCCGCCCAAACAGGTACAGGCACCTGTCCCTGCAGTCCCCCGGGATGTCCTGCCCTGTCCTGTCCTTCCTTGTCCCCTCATCCCCCTGCAGCTCCTCGGGCTCCTCGCTGCTCCTTCCCTCTCCCTCCGCCGGCTCCGGAAGGAGGACACAGATGGGATATTTCTTGTTCCACGTCCGCTTTCGGGCCAGGCTGGGGGGGCACAGGAACACCTGCAGCACCGAGAGCAGGGTGAGGCCGGGCCAGGTGTGGGGGTCCCCACGGGAGGATCCCGGGTACCACCGGGCTCACTTTGGCGTCGGTCAGGTCGTAGCAGCGGTGGCTGACAAAGACGGTATCCAGAATCTCCTCCTCGAAGGTGGCTCGGCGCGGGATGTTGCTCTTGGGGTAGGACAGCTTGAGGGTGGCCCCGTCCAGCGCGGCGAGCACCGAGTGCGTGAGCGACGGGTGGAAAAGCTCGGGGTCGTACACGTGCAGCTGGTTCATCCAGCCCTGGAGCAGCGGGGAAGAGGGAGCCGGCTGCTTTCTGCTCGCCATGGGCACCTCCAAACCCCCCTGGGAGATCCCCGGACCGCCCCTCTCCTACCTGCAAGTGGAGGGTTTCGCGCGGCTCCCCCGGCAGCAGTTTGGGGCGCAGGCGGCCCCAAGGTCCCCGAGCAGCCTGCGGAGCCTTGGGGATGAGCAGGAGGATGGCGAGGAAACCCAGCAGGAGCCCGCAGAGCAGCCCCACGCAGAGCCCGGCGGCGTAGGGGGCAGCGGCAGCACCAAGTAGCCGTAGGCGAGGAGGGCGACGGAGGCGAGGGCTCGGCCCGGCACGGTGCCTCCGGACCGCGCCGGCGGCGGCTCCTCGGGTGGCGGCAGCGGGGGCTCGGCGTCCCTCTGTGCCACCTCCACCACCTGGATCACGTCCCCGTAGGAGCAGATCTCGTAGCGGCAGTTCAGGGTGGGCTCCCAGGGCGTCCAGTCCCGCACCCGGCGGCCCCCGGTGCCGCGGCTGCCCCCGGGGCTGCCCCCCGGCTCCTTGGCCCGGGCCGTGGGGCTGCTGTCCTCGGCCATGAGGCGGCTGAGGCGGCTCAGGGGCTCCTGCACGGCCTCGGACAGCCGCCTTCGCGTGTCCTCCAGCCGCGCCTCCCGCAGCCGGAGCAGCGCCGCTCGGCTCTCCGACGGGGACACGCTGGGCGACGGCGGAGCCGTGCGCGACTTGGCCGGGCTCAGCCGGGGCTGGGGGGCCCGGGGAAGGTCGGCCAGGAGCATCCCCCCGGGCTGCGGCGAGGGGGGTCGCTTCGTGTCCCCGTCCGCGCCGGGAAGGAGCCCGCAGCCGTCCCGGTCCTCCCTGGTGCCGCCGGGATGGGGAGTTGTGCCCTCGGTGTCCCCACGCCGAGGCGAGCCCGGGGATGGTGCCAGGACTGGGGAGGCGTCCGCTGCCACCGCAGCCTGGTCTGCCATGGCTCGCATCGCCGACGGCACTGCCGAGGGACAGGGAAGCAGCAGTCAGAGCTGGGAGATCTCCGTGTCACCTCCGTGTCACCTCAGGGCACAGAACATCCCTGCCCCGCTCTCGCCTGCCCCATCGGCATCGCCCAGGGGTATCTCCCAGGTCCCATCGCTCGGGGCCGGGCGCCTTCCAGCCCGTTTTGGGATGCGCTCGGAGCTTGTGGCCTGTGGCCCGTGGCTCGTGGCTCTGGCTGTGCTTCCCGGCAGGGATGGGATGCAGGAGGCGCCGTGCTGAGATGATCTCATGGGGAAACCGCTGCTCTAACGAGGATCAGCCTCAGCCAGGCAATTAGCGCCGGGGCTGCCCAGAGCCCCGAGCTGCCAGCCGTGCCTGCGGCCAAACCAGGGGATATTCCGCACCAGGACATCCCACTGCTCCCGGTGCGAGTGCTGGGGCTGCCAGGAGGGATGCCAGGCCGGCGGGCAGGACTGTCTGACTCCTCCAAATGTTCATGGTTTGGCCCCTGCTTCAAGCACTGCGTGAATCCAGAATGGAGCCAGCCCAAGCTGCGCCCCCAGTATGGGGATGCTCTGTAAGCAAGGAATCTCTGGCTTTACTGGAGGGGCACAGAAGTTTTTCTGACACAAAGTTTCCATTTCCCTGAAGGGTCCTGGCTTCAACAAAGTGCTGTCCTGTCCTCACCAGCCCACCATCCCTCAGTCCTGCCAAGGCCTGCTCGGAGCTGTCACCCCTATGTGAATTTGAGAGGGAGAAGGGATCTGCAGGACAGGCTCTGCAGGGCCACCACAGCACTGAGCCAGCTCCCAGTGGGGCTGTGGAATGCTCAACCCCCCTGCTGCCCTCTTCCCCTCGCAGCACCCCTGCAGCAGGAGCAGGAATGCATCCCGAGGACCCTGGGGCTGCTTCACGCTCGCACCGCGCCGCCCTGGATCTTCAAAGCTCCTCAGTGCCAGGAATTAATTACAGCCTGTGCCGCAGCTGCCTCCAGCCCCCTTTATATAATCTCAGCTCTTGCTTTGCTTCTCCTTTACAGGAGCCACTTGTTAACCCCAAATCATCCACGGGTGATTGTCCTGGTGGTCCCAGCTCCTAGCAGAGAGCCTGGCTGGGATGCTGGTGCCCTCCAGCCCTTGGGCAGGGCTGTGGCACTGCTGGTAGCGCTGGCACCTGGCAAGGCACCAAATCAGCCAAATGAGGAGTGAACAGAGGGAAAGGAACAGTGGAGCTGGGCCTAAGGGGGGACCTGGTCTAGTGGAAGGTGTCCCAGTCCTGTGCAGGGATGGGTTTAAGGTCCCTTCCAACCCAAAGCATTCCATGATTCTGTGATTCCAAGGGATCCCTCTGCTGAGGCAACAGGGCCCTGTCCACCTCCCACACTGCCACTGCAGCCCTTCAGCATGCAGGGCTCTCAGTGGCCCCACACTGAGCCCCTCCCAGTATCCCCAGCACTGCCCATCACCCCTGGCTGCTCCTACCAGAACGCCCCGGGGCTGGTCCGTGGAGGGTCCTGCCCGGCCACTGCTCCCTGTCCCCGCCGGGTCAGGGGGACACCGGGTCCCCTGTGCTGTGCTCGGTGCTCTGCTCCACCGTGCCCGGCTCTCCGTTCCCACCGCTCCCGTACTCGTGGGTTTTAAAAGCTAAAAAAAAAAAAAGGAAAAAAAAAAAGAAGTCTGTTTCCTGAGAGACCATTAGCACGGTGGAAGACGGAGATAATAATAGCCTGGGTTTGTATGGGAGTTCTCCTCTGGCAGGGACGGCGAGTACAGCGGGGGCTCCTCTGCTGCTGCAGCAGCCACCTCTGGGGAGGGGGTGCTGGAGGGTGGGGGGCAGCAGGGTGGACCCCGCTGGGTGCCACAGCTGCACCCCCAGCACCCCGAGAGGGAGGTGCAGCCCCAGGGGAGGCTTTGCTGCTGACTCAGGCTTCAGAGAGCAAATACCAAGTGTGGAGGTGCACCAGCACCAGCTCACCTCCTGGCCCGGGGTTCATCCCCAGCCTGTGGCCCTGCAGGGTCGGGGGAATGGCTTTGCTTTTTACAGGAATAATGGGATGTGAAGGTCCTTGCAGGTGTTTTTATGGGGGCAGCTGGGTGGGCTTGGCTGGGTCACAGGGCAATGGGGTGATGGTGGCTTTGGAGGGGCCAGATAACGGCTCCTGTGGGGTGATACCCTGTTCTGGGACACCCCCAGATGGGATTGGAGCTGTTGGGTTGGACGCTCAGGAGCTCTGCTTGGGACACCCAGCCCAGGATGGTCACATCTCTGCAGGACAGAGACACAAGACCCCTAATGACAGTGTCCCCCTCGCTGTGTGTGGACACACCAAAGCCGTAACCATCAGTGAGCCTCCCCACTGCATTCCAGCGCCAAAATTCCACTCCTTGCTCCCAGTTTTGGCTCAGATTCAGGTCCTGACATGACCTGACAGAGACAAGCAGTGGCCCAGCTTGGGCTGGAGTGTCTCTGCAACATTCCCTTCACACGGCCAAGGCAGGAGGAGGCACAGCACAGCCTGGCACGGTGGGAGTCCCCATGTGGGCACCCCTCGCCTGGTGTTTGCTTTGCTGGTAGAATCAGGGAGTTAATTGAAATATTAACTTCATTAACTTCCCTCAGCCCTCTGTGGTTAATTAGGGTGGCAGTGGCACCACGGCAGCACTTTCCTTGGCCAGCCAAAGGAGATGGAAATCCCTCTCTTAATTATCTGCACAAAACACCGTGACACAACCCGGCTGTGATGCTGTCTCCGGAGCGCTCTGCATTATCCCGAGATCAGAGAGGCTTTGAGGGAACTCTGCAAGCTCAGAATGAAACTCTGGGCAATGGGTTGGACAGCGTGGGATCTCAGCTCCATCCTCTGCTCCCAATTCCGCGTCGCATTGCTCCTTCTCAGGGTTTTTACTGGTGGATACTGGAGTGGGTTTCGTGCTGCTGGGGGAGCCAGGAGTCAGCTGGGCTTTGGAATGCCTCCAGTGGGATGTTGAGAGCCAGCCAGCCCCAGGACCCACTCCAAAGCCTTTACACCGCCCTGTGCATCCCAGGGATGGAGCCCAGCCTTTCCTCTCTATGGACTCTGTTTCTCTGCCGTGTCCCAGCCATTCCCAATCTCTGCTCATCTTCCTGAGACCTCATCCCTCATGGCACGGCCCCTGCAGCTCCCAGGAGCTCTCAGCCAGTTCCAGGGGAAGGATCCAGCCAGTTCCAGCATCACCCCGTTAGCACCGGCACAGCCTCACTGTCGGAATTCCGGTTATCGGACGGATGGTGCTGCCGAGACCTGCTGCCTGCTGCGGCTCCTTCCACCGCCGGGAAATCCACACCCCTGAGGTGTGCAGAGCCCCTGGAGTCTATCTGGAGCTTTCCCTGACATCCCGCTCCTCTGATCTCGGTGGATCTTACGGGAGGCGCTTTCAAGGCAGCGCATCACCCTGGCTCCCTCCCGCCCGTGCGGTGACGCGGCGCATTGCCGGCTCCCCGCGCCCCGCGGTGCCGAGCCCCTTCCTCCCCCTGCCCGGGCTCCTGCCACGAGCCATCAATCCCCGGGGCTGGAGCGGGAGCTCAGCCCGCTCGGGATGAAGCCTGACCTAATTCAAAGCGGCAGCGTCCAGAGGGGCAGCGGCACCGCCGGCGCCGGCCGTACTCCGGGGTCCCGCAGCCCCGGGGGCAGCTCCCGGCCGCTGGACACGTCCCTTGGCATTAGGGAATGGGGATCCATCCAAACGCGCCGCTGCGGCCGCAGGGCCAGGGCAGCAGAGCCAGACCCCAGTTTTTGCCCAAAGGGCACTGAAATTTTTATCCTCTTGCGCCAAGGAAGGTGCCATTTCCACGAGATCCCAAGCCTGGGCACTCATCCGAGAGGTTTTGGATAAACTACAAAAGAAGGGATTTGTGGTGCTGGTTTTTGGAAAGAGAAGGAAGCTGCAGCAGCTCATCCCCTTCGAAACCTGCCCAGGTTCACCTTCAAAGCCCTCACCTTGCCACATGCTGGGTGTCACCTCCTCCTCTCCGGGACCCCCGCGCCCACGACGGGCCCCGGTCAGACCCCGCATTCCTCCGGGCGAGGGTCCCACGGGTGACCCCGGCTCCGCGCTCTCGGGGCAGGGTGGCCCCTGCTGTGCCTGCGCCTGCAGCCATCCCCAGAGCCCTGGGGATGCTTGAGGGGACCCTCAGTCCCAACCGCCCCCAACCCTGGGGAAACCGGGGCTGGCCGGCCCCGCCGCCCTCCCCGGGGCCCCGCAGCGCCGGTACCTGCGGCAGGCGGGGGGGCCCGGGGAGCCGGGAAGGGTCGGTCAGTCCCGGTGATGGAGAAGGACGAGCAACGCCGGGGAGTCGGAGCGGTCCCAGTGCCGGGGGAGGATAATGTGGGGATCAGTCCCGGGGCCGGGGGGGACCGGACCTTGTGCCGGGGAAGAAGAGCCGGTGCCGGTGCCAGCGCCAGTGACGGTGCCGGCGCTGGTGGAGGCCGGTCGGTGCTGGTGCCGCGATCCAAAGACCGATGCCGGTGCCGGGATAGCAGGGCCGGAGCCGGTGCCGGTTGAGGCGCCGGTACCGGAGGTGAAGAGCCGCTGCCCGAGGCTCCGTCGCGGTCCCGCTGCCGGCTGCAGATGCCCAGAGCCGGGCTGGCGCCCGCCCCGCTCCCGCCGGCGGTGCCGGAGCATCCGCAGCCCGAGCCGGCCCGCGTCCGCCCCGCGCCCCCGCGCCGCCCCGCGCCCCCCGCATCCCGCACCCGCCGGGCTGCCCTCGCTCCCGCCACCCCGGGGAGACCGCGCGGGGCTGCGGGCCCGGACCGGGGGTCCCCACCGGGATGATGGGGGGTCGGAGCGGGGTCTCCCCGGGCACCGGGACCCCCCGGTACCGCCGGGCCCGTAGCGCCCTCTGCGGCGGCGGGGCGGGACACAGGGGCGGGGCGGAGGAGTGGCCGCGGTGACACGGGGGTGGCCCGGCGGAGGGGAGGGACACGGGGGTGGCCCGGTGAATGGCGTGGCGGGGGCGCGGCGGCGAGCGGACGGGCCGGCGCGGCGCAGCATGTCCTTCTGCTCCCTGGGGGGAGAGGTGTTCAAGGATCATTTCCAGCCGGGTGAGGGGCTCCCCGCGGGCTCCGGGGGCGCGGCCGGGGGGATCCCCAGCGGGTGGGCAGGGGGTGTCACCCGGCAAGGCGGAACCCCCCGGGTGAGCGTTCGAGGGGAGGTTTAGGGGGGTGTCCTTCTGCGGAGCATCCTCCACCCGTGGGGGCCGGCGGGGGGCTCCCCCTCTGCGGCGTTTATTGGGGGTCCTCCCGATGGTGGGGGAGTCCTCCCCGATGGTGAGGGGTATCCTGAGAGGGGCTCGGGGGTTCGGTCCCTACAGCAACCCCTTGAGGGGAGCCCCGATGGGGAATGGGGGTCCTGCCCCTCCACGCCCCTGCCCTGCCCTGGGGGTTCCCTGGGGTCCGCAGCTGGCAGCGACCCACGCGGGCAAAGTCCCCCGCCGCTGTCCCGTGTCCCTCCCGCTGTCCCCTGCCCTGAGCCATTCCTGCCGCCCTCCGCAGGCATCTACGTGTGTGCCAAGTGTGGCCATGAGCTGTTCTCCAGCCGGGCCAAGTACGAGCACTCGTCGCCGTGGCCAGCGTTCACCGAGACCCTGCGCGGGGACAGCGTGGCCAAGCGGGAGGAGCGCCCGGGCGCTTTGAAGGTGCCGATCCCCAAACCCTTGGGATGGAACAATAAAAACACCCCCCGGGCTTGTTTTCCGTGAGCCCATGGAAAAGGTGGATCGCTGCCAAGCACTGTCCTTGCTTTTCCAGGTGACGTGTGGCAAGTGTGGCAACGGGCTGGGCCACGAGTTCCTCAACGATGGCCCCAAGCAGGGCCAGTCCCGCTTCTGAATATTCAGCAGCTCGCTGAAATTCGTCCCGAAAGGTACCAGCTGTGGCTTGGCAGCTCTCCCAGGCCGTGGATTTATTTTTGGGGCATGCTGTGTGCGCTGCACTGCTTTCGGCAGGGCGGCCCTGGCCGTGCTGATAACGCCGAGGAGCTGTTCAGGGATTGAATCAGGCTCAGGCTGCTTGGCTGGAGGCTCCCCAACCTCCCACTGGAGCTCTGTGGGTTTTGGGGTGGCTGAGTTTTGTGGGGTTTCACTGGGGGTGCAAAGCAAGGGCAGGGAGTCCCTGTGGTGTTCAGGGGCTGCAGGGGCCTTGCTGGTCACTCCTTGGGGAAGTTGGAAAGAAAAGACTGTCAAGCAAAGGCCCCATGAGACCAAATTCCCACCAGCACCATGGCCATGAGCTGCTGTCCTGCTTGTCAGGCTGTGGTGGTGGTGATGTTGTGTWGCAAAACCCCCAAATAAAAAGGGCTGGTGGTTCTGGAGGGAGAAACACCAGCCCTCATTGTTCCTTGGAGGCACTGAGCACTGATGGGATGGATGTGCCCATGTCCAACTCTGTCAGCGCCAGCTCGTTCATGAAATATGGGAGCTGATGGAGGGAAACCCCACAGGGATGGTCACTACAGCCTGGCACCTGCCGTGGGGCCTTCGGAGCAGGGCTCCCCCGAGGCACCTGGTGCTCCAGCCTCCCACCTTGATCTTGCTCAGCTTCTTCTGGATCTTGTTGGACACCTGCTCAGCCCAGTATTGCTCCCGGAGGAAGTCCCAGAAGATGCGCCCCACCAGCGCGTTCATCCAGGCCATGCTCGCCGTGTCCTCGCCCAGTTGTGTGGGGACAGCAGCCACCAGCCCCTGCAGTGAGGTGGCCCCGTGAGCAGAGGGACCTGCTGTCCTGGTGCTCCCCCACCCCAGGGCTTGGCTGCTTAAAAACCCACAAACTGGAAGTGTCCCCATGCAGTATCCATCAGCCTCCGCTCAGTGCTCCAGTCCCACTCCCAGGGCTGGGTGTGTCCCACTCACCTTTGTGGGCGTGGGGCTGCTCAGGGCTCCATGAGAGGGGCTCCGGTCCGGGCTGGGTGCCCGCTGTGCTGGCACAAATCGGGCCATGTAGGTGCTGTAATCCAGGTAAATCTCCTCAACACTTCCCGGCAGCTCCTTGGCTGGGTCTGTGTTTGGGATGTCCTCAGCGCTGCCACCACTGCTGCTGCCACTGCTGCGGGCTGATCCATGCCTGGGAATGGAATTACAGAATTTTTAGGTTGGAAAATCCCTCCAATGTCATAGATCCAGCCATTCCCCCAGCACTGCCCAGCCACTGCTGACCCATGTCCCAAGTGCCACATCCAAGGGGCTTTAAGTCCCTCCATGATGGTGACTCCATCACTGCCCTGAGCAGCTGTGCCAGGCCTGGACAGCCTTTCAGTTGAAAGAATTTTTTCCTGATTCCAATCTGTGGGTCAGGATGGCATAAGGGTGGCATGGCCCATCCTGATGCAGTGACATTCCCACCCCCCGTGAGGGTGGACCCTCCTGGCACACTTTGGGTTCCCTCCATCCCCTCCACACTCATTGCTGGCCCACCAAGGGATGTGTTCCAATGATCTTCCGGTGCAAAGCAGAGGCATGGGGCTGCTCCTCACTGCTTTGGTGCACTGGGTGTCCACGGAGCTTGCACGAGGTGCTGGTAACCACTCCTCCTTCTCACCGCCCGTCGCCAACAGGTACAGCACCTGTCCCATGCAGTCCCCGGGATGGTCCGTGCCCGTCCTGTCCCTTCCTTGTCCTCATCCCCCTGCAGCTCCTCGGGCTCCTCGCTGCTCCTTCCCTCTCCCTCCGCCGGCTCCGGAAGGAGGACACAGATGGGATATTTCTTGTTCCACGTCCGCTTTCGGGCCAGGCTGGGGGGGCACAGGAACACCTGCAGCACCGAGAGCAGGGTGAGGCCGGGCCAGGTGTGGGGGTCCCCACGGGAGGATCCCGGGTACCACCGGGCTCACTTTGGCGTCGGTCAGGTCGTAGCAGCGGTGGCTGACAAAGACGGTATCCAGAATCTCCTCCTCGAAGGTGGCTCGGCGCGGGATGTTGCTCTTGGGGTAGGACAGCTTGAGGGTGGCCCCGTCCAGCGCGGCGAGCACCGAGTGCGTGAGCGACGGGTGGAAAAGCTCGGGGTCGTACACGTGCAGCTGGTTCATCCAGCCCTGGAGCAGCGGGGAAGAGGGAGCCGGCTGCTTTCTGCTCGCCATGGGCACCTCCAAACCCCCCTGGGAGATCCCCGGACCGCCCCTCTCCTACCTGCAGTGGATGGGTTCGCGCGCCCCGCAGCAGTTTGGGGCGCAGGGCCCCAAGGTCCCCGAGCAGCCTGCGGAGCCTTGGGGATGAGCAGGAGGATGGCGAGGAAACCCAGCAGGAGCCCGCAGAGCAGCCCCACGCAGAGCCCGGCGGCGTAGGGCGGCAGCGGCAGCACCAAGTAGCCGTAGGCGAGGAGGGCGACGGAGGCGAGGGCTCGGCCCGGCACGGTGCCTCCGGACCGCGCCGGCGGCGGCTCCTCGGGTGGCGGCAGCGGGGGCTCGGCGTCCCTCTGTGCCACCTCCACCACCTGGATCACGTCCCCGTAGGAGCAGATCTCGTAGCGGCAGTTCAGGGTGGGCTCCCAGGGCGTCCAGTCCCGCACCCGGCGGCCCCCGGTGCCGCGGCTGCCCCCGGGGCTCCCCGGCTCCTTGGCCCGGGCGTGGGGCTGCTTGTCCTCGCCATGAGGCGGCTGAGGCGGCTCAGGGGCTCCTGCACGGCCTCGGACAGCCGCCTTCGCGTGTCCTCCAGCCGCGCCTCCCGCAGCCGGAGCAGCGCCGCTCGGCTCTCCGACGGGTACACGCTGGGCGACGGCGGAGCCGTGCGCGACTTGGCCGGGCTCAGCCGGGGCTGGGGGCCGGGAAGGTCGGGCCAGGGAGCATCCCCCCGGGCTGCGGCGAGGGGGGTCGCTTCGTGTCCCCGTCCGCGCCGGGAAGGAGCCCGCAGCCGTCCCGGTCCTCCCTGGTGCCGCCGGGATGGGGAGTTGTGCCCTCGGTGTCCCCACGCCGAGGCGAGCCCGGGGATGGTGCCAGGACTGGGGAGGCGTCCGCTGCCACCGCAGCCTGGTCTGCCATGGCTCGCATCGCCGACGGCACTGCCGAGGGACAGGGAAGCAGCAGTCAGAGCTGGGAGATCTCCGTGTCACCTCCGTGTCACCTCAGGGCACAGAACATCCCTGCCCCGCTCTCGCCTGCCCCATCGGCATCGCCCAGGGGTATCTCCCAGGTCCCATCGCTCGGGGCCGGGCGCCTTCCAGCCCGTTTTGGGATGCGCTCGGAGCTTGTGGCCTGTGGCCCGTGGCTCGTGGCTCTGGCTGTGCTTCCCGGCAGGGATGGGATGCAGGAGGCGCCGTGCTGAGATGATCTCATGGGGAAACCGCTGCTCTAACGAGGATCAGCCTCAGCCAGGCAATTAGCGCCGGGGCTGCCCAGAGCCCCGAGCTGCCAGCCGTGCCTGCGGCCAAACCAGGGGATATTCCGCACCAGGACATCCCACTGCTCCCGGTGCGAGTGCTGGGGCTGCCAGGAGGGATGCCAGGCCGGCGGGCAGGACTGTCTGACTCCTCCAAATGTTCATGGTTTGGCCCCTGCTTCAAGCACTGCGTGAATCCAGAATGGAGCCAGCCCAAGCTGCGCCCCCAGTATGGGGATGCTCTGTAAGCAAGGAATCTCTGGCTTTACTGGAGGGGCACAGAAGTTTTTCTGACACAAAGTTTCCATTTCCCTGAAGGGTCCTGGCTTCAACAAAGTGCTGTCCTGTCCTCACCAGCCCACCATCCCTCAGTCCTGCCAAGGCCTGCTCGGAGCTGTCACCCCTATGTGAATTTGAGAGGGAGAAGGGATCTGCAGGACAGGCTCTGCAGGGCCACCACAGCACTGAGCCAGCTCCCAGTGGGGCTGTGGAATGCTCAACCCCCCTGCTGCCCTCTTCCCCTCGCAGCACCCCTGCAGCAGGAGCAGGAATGCATCCCGAGGACCCTGGGGCTGCTTCACGCTCGCACCGCGCCGCCCTGGATCTTCAAAGCTCCTCAGTGCCAGGAATTAATTACAGCCTGTGCCGCAGCTGCCTCCAGCCCCCTTTATATAATCTCAGCTCTTGCTTTGCTTCTCCTTTACAGGAGCCACTTGTTAACCCCAAATCATCCACGGGTGATTGTCCTGGTGGTCCCAGCTCCGGCAGAGAGCCTGGCTGGGATGCTGGGCCCTCCAGCCCTTGGGCAGGGCTGTGGCACTGCTGGTAGCGCTGGCACCTGGCAAGGCACCAAATCAGCCAAATGAGGAGTGAAAGAGGGAAAGGAACAGTGGAGCTGGGCCTAAGGGGGGACCTGGTCTAGTGGAAGGTGTCCCATCCTCTGCAGGGATGGGTTTAGTCCCTCAACCCAAAGCATTCCATGATTCTGTATTCCAAGGGATCCCTCTGCTGAGGCAACAGGGCCCTGTCCACCTCCCACACTGCCACTGCAGCCCTTCAGCATGCAGGGCTCTCAGTGGCCCCACACTGAGCCCCTCCCAGTATCCCCAGCACTGCCCATCACCCCTGGCTGCTCCTACCAGAACGCCCCGGGGCTGGTCCGTGGAGGGTCCTGCCCGGCCACTGCTCCCTGTCCCCGCCGGGTCAGGGGGACACCGGGTCCCCTGTGCTGTGCTCGGTGCTCTGCTCCACCGTGCCCGGCTCTCCGTTCCCACCGCTCCGTACTCGTGGGTTTTAAAAGCTAAAAAAAAAAAAAGGAAAAAAAAAAAGAAGTCTGTTTCCTGAGAGGACCATTAGCACGGTGGAAGACGGAGATAATAATAGCCTGGGTTTGTATGGGAGTTCTCCTCTGGCAGGGACGGCGAGTA
Organism: Malurus cyaneus samueli; assembly: GCA_009741485.1. Taxonomy (NCBI): domain Eukaryota; kingdom Metazoa; phylum Chordata; class Aves; order Passeriformes; family Maluridae; genus Malurus; species Malurus cyaneus. Next base: position 9,513,115 of record CM019227.1, on the reverse strand, counting down.
CAGCGGGGGCTCCTCTGCTGCTGCAGCAGCCACCTCTGGGGAGGGGGTGCTGGAGGGTGGGGGGCAGCAGGGTGGACCCCGCTGGGTGCCACAGTGCCCCCCAGCACCCCGAGAGGGAGGTGCAGCCCCAGGGGAGGCTTTGCTGCTGCTCAGGCTTCAGAGAGCAAATACCAAGTGTGGAGGTGCCCAGCACCAGCTCACCTCCGGCCCGGGGTTCATCCCCAGCCTGTGGCCCTGCAGGGTCGGGGGAATGGCTTTGCTTTTTACAGGAATAATGGGATGTGAAGGTCCTTGCAGGTGTTTTTATGGGGGCAGCTGGGTGGGCTTGGCTGGGTCACAGGGCAATGGGGTGATGGTGGCTTTGGAGGGGCAGAAACAGCTCCTGTGGGGTGATACCCTGTTCTGGGACACCCCCAGATGGGATTGGAGCTGTTGGTTGGCGCTCAGGAGCCTGCTTGGGACACCCAGCCCAGGATGGTCACATCTCTGCAGGACAGGACACAAGACCCTAATGACAGTGTCCCCCTCGCTGTGTGTGGACACACCAAAGCCGTAACCATCAGTGAGCCTCCCCACTGCATTCCAGCGCCAAAATTCCACTCCTTGCTCCCAGTTTTGGCTCAGATTCAGGTCCTGACATGACCTGACAGAGACAAGCGTGGCCCAGCTTGGGCTGGGCTGAGTGTCTCTGCAACATTCCCTTCACACGGCCAAGGCAGGAGGAGGCACAGCACAGCCTGGCACGGTGGGAGTCCCCATGTGGGCACCCCTCGCCTGGTGTTTGCTTTGCTGGTAGAATCAGGGAGTTAATTGAAATATTAACTTCATTAACTTCCCTCAGCCCTCTGTGGTTAATTAGGGTGGCAGTGGCACCACGGCAGCACTTTCCTTGGCCAGCCAAAGGAGATGGAAATCCCTCTCTTAATTATCTGCACAAAACACCGTGACACAACCCGGCTGTGATGCTGTCTCCGGAGCGCTCTGCATTATCCCGAGATCAGAGAGGCTTTGAGGGAACTCTGCAAGCTCAGAATGAAACTCTGGGCAATGGGTTGGACAGCGTGGGATCTCAGCTCCATCCTCTGCTCCCAATTCCGCGTCGCATTGCTCCTTCTCAGGGTTTTTACTGGTGGATACTGGAGTGGGTTTCGTGCTGCTGGGGGAGCCAGGAGTCAGCTGGGCTTTGGAATGCCTCCAGTGGGATGTTGAGAGCCAGCCAGCCCCAGGACCCACTCCAAAGCCTTTACACCGCCCTGTGCATCCCAGGGATGGAGCCCAGCCTTTCCTCTCTATGGACTCTGTTTCTCTGCCGTGTCCCAGCCATTCCCAATCTCTGCTCATCTTCCTGAGACCTCATCCCTCATGGACGGCCCCTGCAGCTCCCAGGAGCTCTCAGCCAGTTCCAGGGGAAGGATCCAGCCAGTTCCAGCATCACCCCGTTAGCACCGGCACAGCCTCACTGTCGGAATTCTGGTTATCGGACGGATGGTGCTGCCGAGACCTGCTGCCTGCTGCGGCTCCTTCCACCGCCGGGAAATCCACACCCCTGAGGTGTGCAGAGCCCCTGGAGTCTATCTGGAGCTTTCCCTGACATCCCGCTCCTCTGATCTCGGTGGATCTTACGGGAGGCGCTTTCAAGGCAGCGCATCACCCTGGCTCCCTCCCGCCCGTGCGGTGACGCGGCGCATTGCCGCTCCCGCGCCCCCGCGGTGCCGAGCCCCTTCTCCCCCTGCCCGGGCTCCTGCCACGAGCCATCAATCCCCGGGGCTGGAGCGGGAGCTCAGCCCGCTCGGGATGAAGCCTGACCTAATTCAAAGCGGCAGCGTCCAGAGGGGCAGCGGCACCGCCGGCGCCGGCCGTACTCCGGGGTCCCGCAGCCCCGGGGGCAGCTCCCGGCCGCTGGACACGTCCCTTGGCATTAGGGAATGGGGATCCATCCAAACGCGCCGCTGCGGCCGCAGGGCCAGGGCAGCAGAGCCAGACCCCAGTTTTTGCCCAAAGGGCACTGAAATTTTTATCCTCTTGCGCCAAGGAAGGTGCCATTTCCACGAGATCCCAAGCCTGGGCACTCATCCGAGAGGTTTTGGATAAACTACAAAAGAAGGGATTTGTGGTGCTGGTTTTTGGAAAGAGAAGGAAGCTGCAGCAGCTCATCCCCTTCGAAACCTGCCCAGGTTCACCTTCAAAGCCCTCACCTTGCCACATGCTGGGTGTCACCTCCTCCTCTCCGGGACCCCCGCGCCCACGACGGGCCCCGGTCAGACCCCGCATTCCTCCGGCGAGGGTCCCACGGGTGACCCCGGCTCCGCGCTCTCGGGGCAGGGTGGCCCCTGCTGTGCCTGCGCCTGCAGCCATCCTCAGAGCCCTGGGGATGCTTGAGGGGACCCTCGTCCCAACCGCCCCCAACCCTGGGGAAACCGGGGCTGGCCGGCCCCGCCGCCCTCCCCGGGGCCCCGCAGCGCCGGTACCTGCGGCAGGCGGGGGGGCCCGGGGAGCCGGGAAGGGTCGGTCAGTCCCGGTGATGGAGAAGGACGAGCAACGCCGGGGAGTCGGAGCGGTCCCAGTGCCGGGGGAGGATAATGTGGGGATCAGTCCCGGGGCCGGGGGGGACCGGACCTTGTGCCGGGGAAGAAGAGCCGGTGCCGGTGCCAGCGCCAGTGACGGTGCCGGCGCTGGTGGAGCCGGTCGTGCTGGTGCCGCGATCCAAAGACCGATGCCGGTGCCGGGATAGCAGGGCCGGAGCCGGTGCCGGTTGAGGCGCCGGTACCGGAGGTGAAGAGCCGCTGCCCGAGGCTCCGTCGCGGTCCCGCTGCCGGCTGCAGATGCCCAGAGCCGGGCTGGCGCCCGCCCCGCTCCCGCCGGCGGTGCGGAGCATCCGCAGCCCGAGCCCCCGGTCCGCCCCGCGCCCCCGCGCCGCCCCCGCGCCCCCGCATCCCGCACCCGCCGGGCTGCCCTCGCTCGCCACCCCGGGGAGACCGCGCGGGGCTGCGGGCCCGGACCGGGGGTCCCCACCGGGATGATGGGGGGTCGGAGCGGGGTCTCCCCGGGCACCGGGACCCCCCGGTACCGCCGGGCCCGTAGCGCCCTCTGCGGCGGCGGGGCGGGACACAGGGCGGGGCGGAGGAGTGGCCGCGGTGCACGGGGGTGGCCCGGCGGAGGGGGGGACACGGGGGGGCCCGGTGAAGGCGTGGCGGGGGCGCGGCGGCGAGCGGACGGGCCGGCGCGCGCAGCATGTCCTTCTGCTCCCTGGGGGGAGAGGTGTTCAAGGATCATTTCCAGCCGGGTGAGGGGCTCCCCGCGGGCTCCGGGGGCGCGGCCGGGGGGATCCCCAGCGGGTGGGCAGGGGGTGTCACCCGGCAAGGCGGAACCCCCGGGTGAGCGTTCGAGGGGAGGTTTAGGGGGGTGTCCTTCTGCGGAGCATCTCCACCCGTGGGGGCGGCGGGGGGCTCCCCCTCTGCGGCGTTTATTGGGGGTCCTCCCGATGGTGGGGGAGTCCTCCCCGATGGTGAGGGGTATCCTGAGAGGGGCTGGGGGTTCGGTCCCTACAGCAACCCCTTGAGGGGAGCCCCATGGGGAATGGGGGTCCTGCCCCTCCACGCCCCTGCCCTGCCCTGGGGGTTCCCTGGGGTCCGCAGCTGGCAGCGACCCACGCGGGCAAAGTCCCCCGCGTGTCCCGTGTCCCTCCCGCTGTCCCCTGCCCTGAGCCTTCCTGCCGCCCTCCGCAGGCATCTACGTGTGTGCCAAGTGTGGCCATGAGCTGTTCTCCAGCCGGGCCAAGTACGAGCACTCGTCGCCGTGGCCAGCGTTCACCGAGACCCTGCGCGGGGACAGCGTGGCCAAGCGGGAGGAGCGCCCGGGCGCTTTGAAGGTGCCGATCCCCAAACCCTTGGGATGGAACAATAAAAACACCCCCCGGGCTTGTTTTCCGTGAGCCCATGGAAAAGGTGGATCGCTGCCAAGCACTGTCCTTGCTTTTCCAGGTGACGTGTGGCAAGTGTGGCAACGGGCTGGGCCACGAGTTCCTCAACGATGGCCCCAAGCAGGGCCAGTCCCGCTTCTGAATATTCAGCAGCTCGCTGAAATTCGTCCCGAAAGGTACCAGCTGTGGCTTGGCAGCTCTCCCAGGCCGTGGATTTATTTTTGGGGCATGCTGTGTGCGCTGCACTGCTTTCGGCAGGGCGGCCCTGGCCGTGCTGATAACGCGAGGAGCTGTTCAGGGATTGAATCAGGCTCAGGCTGCTTGGCTGGAGGCTCCCCAACCTCCCACTGGAGCTCTGTGGGTTTGGGGGGGCTGAGTTTTGTGGGGTTTCACTGGGGTGCAAAGCAAGGGCAGAGTCCCTGTGTGTTCAGGGCTGCAGGGGCCTTGCTGGTCACTCCTTGGGGAAGTTGGAAAGAAAAGACTGTCAAGCAAAGGCCCCATGAGACCAAATTCCCACCAGCACCATGGCCATGAGCTGCTGTCCTGCTTGTCAGGCTGTGGTGGTGGTGATGTTGTGTAGCAAAACCCCCAAATAAAAAGAGCTGGTGGTTCTGGAGGGAGAAACACCAGCCCTCATTGTTCCTTCCCTTTTTTAGGTAAAGCTAACAATGACCTGAAGGAGAAGTAAGCGAGCTGCTCCACCTGGCATTGCCCTGGGTTGATCCTGCCTTCGCTCCTTGGCGTGCACCATCCTGCCAAGGGGACCCCAGCAGGAGGAGCCCCAAGGAAGCTCCTGGTTTCCATAATGTGGCTCTCCCTTGGTTTCCCTGTCATGGTTCACCGCTGGTTTCCTTATCACAGTTTACCACTCATTTCTCTGATCTGATTCTCTCCTGGTTTCCCTAATCTGGTTCTCTCCTGGGTTCCCTGTCACGGTTCTCCCCTGGTTTCCCTGTCATAGTTTTCTCCTGGTTTTCCTGATCTGGTTCTCAAAACAACATACCCCGGGGCTGGGCGGGCTCAGCCCGCTCGGGATGAGCCTGACCTTTCAAAGCGGCAGCGTCCAGAGGGGCAGCGGCACCGCCGGCGCCGGCGCCTCCGGGGTCCCGCGCCCCGGGGCAGCTCCCGGCCGCTGGCACCGTCCCTTGGCATTGGGTTGGGGATCCATCCAAACGCGCCGCTGCGGCCGCGGGCCGGGCAGCAGAGCCGACCCCAGTTTTTGCCCAGGGCACTGATTTTTATCCTCTTGCGCCGGAAGGTGCCATTTCCACGAGATCCCAAGCCTGGGCTCATCCGGAGGTTTTGGATACTACAAGAAGGGATTTGTGGTGCTGGTTTTTGGAAAGGGAAGCTGCAGCAGCTCATCCCCTTCGAAACCTGCCCAGGTTCACCTTCAGCCCTCACCTTGCCCGCTGGGTGTCACCTCCTCCTCTCCGGGACCCCCGCGCCCCCGGGCCCCGGTCGACCCGCATCCTCCGGCGGGGTCCCACGGGTGACCCCGGCTCCGCGCTCTCGGGGCAGGGTGGCCCCTGCTGTGCCTGCGCCTGCGCCATCCCCAGAGCCCTGGGGTGCTTGAGGGGACCCTCGTCCCAACCGCCCCCCCTGGGGAAACCGGGGCTGGCCGGCCCCGCCGCCCTCCCCGGCCCGCAGCGCCGGTACCTGCGGCGGCGGGGGGGCCCGGGGAGCCGGGAAGGTCGGTCAGTCCGGTGTGGAGGGACGGCCGCCGGGGAGTCGGAGCGGTCCCAGTGCCGGGGGGGATAATGTGGGGTCAGTCCCGGGGCCGGGGGGGCCGGCCCTTGTGCCGGGGAGAGCCGGTGCCGGTGCAGCGCCAGTGCGGTGCCGGCGCTGGTGGGGCCGGTCGGTGCTGGTGCGCGACCAAGACCGATGCCGGTGCCGGGATGCAGGGCCGGGCCGGTGCCGGTTGAGGCGCCGGTACCGGGGTGAAGAGCCGCTGCCCGAGCTCCGTCGCGGTCCCGCTGCCGGCTGCAGATGCCCGCCGGGCTGGCGCCCGCCCCGCTCGCCGGCGTGCCGGAGCATCCGCGCCCCGGCGCTCCGCGCCCGCCCGCGCCCCGCCCGCCCCCGCCCCCCCTCCCGCACCCCCGGGCTGCCCTCGCTCCCCGCCACCCCGGGGAACGCGCGGGGCTGCGGGCCCGGACCGGGGGTCCCCACCGGGATGTGGGGGTCGGAGGGGTCTCCCCGGCACCGGGCCCCCCGTACCGCCGGGCCGTGGCCCTCTGCGGGGCGGGGCGGGACAGGGCGGGCGGAGGTGGCCGGTGACACGGGGTGGCCCGGCGGAGGGGGGACACGGGGGTGGCCCGGTGAATGGGCGTGGCGGGGGCGCGGCCGGGCGAGCGACGGGCCGGTGCGGCGCGCAGCCATGTTTCTGCTCTCCTGGGGGGAGAGGTGTTCAAGGATCATTTCCAGCCGGGTGAGGGGCTCCCCGCGGGCTCCGGGGGCGCGGCCGGGGGGATCCCCAGCGGGTGGGCAGGGGGTGTCACCCGGCAAGGCGGAACCCCCGGGTGAGCGTTCGAGGGGAGGTTTAGGGGGGTGTCCTTCTGCGGAGCATCTTCCACCCGTGGGGGCTGGCTGGGGGCTCCCCCTCTGCGGCGTTTATTGGGGGTCCTCCCGATGGTGGGGGAATCCTCCCCGATGGTGAGGGGTATCCTGAGAGGGGTTGGGGGTTCGGTCCCTACAGCAACCCCTTGAGGGGAGCCCCATGGGGAATGGGGGTCCTGCCCCCGCCCCCTGCCCTGCCCTGGGGGTTCGTGGTCCGCAGTGGCAGCGACCCGCGGGCAAAGTCCCCCGCCGGTGTCCCGTGTCCCTCCCGCTGTCCCCTGCCCTGAGCCTTCCTGCCGCCCTCCGCAGGCATCTACGTGTGTGCCAAGTGTGGCCATGAGCTGTTCTCCAGCCGGGCCAAGTACGAGCACTCGTCGCCGTGGCCAGCGTTCACCGAGACCCTGCGCGGGGACAGCGTGGCCAAGCGGGAGGAGCGCCCGGGCGCTTTGAAGGTGCCGATCCCCAAACCCTTGGGATGGAACAATAAAAACACCCCCCGGGCTTGTTTTCCGTGAGCCCATGGAAAAGGTGGATCGCTGCCAAGCACTGTCCTTGCTTTTCCAGGTGACGTGTGGCAAGTGTGGCAACGGGCTGGGCCACGAGTTCCTCAACGATGGCCCCAAGCAGGGCCAGTCCCGCTTCTGAATATTCAGCAGCTCGCTGAAATTCGTCCCGAAAGGTACCAGCTGTGGCTTGGCAGCTCTCCCAGGCCGTGGAGTTATTTTTGGGGCATGCTGTGTGCGCTGCACTGCTTTCGGCAGGGCGGCCCTGGCCGTGCTGATAACGCTGAGGAGCTGTTCAGGGATTGAATCAGGCTCAGGCTGCTTGGCTGGAGGCTCCCCAACCTCCCACTGGAGCTCCGTGGGTTTTGGGGTGGCTGAGTTTTGTGGGGTTTCACTGGGGGTGCAAAGCGAGGGCAGCAAGTCCCTGTGGTGATGCTCAAGGGCTGCAGGGGCCTTGCTGGTCACTCCTTGGGGAAGTTGGAAAGAAAAGACTGTCAAGCAAAGGCCCCATGAGACCAAATTCCCACCAGCACCACGGCCATGAGCTGCTGTCCTGCTTGTCAGGCTGTGGTGGTGGTGATGTTGTGTTGCAAAACCCCCAAATAAAAAGGGCTGGTGGTTCTGGAGGGAGAAACACCAGCCCTCATTGTTCCTTC
>CM019227.1:9459109-9505456 GCA_009741485.1 Malurus cyaneus samueli | reverse complement strand
CCCTGGTTTCCCTGTCACAGTTTCTCACTCATTTCCCTGATCTGTTTCTCCCCTGGTTTCCCTGGTCTGGTTCCTCCTTGGGGCTGTTCCACCTCCATCCAGGGATCTCCTGTGCCCGTGCTGCTCTCTCTGCTGGGCTCTGGGGAGGGTTTGCTGCCTCAGCCAGGCAGGACATTCTCCAGATCCCAGCCTGATGCAGTCCAGGGTGGCTCCGCTGGCACTTGCAGGGACAAACACGGGATTAGCCGAGGTCAGAGGCTGGGTTAATCCCTGGAGCTATTCTGGGCTGGGATCATGGTATGAATTGCCCTATATAAACCCTTCGGGGTGTTGGGGCAAGGATGTTTTATGGTCCCACTGGGCAGCATCCAGGTGTTTTCCCCCTCTGCCCACCTTGCACAAAGCAGAGACGGTTCTGCACCCGTGTCCTCCATTCTGCCCTGGCCTTACACCTGATTTACACTGTGCAATAAATTCCAGTGGCACTCAGGCTCCTCCTGGCTGTGCCCAGGCGGGAGGGAGCCGAAATTGGGCCCACGGGCCACGCTTGGCACCGCTCAGGCTCCGGGAATCACGTCTGTGCTGCCTCAATGATCCCAAGGGCTGTCACGCTGATTCTTAATTCAGCACCTGATTCGTGGCCTTCCCTCCCTGTCCCAGAAGCCAAATCCCTGTCTGGAATCGATACACAAGGATCTTTAAAGATGGGAACGGCTGTTGCTGTCCCGTGGGGTTCGGAGAGGCCGTGCTGCCGCTGCTGTTCCAATGCAGCCGCACTCGGGGACGCACTGCGGGGTTTTCTCTCCGTGTGTTTTGCCTCAATCCCACGGATCCGAGGGCACCAGGGGAAGTTTGCCATGCCAGCTCATTCCCTGGAGCTCCCTGCTGCTCTCATACCTCTTTCCATGCTGACAATAAAGCACTGATTCACTGTGTTGGAGTGTTAAAAATGCTGGGAATGGCATCCTGGCACCGAGGGTTTCTTCCCTGCTCCGTGGCTGTGGGGATGGGGAGGTTGGGGGATGGGATGTGTGTGATGTTACCTGGAATCTGGAATTTACCTGGAATACCCATTTCCCCAGGTTTTTCCATGGGAAGGGGTTGTTGATGCATTGGAGGCCTTTGGGCATTCCCAGGGCCAACGCTCTCCCAGGAAGGTTTCTGTTTCTCTCTACTTAGCATTTTTTTTCCCAAATGAAGCTGATTTTGGCTTGTTCCAAGTGTGTTTTTTGTACTTCCTGGGCTGTCAGGATTTTCTGGGCACAGGAAGCTGAATTTCTCACCTGAACTTCCCCACACAAAGCTCTCTGCAAGACAGAGCTACAACCTCTGTCCCACAAGGGGCTCTTCACCCCCTTGGAGCTGGACACCGGATCCCTGGAGCCTGGAGGCTCGAGCTGGGCTCTGCCACACTCCAATTCCCTCCTCCAAGGGGGTGAAGTCCTCTCTGGAACCTGGGAGTCCTGCCCTCCCCTCGGGTCAATCTCCAGCTCTAATTATTCACCAGGTTCCAGTCTGAAGGTCCGAGCTGCCTTTTGAATGATTAATCCTTGGATTTTGGGGTATTAGGGGAAAAACTCTTCCCTGTGAGGTGGAGGCCCTGGCACAGGTGCCAGAGAAGCTGGCTGTTCTTGGATCCTGGAACTGTCCAAGGCCAGGCTGGACAGGGCTTGGAGCAGCCTGGACAGTGGAAGTGTCCTGCCATGGCAGGGGTGGAATGGATGGCTTTAAGGTCGCTCCACCCCAAACCTTTCCAGGATTCCCTCTGCCAGGTGACATCCACATGAGCCCCAGAGTGCTGGAAGAGTGGAGAAAAGGGATTTTTTGAGTGGTTTCCCTCGAGGTGCTTCAGCGGGTGGAAACTTGGGACAGCAGAGACCCCTCCCCTCGCGGGCAGCGTGTGCCGGGGGAGATCCAGCCGGGATCCTCCCGCTCCTGGGAATCCTGCGCAATTCCAGGCTGCCTTGCAGTTTGTGGATGCGGGCACGGGAGGGTGCAAGTGCCTTTCGAACCTTAGGAGGGAAGCGAAGGAAGGAGGATGCTGCTGTGGGATCAGCACCGAGGGAAAATCCCCAGAGCCGAAATTCCCAGGGTAGTTTAGACAGGGGTGGGATTCCTCCCTTTTTTAGGTAAAGCTAACAATGACCTGAAGGAGAAGTAAGCGAGCTGCTCCACCTGGCATTGCCCTGGGTTGATCCTGCCTTCACTCCTTGGTGTGCACCATCCTGCCAAGGGGACCCCAGCAGGAGGAGCCCCAGGAAGCTCCTGGTTTCCATAATGTGGCTCTCCCTTGGTTTCCCCTGTCACCATTCCCCCCTGGTTTCCTTATCACAGTTTACCACTCATTTCTCTAATCTGATTTCTCTTCTGGTTTCCCTAATCTGGTTCTCTCCTGGGTTCCCTGTCACGGTTCTCGCCTGGTTTCGCTGTCATAGTTTTCTCCTGTTTTTCCTGATCTGGTTCTCCCCTGGTTTCCCTGTCAAGTTTCGAGTCTCTCATTGCCGTCCCTGGTTTCCCTGTCACAGTTTCTCACTCATTTCCCTGATCTGTTTCTCCCCTGGTTTCCCTGGTCTGGTTCCTCCTTGGGGCTGTTCCACCTCCATCCAGGGATCTCCTGTGCCCGTGCTGCTCTCTCTGCTGGGCTCTGGGGAGGGTTTGCTGCCTTCAGCCGAGGCAGGACATTCTCCAGATCCCAGCCTGATGCAGTCCAGGGTGGCTCCGCTGGCACTTGCAGGGACAAACACGGGATTAGCCGAGGTCAGAGGCTGGGTTAATCCCTGGAGCTATTCTGGGCTGGGATCATGGTATGAATTGCCCTATATAAACCCTTCGGGGTGTTGGGGCAAGGATGTTTTATGGTCCCACTGGGCAGCATCCAGGTGTTTTCCCCCTCTGCCCACCTTGCACACAGCAGAGACGGTTCTGCACCCGTGTCCTCCATTCTGCCCTGGCCTTACACCTGATTTAACACTGTGCAATAAATTCCAGTGGCACTCAGGCTCCTCCTGGCTGTGCCCAGGCGGGAGGGAGCCGAAATTGGGCCCACGGGCCACGCTTGGCACCGCTCAGGCTCCGGGAATCACGTCTGTGCTGCCTCAATGATCCCAAGGGCTGTCACGCTGATTCTTAATTCAGCACCTGATTCGTGGCCTTCCCTCCCTGTCCCAGAAGCCAAATCCCTGTCTGGAATCGATACACAAGGATCTTTAAAGATGGGAACGGCTGTTGCTGTCCCGTGGGGTTCGGAGAGGCCGTGCTGCCGCTGCTGTTCCAATGCAGCCGCACTCGGGGACGCACTGCGGGGTTTTCTCTCCGTGTGTTTTGCCTCAATCCCACGGATCCGAGGGCACCAGGGGAAGTTTGCCATGCCAGCTCATTCCCTGGAGCTCCCTGCTGCTCTCYTACCTCTTTCCATGCTGACAATAAAGCACTGATTCACTGTGTTGGAGTGTTAAAAATGCTGGGAATGGCATCCTGGCACCGAGGGTTTCTTCCCTGCTCCGTGGCTGTGGGGATGGGGAGGTTGGGGGATGGGATGTGTGTGATGTTACCTGGAATCTGGAATTTACCTGGAATACCCATTTCCCCAGGTTTTTCCATGGGAAGGGGTTGRTGATGCATTGGAGGCCTTTGGGCATTCCCAGGGCCAACGCTCTCCCAGGAAGGTTTCTGTTTCTCTCTACTTAGCATTTTTTTTCCCAAATGAAGCTGATTTTGGCTTGTTCCAAGTGTGTTTTTTTGTACTTCCTGGGCTGTCAGGATTTTCTGGGCACAGGAAGCTGAATTTCTCACCCGGACTTCCCCACACAAAGCTCTCTGCAAGACAGAGCTACAACCTCTGTCCCACAAGGGGCTCTTCACCCCCTTGGAGCTGGACACCGGATCCCTGGAGCCTGGAGGCTCGAGCTGGGCTCTGCCACACTCCAATTCCCTCCTCCAAGGGGGTGAAGTCCTCTCTGGAACCTGGGAGTCCTGCCCTCCCCTCGGGTCAATCTCCAGCTCTAATTATTCACCAGGTTCCAGTCTGAAGGTCCGAGCTGCCTTTTGAATGATTAATCCTTGGATTTTGGGGTATTAGGGGAAAACTCTTCCCTGTGAGGGTGGGGAGGCCCTGGCACAGGGTGCCCAGAGGAGCTGTGGCTGTTCTTGGATCCCTGGAACTGTCCAAGGCCAGGCTGGACAGGGCTTGGAGCAGCCTGGGACAGTGGAAGGTGTCCCTGCCATTGCAGGGGTGGCACTGGATGGGCTTTAAGGTCGCTCCACCCCAAACCTTTCCAGGATTCCCTCTGCCAGGTGACATCCACATGAGCCCCAGAGTGCTGGAAGAGTGGAGAAAAGGGATTTTTTGAGTGGTTTCCCTCGAGGTGCTTCAGCGGGTGGAAATCTTGGGACAGCAGAGACCCCTCCCCATCGCGGGCAGCGTGTGCCGGGGGAGATCCAGCCGGGATCCTCCCGCTCCTGGGAATCCTGCGCAATTCCAGGCTGCCTTGCAGTTTGTGGATGCGGGCACGGGAGGGTGCAAGTGCCTTTCCGAACCCTTGAAGGGAGAGAAGCGAAGGAAGGAGGATGCTGCTGTGGGATCAGCACCGAGGGAAAATCCCCAGAGCCGAAATTCCCAGGGTAGTTTAGACAGGGGTGGGATATTTTCCTTTGAATTTGTCTGGAGGTTGGATTTTGGCAACGACCTGAGCGTGGAGAGCTCCATGCAGAGCCTGATGCCGAGGATGAAGGATGCAATCCCACAGGACAGATCCCATCCCATCCCCATCATTCCATCCCGTCCGTCCCCGTTCCCGTGTCCCGTCCCCACCCATCCCATCCATCCCATCCCATCCATCCCATCCGTCCCGTCCCCGTCCAGTCCGTCCCACCCTCTCCATTCCCATCTCTCCCGAGCCACCTCAGCCCCACAGGGTCCCCTCTCCCTCCGAAATCTCTTCCCTCCCTCACTCCATGGCCCGGGCGTTCCCTCTGCCATTCCTCCTCCTTTAATTATCCCACTAATGACACTTGTGCCTTAACGAGAGGATTTTGCTTAGTCGGGAGCAGCAGCCCCAGCCCAGCTTTAACGACACAAATTAAATTACGTTTCCAGGCCGACACAAACTTCCCTGATTGTTTCAGAAATCATTCATTTCCTCCCCCGTAGCCTCCAGTTGACCTCCCTTTCGAGTTTTGTCATTTTTTTTCCCCCACACGCCACGCACAGGACCTGCCCCTGACCCTCCTCGGGATGGCTCCAGCCGCCGGCAAAGCATCCAGAGCCCGCCGAGATTTAGATTAATTCCCTAATAAGACAACAAGCCCTATAGAAATTATGTTATCCAAGGAAAAGGAACATGACCTGGAGGCACTCGGAAGCTCTAATTACCGCTGTTCCTTGGAGCCAGAGCCTGGCTGCTCCTGCTCCTCCTGCATCCTGGAATTCTCACTCCGCGTTTCCAGAGGCTGCCCAGCATCACAGGGATGGCTCCTTTGTGTAAATTTGTTTAATTTTACCCTTTGATCCACCGTTTTTCCTATTCCAAAAGCCCAAGACCCCAAGGCAGCACTTTTGGGGGGGTTACACATCCCTTGGGACAGGAGCACAGGCTGATTTGGGGATCTCTAGTACAACATTGCCTTGATCCTGAGCTGGGCCGGGTCCCATCCCTTTGGTGGATTCTGGAGCATCAGTTTGCTTCAAAAGGATTATTTGGGTTCCTTTTGGGGCTGTGAAAATGCTGGGATTGTGTTAAGTCCAGAAAACAACGGGATGGAAATTAAAAAAAAATCCTACTCCATTGTAATTTTGGGGTTGACATGGGGTTGGCAGGAGGAGAGGAGCATCCCATCAACCTCACCTGCTCCATCCCAGATCTCACCTGTCCCCCAGCGCTTCCAGCTGCAGCTGAAGAAAATCCAAGGCTTATTCCACTTCATTCAGCAATGATAATTTCATCTCCCTATCCCAAATCCTACTGCTTGCTGGGCACCGACCGATCCCATTCCCAAAATTTGGGTAATCTCACTGAACCTCCCAGAGCCACAAGGTGGGGAAATTTGTTTTTGGTTTGTGGCGTGTGTTAATTAGAGAGATAATGACTGGAGACATCCAGAGCCAGTCTGAGCATGCTGGAAAAATGTTTAGCCCAAGGAAAATTTTAATCCTTTTTTTTTTTTTTTTCCCTGTTTCCCTGGCTGTTGAGATCCGACTTTTTAAGGCAATTAGTGAGGGTTTAGTTGTTAATCAGTCATACTTAGACACTTGCTTTGGGGTTTTATCTCCTGCTCCCAAGTGAGCATCGCCTCTAATCACGAGTTTCATTTTTGATGTGGGAAATACCTGTCCCAGGCGTGTTCCTGCTCCGGCTGCACCGGCACAGGACATGGGAGGTTTAGATGGGATAAATCTTTTCATGAGGTTTAGATGGGAATATTTTTTCATAGAAGAGGTTGTAAAGTCCTGGACTGGCCGGTGGAGTCACCAGTCCTGGAAGTGCTTGAGAACATGTGGATGTGGCCCTTGGGGACGTGGTTTGGTGGTGATTAGGGTGGTGGTTCTGGTTGGATTTGATGATCCTAAAGGTCTTTTCCAGCGTTAATTCCATGATTCCACACCTGAAGAGCGGTGTCCACCACAGGCTCCTTCCTCATGCCAAGAACATCCCAAATTCTTGAGGGTGGCTTCCTTCTGGGTGTCCCAGACCCTGCCTGGGGTGGGACTGGTCCCCTTGGTGCTGTGGGTGCAGATGGAGCTGGTGCTGGCTCTGAAACGGGAGTGAGAATGTCACAGCAATGCTGCCCTCCCCGTGGAGCTGGGTGAGCCCAAACCACCCCCATGGCCCTGGCTTCACCAGGGGAGATGTTCCAGGCTGTGCCAGAATCACTCCAGCCCTTTCAGAACCACTCCAGCCCTTCCAGCACCATCCCACCCCTGCCAGCATCAGCCTGGCCTTGGGAGCAGCAGGTCAGGTTTGTGCCAGCATCAATCCAGCCCTTCCAGCACCATCCCAGCCATGCCAGCATCAACCCAGCTCTTCCAGCACCATCCCAGCCCTTCCAGCACCATCCCAGCCCTGCCAACACCATCCCAGCCCTTCCAGCATCAATCCAGCCCTTCCAACACCATTCCAGCCCTTCCAGCACCCAGCTCCAGCACCTTGGCCAGTATCGATCCAGCCCTTCCAGCACCATGCCAGCCCTTCCAGCACCATCCCAGCCCTGCCAGCACCAGTCCAGCCTTCCCAGTGCTGGTCCAGCCTTGTGTCAGCATCATCCCAGCCCTGTAAACATCAGTCCAGCACTCCCAGCATCATCCCAGCTCTCCTAGCACTGGTCCAGCCCTGCACCAGCATCCCTGCAGCCCTGTGAGGGTCCTTGCAGCCCTGTGAGGGTCCCTCCAGCCCTGTGACTGCTCCCGTGGCCACCCCGACGTTCCACGACCCCAAACCCCCGTGGTGGAGGCCGGGGCTCTCTCCCCACGTGGCCGCTCTGTTAAACAATCCACTCGACTGTCTGCAATAATGATTTGTTGCTTGTAAAGCCGCCGTGATTAACTGCAGTTTAGCCTCCTGGTTTCATGTCTTATCATGTTTCATCTCACACAAAAGACATTTACAGTCTATTTTCAACTTCAAAGCAAATGCTTCTTTGCGTGAGCATTAGGGCAGACAAATATTTAAGCAGAACCTGTATGGCATTAGTGTCTCTTGATGTTCCCTGCTGAGTGAGGATGGATGGCTGCCCCAAAAGGCAGGTTTTTCCTATTGTTTTATGCACCAGTGATTAATATTTCATGTTCCCACCGTTGCAGATTTGCTGGCTGGCACTGGCCTGCCCTGACAGTGCTTTCTTCATGTCTTACATGTCCAGCTTTTGTGTGCTTGGATCTGGGGAGTGCGACTCTTGGCAGGGCCCTCTGAGCTTATTGAAGCCTCCTGCCCGAATTTTTTTAATTAAGTTTGTTTCGATGACATTGGAAGGGTGGTGAGGTCTGCTTCCCCATCCACACCTCTGTCCTGTCCCCTCATGGAGCCCTTGGCTGCCCCAGATTTTGGGTGGGTGCTGTGCCTCCCTCCCTGGCTGGGTTGGTACCAGGGGATGGACCCTGCCCTACAGAGATGTGGGGTGTGGGCTGGGGTGAGAAGCTGCTCCCAGCCCTGGTGCCACCCTCTGTGGCACTGGCATCACCCTGGGCACTGCCACCACAACCTGGAACAGCCCGTGGGGCTCTGCTTCCCAGCTCCCGAGGAGGAGACACAGCACTCGCCACCTTCCACACCACAGCTCCCAAAAACCCCATCCCAT
This sequence comes from Malurus cyaneus samueli, assembly GCA_009741485.1. NCBI lineage: Eukaryota > Metazoa > Chordata > Aves > Passeriformes > Maluridae > Malurus > Malurus cyaneus. Next base: position 9,497,167 of record CM019227.1, on the reverse strand, counting down.
TCCCATCCAGCCTGGTCAGGGCAGGATGAAAACAGCCCAGCACCAAATTGCTCTGCTTTGAAGCCACGCTGGTGAGCATTTGAACGTTACATAGAATAAACCCAGGAACTCTGCTTATCCTCCAGCCTGGAGTTCATCTAATTCAATTAACATGAACAGTAAATAGAGCTCGTTTTCATTCAGATCCAGGGGTTGTTGTGGCTCGATCCTTTAATTTCAGGAGCAGGGGAGCTGTGGAAAAACTGTCAGGAATTTCTGCAAAGCCCTCGTTCAGCCCAGCTCCGAGGGCTCTGGCTCCAAGTGCTCAGAGGCCACCTCCAAGTGATGTTTGGGATAAGGTGGAAGCTTCCCAGAGCACCTGGAAGGGTAGAGGATTTTAAACTGTGCCATTATCAGGTGCAAAATAAAAACCTGAAAGCCACCAGGAGGGAATAAGCAGTGGAATCTATTTAAAGAGGAAAAGCTGCGCTCGGGAGCGATGCTGGGGACATGTGTCTGCAGGGCTGTGCTCATTCCTCCCAGATTGTTTTAAATTTGAGCATCTTTTCTGCATCACAGTCTATCTTTGCTCCCCTCTGACGTCTTGGGATTTTATGGCCGGGGCTGCTCCTGCCAGCAGCGCCACAGCTCTGCTGGAAATCAACTTCTCTGCTTTAAACCCAATCTCGCAGGCATCCGATTCAAAGCGAGGGCTCAAATTAGTTAATCTCGGATTAATTTAAGCTGCTGGCTGCGATGGGTGAAGCACCAAGGCTCCGGCAGGGATGGAACACAGGCAGGAGGCGCTGCCTCTCCCAGCACATCCCGTCTGTCCATCCGTCTGTCGGTCTGTCTGTCGGTCCGATGTTGATCCACGCAGCTCCCTGCTGTCTGTCTGGATGAACTAACCCCGGATAGCGGGACAGAAATGGGTTGCTGTGCTCTTTTCCCGGGAATTCTGGCAGGGCAGGGGCTGAGTTTGTGGGTGCAGGTGTGCCCAGGTGGCTGGTGTAGGGTCGCTGAGGGGTCAGGGGCTGGAGAAGCCGCTGAGAACCCTCCAAACTGTGCCAGGCCGGCACCTCTGCCCCAGTGGGGGTTAAATGGGAACGAGGAGAGGCTGGGATCTGCCAATACCCGCCGAGGGGCGAGATGGATCCTGTCTCCAATTCCAGCTGCTCACGTGCGCGAGTCGCCCAAATATGTGAAGTATTCCTTTAATTTCTCCATTTGAGGCCAGCGCCGTGTCCTGATGCTTATCAAACCTGGGGCTTGGACCAAAGCTCCGGGGGGGAATGGTGCTCTCCTGTTAAACCGAGGCATAATTGAAATCCTCAAATTTTGGCTCGGATCGAGCCTTTGTGTGGGTCACTGTTGGAGCAGGACTGTTTTCAGCCCGAGTTTGTGCTTTGTGTGACAACGAGGTGAGGGGGTGGATTTTGGATCCCGGCATCCCGGGGAGATGGGGGCGTCCAAAGGGAGCTGCGACCACCTGAACACAGCCTCGGCCCGGCTGTGAGTGCCTCCCGATGCTTCCCAGGCTGTTCCCAGCATCCTGAGGAAATAATTCTGCTGGCGCCGGGGTCCCGCTCCACCCGCCCGGCTCTCCCCGGGGACCCGCGGCTGAGCCGCGCTGGAGCTTCCCGGGAGAGCTCTGCCCGCGGGGCTGCAGCCCACGAGGAAAGCTTAAACGACTGCAAACCATAAAGGAGTCTGTAAAATTAGCGGCTAATTAGCAGCGACTGCAGGGTACATCGCACCGCGGGCTCCCAGGGCCCAGACATCGGCGTGCGCCCCTAGCCCAGAGCCACCGCCTTGTAATTGCGAAATGAGGGCAAAACAAGGTATTTGTTGCTACAAATGATAAGAGGAAATGGAAACACCTCCCAGCAGAGCTCTGGCAAGGCGACATCTGCCTCCGGGCGCTGCGGTACCCAGGAGGGAAGGGAGAGAGGTAGCGCGGCCGTGGCTCCCGGCAGGACTCGATTGGAAAAGGAGGAGGACGGGATGTAACCAAGGAGAGATGCGGGCTGGAGCAGGCTCTGGTGTCCCCCGGCCACCAAATCTATTGTCCCCTGCTGCGGCACGGAGGGACGGGCTGGCACAGCCCCCAGGACGGGGAGGGGGATGGAGCAACAAATAACCAACCACGCGAACCCGAACAACAAAAATTCCCATGGATCAACAAATAACCCCTGGACGCGGGTTATTGTTGGGGAATTTGCCGGGTTGGGATTTTCCCTTCCCTCTGCTCCGCTTGCAGGCAGCCCCGAGCTGGGCAGCCGCGGAGGAGCCGAGGACTGCAAAGCATTTGCTGCAGAATCTGAAGAATTTGGAGCGAAACCCCCAAAGAAATTAAGGACAGATGGGTTAGAGGGGGGAAAAAAGAAACCCAAATTCCTTCTGCCGCTCGGTGCCTGCCTCCGGGGCACTGCCTCGTCCCTGCTGTGGCTGTGCTGAGGGGATGGAAGGACGGATGGACAGATGGATGGATGGATGGATGAGCAGCTTTCATGCCAGGCAACCGCCGCGGGGACACCACAACTCAGCCCAGGGGATGATGCTCCTGCAGCACCCAGGGCCATTCTCACTGTGCCCATGGCTGATGCCAACGGCCCTAAAGGACTCGGGGCTCTTCTGGAGATCCCTGTGTTCCCATCCCGCAGTGGAGCCGCTCCTCAAGCAGAGCAAAGTGAGGAAAATAAATCTCCCCTCCTATAACCAACAGCTCCCGCTGCGGCTCCGGGGCCGGGCCGACCCCAGAGCCTGCCCGGGGTGTGAGCCCCATCCCCACCCCGTGTTTATGTGTCGTATGCCCGGGGTGTGAGCCCCATCCCCACCCCGTGTTTATGTGTCGTAATCACCGGGATTAGGAGCTTTCTGCTCGAACTGGCGCTGGCAGAGTCACCCAACACCTGCGTGCTGACTTCAGCACCTCAAATATTTCTGATGCAATTCTTTTTATTCCCCTCCCGAAGCAAACGCGATGTGTTTACGGGTAGAAATGAAGCATAATTGCTCCTTTGTGTGAAATCGCGGCTGTTTGGTTGCAAAACTGGAGCTGCAAACAGGAGGTCGGGGTGGGACCCACCTGGGTTTGGGATGGCTGGGGGAGCAAACCCCTCCTGTGGAGCTGGTGGGAGGAGGCAAATCAGCGGGCAGGGATGGGGAATGGGGCATCTCCTCCTCTCTGGAGGCGCTGTGGGTAACGGCTGCGGGACAGGGCTCATTATCGGGGTGTGTTTGATACGTTCCCAAGTGCCAGGCTGAGGTAAACGACATCCAGATGAAGCCACCGCTGGCACGGCCGGGGAGGGGGGACGAGGCCGGGTGTTTGCGGATGCAGCGCTCCAGATGCAAACAATAAGGCCGGCGGATCTTGATTTCATCTGTCGAGTAATTGGGCTGGAAGTCTGTGATGGTAATGACTCCACATCAAGCGCTCGGCGCTCAGATGTGACCCATCCCGGGCGGGGGGGAGCGGGGGCTGCAGCCCGTGGTGGCCGTGATGAATATCCCCCAGATGTTCTCCCCCAGATGTTGTCCCCCGGTCCTGCCTCGGTGCTGGGTGGGGACAGGGGGCTCCCAGCACCGAAGAGCCCCTGACACCCCAACAGACAGCTCTGGGTGCTCTGGGGAGGCAGGGATGCTCTGAGGAGCTCTGACAACCATGAGGGTCAAAGATGGGACAGGGATGCCCTGAGAGGCACATCAAGGCAGATTCCAAAGGCGTGTCCCAGGTGTCCTTTCTCCAGGGATGACAGGCACTGGGCCCCGCCTTGGGGCTTTTGCCTCCAAAGCTCTCCAGCATTGGGATGCAAACCTTGTCTGTGGCTCTGTGAGATCCTGAGCAAGTGCCTGGCAAACATTCTGGTCCCCTGTGCCAGGCTGCTCCAGTCCCCTTGGGCAGTGCCATGGGGACTCCTGGTGCAGGAAGGAATTGGGGCATGGACAGGGGTCTGCCAGGGTTTCACCCCCAAGGTGTGATCCTAAAACCTGTTCCCAGCATTTGGGATTTCTGGGCTCTCTCTCCTGTTTCAATGTGAGTTTGGAGGTGGGTGAGATCTCACAGTCCTGTGCTCCCTCATCTCTCTCCTCTTTTCCCAGGGCTCTGGTAGTTTATCCATGATGATTCCATGGAGGCAGGGGCTGGTGCTGCTGGATGTGTTTGGCAGGAGGTGCAGGAGCAGCTCCCCCGTGTCTGGGGATGGGACATTCTGCTCCAGCTGACCCCAGTGGGGAGTGACAGGAGAGTCCTGGAGCACCAGCTCCCAAATATTCAGATGATTTGGGGGGTGGGATGCTGGTCGGTACCAGGAGGGCCCGTGGGGCTGCTCTGGGGTCCCTGGGGTGGCTCTCCCAGGGTGAGGATCCTCGGGTTTCCTGCCAACTCCTGTCATCAGCCCTGCTCCAGACAATCCCTGACTCCTTCCCGCAGCCCCGGCCAGTGCTGAACCGCCCTTTTTGGGGAGGGGACGTGGCCCGGGGGTCACACAGCACCTGTGGGGGTCCCTGTGCCACAAGAACCAGGTGCCAGCTGCCCCCGGGGAAGGGGATCCTCATCACCACGCGGCTCTGGCTCCCAAATGGGCTTTCCCCGGACTGTGAGAGATTCCCGGAGGCAGATCCCGGTGCGGGAGGTGCGTGGGCAATCCCGGCACCTGCAGATTATTGGAGCAGGAGGAACGGCAGCCCCAGGGCTGGGGAGCCGAGCGTGCCCCACGCCCTGTCCCGCTCTGGAGCCTTTCCAGCCTTTCCCTGCTGATTTTTCCAGCATGTGCATCCCAGATGATGAGAGACGAGTGGGCTGGGCCGAGCTCTGCAGCTGGACCCGGAGCTCGTCCTCACTCCCGTCCTGTTCCCTGCTCTCAGCTGAGACCCGAGCTCTGCTTGGGAAGGGGTTTTTGTCACCGGTGGCTCCGGCAGGACCTGCTGTCCCCAGCCTTGGTTTGGCAGCTGCAGCTCGTGGAGCATCCACTGCCTGGGGACATGAGCGACACAGGACCATGGGTTTGGGTTGAAAGGGACCTTAAAGTCCATCCAGTGCCACCCCAGCCATGGCAGGGACACCTTTCACTGTCCCAGGCTGCTCCAAACCCCGTCCAGCCTGGCCTTGGACATTTCCAGGGATGAGAGCTCCAGGCGGGCCCAGAGAATGGGGCCATTCCTCATCTGGTGGGGGTGAAAATTCAGGATTTTGACCTAAAGTGGGAACCTGACTCTGCTGCTACTTCTGAAATTCACATGTTAACAGGTTAAACTCTGGAATCTGTGTTGCCCACAGAGGAGGTTTGGCTGGAGTTCGATCCACTTTGCCCAGGATTTGTGTCCTTCTTTGACACCACAATTTTTCCTGTTTCCAAACCCCACCAGCACCTTAAAGAAGGACTCTGGGAGCCTCCTTGCTGCCTCCAGAGAGCCTTTTGCATCCCCCTTTCCCCCTCCATCCTTTTGAGACATTTTCCTTCAAACCTCGCCTTGTGTTTCATTATTGCTCAGCTCTGCTCCAGATGTTCCAATCCTGGATCCCACACCTTTCTCTCCCTTTGGCCACTGGATATTTGGCTGAACCAGAGCCAATGAAAGCTACCCCCCACCTGTGCATGGAATTAGCAGCGGGCATTCCAGAGCCCCCTGGACTCGTAAATGTGGCCATCTGCACCTGGCAACAGGAATTTTTAAAGGCAAACAAGGAAAACATCCACTACTCCTAAATGGGTTTGGGGTTTGGTTTTCTTTTTTTTTTCCCCTCTGGAATAAAAAAGAAAAAAAGAAGAAATTTGTAAATTATTTGCTTGGAAAAAGCCATTTCCCACAGAGATTGGGCACGGCCATGGGGAGCTCGTGGCTGTGACTCAGGGGAAGGGGGATGAGTCCCAGCTGCTCGCTGCTGGATTGGGAACAGCTCTGCGTGCTTCCTGCTGCTTTGGGGACAGTTTGGGACAGGATTCTCCAGCCCTGCCCTCCAAGGTGACAACCTGGACCTGTATTGCACAGCCCCCAGCCCAGTGACAGGGAAAAATATCCCAGGAGCATGGACCTGCAGCTTTAGGCTAAAAATGTGTGATTAAACCATGCAGTGACCCTGTTGGTAGCCTGTTGTAGAAACATTTTAAACAAGGAATTGGAGGATCAGGAAGTCCTGGAATGGTTTGGGTGGGAAGAAACCTAAAAGCTCATCCAGTTCCACCCCCTTCCACTATCCCAGGGTGCTCCAAAGCCCCATCCAGCCTGGCCTTGGATCTCGCTTGATGTGGCCAGGAGAGGTTCTCTGATGTCCCCCATCAGGAGCCACACCAGAATTCCCAGTCCAGCTGTGGCCTGCAGCTGGATAGGCCCAGGCTGTCCCCTTGGACTGCAAACACACATCCCACAATGTGGCATCCCCTGGCTCCTTCCAAAGGGCACTTTTTCCACTGGAAATGCCGTTGCTGCTCCACACACCCAGCCAGGATAAATAAATCCCTGTGATTCCACAGAGCTGCGTGCCCAGTCACTGGGTTACAGCAAATAAAACAAAAAATGTCACTTTGGTGCCTCCTCCCATCCCTGTAATTATTTCACTCCCAGGATGATGCAAAATCTGTGTCACTCCTGTGTCCCCACCCAGGAGGGCACTGCTAAGGGAATAACTGCTCCCAGTTTGGGTGAGATGGGAAATGAGGAGGGGACAGGGCTCAGGGCAGGGCTGGGACAATGTCAGAATTGCAGGGATGGGGTTTGCTCAGCGAAGGGCTCTGAGCTCTGCCTCTCTGCCCCAATAAAAATTGCACATTTCATGTATGTTATTTTTTAAATTGAAGCTTTAAAAAAAACCCCAAACCAGTGGGTTTTGGCTGCTTTATCCCCTTATTGGGATTATTTAAATCAAAAGCAGGAATGGGGAGGGGGCAGGCTCCTTTTGTGGCTCCAGCTGGACGGGAGCCAGCCACGGCTGCTGGAGACAGGGGGTGTCCAGGGGTCCAGTGGGGCTGCAGGTCACTGTCCCCAAAGTGCCATCAGGAGAATCACACAGAGCTGCTGCACCCACATCCTTCTGGGCTGATGGAGATCCCCCTGCAACCCCCCCTGCTGGGATGCTGCTCTCTCCCCGTGCCAGGAGAATGAGTTTGTCCTGTCCACGCAGGCTCCGTGTGGCTCAGCCCCCAAATCCCAGCGGAGACAGGGCTGGAGCAGTGAGCTGAGGTGACCAAATGTCCTGGAGGTGACAGGGACAGCAGCTTGCTGGAGTTGGAGGGTGATTTTGTCGCACAAAGCCCTCTCCTCCTCCGGGAACGGCTCCCCGGAATCGCTGTAGCTACGGGCAATTTTCTGTGTTCGAGTTTTGCAAAACCATATTAAGAAAAATCTCGCCCTGGCGCTGCTGGCTCTCCTCCAGGCTGGAAATTGCATTCCCCTGCTTGAAATTCCTCCCGGAGTTTCAGATGGAGAATGTACAACTTCACTTTCCATCTTGAGCTGCTGTCACACATTTTAATAACAGGGGCCGGGCTCCACCCCAGCCGTGGCTGCGTGCCAGGATTCTGGAGCGAACCCGTTGGAGCGGTTGTGGTGGGGCTCGGGGTGGCTGCGGTGCTGCTGGAGGCCCCCCCAGCCCAGCTCAGCTTCTTGGAGGGTTTTTAATCCTCGGTGATGAGTTTTTGGTGTCTCCTTTGCCCCGGGTGATGGGGAGCTGGGTGTGGAGGGGATCAGCTCCGTGTGCTGTGCTTGTGATCCGAATTAGGAGATGTGATCCATCCCTCCTCCTTGCTCGTATCCCGACTGTGTGATCTGCTCTGCTGAGCTCTGGCAGAGCCCTGATGGTCCCATCTGGGTTCCTCCCTCTCCACTCTGCCTTTCCCCACTGCAGCATCAGGAGAAATCCCCCTCCAACATGACACTGATGATGTTTTTTTCCCCCAAAATCCCCTGGATAAATCTCAAAGGTTGCCAGGTCCTGGGGAAAGGCCTCTCTGAGACTCTGGATGGGGCTGCAGAGCGGTGGCATTGCCAGAGCTCCGGTGACATCCCTGTCTGGATGACCCCACAGAGAGCTCATAGTAGGATCACAGTGGAGGGTCACCGTGTCTCCTTGCCCTGTGGTACTTTAGGGACAATCACAGGGCTGCCTTTCCAGCGAGTGTCACTCAGCCATCCCTGGGGACAGGGCCACCTGCATCCTGGGGACAGAATTTGTCTCCCCTCCTCGCCTCTCCCCGAGCTGCCTTTTATGGGCTGCTCTTTGAACCCGAGCAGTTGTGCTGTATTTGTCCAACACTCGCTGCAATCAGGGGAACAGCCTCCCTAATTGGATTGGGACGGCCCGGGCTAATTGGCTGTTTGGGAGCAGCCGTTTCCAATCAAGCTGTGCCCGCCTTTAATAAGTTTGCTCGCCTTTATCAGCCTGGCAAAGCGCGCCGTGGAGGTGACCTGCTAAATGATCCCCAGTGCTCCTAAAGCGTTTTTCATCCCCGCTGATCCCCCGAGCCCTTTTGCTTTCTTTCTTTGTAATAACAAACTTAGGGAAATCCCAGAAATCCCCGAGCACCCATGCTGCGGCTCCCGCCTGCCTGTGGGGGTGGGCAGAAGGGGGGTCTGGAGGAGGGTCACATTGGGGTGGCAGGGGTCCCATCCTGCTGGTTTTGGGATGGGGTAAGGGTGGCCAAGGGAGTGTGGAGCTCCCGTGGTGCTGTGCTGGTATTGCTGGGTTTGGGGACTTGTCACTTGTCCCTTTCCCCGCTTTGGGACCAGGATTTCAGCCCGTGATGGGAAGAGTTGATCCCCCTGCTCTGACCAGGATTTGGCCACTCTCCAGCCCCTCCGTGGAGCATCTCCCTCCAGGTGGCCACAGTGACCTGGCTGCAGCCACCAGCTGCGTCTGGGGCTTCCCAAAGACCTGCTCACTCCTGCCAGGACCTGGCAGGGGGAAACACAGCCCTGGTTGTCCTTCAGAGAACAACTGAGGGTGGTGAGGCCCTGGCACAGCCACCCCTGGGTGGCCACGGAGGTGTGAGTGTGGCCACTGCCAGCCAAAGACACCGAGCATGGGGAGAACATTGCAGAATTCCTTTATTTCAATCCAAAATATCCCGATTTTGCTAATAACCTACATGGGAGCTGCTTGTCCTCAATTGCCTGAGCTGCCTGTCCAGTGGGGTCTGGGCTGAACCTAGGGACCCTCCTGCAGGGCCCCCCCAGCTCTTCCAGACGCAGGGCTGGGGTGACCTTGGGCACATCCCAGGCGCTCGGCGCCTGGCCCCAGCAGCAAGCTCGAGTTTTAAGTCTTTTTCCCAAATTTCGGAGGTGCGAAAGGAAGCCTCTGACTGCGCTGGGAGGAGCTGGCGGTGCCAAGAGGTCCTGTGGCACCAGCCCCACGCTGAAACTGAGCACCCCGTGCTCCCCCACTCCCTCCTTTCCAGAGTCTCCCTGGCTGTGTTTGGACAGAAATTCGTCAGAACGGATCCGTTCTTGCCAAACCCTTCCATTTTGACAAATTGGCATTTTCCAACAACAACATTTCCCCCCCAGCCCTGACCCAAACGGGGAGCGGGAGCGGCTCCCTCCCTCCCTCCCGCTCCTGTTTCCAATCGCTTGCGAAAAACCCAACCAGAGCTGGCGAGTGCCACGGCTTGGATGGGTTCGAGTTTATTAAACCGCTCCCTCGGTGTCAGTGTGCCTGCCCGGCTTTCCCCGGGGAGCCGAGAGAGATCTCCGGCTGTTCCCTCCCTCTGGAAAGCTCCGGTGCGGGACGAGCGGCGCCTGAGCGACCGCCGAGCTCCAGCCACGAGAGGGCACAAAGCCCTGGCCCTGCAGCCGGGCAGCCTGTCAGAGTGTCACCGTGTCACCCTGCAGCCCTGTGACCACATCACCCTGTCACCGTGTCACCCTGCAGCCCTGTAGCCCTGTCACCGTGTCACCTGCAGCCCTGTGACCGCATCACCCTGCAGCTATATGACACTGTCACACCACAGCCCTGTCCTCATGTCACCCTGCAGCCAGACAGCCCTGTCACCCTGTCACTGATGTCCTTACTGCAAGAGCCCTGTAACCCAACTAGTCATCTGCATGCTGTGCTTCCACTCTTAATCAGCCTGTCCCCACTGTCACATTTCCTGCAGACCTGTCCCCCATGACAACCTGCACCTGCACACACACCCTGTCAACACGCCCACGGCTGCACCTGTCACTGTCAACCGTGTCCACCCTGCCTCTGCGAACAGCATCCACCTGCAGCTGTACCGACTGTCACTGCGTCTGCCACACCTGTCACCTGTGTCACCTGTAGGTTCTGAACTCACCCTGCAGCTGTATCACACTGTCACCCTGCAGCCCTGTCACTGTGTCCCTGGTAGGTTTGTCACCCTGAAGCTGTATCACCCTGGCAGCCTGCAGCTCTGTCCCCGTGTCACCCTGCAGGTTTCTCACCCCACAGCCCTGTCCCTGTGTCACTCAGCGGGTTTGTCACCCCATAGTCCTTGTTTCCGTGTCAACCACATGCAGTTTGTACCTGCAGCTGTCCCATGTCACCCAGCAGATTTGTCACCCCACAGCCCTGTCCCCATGTCACTCTGCAGGTTTGTCACCCCACAGCCCTGTCCCAGTTGTCACCCTGAGGTTTGTCACCCCACAGCCTGTCCCTGTGTCACCTGCAGGTTTGTCACCCCACAGCCCTGTCCCCATGTCACCCTGCAGGTTTGTCACCCCACAGTGCTGCCATCCTACAAGTCCCCATTGGTGCCACCATGGCCCCACAGGGACCATCAGTGACCCCCAGTCCAACTCTGCTCCCCCCTCCCCATCCCAGACCGCAGATCCCCCTCCCCACCATGCTCCAGCTCTTGCAAGACTTGGGGGTTCTAATTCTAAAAAGAGTCAATTTTTTAATAGGTTGATTAAAACACAGTGGGGTTTAAAACCCCAATTCCACCCTGCACTGCAGCAGAGCCAGAGCCTCCCTGGTGAGACCCTTTCCAAAAACACCCATTGGAGCCTCAGGAATGATGAGGAGAGGAGGGAATTTATGAAAGAAGGAAAATGGATGGGAAAATGTGGTGAAGAATGGAGAAATGAGGGAAATAATGAGAAAATGGTGTGAAAACAAGAGGGAAATGTGGGAAGCAGTGTGAAAACATGGGGAAGTGTGGGGAAGTGTGGTAAAAATGTAGGGGAAAATGGGGTGGAAATAGGAAAGCATGAGGAAAATATGGGGAAATATGGGGAAATGTGGAAATAGGGGTAGATTTGGGAAAAAGTAAAAACATGGGGTAACATGGGGAGATGTGGGGTAACGTGGAAAAACAAATGGAAATGTGTGGGAAGCAAAAAGAAGAGAATACAGGAAAATGGGAAAACATAGGAGGAAGTGATGGGGTGGGGGGGAAAAGGAAAATTCAGGGAAACACATTGGAAAGCGTAGGAAAAATGTGGGCAAAACGTGTGTCCCATGCGGTGCGGTTAGGTGTGCATGTACAGGTAACATCCATGCGTGAGTGAAAGCCGTGTCCCGCGGGGACCTTGGCCGGTCCCCCGGTGTCCCCCTTCTCCCCCTCCATCCCACGTCCTCTCCATACCCTCCCCTCCCTCCTCCTCTCCCCTCTCCTCCTTCCCTCCGGGGCGTCGCCGCCCAACGCGCGTGGTTCGCCCTCATATCCGCCCGCGGGGCGTTGGGGGCGGCCGGGCGGGCACGGGTGGTTGGGGGGAGGGAAGGGAGATCGGTGGGGCCCGGGGCGGGCCGAGGTGCGCGGGAGCGCGGAGGGGCGGGCGCGGGGGGCGCGGCGGCGGTGCGGGATTGGCCCCCGATGGGATGTAGTCGGGCGCTGCTGGGACCCCGCACGGGGGCCCGCCCGCCGGCCATCGCTGCTCCGTCATCTAAATCCTCTTCTTCACCTAACTTCCTTTTCGTCCTGCCTGCCCGGCCTCTGCGTACCGCTGCCGCCCGCGCTGCTGCTTGCCCGCCGCACCGCCGCGGCTGCCCGTCCCGGCTGGGGGGCGCGGGGGCCGGGGGGGCGCAGCCGCCGCTTCCCCCAGGCCATCATCGTGGGCGTGAAGAAGGGCGGGACGCGGGCGCTGCTCGAGTTCCTGCGGGCGCACCCCGGGGTGCGGGCGGTGGGCGCCGAACCCCACTTCTTCGACAGGTGCTACGAGAAGGGGCTGCGCTGGTACAGGTAAGGGAGCGGCGGCGGCGGTGCGGGGGGGTGTCCCCCGGGGTCGGTAATTAGCCGGCGAGCTGCGTTAATTGCCGCCAGTGCTGGACTGCGGTGGCTCTGCAACAGGCGGGTCCGGGCGGGAAGGTCTCGGGAGAGAAAGGGGGTCCGAGGGCAGGGGAGCGGGGGAGGGTGCGGGTCCCGGGCGGGACGAGAGCGGGGCGGCAGCTCAGAAACTCACCTGGCCTGGGGAAAGGGCTGGGGGCTGCTTTTTCGGGGCTGCTGCTGAAGTCGGGCGTGCTGCGAGTGTGAAAAGCGGTCCCCCTGTCCCCCCTTGTCCCCGCGTCGCCCCTGCCCGCGCCTCCCATCCCGCATCCCGCCCCGCAAGGGACGACCCGGCAGTAAAAATGCGCTCCTTTAACTCCCCAGGCTTTGCGATCTTAACCTTCAGCACTTTATCCTCAGCCGTCCCCGTCTCCCCACCGGGTTCCTTTAGGAACTGTTTTATTCGCGTGGTTTATAAAAATAAAGGGAGCGAAGACCCCGGGCTGGATCCCGGCTGTGCTTGGAACAGGGAGCGGGCGAGGGGTGAATCAGGGGTTCCTCGGTGGGTTTGTGGCAAAGGGCAGAGGTGGAGAGATCCAAGGAAGTTTGTTTTTTGCGGGTTTTGATGGAATTGAGCTCTTCGGGCGATAAAGCACTCGGAAGAGCAGCTACTGTGCATGTGGAGTGCATTAAATTGCCGTCTCCTGGCCAGCTCCGGAGCGGCTGGGCCAAGAGGAGTCGGGAGCGATAAGTCCCTTGAAGCCGGGAGTGGAATCTGCCCCGTTATTTTGAAGGGAATCCAAACGTGTCGATGCATAAAAGCGCCGTGGTGTTCTCGGGGAAACATCTGAAAATAATAAAAGGAGTAGCTCTCCCTGTCCTTCCTGCCCCTCCATCCCCTTCTCCCCGAGCCCCGCGGGAATACCGGGTTTCTTACGTGCTCTTAATGTTTTTGGGGGAGGTTGCAGCTTCCCAGTCCTCGCCAAAGTAACAACCTGTGAAAAATCAGCGTGCTTAATGGAAAGAGTAATTTTAGTGGTAATTTTACCCGCAGAGTTTCAGCTCTCCGAGCCCACATCTGGGCTGTAAAGTTATGACTTAACACACCTTCAAAACCCAGTAAGTAGCGGCGCTTATTTTTATGGCTGCATTAATATCCCCGTGATTTATGAGCTCATTCCTCAGCTCCGTTCGGGTCTGCGCTGCTCGAGGAGCAGTAATGATGATCACTAATCTTTTTGGGGTGAGGGCTGCGAGATGGCTCGCACTTGGCAGGATGGGAGTTTAATGACTGCGAGCACATAATTAAAGCGGGGGAAGATCGAACGCTTTCATATCGCTCGGCGGAGCCCGGCGAGGCGCTCGCAGGACGGACCGCAGAGGGAAGGGGAAATAAATCTTAGTTGGGATGGCTCTGTTGCGAGTTTTTAGTGCTGTAAGTGCTCGCAGGGAGCCTGGCCTGGCACCAGTTTCGAGACAATCCCGCATATGGTTGTGGTAAATTTGGAGAAATGGAGCGGGGAAGGTTTTCGGCGCGGGGAAGCGGCCGCATCCTTTGGAGCGAGGCAAAAATCAGGAGATGTTTTGCTTTAACTCTGCATAGAGTAAGTGTGGTTTTAATCACACACACACACACAGCTATTTCCCTTCCCTTCCTCTCCTCTCTGCCTCTTGTTTTGTCTTCTCACAAGACCTCGCTATACCGAGGGATTTCATCCCAGGGAAAGCCAGACAGAGCTAAATGTTTAAAGCTGGGATGTGCTGGAGTGCAGGGAAAGAGAAGTTGGACAGAAATTCAGGTTTTTCCAATGGATATCTCAAAAGTGGTGTAAACATTTTTAAAATATTTGAACTTGCTAGGAAACCAAAATTACACCAATGGCTTCTCACGCCAAGATATTTGGCCCGAAGGCACCTGTAGGTCGTTGCTTGTCTTGAGTGAATGTGGAAAAAAAAATTCCCTTGGAAATATCACTCAAAAATTATTTTGTTCTTTCGGAGTAGCTCAGCCCCGTAGTGATTTCCCTGCTCTGGCAGGAGCATCTCCTCATGGGTGATGAGTAGTTTAAGTTACTGACTGAAATAATTTATTCTTACTGGATTGTTTTATTTAATTTAAATTTGAAATGGCCCAAAGCCGCTTTTTTTGGAGTAGTAGTGAAAAGAAAATGTTCTGCAAAAGCATCTACAGAATTCCTTGAGTTACTACAGCTTTAGCTAATTCTAAGAAGATTAAACACCTTTTTTAGGTTGCAGCATAAATTTCTTAATGGCTAATCCAAGCATGATTGGATGTTTTCTCCTCAAGCAAAACATGATTTTAATTTTTTTGGCATGCCGTGCTGCATGAAGGAAACCTAAATAAAAAGAAGAGGTGATGCTGGTGCGTCTGCCACCAGTTTGGGGTATGTGGGGTCCTCTTTGGGAGCCTGGGACTATCTCTGTGCTTTAGGGGAATGTAGGTGAGGACAAATGTTAAAAACTGAATTAAACCTGAGATGTTCGGGGTAATATTTAGAAATCCATTGCAAAACTTGGAGGAGCTGCAATGGCGTGGGGTCAGATCCTGCCCTGGCCTGTGGGGATTGAGGAAAACAACATTTGTGGGTTGAGTGGCTGTGGGGTGAAGGGTTTCAGGGCTGGAACCCCCTCGGTGTGAGGGGAGCAGGTTTGGGCACACAAGTGACATCCGTCTGCACCTTGTATGGTGGGGACGGGGCTGGGGGCTCCCCTGGGCTCGCCAGTGTCACTGCTCTGCTCCACTGGGGACATGTCGGGGGCGTAGCAGGATCTTTGCATGGGATTGTTCCCTTTTTGGTTGCCAGAGCTGCTTTGGTTCCCACGCAGAGGTTCCGGCTGCGCCGGCTGCTCACATCGGAGCTTGGCACGGCCTCGGGGAGTGTGGGGCCGTGAGGAACGGGGCAAGAAAACCGGGGACAGCAGCTTTGGGGAGCGTGGCAGTGCTGGAGAGGAGCCTGGTTTACATAAAAGCGAGTTTGAGGGAATTCGTGTGGAGAGCTCTGAGCCTGATGCGGCTCATCCTAAGAAGTCTCATCTCCATCTGCCAAAACTTTGCGGCAACATCAGCTCGATGTGACGCTCTTCCTCTGTCTCATGTTCCCTTGCGTGATCTGAGATCCCAACCCCTCTTTTCCGTCTTGTCTTTCTGCTTTTTCCAAGAGCCAAAGGAAGATTTAGACAGGAATGGTGCTGGGTCGGGGCTGTCACCACCCCACGTGTGCACTGGGATTGCGCTCTGGAAGTGGCACACGCTGGATTCTGTGGGAATTGTAAAGAATTCCCTGTCTCCTTACAGTTTGGACCAGAAGAATTAAAAAGTACTATGAGGTGTCTAGTGAGTGGCCAGGCTGGAGGGACAGGAGGAGTTGGAATCCCCTCCGAGCATCCTCTGGCCCTGCAGAGCCATTCCAGAGCTCCGAGACTCTCAGAGGCCAAATTTGGCTTTTTGTTTTTCTCCCTTCCCATCCAGTGCCGCAAATTCAGATTGGCACGAGTGAGAAAGAACTTTACGTGGGGTTCCTCATCTCTCTGTGCTCCTGCCGGGGTGTCCCAGCTTGGGAGCACCTCGGAGTGCCCGGGAAAAGCGGACTGGGGAGCAGAGAGCCGCTCCCCGGGATGTGGTGATTCCCTCCTCCCCTTCCCCAACCCCATTCACAGGAGCTAATAACGCTCTTGAAAGGCATCCAGGATTTCTTGAGCCAGACTTTGTTATCTCGGAACCTCGCAACCCCGACGCCTTTGAGCGACAGGGGAAGGACGCGGCTCCGGCGCTGCTCTTTTGACTTTTGCCGGGAGTGTTATTGGCAGTTGAAAAGTAGAGCTAAGTAGGTGCCTTGAGGGGGTTTTGTGCGCGTCGTGATTGTACAGACAGATCAAGACACTCTGTAGCGAGAGCTGCTGAATGAAATCAGCCCCTCCGGAGCCACCAGGCTGCGTTTTGGCACCGCGCTTGTGTCCCATTCCAGGGCGAGCTTTTCACAGGCGCATAGGTGGGAAGAGACAAAGGAATCTGGCCGGAGTCAGATGGCGATGCACGGAGACCTGCTCCGGGACATTATCTTTATTCATTGACACCGCTAATCTCTTCTCCTGATGGACTCGGTTTCCGCGCTCCGCGGCTCAGAGCGTTCCTTGTTTCCCCGGTGCATTTGCAGACACTCAGCCCTGCAGCTCCTCGCCTTTATTGCTTTGCAATCTCTTCTCTCCTTTTTTTTTCGTTTCCATTCACAAGTGAGACCTTTCTGTCTCAGTTTCCCGGATCTTCACACCCGTGTTTGGGAAATGAAACCTCGAGTACAAAGAAAACGTGCGGGAAACCTGAGAAAAAGTGATTTTGACTGAGAATAAGATACATTAAAGCTTTTACTTAAGGTATAGTGTTTTGGGTTGACTTATATGCAATGTTTTAATCCCAGCCCTACACTTAGGACCAAGCTTAAGTGCTGGGTGCCCCCGTGGCAGCCGGATGGGTCTCCCGGGTGATGTGCCCCGGTTTTCTGCTCCCTAAAACACACCCAGCACTGCCCGGGCTTTGGGAAGCAATCCATAATAACGTGCAAAGTTTGGGTTTCTGCAAACTGCTTTCACGTGGGATTAAAAATAGCTTTTACTGCCACGATGAGGAATTAACATTTGAAACCATTTAAAGGGATTGCCGCAGGCAGGGTGAGAGAGAGGGGCTGTGCCTGTCCTGTTTTGGGGGGTCAGTGATGGAGTGAGGAGCGCCACTCAATCCTCCTGCCCCCCATTTTCACCCTGTTATTCCCTTAGTGCCACGCGGCCGAGTTTTGCTGCCGATCCCATAAAATATTTCTTGCTGATCCAAGCAGGTTTGGGAGCCTGAATTTGAGGCTGGCTCAGCCTCCAGGCAAAATGAAGTCGGGCTCTTCCTTGTGCTGTTGCTCAGAGAGTGTCAGGCTCAAGTGATTGGAGCTGCGTGTTAATGTTGGCTGGGATTTTGGGGATAAAAGCTGTGACTTGCAGGGTGGAACGAGCCGTGCTCTTCCCGGCTGAGGAATGCTTCCCCTGTCTCTTGTCTCTGTTAAATAAATGGGGGGATTACACCCAGGCTGGGCAGGCGTAACCTGAGGTCCTGAAGGATTTCAGCTCTGCCAGTTCTGCTATCCCAGACTGCTTAAATACACCCAGAAATCATGGGGCTTGTTAAAAAAAAATAATATTATGGAAATGAATACCTTTGAAAAATGTTTCTTCATTCCTGTCCTTTCTCTTGTGGTCCCCTGTTTCTCTGTTGTAACCTCAGGGGCTAGAAATTGAAATATTGAAACATGGGTCTTTTATTTTTTTAATCCATGTAACTCCAGAGAAGTTTTGAAAATATGTCAATATTGCCAAAAAATTTGCAAAGAGCTGGGAAAGCTGCAAGGCTTCTGTTAGTGGAATTATTGAAATCTTGTAGAAATAATCATGGCAGCATAAAGGAAAGTTTGGGAGTTTCTTCTCAAAGGTATTATGTGTTTTTTCCCCCTCGATTATTTTCAGATAGTGGCAGAAGGTGGAAAAGGCCGGTGGATTTAGAGGGTGCTTTCATGCAAGGAGAGACAATTACTTAAGAGAGTTCAAAGCTTATTTATAAAACAGTAATTACCTTCCCCTGGGATGGAGACGGGCAGCTCGCGGCGGCGGGGAGGGGGTTACAGCACTTAATTGGCAAAGATGCTTAAAAGCTTCTTCCTGACCTTTTTAAAAAACTTTCCACTGCAACAGGCTCGGGCAGAGATTGAAAACCTGCCCAAGGAAAGGCCAGGTTTAATACCGAGACTTAGCTCTAAATGGCTTTTCAAAGGGCTGTGGAAATCCTCGTGCTTAGGGAGACGGTGGGGTCGGAGAGAGGGAGGGATGGACAGGGTGGGATGGATGGATGGATGGATGGATGGATGGATGGATGGATGGATGGATGGATGGATGGATGGATGGATGGATGGACAGACAGGGATGGATGGATGGATGGATGGATGGATGGATGGATGGATGGATGGATGGATGGGATGGAAGGGTGGGATGGATGTGGATGGATGGATGGATGGATGGATGGATGGATGGATGGATGGATGGATGGATGGATGGATGGATGGACAGGGATGGACAGGGACGGACGGATGGACAGGGTTGAATTGATGCTCCATGCCTGCAGGACAGGGCTCTGGGAGTGAGGTATGAGACCTGACCCTGGCATCTTCCTCCCCTCCCAGCTTTTGGAATGGCCAGAATATTAAAGTGAGGAGCCAGGGCAGTGGTTTAAGATGAGTCTTTCCTTGCAAAAGGATGCAAAAGCTGTGGGAATTCATGGAATCATGGAATGGTTCATGTTGGAAGGGACCTCAAAGATTCATTCCACTCCCTGCCATGGCAGGGACACTTTCCACTGTCCCAGGCTGCTCCAAGCCCCGTCCAGCCTGTCCTTGGACTCTTCCAGGATCCAGGGGCAGCCACAGCTCTTCTGGGCAGCCTGTGCCTGGGTCTCCCCAAATTCACCCCATGGGAAGCACAGTCCAAATCCCCCAACTCACACCGTGACCAACACGTGGTGGCAGCAGCCCTGAGCTTTCCCCGTGGCAGGGTTGAGGTGTTCTGCTGAGTTTTACACACTCACCTTGCGTGGTCCTGAGTGGAAAATTCACAGCAGCTCCTTGGGTTTCACCTCCTTCTCCCTCTGCAGAGACAGCTCGGAGATCACAGGAATCTTCAAGATTATTCATGCGTCCCTGAAGTGAGTCACTCTTGAGCTGAAGACTCGTTTGAAATGCAAATAGGGCTGTGGCAGGCAGGGCACTGGGACAGTGACCAGGGCACAGGGGCAGCTGTATCCCCCGAGTGCGATCCTGCGGGTCATCCCAGAGCTTGGAGGGTCAGTGTCCAGCTCCGTGTGACTCCAGGGCTTGTGGAATGCGTTGATGAGCCAGGGTTTGCATGGCTGAGATGGTCCAGAGTCACAGACCAAAAAGAGCATCCCTGTTCCATGTGCATAGACTGTCCTGGCCTGGAGCGTGTGGAGTGCTGGTCACAGACTGAAATATGGGGGGAAATGGCTGCAATTCAGAAAACATTTACTGTTTGGGTTGTTCAAGCAGCAGCACGGAATTTTTTGGGAGCCGTGGAGAACAGGAGCACTTTGGGAGCGGGATGAAGTGCTGGGCTCCTCCTGGGATTGATTTAGGTGTGCCCCACCAAGGAAACCAAGGCAGGCAGAGACACGAGGGGAATAAAACTCCTCTGTCCCCATCCAATGAGGGGTGGCAGGAGCATCCCAAGCCGCCGGGGCTGCTCTGCCTCTTAACACACAAAATTGATCAGGAGCAG
Source organism: Malurus cyaneus samueli (assembly GCA_009741485.1). NCBI lineage: Eukaryota > Metazoa > Chordata > Aves > Passeriformes > Maluridae > Malurus > Malurus cyaneus. The sequence continues at coordinate 9,477,683 of CM019227.1, read as the reverse complement.
GAGAGAATTACATTAATATAGTCACTTGTCACCGAGCTCTTATTAGGAATCTCCACTCATTAGAGGGGAGAGAATAAGGATGTGACCTTGTTAACGTCCTTGGGCAGGGAAAGGCTGGCTGACCACTTCGCTATTGATTAATCACTTAGCCCCTGAACTGTGCGTGGTCGCCGTGGCCCCGGGCACACCCGACCCTGGGCACACCTGGAGGGCTCTCTGTAGATGGAATGAAGAATTGGCATTTCCTCCCCTGCCCCTTCAGGCTGATTCAGCCGGGAATTCGCAGCCGTGTGGTGAGAATAAAAAATAAATAAATGAAAGGACGCGCCGGTGATTGATGGGAAGGGCCAAGGAAAGTGACAGGTCCCGTCCCCCGAGGCCACATCCCGGCGCTGCTCGGCGGGGGCTGCCGGAGCCTCCTGCGCTCTGCAACTTCCCAGCTGCTCCAGAGCCGCTGCATCCCAAACCTCGGGGCTGGGGGAGCTGCTGCCGGCCCCCCTCTGCTCCCCACAGCAGCACCGGGCCCAGGGCAGGATGGACCCGCTGTGGGCGCAGGAGGATTTGGCTCAGTCCTCATCACAAGGAGGGGCTGGAGCGTGTCTGGAGAAGGGAATGGAGCCCCAGGAGCAGCTGAGGGAGCTGGGAAAGGGGCTCAGCCTGGAGAAAAGGGGGATCAGGGGGGACCTTGTGGCTCTGCACAGAGGCAGGAGGAGGGAACAGCCTGAAGCTATACCAGGAGAGGTTCAAGTTGGGTATTGGGGAACATTTCTTCCCCAAAAGGGCTGTCCAGTCCTGGCACAGCTGCCTTGTGGTGAAATCCGCATCCCTGGAAGGATTTAAAACTCCTGTGGATGTGGCACTTGGGGACATGGGTCAGTGCTGGGGAATGGTTGGATTCGATGATTGCAGAGTGCTTTCTCAATCATAATGATTCCATGATTATTTCTGTGTGTGAAACCAACCCCCATCAGGGCAGGATCCCAAAATGCCTCTGCCATCTCCACAGCCCTACATCAGATTATTTAAATGTGTTTTATTTCCCCCTCTCCGGAGGCTCCTGTAGGTCTGATCACGCCCCGAAGGTTTCCCTGCCTCCACCTGCCAGCTGCCTCATCCCGCTGTCCCCATCCCGCCTGTGCCGCCGAGCTCCCCGCTAATTCCGAGTGACAACACCCCCGCTCTCCACGGACACCCTGCCGGGGAGGAAATGTCGATAAAGTGGAAGCGAAAGAAATCCTCCAATTACCGGCAGCGCGGAGGGGCTCGATAAGTGCCATTGATCAGGCGCTTGTCAGCGCGATCGCTCATCGCTGCCACCGTCAATACCTGCAGCCGGGGACGGGGGGGACGCTGATGTCCCCGCTGTCCCCGGCGTGCCGGAGCCTCTCCAGGGTGGCTGCTGGCTTTTCCCAGCTCCATCCCTGCGAGCGCCAGCTCGGCGGGACGCGCAGCCGGAGGGACGGGGGGTTTATTCTTCCCCCCAGAGCCATCGGCCGCTTCCTCCGGCGGCTTTTCTGGTTCCCAAAGTCATCTTCCGAAGCCACACAAGCCTGAGAAAAAATTTCGAGGGGCCGCTGCCAAGTACTTTCGGGCTGAGAATTTAGGTTTTGTTGAGGAAAGGCATGGTTTGTCCGCATGAAAAGGCGGTTTTTGGGGGGAGGGACGGGCGGAACGTCCCCCCGCGGTGTCAGAGCCCCAAGCGTGACAACCTGCATCCGCTCGGCTGCCACCCGCGCGGGCGGAGCCGCCGCCGGAGCCTCTCCCGCACAAAGGAGCCGTCGGGCAGGGCTGGGCTGCTGCCAGAGGGACAAGGGGGAAAAGCGTCCCCAAGGGCCCGATCCCGCTCCGAGCGGCCGCTGGAGCCGCTCCCGGGTGGGGGGCGAGGGGCGGTGCGGGAGCATCCCCGACCCACGAAAGGGACCCCGTGAAGGAGTGAGGTTGAAGCTGCTGTGGTCAGGCACCATCCTGCCCCGGTTTCCCAGGTTTTTCTGGGATCCTGGCTGCTTTTGGGAGGTTCCTGCAGCTGAACTGGTGCTTTGGTGGGTTTTTTGGAGCTGGTGTGAACAGGGAGGTTTGCAGGAAGGATGAACGGGCTCTGCGTGCGTTTGAGTTTGGATTTGGTTTTGGATGGCGTGGGGTGGATGGAAGCACGGTGGGTTTTGGGTTTTTGTCACAGTTCCATCCTGGTGTCACCCCCGGCAGACGGCTGCAGGTCACTCGTGTCCCCCAGGGCTGTGGTTGTGTCTCTCGGGGTGTTTGCACCGCATCCCTCATTATCTCCAGGTCGGTGATGAAGGTGTCCCCAACTCCTCCAGGTCCCTGGGCTGGTTTAGGGACCCACCAGGAACAATCACCCCAACCTTCCCCTGCCCCTGGGGTGCGATGGCAGCGGGGACATTGCTTGTGCTGAGCTCAGAGCTCACTGAATCACAGAAAATCCCAAATTGGGAGGGACCCATCGATCCAACCCATCCCTGGTGAGGAGTCCAGCCCAGGGGGGAGCAGAGGAGGGCTCAGAGCCCCCCAGCCCGGACAGGGGACAGGGCTGTGAGCCCGGTGTGGTCACCCTCGTTAGCCCGTTGGTTAATTACCCTCTGTTCCATCACGTGTGGGGCCAGTGTCACTCAGCCACCGTGTCCTCGTCCTGTTTGATCCCCGGCTTGTTACAAGGCAGATAATGAGGGACAGCCTTGTTCAGTTCTGATCTTGGTGTGAATATTAAAAATTCATATTTCCCTGCCTTGAGGAGTGTCGGGAAGTGTGTGAGGGTGTCCTGCACCCACGGGGCTGAGCAGGGATCACACCCAGGCCTCTGTCATGTTAAAGACTCATAAAACTTGAATTACTGAACAGGAACTGTGAAGGGGAGATTCCTTTCAGCATGAATCACTTTGGTAGTTCAAGCCCTTTACTAAACATTTTTTTTTTCTAGACAAAATGTTTTTAAATAAAGGCTTAAAGGTTTAGAGGCCACCTCAATCCAGCTGTGTCCAGCTGTGTGAGCCTCATGGCAGCGTCACAGCCCAACAAGTTGCTGGGAGGGTCAACGCACACCTTGTTGGGGTTTCTGGCTTCAGGACATTGAGGGCTGGTGAGTTCCACTCTCAGCTCTGTGTGTGTGTGATGTACACAGCTCTGACACAAAAACAGCCCCCAAAGCCCCACTTATGCTGGGTGAGGCTGGAGCTGAGTTGATGGGTGAAGAGGAGGGCTGAGCAGTGCCCTTTGGAGAGAAATCTGTGAAACCCCCCTGAGCTCAGCTGGAAAACTCTTGGGGACAGATCCTGTTTATAGCACGACCTGGGTGGAGGACGGGGTGGGAACTCCTCTGATTTATTAGGAATCCCTGGAGATTTGATCATTTTTGAGTCATGGAGTCTTGGCACAGCAGGATTTTCAGTTCTTGACTGAAGCCAGCATGTCCTGAAGACAAGAAAACTGTCCCAGGACCCAGGAGAACCACGACCCATGTGATGTGCCCAGCTGTGTTGGAACACAGTCCCAGTCTCAACTGGAATTGGGCTGGAGGTGGCTCTTGTTCTTCTCACTTGCAGCAAAACCTCAGCAGCAGAGGTTATGGAAACATTTGGAGATGTAACCACCTTCAAAACCATCTCCCGAAATCATCTCCCAAACCATCTCCCCCCAAACCACCTCCCCCAAAACCATTTCCTGAACCACCTCCCAAACCACCTCCCAAACCATCTCTCAAACCATCTCCCAAACCATCTCCCCCCAACCATCTCTCAAACCATCTCCCAAACCATTTCCCCCCAAACCATCTCCTGAACCACCTCCCAAGCCATAAAAAACCCCAAACCATGCCAGCAGCCGGTGAATGATGGTGGCTCCCCATGGTTTTAGGATCTCAGATGAAAGCAGCTGGGAGCAGCAGGAGGAGGAAGGTTTTGGGGCAGTGTCTGGGTGTCCCCCTGCAGCCAGGCAGGTGTGTCCTGTGCCAGCTGGGTCACCTCACCCCAGAATGATCACAGCGAGACACCACATGTGCTGTCAGCTCCCCCAGTCACCGCGCAGGACGTAGGGGAACCACTTTAAAGAACAAGGAAAACTGTTGCCACTTCAAAACTCGGCTTGGAATTGATGCCAGGCCTCCAACAGACTGATGCTCCTTTCTTCTCCCGTTAATTAATTCCTTTGCCTCCAGTGAGTTTCCATCTTTTATTTGCGCGGCAATCAAAGGCTGCGAGCAGCGAGGCTCGCATTAGGAACAGACCCATCCAACCTTGTTTTAATCTCCTGGTATCAGTTCCTCGCCTTCCCCTCGTGCTGCCACGCTGCAGCTGAAGCACAGATGCCAGGAGAGAGGGGAGAAGGGGCACGCAGACCCCCGGAGCTCGCTCCCAGCAGGTCTCCTTTGCTGCAGAGAGGAGGAAGAGCCCGGGTAAGGTTTGCTCAGGGACACAAATGGGCAATTACCGGGTCACCTGAGAAGTGCCTGGTGATTTATGGCGCCATTAAAAGGTGATGGTAAAAGGACAGAAGATTTGTAGCATCTGCATGGAAACCCCATCCCTGACCCTCACACCCCAGATACCAACAGATTAAATATCCGAGGAGGCCTTGAAGCCTGGGGATGGCTTTGAGGGAGAGCCCTGCACATCTGGTAATGCTTGGCCTGATACTTAAGCCCCTGGGCCGTGTGTAATGAAATGTAATTCCCTCCTTTCCCCGCTGTGGACCGGGAGAGGCCGTTCCTGAGGGAGCCTCGTGGGACAGGAGGGTGCAGCCAGCATGGGTGTGAAAGGGGAGGATGTGCTTTGCTGGGAGCTGTGGGGAGCAGGGTCCTACTGAGGGAATGGGAGTCACCCCCAGTGGGGAAAGAGCCAGGGCTGGAATTGTCCTGCTTGGTGAGAGCTCAGCCTGATCCCAAAGAGCTGCTCTGGGTCTGTTCCCATGTCCAGCTCTGGCTGCCCTTGGACAGGCTGTTGGATGTCCTCCTCTTGCCCTTGCGAGTCTGTCGGGACCCAGGGTGATGCTGTTGGCTCAGGCAGTGGGAGCCTGCGTTGCTGGAGCAGTGCAACATTCCCGTTTCTCCCTTTCTATCCTGGTATTTGCACTTCTGGCTTCTGGTCCCCCTTTGGATGTTCTGCTCGTTAGAGGGAACAGATCCGAGCTGGAACTGGAACATGGGGAGGGGGGGCTGATGGGAGAAGGTGGTGTGAGGTGCCACACTGTGACTGGGATAGCCTGGATGTGTTATCCTGTGTGTTATCCTGTGTGTTATCCCATGTGTTATCCCATGTGTTATCCTGTGTTATCCCATGTGTCATCCCGTGTGTTATCCCATGTTATCCCATTTGTTACACTGTGTTATCCCATGTCATCCCGTGTGTTATCCCATGTGCCAGTTGTCCAGCACACCCTGTGTGGTATCAGGCTGTAAAGTGTGGGATTTGAGGGAAACCCTCTTTTTGGAGCCTCTGGTTCTCCACGTTCTCCCATCTGGAGATGTCCCGTCCCAGCCCTTCCTGGATCCCACGGGATCCTCTGGGCTTTGGTGGAGCGGTGCCACTTTGCAGCAGCCTGGAATGCCATCCCCCATCCCTCTCTGCCCTGTTTTGGGCAAACAGGGGTTTTTAGGGAGCAATCTGCTGCTGGAAGCAGCTCCGGGGGCCGGAATCGCTTGCTGGAAGCTCACAGGCTGTGCTCAGAGCCGAGCTGGGAATGAGCAGAGAGCGGAGGGTGCACATGTTTGCAGGGAAAGAAAGGGGAGAGCTGGCAGGGGGAGGGATGAAAGCAGCATATGTCTGATGGGGTAAGTGGAGAAATGCGGGCCAGATGGCTGCGGGGACGGAGAACCAGTGGATAATTCCCGAAGTCTCTGCTCTCCAGAGCAAGATTAGGGCACTTGCAATCTCTTCCTCCCGCCTCAATTTGCCTCCCGTGTTGGCTTTGATGCTGCTTGTGACCTCCAGGGATTTGGGGAGTTGTTATCCGGGGTGTGAACGCTGAGCATCGCTCAGGGAGTGGCGAGTGGTTTGTAGGGATGGCTCTTCCAGCCCAGGGAAGTGGGGATTTGGAAGGGTCCCCATCCCGTGGGGTTACAGGAGCTGAACGGGAACTCAGAGAGGTCCTGGGAGAGGCTGCTCATGGATTTATGGAATCCCAGAGTGGTTGGGTTGGAAGGGACCTTAAAGCCCATCCAGTTCCATAGGCAGGGACAACTTCCACCATCCCAAAGTGCTCCAAGCCCCATCCAGCCTGGCCTTGGGCACTCCCAGGGATCCAGGGGCAGCCACAGCTTCTCTGGGAATTCCATCCCAGCCCCTCCCCAACCTCCCAGGGAACAATTCCTTTCCAATATCCCATCCATCCCCACCCTATGTCAGTGTGACCCCATTCCCTGTGTCCTGTCCCTCCATCCCTTGTCCCAAGTCCCTCTCCAGCTCTCCTGGAGCCCCTTCTCTGGGGCTCTGAGGTCTCCCTGGAGCCTTCCCTTCTCCAGGCTGAAAAAAGTTTATTTCTGGTTTTTAGGAAACTAAAAATTGCAACTTTTACGTAAATTTTTATGATCTTTATGTAAAAAAAAACCCACCAAAAGTACCTGGTGTCCTTTGAGGGGAAAGGCAGGGTAGGAGGAGAAATTGCCATTCCTTCAAGCTGGAAATCTTAAATAATCCAAAGATCCAGGCTGCAGGTTTATAAGTTGTTTTCTTTCCTTGTACAACGAGAGGGAGAAAAAATAAACTTGTGTATGAACCCTGTTGCAAGGAAATGAATTGCAAATAAGAAAAACAAATTCAAGTTAATTCCTCTTTTCCGAGCACAGCTCCATTCAGTGTTTTGGGAGTTGGGGGATTTAGGGATCTGGAGATATCGTCAGTGTTTTTGGGTAACAAGTACAAACTGTAGCAGCTTTTAAGGCTTCAGAAGCTGTTTCTGATTAGGATCTTTTCTTTTGACAACTTTTTTTTTCTTTTCAGGAAAAAAAAAGGGGAGGGGAGGAAAGGGCTTTTTGTAACACAGTTGGGTTAGAGATGAGGGAAAATCTGTTTGAAATATGCAGGGACCTGAAAGCAAATCTTGAGTGAATAATAAGTTTAACTGACCTTAAAATATCCCATTGCCATGAGGGATTTCAGAGTAATACTTCAAATGGATTTTTGATGAGGCTCTGCAGGCTGTGGGGAATTGAATATTTTTACCCAACACGTTTTCTGATCTAAATTTTCACAATAACTGGGGGAAAAAAAAAACTATTTGGGAATGCCTAAAGAAGGTTTGGGGTTGTGATGTTTTACTTTAAAGCTGCTACCGTGCAGGGAAAAACCAATTTACTGTGAGGTCACTTTTGAGAATTACCTTTATTCCCCAACATTAAATTTGATCCTGGAGCAGAATTCCTGGCTGCCATATGGCGTTCTCGGCATTCCTGATGGCATGGTGGGATCCAGCATTACCCACGGGCACAGTGTGTGTGTCCTGAGCTGGCAGCAGCCCCGGGGCTCTGGTGGCACCCTGGTGTGGTGTCACTGTCCCCAGGATTCCTGGGATCCCAGCAGACAGCCCAGGCTGGTGGGAGAAGCCTCAAATCCCAGGCCAGTCCATCCCTGTGGTCACTTGTCCTTCAAACAGAAGCCAGAGGCTGTCCTGCTGCCTGTCCATCTGTCCGTCCCTCCCAGGGGACAGCTCCATCCCAAAGGACAGAGGGATGTCCCATGTCCCCAGGGGTGCAGGGCTCTGCCAAGGGCTCTGTTCCTTCCCTCCATCCTGGAGCACAAAGTGACACTGTCTCTTGTCCCGAGTGCCGAGCCTCAAGCTGTGCCAGGGGAGGTTTAGGTGGGATAATAATGGAATTGTGGAATTACAGAAATTTTTTTCATGGCAAGGGCTGCCCAGGCCTGGCATAGCTGCGCAGGGCAGGGGTGGGGGCACCATCCCTGGAGGGACTGAGAAGCTGTGTGGCTGTGGCACTTGGGGACACGGGGCAGGGTGGCTCTGGCAGTGCCAGGGGATGGTTGGATCGATTTCAGGGGGCTTTTCCACCCTCACCAATTCCATGATTCCAGTTAATGCTCTGCCCCGTCCCCTCTGATCCCGAGGCTTTCCTGGATCGATCCCTTCAGAGCTGCATTCCCCTGGCCTCCACCTCCCTTCCCTTTGCTGCCACCAGCCCAGGAATGGGGACAGCAGAGCCCAAAACAGGGGATTGAGGGGACAATCCCAGCAGGTGCCGTGTCCCCATCCCCAGGGATGAGGACAGGAGATGTCCCACGGGTGAGGGGCTGTGCTGGCTGCCCTCAGAGGAGGGGGAGCTTTGGGAAATGCCCCTGCCAGCCCTGAGTGTCCCCTCTGTGGGATTCCAGCAGTGAACAGGCTCTCAGTGTCCTCCCTGCCTTCCCGAGCAGCCGGAGCTCGCGGCGTGGCGCCGGGGCAGGAACGCCTCTTGGCCTCCCGCCGCTCCCAGAGCTCCACACAGCCCCGGATTTTCCCTCCCTTGCATTCGAAAAGGGGGAAAAAAGGAAAATTGTGGTTTTGCAGCAGCTGCCGGGGAGGTGGGCTGGGAAGACGCCTCCTCCTTGCATCCCAGGGACACAGAGCACACGAGGGTCCTGTTTGGGTACTGCCTTGGTGTCCTGCAGAATGGATGATCCCAAAGAACTGTGGGATCATCGCCGTGCTCCTGCTGGATGGGGTTGGAATAATGAATTGTGGAATCATGAAATGGGCCAGGCTGGAAGGGACCTCAAAGCCCACCCAGTGCAACCCCTGCTGTGTGCAGGGACACCTTCCACTGTCCCAGGGTACTCCAAGCCCCATCCAACCTGGCCTTGGACATTCCCAGGGATCCAGGGGCATCCACAGGAAGCCTCTGCTGCCCCTGGGTGTTTTGGGAGGTGTTTTCAGCCTCCCAAACTCAGCTGCTACTCCTGAGTCCGTGGCTGTGGGGTCCAGGGTTTCTCCTCACCAGTGGCTGTTCCCGAAGCTGCTGCAGCCTTGATGATTCCAGTCCTTTAAACCCCTTGGATTCACTGAGGTTGGAAAAGCCCTCTGAGATCAGAGTCCAACCTTTCCCCCAGCACTGCCAGACCTACCACCCATGTCCCCAAGTGCCACATCCACAGTGCTTTTCAATCCCTGCAGGGATGGGCACTCCACCCCTGCCCTGGAGTTTTCCTGCTGCAGCCTGTCAGGCTGGTTCCAGCCCTGCTGTGGCCTTGGCTCCCTCCTTGCTCAGGCTCTGCTGCCCAAAGTGGCTGCCCAGGGATGCTGGGATCGATGATCCCGTCAGGCCATGGGCTCCCATCCATCATCCCTCTGCTCATCCATCAGCACCACAGCCTGAAGTGTCCGGTTAAGGATGGAGATGAGGAATGGGTTCAGTCTCCTGGCTGCTGCAATTGCTGGAATTTTGGCTCACCAAACCCCTCCCAATGCTGCAGAAATAGGAAAGCTGAGTGCCCACAGTGCTGTGCTGGGCTCAGGGGGAATAAAGAGCCCGTGGGAACAGGGATTTGCCCGATGCCGGGTTGTTTTCCTCATTGGGAAGAGCTCACACTGTGAGGCTGGGATGGGCTGGACACTTCCTTGTTGTTTTCCCCATGGAAAAGGTAGAGTGGGGACAAACCAGCAGAGTGGGGACAAACCAGCAGAGTCCCTGGAGCCTGGTGCTTCCCTGGCATGTGGGTCAGGATGTGGGATGGATATCTGATGGCCAGGACCTGGCTGAGTCCGGCCCCTGGCTCCGGAGAGGATTCTCCTGCTCAGGAAAAGGCTGTGCCTGGTGCGGGGTCAGGGACACCCCAAAGGGCTCTGCCTGGGGGCTGCTTTTGGGAAGGGCTTTGGGGTCTTTCCATCTTCTCCAGAGGAGATTCAGGTTCAATTTCTCCTCCCTCCACAGCACAGACCCTGGGTGCTGAGTGGGAACTGGTGTGGACTGGACTGATGCGGCTGCTGGCTCTGGGCTGTGCTGCAGTTGCCTCTCCCAGAGCTGTGGGCAGTGGTTGGGGTTCTGGCCACCACTCAGCTGCAGCTCTCCGTGGAAACGTGCAAAATTCCTATTTTTGATCCTTGTCCTCCATGGAATCCATCCGGAATGGGCCGGTGGGATCTGACGTGGCTGGGGAAGAGGGGCAGACAGCTGGACAGACAGACAGACAGAGCGTGTGATTGCTCCAGCCGCATTTCCTTAGGAAACCAGACTAAAAATATGCAAAATCCAGTTCTTCCCCACAAATAGCTCCAGTTGCCACAAACTGAAGCTTTTCCAGTGAAAAAAGTGTTTTGTTAGAGAATTCCCGGTTGTTCCCTCTGGAGGGAGGGAGGGAGGGAGGGAGCAGTGACAGGATGGGTGGAACCCCCCACCTCCATCACCTGGGGCTCACCCAGGGCTTGGGAAGCTGGAGAAGCCTCAGGATCATGGAATCCCAGAGTGGTTTGGGTTGGAAGGGACCTTGAAACCCATCCAGTGCCACCCCCTGCCATGGGCAGGGACACCTTCCACTGTCTCAGATGCTCCCAAGTCATGTGCAACCTCTCCTGGGACATTCCTGAGCCTTCCCAATGCTCCACAACCCCTTATTGCATGGCTAGAGAAAGGCTTTCCTCTTTTTTTTTTTTTTTTTTGCAGCAAAGTGCGTAATTCACCCCCCAGTGGGGCATTTCCTTCACCTGGGGACCAGCTGAGGCACGAAGGGAGGGGAAGGGGACTCCCAGCAGCATCCCCAGCATTCCCAGTCGTGTCCAGGATTTCTGAGGCTTCCCCCTCATCTGTAGGGGAAGCAGTTGTGGGGTCCTGTGTGGGGCTGTGCACACACACAGAAGGGACTGAACAGGTTGGTGGAGACAAAAACCATTTGGCAGCTGCTCCGTGCTGGGGTTCCTCTCCCAATTCCCTTCTCCTGGCTCCCGCCACCGGATGGGATGGCACAGAGAAGTTTGGGGATGGCAGCTCCCATCTCTGCCATGCTGCAAGCAAAGTTCCTCGCCAGGAAACAAGGTTTTTTTCTGATAGTAAAAAAAAAAAAAAAAGAGCTAAATTTGTTTCCCATCTTCCCCCAGGCTGGATTACAAATTTGACACAGATGGGGAATCTTTGTTGTTTCTGTGGAAAACTGGATGCATTTTCCATCCCAACAAGAGCAGCATGACAGCGTCAGAGCCGAGACAAACAGCAAAAAAAGCCAGTTCTGGGTTTTTGGAGGAGCAGGGACAGATGAGCTCCTCCAGCCAGAGTCACCCCGAGCTGGGACACACGTGGGGTGTGTTTGTGGAGAGCCAGAAGCTGCTCTGGGGGGACACAAGAGCTGAGTGTGGAGATGGTGACCAGGACAGGGGGTTCAGGCTGGAATTCTCCCTGTGAGCCCCCAAAGTCAGGGAGGAGGCTCTGAGCTGTGACCTGGGACGGAGGGGTTTGGCTGATGGGGGGGACAAGGGGATGCCTTGTTCTCACCTGGGGACTCAGAACCTCTCTCCCCTGAGCTGTGGCTGTGGCTGCTCTGCCCTACTCAGCCTGGAAAGGTAGCGGGGAGGGCTGGGCACTGCTGGCTCTGTCCCTGCATCCTCGCAGGTGGCTCTCTCAGGGGGTCAGGGTAACTGGCACCTTCTGGGGGGTTAACCTGGGGCTCTGCCAAGCTGCTGCCCGCTCCAGGCCATCGGGTTCCTGCCAGAGCCAGGCAGCAGCAGCCTCTCCATCACCTGCCCGAGCTGTCAAAGGCATTACAGAGCAGCACTGGGAAAATGGGAATGCCTGGATCCCCCGTGCCCCGTGAGCAGGGCTCTGCCTCTGCTGCCTCAGCACATTGCAGCCCCCCCTGCCCGGGTGCAGCTGGGGCATGGCTGTGCCCCGTGTCCCCCCTGTCCTGCCCTGTCCCACAGCTGAGTGCTCACCAGGGGCTCGGGGACATCTGCCCCAGCCCCACAGCCCCGCTGAGGGTCCCTGTGCCCGCCAAGAGCTGGGGCTGCAGATGATGCCACGGGGGTTTGTGTGAACTCAGGGAATTGCTCCAGTTTGGAGCTTTGCCTCCCTCGGCCAAACCCCACAGCTCTGGTATCGCTTTGGGATGTTCCTGGAGCTGCTGCTGGTCCAGCCCCACGTGGTGAGGGCACTGCTGGCTCTGTCCCCCCTCCTGTACCCCCAGGGCACCTCCTGCTCAGGCCCTGTTCCTGGGTGCCTGGCACTGCAGGTTTTTGGTGCTGGGGGGCACAGGGTGTCCCCAAAGTCGGGATGCTCTGGGCAGGATGAAATGGAGGGAGGGACAACTGACGGGATCAGCTCTCCAGAGGGGTGGTGGTGAGGGGGATCCCCTTCAGGGGGTGATTGAGGTGCACAGTCACTGCTGATCTCAGTGTTCCCAAACTCCTTTGTGGCTCTGGCCAGGAGAGTTTAAAACCATCCCTGGAAACAGCGCTGAGGGATGCCCACGGCTCCGCTGCCAACCTCAGCCCTGGCTGCAGCTCATGAGCGAGGGCTGCTCTGTGTTTGCTGAGGTAGAAACGAGGTTTGGAAGCCTCTCAGAACAACTCGTGGTTGGCTTGAAGCTGAAGTTTCAAGTGGGATTTCAAGCAGGCCTCGGTGCTTGTTCAGCAGAGCAGAGCCAGACTGGGAAAGGGCTTCTGCAGAAGCCTCCATGGGATGAAGGCATGGATCACACGGGGCTGGAGGAGCTGCTCAGAGGGCAGGGATGGGCTCACGCCTCGCTCAGAGCATCTTTGATTCCTCAGCATCAGATCCAGGATGATGAATTCCTCCCCAACATCTGAACCTCGGTGATGCCAGCGGGACCTGGTGGCCCTGGCACGTGGCATCCAAGCCCGGGAAGCACAAAGTGCCTGTTTTTGTGCATTTGAAAGAGGAGAAACTGGATAAATGACTTGAAAATGTTGGAATGAGTTAGGCATCATGAGCAAGGGATCTTTCCTTTTCCCTGAAAGCTGCTGGGGAGCCCCTTCTTCATCCCTCTGGCTGTGCAGGAGGAGGGTGAGGAGCGGGAGGAAGAGCTCTCTGCAGGGGACAGCCAGCCCTGCCCGAGGGGACAGCCAGGGGACAGCCAGCCCTGCCGGAGGGGACAGCCAGCCCTGCCTGCGGTGGCCTTGAGCCATCTGGAGAGCCCGGCAGCCCCTTCCCCGTGGCTCTGCGAGGGTCCGGGCTTGGCGGCGGGGCCACCCCATACAGAGATCAAATAAACACAAATACCCTGAAATTATTCATGGCTCCGGGGACTTGTCTGATGCCCCGTCAGCAGCTGCGGATCAGATCAGGGCAGCTGTCAATTGGCCGGCAGCGGGAGGGGCTGGCTCTGGCAGACATGTGTGGATTCCTCCTCCTTTCCTTCCTTCCTCCTTCCCGGGCTCCCGCTGCTCCCGCACCTGCGGCGGGGCTGGGACCAGGATGGCATGGTGGGCAGGAATTCGGGGGGTGCCCATGGCCTGCACCCCAGGATCGGGGCGAGGAGAGATCCCAGGGACCCACCACTACACAGGGGTGCAGGTCCCGCCACCTGCACTGTGCCCTGGTTAATTGGGCTGGGCTAATTAGCGGAGAGCTCGTGGCTCAGGGAGCTCCGTCTGTGAGTTGGGACTGCCCGCAGCCACCGTCCCGCGGGATGTGGCAGCGAGGGGATGGATGCACTTGGAATGGCAGTGACAGGACGAGGGGGAATGGCTTCACAGGGACAGGCAGGGATGGATGGGATATTTGAAATAAATCCTTCCCTGGGAGGGTGGGGAGGCCCTGGCACTGGGTGCCCAGAGAGGCTGTGGCTGCTCCTGGATCCCTGGAAGTGTCCAAGACCAGGTTGGACAGGGCTTGGAGCACCCTGGGATAGTGGAAGGTGTCCCTGTCCATGGCAGGTGGAAATTGGGTGAATCTGAAGGTCTTTTCCTTTCCCTTTTCCTCAACCAAGCATCAGGAAGGGGAAGGATTGCTGTTTCTGCTGTAACTTCAAACCTGAAAACCCCCATGATTTTTGTGACCTTTTTATGCCTTTCCTGTGCTCTCCTCCATCAAGGTGGGCAATCAGGCAGTTCCAGCCCATCGCTGAGAGGGGATAATTTAGTGAGAACTAATGACTGAATTTTTTAAAATTTGTGATTGAAAACAAGGACTTTAGACACACTTAGAGTGGTCTCAGGGATTTTTTCTGGTTTTTTTTTGTTTTGTTTGTTTTTTTTTAAACTTGGGAACTCGGGTCCCCTTCCCTCCCCAGCAGCTCCAAGAGCAATTTTCCTCATTTATTGGCACTCCCAAGGATCCCAGTTACCAGGGGGATAAAATCTGTCACCAGTGTCTGTATCCCAGGTTCAGAGGAGGGTAATTTGTGTTTCCCCCTGCTCAGACAGCAGGTCAGGTCATAAAGCACCAGATCCACGGGGAGGGGAGATGGTGTTTAAAGGCTGCCTGTGCTGAAAGGTGCAATAATCCGCCGGATTACTTTCCGGGGGAGCTGCAGGGAAATTTACTGCCTTGGAAAGGGATTATCCCAGCGCCGCTGCCAGAGGATTTCTTCCCTTTCTTCCCTAAGAGGAAGGAAGCTTTTCATTGAATTCCTGCTGCTCGAGCCGCGGGAGCTGCTCCCCCCACCAGGCACCGCAGCTCTCACAGTTTGGAAGGGAAGAACTCATCCCGGACATGCCAGGTTTTAGGTTTTATCCCGATCTCCCCTCTCAGGTGGCAGAGGGGAACTGGAGCCCGGGTTGGAATTGGGATGGAGTTTGCAGCGCCTTCAGTGCGCAGACGGTGCTGAGTTGCTGGAATTGTCGGGTTTGCTCCAGAGGGATGAACGGGAGGAGGAATAAGCAAAAAGGATAAAAAGGAGGACGAATAAACAGGAGGGATAAACAGGAAGAGAAATAAACAGGAGGAGGAGGAATAAATCCGCCCCGGTGCAGCTCCAGCAGAATCTCCCCAAGCTCCAGGTGCAGGAACAACTTTTGCACCGGGAGCCACGAGGACTCCAGCCCCGAGCATCCCCTCCTGCCACCGGGCACCAAACCCAAACGCTCCATCCCCCATCCCACGCAGAGAATGGAGCTGGAGCAGCTTCCCAGGCTGAGCTCAGGGCCACTCCTGCTCCGAGTTCCCAAGTCCTTCAGCAGTGCCCCCCCCTCGGGGCCGGGGCTTGGCGGGGGCGTTCGGGGGGGTTGGTTTTGTTTGATTTCCTTCCCCTGGAAGGCGGGGAGGGGGGGCCGGGGCAGCCAAGCCCTTTAATTGTGTGCAATGAAGGCTGACAGTGCCGAGCGCAGCCTTTAAAAGGGGTACTGAACCTTTAATTCCTGAATAAATCATCTCCAGTCTGTTGCTCCTTCATCTGCAAGCTGTTTGAGCGGGATGCACGGGCACTGCTGGGAAGGGTCATTTGGAGATCAGAGCCCTCGAGTGACCCGGGTCACAGGCAAGACACCTGCCACGGGCTGTCCCCTCGCCCCCGGGCCGGGCAATCAAAGGGACGCTGGGGAGCCGGCCGGGAAAACCGATTTCTAATTGCTGCCACGCAGAGAGAGAGGGGCTTCATTCCAGAGGGGTGGAGAGCTGGAGTGCCCCGGTGTCCCTGTCCTCACTGGAAACCAGCCCCAGGCCAGTGTCCCACCAGGGCTGGGCACGTGCCAGCCCCCGCTTGCTGAAGGGTTTTTTGGGCATTCATAGAGCTGTTCTGTTTCCCACTGTTTTCAGCTGCTTTTTCACTCACAGTTACCCGAACTCCATCGGGGAGGAGTCCAGGGGGCTCTTTTTGGTCTCCATCAGGGAGAGATCCAGCGGTGCTGGCTGCGAGGGGTCCCTGGCACTGTCACTGGGATGCTCAGCCGGCATTTTTGGGGTGACCCCATATATTGTAACTGCTCCACGGTGGAGAAGGGTGAGGAGGGGCCATCTCCAAACCCCATTAGGAGACCCAAGAGCCTCTTCTCCAGCACAGGGAAGGAGCTGTGCCCTGATTAAGGCTGATTCTCGCTCTCCATAATCCCATGCATCCACCAGAGCCCTTTCACCCTAACGACCCGGCTGGAATAACCATGCAAGGAAAACACTTTCCATGGCCTGGAGCTGCCTGTAATTTCAGTCTCTGGCCATCCACATGGGCAGGATGGCAATGGAAATGCGATGGAAATGCCAGATTGGGGGGCTGGGGGGGGACACGGCCTTTTCCTCACCTTCCTACCAGGAAACTTGGAATACCAAAGAGTCTGGGAGACTCTATAGATGGGAAAAGCAGCCACGTTTCCCAGCGGCCCCGGTTCTTGTGGGGGTTAATAACTGGGTGTCGGGTGACTGCTGAAAGCAGCCGCGCCATTAGAAATGCAAATGCTGGCTGCAGCTTCTCCCCTTTCCCTCACTCCACGTCTCCCAGATTTTGATGCCACGTCAAACACAAACCTGCTGCTCTCCCGGCCCTTCCCAGAGCCCCCCGCAGACCCCACTGCTGACTCCCCCCTGCTCTGCGGCCCCGCAGGTGGGGGAACCCTTCGAGGAGGGTCTGGGGGCTCAGACCCTCTCGGGACCGGCGGTGCCACAATCCATCGCATTTTCCTCCTCCGAGCCTCTTTATCCATTTGAATCCCAGCCCAGGGACCGCGTCCGCAGTGGTCGGGATGTGTGGGAGTTAGCTCTGGGGTTACTTTGAGGTGGAGCAGTGGAGTACCCCCATCGCCGTGGCGTGGGCTTTGCTCAAGTGGGGCTCCGGGGCAGGAGGAAGCCCCTGGGACCGCTCCAGCTGGGAGCGCGACCCGCCAAATACCTCGCTCGCTCTGTTTTTCATGTATCATAATCGTATAATAGAGCAAAAGTTGGCAGAGGGGTGTGCAAAGGAGCATTTAATAAATTATTCTGCTCTAGTGGTTGTTAATTTGACGTGAATCTCTCGCTAGCCCGTGGTGGAGCCCAGGGCTTGGCTCCCCTTCCAGGCGCATCACAGGCTTGTTCACTGCCATCAACATTAGCATATTCAGGTCTCCCTGAGCGTAAGCTAAAGCCTTAAGATTAGCTCCGTGCCAGCCTGATTGGTGACGCCAGCGGTCTCGTCATTGGAAATGCACATTTTGAATTGGTGAAGAATCAAAAATGAATGGAGGCAGCTCTGGGGATGGAGGGCATGGGAGCGCTGCGGGGGGCTCTGGCGGCCTCGGGGGGCACTGGCAGGACCTGCTGGGGAAGGACAGGGGGAATCGCCGGCGCGGGGTAATTCTAGGTGGAGTAATAGGATAAAGGAACTGGGCTTAATTTGGTACCCGGAGTCGGGCTGTGGGGAGTTCATCGTTTCCCAGTCAATCCTTACCTCAGCGCTAGCCGGCCGTGCCCCGCGCTTGATTCAACAGAATGCCCGGCGATTCCTCCGGAACGATGAAGCATTGGAGAGAGGGACCTGGCAATGTAGGGGTAATCGCGGCTGCCCTCCCCCTTTTTTGGGGACATACGTGGGACTCATGCTCAGCGTCCTAACCCATGGCTGCCGAGGAGCTCCTTGGCAGACCGGGAGCAGGGAACACCGGGGCTGCTATCTGCCCTCTCCCGACATTTCCGCTCCACACCGACCCTTCCCCCCCTACTTTATTCCCGCAGCACAAGGTGCTGCTATTTTTGAGCTTGTGCCTGGAAGGAAAAGGCGCTTTAATTCTCACGGGAGGTTTCCAAGCGGTTCCAGTTTAACAACTTAGAGCCGCCGTGGGGCCACAAAGGCAGCCTTGTCCCGGGCTCGATAAGCCCGAGGGACGATTCATATTTGCAGATCCGGGTGGTACCGGGTGTTCTGCCGCCAGAGGATAAATCTGTCCCGAGCCTTGGCCCCCTCTCCGGTTCCAAACTATTTTACATTTACACAAAAACCTGGTTCTGTCCCGCGAGCGAGCCCCTGTCACCCTGCCCGCGTGGGGGGTGTCCCTGGAAGCTGCGAGGGTGTCCCCTGCCCCAGCTGGGGCGGGCGAGCAGGGCGCGGACACCGCGCTAAGCTGCGCTAGGTTTTGTCCCCTAGCATCCCTACGCCATCATCATGCGCCTTGACAGAGTCACTTTCTGTGCCCTGCAGAAAGCTCTCAACCATGTCCCCCTCCCAGAAATCCCTTCCTTCACCCTTTTTCCGGCTTTTTTTTTTTTTTTTTTTTTTTTTTTGTCAGGCTCAACTTTAAAAATATGATGAAGGGATCCTCCCCTGTTTTCCCTTTTGTGAGACGGAACCGGCAGCCCGACAGCACCACACTTTGTGGTGAATCTGGGATTTTGGGATTTCCATCAACCCCAGCATGCGGACCGATACAAAACTCGCCTGCTCCACGAGAGATTGTAGAAGCCTGCTGCCCTGTTGGCTGAATAAGTTAATTCCTTCCTGAGCTGGGCTGTGGTATAACCAGATTCGGCTGAGACTTAATTATCTCCTGAAGTCTCACTGATCTCTGAACCCGGGCTGAGGAGTTTCTCGAAAATACAAACACGAACAATTAACCGAGGAAGTTA
Organism: Malurus cyaneus samueli; assembly: GCA_009741485.1. Classification (NCBI taxonomy): domain Eukaryota; kingdom Metazoa; phylum Chordata; class Aves; order Passeriformes; family Maluridae; genus Malurus; species Malurus cyaneus. The sequence continues at coordinate 9,459,280 of CM019227.1, read as the reverse complement.
GTTGGCCGTTTTTGAAAGTCTGCTGGATTCCGCCTCTGCCTGTAATCACTATTAACGCTCTGCTTATCATCAAATCTGCTGAAAATTTATGTTTTCTAACCGAAAGCATTCAATCCGAATACCACATAGAAATCCACTACCTCTCAACCATTGTTTATAAAAAACGAAAAT
>CM019227.1:9391239-9452690 GCA_009741485.1 Malurus cyaneus samueli | reverse complement strand
TTTCGTTATCCATTGAATCCCAGCCAGGACCGCGTCCGCAGTGGTCGGATGGTGGGAGAGCTCTGGGGTGCTTTGTGTGGGCTGGAGACCCCCCAGTCGCGGTCGGGGGCTGTTGCTCAGTGGGGCTCCTGGGGGGCAGGAGGAGCCCCTGGGGACGCTCCAGCTGGGAGCGCGACCCGCCAAACCTCCTCGCTGTTTCATGTATCAAACCGTAATTAGGAGCAAAGGGCAGAGGGGTGCAAAGGAGCATTAATAAATTATCTGCCTGGTTGTTAATTGACGTGTCTCAGTCAGCCCGTGGTGGAGCCCAGGGCTTGGCTCCCCTTCCAGGCGCATCACAGGCTTGTTACTGCCATCATTAGCATATTCAGGTCTCCCTGCTTAAAGCCAATTAGCTCCCGGCCAGGCCTGATTGGGACGCCACGGCCTCATTTGCACATTTTTGAATTGGTGAAAGAATCAAAAATAATGGAGGCAGCTCGGGGATGGGGAGCGCTGGGGGGGCTCTGGCGGCTGGGGGGCACTGGCAGGACCTGCTGGGGAAGGACAGGGGGAATCGCGCGGTAATTAGGAGTAAAAAGGAACATGGGCTAATTTGGTCCCGGGCGGCTTGGGAGTTCATCCTTCCCAGTTCATCCTTCCCAGCGCAGCCGGCCGTGCCCCGCGCTTATTCAACAGATGCCCGGCGATTCCTCCGGGAACAAGAGGTCATGGAGAGGCCTGGCATGGGGGTAACCGCGGCTGCCCTCCCCCTTTTTTGGGGCATCGGGGCTCTGCCACGTCCCCAGCGCCGGGAGCTCCTTGGCAGAGCCGGGAGCAGGGACACGGGGCTGCATCTGCCCCTCCCGACATTCCGCCCCCCTCTCCGCCTTCCCCCACCTTTTTCCCCGCAAAGTGCTGCTATTTGAGCTGCCTGGAAGGAAAAGGCCGCTATCTCCGAGTTTCCAGAGCCGGTTCCAGTTTAACAACTTGAGAGCCGCCGTGGGGCCACAAAGGCAGCCTTGTCCCGGGCTCAGATAAGCCCGAGGGACGATTCATATGCAGATCCGGGTGGTACCGGGTGTCTGCCGCCAGAGGATAAATCTGTCCCGAGCCTTGGCCCCCTCTCCCGGTTCCAAACTATTTTACATTTACACAAAAACGGTTCTGTCCCCGAGCGAGCCCCTGTCACCCTGCCCGCGGGGGGGTGTCCCCTGGAGCTGCGGGGTGTCCCCTGCCCGCGCTGGGGCGGGCGAGCGGGGCGGGCACCGCGCTAAGCTGCGCTGGTTTTGTCCCCAGCATCCCACGGCCCATCTCAGCGCCTTGACAGAGTCACTTTCTGTGCCCTGCAGAAAGCTCTCAACCATGTCCCCCTCCCGCAGAAATCCCTTCCTGTCACTCCTTTTGTCCGGGCTTTTTTTTTTTTTTTTTTTTTTTTTTTTTTTTTGTCAGGGCTCCTTTTTAAAAAATAGTGATGGAGAGGGGATTCCCCCTTTTTTCTCCTTTTGGTGATGACACAGAACCTGGCAGCCCTGACCCGATGGCACCCATCACTTGTGGTTGATCTGGGATTTTGGGATGTCCCATCAAGCTCCCAGCATGGGCTGGACCTGTATCAGTGCAAAAGCTTCTGCCTGGCTTTCCAGCGGAGATGAATTGTAGGCAGAGCCTGTCCTGCTCTCCTGGTTTGGGCTGGGATAGAGTTAATTTTCTTCCTGGAGCTGCCATGGGAGATAACTCAGGGATGTTTTGGGCTGGAGACTTATTTATCTCCTGAGAGTGCATCCCCTGATCTCTGAGCCCGGTGCTGGGAGGAGTTCTTCTCCGAAAATCATCAGGAATCACGAACCAATTAACTCTGGAAAGTTACGTTGGCCCTGTTTTTGAAGTCTGCTTTGATTCCTGGCCTGCTGTGCCTGTTAATCACTATTTAATGCTGCTTTCTGCGTTTTTATCATCATTTTATCTGCTGTAATTTATTGTGTGTTTCTTAACCGAGGAAGCATTTTCATGTGCTGAATGTCTCCACATAGGAAATCCCATCTGTGACGCCTCTCAAGTGCCAGTTGTTTTATTAATTAAAAACGAAAATGTATCAGCTTAATAGAGAGGTAAAAGGGTTTTATCCCTCCTCCCGGGCACAGTTTCCTCTCCAAATCCCAATTCCTTCCAAGGCTTCCCCACTGCCGTGTCCTGTACCTGCAGGCACTGCTGGGCATTCCCACGGTGCTCTTTTAAGGTCAATAAGAATTAACTGTAAATTTAATTAAAGTTCCTAATGTTTGTGCTAAAGGGGAGCATAACAAAGCCTCCTCTGCTCTTTGCCAGTTGAAGCCAGATCTGGAGGGAGCTGGGTGTTATCAATAATTAACCGGGGTAATTTAGGGCAAGTATTAGGGAGTTAATGAAAATGTGAAGTGTGTAATTATCGCAAGTGGCTGGGCTGCTGAGGAAGGGAAGGTGCTGAGCAATTAATGCTGGGAGGCTGCTGCTCCCCACAGGGTCCCGGGGTGTCCCTGGCATGGGGCAGTTCTGGGATTGAAGGTCCCTGCACCCCAGCACAGGGAGCTGGCAGTCCCTGACCAACACGGGCTTTCATTAAAATTTCTGTTAATTATATTGTAATTAAGCTGTGGATGGTATGGTTGGCGTTAATTAAATGAAGTGCAGCTCCCCCGTGCTGAGGAGCCCTGGGATGGGTGCAGGGAAGGTGCTGGGATGCTGCTGCGGTCAGTGGAGTCCCGGGGGTGTCTCTGCCCTACCAACCCCTTAGGGACAGNACCCCTTAGGGACAGTTGTGGCTCTGTGGGCTCAGACTGACCCTCGATGTCCCTCTGCAGACAGGAACAGTGGGGTAAGAGAGGTTTTCCTGAGGGGTTGTGCCTGCCCCGTCCCTGGAAGTGTCCCAGGCCAGGCTGAGGTTTAATGGGAGCTCCCAAGGGTCTCCCATCACATCATCCCTAATTTTTGCTGTTGACAATAAACAATTTATTAACAATTAATAATAAAACATATACTACTAATAAAACATTTATTAATAATAAACAATATATTGCCCCTAGTTTAGGCTCTGACCCCAGGTTTGCTGAGAGGGCTGGGGTCAGGTGAGGATGAGGATGAGGATGAGGATGAGGATGGAGATGGAGCCGCTCTGCTGTGCAGAAATCCCAGCAGCATCCAGGGAAACACTGCAGGGATGCCTCAGCGAGTTGCCAGGAGAAGCTGGTGAAGCAGCCTGGAAAACCCTGTGCCACTTCCTGAATGGAATTGAAGTTCAGGATGCTTGGCTGGCCAGGAAGCCCCAGCAGGAGCAGGGAGCTGTGCTCCTGGTGGATCTGGGGCTGTGCTGTTGGGATTTCCTTGGCTCTGGACGAGCACAGGGATGGGACAGGTTTGGGTCTAAGGGTCTAACCCTGGTTTGGGAAGATGCTTCCCAGCAGGGGCTCTGTCAGTCCGCGTCTCTGGTAAGCACTGTTATTTGGGGTGGGAGAGAAAAAGTGCAGGAAAGGATGGGAAAAGCATCCCTGGCTGCCCTGAGTGCTTGGATTCCTAAAGGGCATTCTTCTGGTGCCACACAGAGGGGCCGTGCTGCCAGGTGGGGACACCAGGGACAGGGAGTGGCTCTAGAAACGCTGGCACAGTGCAAAAATTAAAATAAAGTGGGGGAAGTCACAAGTGGCTTCTGCCTCTTGTTTGGGGGAGGGAGCTGTGGGGGCCCAGCACTGCTCGCAAATGCTTTTAATCAAGTGTTCTTTCCTGCGTCCAGGGGAAAAATCCCAGAAACCTCAAGCTTTTCCTGTTACATAAGGACCAGATGCTGCTGGGCAGGGCCCTGACTTCCCCCCAGCACAGCCCTGTCCCTGTCCCCACCCGCCATGGGGACCCGGCTCCCTGCCAGGCACAGCCCCAGAGCAGTGGGATGGGGATCCCAGAGGAGCTGTGGCTGTCCTGGATCCCTGGAAGTGACCAAAGCCAGGTTGGACAGGGCTTGGAGCCACTTGGGATGGTGGAAGGTGTCGCTGCACGTGGCAGGAGTGGCACTGGAGGGTCTGTGAGGTCCCTTCCCAAACCATTCCAGGATTTCACGGTTCTTCTTGCAGCTGGAAAAGGAGGATGTGGAGGGCAGTGGGACAGGTGCCTGCGCTGGTGGCAGGGGGACCCGGTTCTGTCGCATGGGGTGACGCTGGCTGGGTAATTTCTGCGGCAATTAATGCCTCATTAAAGCGCAGGAGGGAACAATCAGAGCAGTGAGTTTTACCCAGCACAATGGCTGGGCCCTCAGGGTTTTTCTGCCTTTCCTTTGCAAAGGAAACAGTCTTTTTCTGGCTTTAACTGCTCTCTGGCTGGAGGCAGAGGAGGAGGGAGCCTTGGTGGGCATCTCTGTGCTCGGGCATCACTCCCATGATGGGATTTTCCTCTGGAATCCCACAGGGCAAGCTGGAACCTTCAGGACTGGAAATCTGACTGGAGACTGAGATGAAAACCAGCCCTGTACCAAAACTGAGCCTGGGGTGGTGGAGAAAGGAGCAGGAGGGATTTCCAAGGGCTGTGGATGCTGCTGGGTGGGACAGAGGGACAGAAGGTTCCTTCCCAGGGACAGACTCTGGAGGAGACAAAAGGAATGCTGAGATGAGCATAGGGGCTCCTGGAAAGGATCCTGAAGAGAAGATGTCACACAGTGGGGTGTGACAAGGTGGGACAGGAGGGAGAGGAGAGAGATGGTTGTGGTTGGGAACCCCTGAGTGTTTCTGGCTGGGTTTTGGGCCTGTCCCTACCCATCATGGCCCCAGGTAGGGGCAGCTGGGCCCTGACTGTGTCCCTCTGTCCCACAGGAGCCTGATGCCACGGACCCTGGAAGGACAGATCACCATGGAGAAGACCCCCAGCTACTTTGTCACCAAGGAGGCCCCGCGGCGCATCTACAACATGTCCCGGGACACCAAGCTGATCGTGGTGGTGCGCAACCCGGTCACCAGGGCCATCTCAGACTACACACAGACCCTGTCCAAAAACCCCTCCATCCCCAGCTTCCAGGACCTGGCCTTCAAAAACCTCAGCACGGGCCTGATCGACACGAGCTGGAGCGCGGTGAGGATCGGGATCTACGCCAAGCACCTGGACAACTGGCTGCAGTACTTCCCGCTCTCCAAATTCCTCTTTGTCAGTGGGGAGAGGCTCGTCAGCGACCCTGCCGGGGAGATGGGCCGTGTCCAGGACTTCCTGGGCCTCCAGAGGGTGGTGACAGACAAACATTTCTATTTTAATGAGACCAAGGGCTTTCCCTGCCTGAAGAAGCCGGAGGGGGGAAGCAAACCCCGCTGCCTGGGGAAATCCAAGGGGCGGCCGCACCCCAAAATCGACGGGCAGGTGGTGCAGCGCCTGCGGGAGTTTTACAGACCCTTCAACATGAAGTTTTATCAGATGACAGGGCAGGATTTTGGGTGGGACTGAGCCATCCGCAGGGCACGATGCCAGGCTGGCACCTGGGCTGCCAGGACCGCTGTCCAGGGATGCCCGTGGCCACCCCACCAGCACCCTCCTCCCTTTGCTCTAATTTATATCGGACCTTTTCTGGCAAGAAACGGACTTTTCCCGAGTAGAGAGAAATATTTAAGAAATAAAACCACGGATGAGCCCTCTCCCGTCCCTGACCAGATTAAATATTCTTCCATATAAATCTTGCTAATCGATATTAACTGGGAGCACTCTGGGTGGCAGGGGGGAGCGTGTGTTGGTGTGCATGGGGGTGATGGATCCACCATCTGTAATAAAACCTTTGGAAACCGCTTGGCCTCTGGGGCAGGCAGCCAGTGGGGTTTTGCTAAATCAAGTTCTGGTGGTGCCACAGTTTGGGGCAGCAAACCCCAATCCCGGGAGATGCTTTGCAGACGGAAAAGAATCCGTAGGAATCTCCCAGTTGAGCAAAGCAATGAACAAAGCAAAATGAGCAAAGCAAAGCAGCGGTTTTGAAAAAATGCCAGGTCTGGGCCTAGGGGGAGTGAGTTGTGGATCACCTTCCCATGTTCCTGGAGTGTCCCAGCTGATGGAGCAGCGCCTTTCTAACCCTTAAGATGAAAATTCCCGCTTCTCCCGAATCTACCCAAACTCTGCCCCTTCAGGTCAATAATCTCAATAGTTTTTCCAATCTGCAGCCATCGAGGGTTATCACGGGAGGCTGCAGAAATTACTTTAATCTGCACTAAGTAGTTTTCCTTTAATTAAAGATGGGGAAAACATTTAATTAACCTCTAAGATCTTATTAGTGACTTGCATTTGTCTCTTTAATGAGCTAATTATGAGTTTTGAAGGGCCCTCAGGCCCTGCATTGTTTGCAAATATGCATTGGCCGTGGTTTCCCCAATCATGCAGCATCCCAAACCTGCATCCCAAAGCTGACCATGCTGCCGAGCTGCTGCTGCTTGGGTGTGACGAGGGAAGCAGGTACCATTTCTGGGATGTCCAATCGGCCCCATCCCTTTTCCTCCTAGCTCAGGGATGGTTTCCCACCCTCACCCGGTGCTTTAATCCGCACAGCTCTTCCCGCTCCCCCATCCCGGGTCCTGGCACATTCCCTTGTGCCCCTGGAGGTGATGTTTGTTTCCTGTCCCGTGCTCCGGGCTGCAGGTGAGGTTGGACACGTTCCTGTTCATTCCCGGGACAAGTGACATGTGCAGGGACAGGCTTCGTGTGATGTTGGGGTGAAATGCAAACAGCTGCCTGTTGCTGTGTGGGAGGGGCCGTGAAGGTGACCGTCCCTCGGGGCTTTATGACCGGCGTAAACCGGGACATTGTCACACAGAGGAGAGGAAACCAGGACGGGTTTCTGCTGGTTGAAATCCCAGAGCCCTCGGAGGGATGCAGCGTCGCTGGGATGGGCTCAACGCCCTGTCCCCAGTGCGGGATCCTCCCGGCCGTGTCCCCGCCAGGTCTGTGACCCCCGGCCACCAACCAACAGAGGTGGGATGGGCTCAACACCCTGTCCCCAGTGTCCCCCCCGGCCGTGTCCCCCGGGTCTGTGACCCCCGGCCACCGCCCCGCCGGGGGTGGGATGTCGGAGCGGCTGGAGCCCCTTGTCAGCCTCGCTGGCAGCTCCGCATGATGGACTGCGCTCTGCTTGTTTAGGTTTTGTTTCCAGCCACGACATTCGACCAAATTATTCTCCACGAAGGGCTTTAAAGTTTCCCAAGTGCCTGTGAAAGCCTGGAAACGCTGATAGTGATCCTATTTCTCAGCTGAGTGACTGCATTCAGCCCCAGCCATATTGATATGCAAAACGTTAAGGGTCCCGGCTCTAAAGATGGTTTCTGTCTGCCCTGTGAAAGGGAACCATACTTTTTTAGAGCCCGGCCCTTTCTAAAGCCGCACAATACCATATAGACTATGCCATTTAAAGCATCTGAAGCGACCCAAAATGTATTGAAAGCTTGCTTTGCAGACTCATTAAGACTACTCAATAGGTTCTGGCAAATACCGTGCCAGGGCTGACCGCACGGATTAAGACTTTTGAAGTGTTACACAAACCCCCTGCTTAAACTAATTGCTGCCCCGCAGCTCATGAGGTCAAGTATTTGTATTCATTGCCTCCGAGAGGAGCCACTTACGGCTCTGTCCAGGTGAAGTCTGCACTTCATTAGATCAAGACAATAAAAGCAGCTTTGGAAGGAAGGGGTTGAAATCTCTCGGCTCCTGCTCTGAGCCAAACACAGGCTTAAGTCCACCTCGGCGGAGTTTGGGGTTGTTTGTGGTGTTTTCAAGAGCTCCAGTGGAGCGATGTGGTTCCAAAAAAGGGGTTTTGGTGCAGGATAGTGATAGCACCCCTGTCCCATTTGTGCTGTCTCTCCCAGCTTTGTGAAGGGCTCAGCTTGAGTAGAGATTCCTTGGAAAACTTTGAGTAGTTCTCCACTGTTACATTTCATTCTCCAGGGTCATGAAATCCTGGAATGGTTTGGGTTGAAGGGACCTTAAAGCCCATCCAGTTCCATGCCCCTGCCATGGACAGGGACACTCCACTCTCCACAAGCCCTGTCCAGCCTGGCCTTGGACACTTCCAGGGACCCAGGAGCAGCCACAGCTTCTCTGGGATCCCCATCCTGGGAGGAATTGCTCTGGATCTCCCACAGAAACTCAGGGACAGGTGTCACTGCTGGATCTTTCTGCTTAAAACCTCTGGAAATAAAGTTGAAACGAAGGATGCTGAGCCGGGCTGATGTTTTCTGGGACAGAGGGAGTTTGGGCAGATGCTTGCTCAGGGGATGATGGCAAAACACCCTGGAAAAATGCCTCTGGAGCACCAGGTTAATTGGGCAAGTGCCAGAACAAGATGATGATGGAGATCCAGCTTTGCTGCCAAGTATGAAATGAAGTTTTCATCCCTGTCTCAGTTAACCAAAGTTTCCATTTCTAACCCCAATTTTGTTTTGAAAATCCAGCTATCCAAAATTCTGTGGTTCCTGTGCTCTGGGCCTCCCTCTCCATTCCACTCCATAAGCCAGGAAGAGCAGGGCTGGAAGAGCCTTCCAAAATTTTTTTATTTACTCCTTTTTCTGTTATACCAGATTTAGGAGGACAGAAGGGAAAGAACAAAAATAGTGAAGAAGAAAAAAGAAAAAATCTCCAAAAAGCAAGAAGTTAAAACTTCCCTGCTTTTGCGTGGGTCTGGAGATGAGGAGAGAGGCAGGGCTGGTTTTCAGTTCCACATTTCATCTTGAAGGTTTATCACCTGTAGCAGGGAAAATTCTTCCCTGGAAAAGAAGGGAAGAACTTCCCCATTCCCATTCCCTGGTGCTCTGTGTGTCCACCCCACATCTCCCAGGTGAGGCTGCTGCTGCCAGGCACCTGTGGGTTATCAAAGCTGGGAAGGGGCACTGGATCCTCCCTGTAGGATCTGCCCCAGCTCTGGAGGGTGCAGAGTCTGTCCCGGCTCAGAGTGTGGGAGCTGGCACTGGCTGGTAAGTGGGGGCTGCTGCCAGAGGTGTTGGGCATCCTTCCTGCTGGTTTTGGGGGCTGCAGGGCCAGGATGGAGTTTGGGAATGGAGCAGTGAGGTTGTGTGCAGCCATCGTGTGCAAATGCCAAATTTATGCTCTGATTAGAAACAGCAACACGTTGCCTCACTTAATTAATTTATATCACTTGAAAGAAGAAATTGATGCCTTTCTGGCAAGATTCTCTTGGCAGGAGACGTGGCCCAGGCCCTAATTGTGTACCCATCATTGGTGTGGAATAGAGGGGGACATACGGGATGGGGCACTGCCACCACTGCTCCTTCCCCAGGGAATGGGGACACATGGAGTGGGCAGGAGGAGGGGGATGGCCAGAGCCTTTGGGGCTGGTTTGTGGTGATGCTGCAGCTCATTATGTGAGGGCTGGTATTAGAGCAGAGAATGGAGCTGCAAGGGCTGATCTAGCCCTGTTTTTCCCAGTTTTCTGTAGCTAGGCAGTGGTGGTGCAGATGACTGAGCCGATGCTCCCGCTGCTGGGCGGGATCAGGCTGGCACAGCCAGCTCTGCCCCAGCACTGCCATCCACGCTGACAACCACGCCTGGAAATCAACAGTGAAGGAATTTCCCTCTTTTTTTCCTTTTATTCGGAGTTTCAACTTCCATCTGATGGCTGATTGCTGAAGACCCGCCCCGGGCAGCCGCAGCACGCTGCCGGCAGATGCCAGCGGGAAGGAAAGTGTGAGGGATGGAGGGCAGCGGGAGAGAGGCCGGGGAAACTGGGAAACGCGCCTGGTGGGGATGGGGAAGGGGCTTGTGCAACAGCCAGCCTTTAATTAAGGGTCTTTAAAGAGCTTTCCCAGCTGGTTAACATTGCCTTGCCATATTGGAATGGTTTAGGAGCAATGCTCCTCGGGAATGGCTCCCTTCCTGTCAGCCCCATGTGTGTGTGATGGGTCCTGCTCCCTCAGCCCTTGGGAAAATTGGGCAGAGGAAAACGGGTCCGTGCCTCGGTGGAGAGGACAAGGAGCCCTCCACCATTCCAGGGAAGAAGCCCATCAGGTGTCACCAGGGGCTGGAGGGGACAGTGTGTGTCAGCCAGCACTCAAATGCTGGGTTGGGAATGCCTGCTCCAGCTCCAGGGTGGATAGCAGTGGCAGGAACCAGTTCTGGGCTGTGGGGAGGTCTGAGGTCAAAGCCAGGGTGTTTTGCTCCCCCTTTTCCTGAAAAGCATCCCCTGGCCACGGGAGCAGGGAGCATGCCTGCACTTTGCTCTCCTGGTGCCTTCATCTGAGCTGGGGCTGAGGGATGCACAGCTGAGCATCCTCCTCCTCCTCCTCCTCCTCTGCATATCCTGGCCTTGCCACAGCATTCCCAGCTTGAGGCTCCCCACTCTGTCAGCTCCAAGGACATGGATAGTCCTGGGGCTCCCTCTGCCCCCACAGCATGCTTTTATCTCTGGAAAAAATCATAATAAAAGCCAAAAGGCAACTTTAATAGTGTAATATTAGAGAGGGATGGGAGAGAAAGGCTCCTGCCTGGGGCCATGGCACAGCTGGGGTCCCAAGCACAGATCCACGCTTCCATTTAGGGATGCACAGGGAAAACAGGGGGGAAAATAAATGAAATCAATGTTTTCTAGGCTTGGCTGATGTGTGCTGTGCTCAGGCAGGGGAGGACGGGAAGGGGGAGCCATGGCTGAGCCTCCTGTTACCTTTAGGACAGGTATTGGGATTATTCCGAGTAAAGGGCAGTTGTGAAGCTGCCTCGGGATCCTGGTACAGCCTGCCCAGGGATGGGCATCTGTCAGCCTGGGGCACAGCCAGACAGCGATACCCAGGCACAGGCTGGAGTAACCAGCGGAAAACCTTCCAAGTCCGGAGAGGCTTCGCAATAATTTCCACATTCCGTAATTTTTCTCAAGAGGGGAAGGGAGGCAAGCCTGGAATAATTACCCACACAAGCAGCCATTGAAATGTTCTGTGCTGCGAGTACTGATCACTTGCTGTACTTAACAGGACAATTTTGGCTCTCCGCACATAAAAGCAAGCAATGATTAAAGCTCTTGTTTGCAGGATCCATGAGCCAAAGCACAAAAGTCTGTTCCTAGATCCAAGTCTGGATTTGGCAACAGGCTCCTGCAGGGGAGTGAGCCAAGGTGGAGTGGCTGTGCTCAGTATTTGGGGGGTTTGGGGTGCTGATCCCCCCATTCTAGTGATTCCAGATGTGTGGGGGTGACTTGTGCTGCCAGTCCTGGGGTGAGTTGGGATATTTTGCAGGGAGTGAGAGGTGTTGCAGCTCCTTGGTGGTGGAAAGGAGCAGGTGCTGAGCTGGAAATGGGGCCGATGGGTGTCTGCTGATGTGTCCCTGTGGAGCAAAAGGATATTTGGGAAGGGAAAAGGCCCTGGTGTGTGCAGGCAGCGCTGCAAAATGAGCAGCTTGGCTGGAGGCAGAGCCGCTGGCACCTCATGCTGCCTGGATTTGGGGATCCCCAGCTGGGCGTTCCAGGCTGCCAGGGTGTCTCAGACTCCAGCTAAACTGAAGGAGCTGCCCCTTTGGGATATTATGATTGCCCACGGGTAAAAGTGCTGAAAGAACCTTTTGTGCTGTGCTGGGCACCACCCTGCTCAGAAATGCTGCCCTGAGATGAACTGGGACCAGCAGGGCCAGAGCTTGCAGCATCCCTGGGGGTGTTACTGCAGCATCTGTGGGGATCCCTGCTCAGGGGCCTTCTCCCAGCCTGGCCTCATGGATGATGCACGATTATCCCCTCTGGGCAGTGATATTCTGCTCCGTCTGTGAGCTCAAGCCAGTCCCATGTGTACCATGTGGTGCTCAGTGTCCACTGAAGCCAGGCCCTGGTGTCCTGTAGGGATGAGCAGCCCTGGCACACCCCAGGGGAGGGTTTCCTGCAGCACAGCCCCATCTGAGGGGTTTATTTTACCCTGAGGATCTTCATGCTGGCGGTATCAGTGGTGCAATGCCTTGGTGTGAGTGTCCCAGGATGGAATCTGGGTGGTGATGTCCCTTCATGGCTCTGCCCTGGGCTGCTGGGAGTGCTGGTGGTGGGATGGGCTCTGCCTGGAGCGGGCAGGCAGCTCCAGCATTGCTGGTGGCAGAGGGAGCTGGGAAAGGATTTGAGCCAGGCCATTGGCTTCTTGCTGGCATAAATCAACCCTGATGGGTTCAGCATAGCAGCGTGATTGAGATCAGGTCAAGATCTGGTTCAGATCTTCCTCCTCTGCTTTTTAAGCTCCCGTCCTTGAGGACGGTGTGGGTTCACCTCCAAGGGAAGATAAATGAGTCCCAGTGCAGCAGCATTAAATCTCTTCAGCCTCGTGCTAGGCTTTCCAGGGCTCTCTTTGCTGCAGGACTGGGAAATCCTTGGGACAGCTGAGAGACCCTGCTCTGTATGGAAGCATGATGTAGAGACCCCTCTGGTTTTTCCTGTTAAAAAAAAAAAACAAAACAAGAATTCAGATGTTGAATAAATTCCATAGACACTGCCTTTGTTAATTGAGCGACTGCTTATGCAGGGCTGGTACTGCTGCCTTCTCCTCAATCATCAAACCCAAGCAGATCCTTGCAGAAGCTTCTATTTCAAGCAGTGACCTTCTGGCTGCCTTGGAGCACTGAAGGTGTTGTGGGGATCCAGCTCCTGATGTGGCTGTGTCCCTTGGGAGCCTCTGCTCCAGCTTGGGTGCAGTTGAGCAGCTGCTTTCTGTTAAAAACCTGGCATTAACCGGGAGCATCCCATGGTGGGCACAGAGCTGCACCCCATGTCCCCAGAGATGTCCTTGCAGCTCTGGCCATCCTGCCAGCCCAGGGCACAGCTGCCACCAGGACCCACTTGGGAGCTGCACTTGGCTTTCTTGGCTTCGTTTTATATGAAAAAGAGCATTTCTGGAGCAGATCTGGCAGTCCTGGCAGCCCTGGAAGGGCCCTGGCAGATGGGCAGCCTTCATCCATGTCCCTGCTCTCTTGGATGAGTTGTGCTTTTTGGAATTATTTACTGCACCGATCGATAAACACTCTGGGCAGTGGGCTGTATTTCATGAACACCACACTCTACATGTGCCTGTTGTTATATTTCAAGAGCATAAATAACAGCAGGGCAGCAGCAGAAATTAAAACCAAACACACAGAACTTAGAACGATTTACACCCAGAATTTTTCAACACAGAAAGGAAGGAAAAAAACACTCCTGGGCTGCGCCCCTCACTTAAACCTTGCTCCTGCCTTTGCTGGGGTGCCGGTGCCTCTGGCTGTGCTCCCACCTCCAGCTGGGGGGATTTTGGCTGTTTCCCAGCAGCACGGGAAGCCACCTGCTTTCCCCACATCCCCTCATGTGTGGGGACACGGTCCCAGGCTGGCTGGTGCCACGTGCCATTCGCAAGCCCCCCTTGGCACATGCTGCCTGCCATCGGCAGTGCCACCCCGGTGTTTATTTTCCTAGTGAGGGAAGCATCCAGCAGCATGTGCTGCAGTCTCCAGGTTGTTTGTTTTCCTTTAAAATGCAATATAGACCTAATCATTTGAAAACAAACTCTCCTGAAGAGCGGGGTTATTGAGAGCAGGCAGCCAGGGCTGTGTTCCCTTCCCTCTGGTAGCGTTTAAGCATTTCCCCCGCATCGGTGACGCAGCCGTTCCTCATAAATCAGCGGAGGTAGGAGCACATTTGCTCCCCTGGCTTTGAAGAGGCGTCAGATCTCCGAACAGAGGCTTCTTGCTGGGTGATCCTCTGGGGCTGGTTCTCATTTCCTCGTAGGAGGTGGGTCTGGAGCCCATTTTGTGCATTTGGGAAGGCTGGTGGGGGGGAAGGGGAGGAAACCAATGACTTTGCTCATTGACGAAAAAAAAAAAAAAAAAAAAAGGAAAGCCTTGACACCACGAGCACTGTGCCCCATTAACATCCCACTGACACAATTATTAACCAGGAAGACACAGATATTGATTTGGCAGGAACTGCACGTGCCATGGCAGGGCTGAGGCTGAATGGCTCCATAAACTGAAAGTGGGCTCCCTGCTAACCTGGGATTGAGGCTGGTCCTGCCTGGGTTAAGGCCACATCACTTGAAGTACTGCCATGGCTGTAACCCCTCTGGTGTCCCTGCTGGCTTTGCCATGTGCCCAGAGCCATTGGGTGATGGCACCGAGGGCTGTGCTGGAGGCGCTGCAAGCAGCTGGGGACGGTGAGGGATGTGGAATGGCTGTGGTGCCCATAAACACGTGCCTGTCCTTGGGCAGATAAACCCTCTAAGTGCTCTGCTCAGGCTTTGGAGACTTCATCAAGTGTCAACCACTGCTACAGAGCTCAATCAGTAATTGTGCATTTTAGTAAAAGAAAAACTGCCAAGGTGAGGCAACAAGTGCCCCAAAAAAGGAGGTTTTCTGTTCAGTTTTTATGCCTTGAAGGGAAGGTGTTGATGCAAACTAGTGGCACAAGGCACCCAGTGCTGTCCCAGCTGTGCTCACACCCCTTTCAAATCTCTCCTGTGCCTGCATTATCTGAGAAGGGCTCCGAGATGTGTCCCTGCACAAGCCTCAGCTCTGTTTTAGAGTCGGGTTGTTTGAAAATGAGGCACTTCCATCACCTCTGTGGCAGCCTCTGGATGTGCCTGGGCTCTGAGGAGCTGGGCACCCTTCGGATATGCCTTGGGAGACACTTCCACCTGGGAATGGCTTGGGTCATGCTGCCTCAGGGGAGCATCGCTGGCCACAGCCAGAACCGCTGCGGTCATCCAGGCGGCGAGAAACTCCCTGGAAGAATTCTGCAGAATTCATCTGGCAGGTTTTGAAAGGTAATTGTAACAGGAAGGTGGAGCTGGAACATTTCTGCTGCGCTGGGCCGTTTGCAGCGAGGAGCTGGCAGCAGGCGAGCTGCTGAGTGAGGAGCCGGCGCTGCCATATGGAGCGCTGCTTGCTAACGAAAAGCTCCACCGGGGCCAGGCCTTGGCAGCCCCGCTGCACAGAGCCCCTGTGTGTGAATAAATGTTACTCCTCGGCGGTACTGGTGCTACAGGATCCGCTGCAGGCAGAAGGAGCTGCCTTTTGGCCCTGCTTCAACTGAGCTCTGTGCACGAGCTCAGGGAGCAGCACACGACGGTCCCAGTGACCGCCTGGCAGAAATCTTGAGCTTAAACTCGGTCTCTGCTGGGTCTGAGCTTTCATCTCAGTTGACTTTTGTGCCTTGGGTCGCCCTTGGCTTTCCCAGTGGAGGCAGCCTCCTGTGCTCCATCGAGCCTGGCTGAGACAGGAGGTTTGTGAAGAGGAATTTGGGATTTGCTGAGGAAGGTGGCAATGGGGAGGATGAAACAGGCTGGCAGGGTTGTGTCTTATTTCTGGTGATAAGAGCAGAGAAGGGGGAGGAAGAAACTCACTCAATTTGGAATACTGGGCACTGCAGAATGATAAAGCAAAAAAAGCCCAACTAAAACTGGTTTTCTTTAAGCATAAATAGTCTGTGAGAGTTTGTAGTCTCAAGGTCTTCCAGAATCTGAGTGAGAAAAACCTGAGGTGCAAGAATGAAGTAATTCCACTGCTGCTAGATAGGAGATGCATTGGAAGGGAATCAGAACTGAAGTCTGGAAGTCCCATGCCCATCCCTTGCATCCCAGCACAGTTCCCTGCTGCCTTTTTGAAACCACAGGTTTGTGGCTGCCCATCCCTGGAAGTGTCCAAGGCCAGGCTGGACGGGACTTGGAGCAACCTGTAGAAAGTGTCCCTGCCTGTAGCAGGGGGCTGGAATTGGTTGGGCTTTAAGATCCCCTCCAACCCAAACTGTTCCATGATTTATCCGTGAGATGGGATCCTGAGCTGGAGGGGTTTTCACCTGCAAAGTGACAGCTGCTCCTCTGCTCCTGCCCTGATCTTTAATCGAACTCGAGCTGCAGTGGAGCTCCAGCAGGGACACATTTGGCCTCCAGCCTCCTCACATGCAAGTGCCAATTCCCTTTCCTTTGCTAAACAGGGAGTTCAGTGCATTAGGGAGCGCTGTGACTCGGGACAGCGGCCATACGGGAGAGCTCCAGAGAGGAAACACTAATGGGGAGCGATACAAGAGCAAATCCAAAAGAACAGCAGAAACCCTTGTTAGATCCGAAGTGCGGGGCTGAGCCAGCAGGTCTGGAGGTAGTTAGAGCTGTACAGCATGCAGAAGTCTGTAAGATTTTATTCCAGGGATATATATTTCCGGGACAAGTTGTTAGATTGACCTCTAGTGTTCATTTTCTTAAGGGAGAATTTCGTGATCCAGTCCCGTTTTGATCAAGTCTCGTACCTTTGCACTTTGAACAGGCTTTGAGGGGAGGTTTTGTTTTTCTACTGGATAAACCCTCCAAATGTCAGTGTGGGTCTGCAGGAGTTTTCTAACGAGCTGCCTGACAGGCAGCCAGGAGGGCTATGGAAATGTTGACATACGATTACCTCGGAAGGGCTGGATGCGGTCCTGGCTCTCGAAGGCGGTGGGAGCCTCGCCACCGCCACACCAGGGCCAAACGCTCAGCCAGGAGATCAAAGGTGGATTTGTGCTGGAAAGTTTAGCTTGGATGGGCCCTTTGGATTTCACTGGTGCTCCCTTCACTGAATTCTGTGGTGAGGGAAAAATTTTACTTACTCTAAGATCCCAGGTTTTTTTTACAACCATCCCCATTTGTCTTTGGGAATTATATCCCAAGTTTTCCTCCTTATGAACTGCTCGTGCAGGGATCAAGTTTTAGACTTGGTTGGAAACTGGAGCAACTGGAGGTTGGAAGGGTTTTTCCCAGTATTGTCACTGGGAGATGTTTATCCCATCCTAAATGGTACTGTTCAGTATCATGAGTCTCAAACTGAAATCCAGATATAATTTGGGTTTGGTTTCATGGATTTGAATGGCTGGAAGTGTCTGAATAGCAGCCAACAATGCTAAATATCTTCTTTTCTTCCCCCCTCAATGCATTCTTCCTCTGTGTCAGGGAGCTGTCACTAAAACTATTTTTAATTGTGTGTTTTAATTCATGATGTTTTGTTGGAAAATATTCATCACTTGTTTGCTCAGAGAGGGAGGAGGAAATTCTGGTCTTGGGGAAAGTGATGAAAATCCAAGTCATTTCACTGAGCTCACATTATTTTGGAATTATGTGCAGGAAAAGTTATTCTCCATAGCCTGAAGGCTCTACAAAGAAGCACTTTGAATTTCTGTAGTCTCAGACCAGTTAAAAAGCAGGCTGAGGGCTTTAAATCTTGGTCAATCAAAGCCTGATCTTCAAAAAAGTGAGAAAATCGAAGAAAAAAAGCCTTGTGTCAGTGTTTTCAAGCAGTGAGTTCCTATATGGGCATCTTATTCTGCCTTTTTGGTAAAAACTACACAGAAAGGTTAGTTCTGGGATAAGTTTATTTGCTAATTATTCACTGAAAGTGAACTAACTTCTTCGTGATGATCCAGAAGGTCTTAGGTTTCAGCTGTGGTGCTTCTATTTTGCTGTAACTCTGCACTGGCAACTGAGGGGAGTAGATTTTGGTGGAGGGGTTGGTGCTGATGGCTCGTGTTCCTCTCGGGGTTGTGCTGCGTCTGTCGCGTGACGTTCCTGCTCCACCGCTGCTCCAGAAGGGATGAATTAGCGATGGAATCAGGAGGAATTGAGACTGCTGATGAACAGGCACCCTTGCCTTGGAGGGAGAGAAGCAATGCCCTGCTGGGCTACAGCCCTGTGGGTGCCATTCCCTGCCTGCCCACAGGCAAGGCAGGGTCTGGTTTTGAGCACTTTCGGGTGAATTTTTCAGAGGGAACAGGGAGACTTCGTTGTCTTGAGAGCAGCTGTTGTTGCCAGACACTGGCCTTCCTGGGCATCTGGAAATAGCAACTACATGGCCTACACAGATTAATACCTTGAAAAAGCCCTTTTTTTCGGTCTTTGCCAGTAATGGGGCTTTTCTTGTGCAGAGAGAGCTTCTGGCATCCCCAGCAGAGCCCTTGGCACGTGCTCCTGTTTGCTCACGCCTGTGTTGGGGTCTGAGCTCCTGCAGGCTTGTGCTGCTGCCACGTGTATGCACCAGCCTCAGATCCTGGCATATTCCCTCACCAAAAGAAGCCAGAATTAGCCCAGATTAGGTGGGACCCAGCTATGGGTCGTGTTAATTTTACAACAAGGCTCTGGGTTGTTGCATTTTTCCATGCTGCAGACGGTCATGGTGCTGCTCAGAGCGAGGAAATTCCACTGAAAGAATTCTGGGACGGTTCCAGTGCTGGGGACCAGGATGGGGGAGAACCAGGGTGAAGTGAGAGCTGAACAAAGACTTGCTGGGGTGATGGGGAGAAATTTAGATTAAATATCCCTGAACACACTGAGCACCTGTTGGCTGCATCAGCACCTGCCTTGCTGCTGCTGAAGATGTCCATTATTACCCATCAGCGCTCCCAAAGCTCAGCCAGTTCAGGTATCAGCCAAAACCACTGAACACTGAGTACCTTTAATAATCTGTTGCTTTTAATGCATTCAGTCAGGCCAATTACATAAAATTACACGTCTGCCCTCTCCATTTTACCAGTTCTTTGGGTCCTAAGGATGTATAAATATTCAATGAGCCCTGTCAGTAAATGCTGCGGGCAGCGGAAAATGCACAGAGCAAATATTTTTATATTGCTCTGGTTTTGGAAATGGTTTCTGACATGTCCCTGCTAGCACTGGACTTTCTTCCCCTGGATACAAAGCATACTGATGGTCACGTAACAAATTGATAAAGTGAATTATGAAATGCCATTTGCACTCCTTGACCATGCCAATGAGTGTAATTTAAATAAATCTATTCACGAAGGCCTAATTAGCAGGGGCTGGGCAATTTGCAGCAGTGTCTGGGAAGGCTCTGCCAATCACAGGTTGAATCGGCAGAGTGCTAAGTGCCATTGAAGTGCCGGAGAGTTAAAATCACTTGGAGCTTTCAGGGATCAAGCACTAGAACAGAAAAACACTGAATTAACACCCGTTGCCCTCCCAGGGCTGGTGCTGGAGATAGGAGCAGGTTCTGAGTGGCACATGGACCTTTGCAAACTGCTTCTGGCTCTTCCCTCCCCTCTGTTTACCCAGTTGTCAAAGGAAGATAACAATGCTGATTTCTTCTGGAGACCACTTTGAGGTCAGCTGAGGAGGACAGCTTGAATAAAGCTGGATGCAAGTTGAGTAACATTTGTTTTTGCAGATGCTCTTCGGTGTTTGTACTAAAAATTCCTGACTGGGAGAATCAGCTGTCACTGTAAATCAGCGGGATAAAGGCAGGTTAGACATTTGTTTGTTACAAGCACCAAAAAAAGGTGTTATTTGTTTGCAGTGACCACAGGAGTCCCTGGTGCCATTAATGGCAGAATTCACGGTGTCACCTGAGACAGGTACGTCCATCAGATGAGTCCTTGGCTCAGTATCTGCAAGTCAGAAATTCAGCATCTAATCAGACATCTCCGAGGGAAAGAAGGGTCTCACTTTGTCCCTTGCCTTTGTGCATCCTGTCATGATGGCCCTGATAACGTCTTCCCAGCAGGAACTGTCCTGGGAAAGTAAAAAGCAGCTTTTTTTCCCCCCCAAATGTACATTGAAAATAGGAGTGGAAGCAAGCCACAAAGCAAACCCAGCCGGTGATTATGGGGAGCCGAGGAGAAGCACAACAGCAGCCTTGTTCTGGTGGCTTTGAAATGGAACAAAGGCCTGGAGGGGACAGTGTCTGGTTTCACTTCTGTGTCTGCGGGAGGAAAGCAGCTCCACCTGGACAAACCCACTGGAAGCGGTGACCTGCCCATCCTGGTCGGTTCTGCAAGGCTCCACTGCAGGAGGTGCTTGTGTCCCACCAAAACCTTACTGAGATATTAGACCAGCTTAACTCCTGCAAGCCCCTGGGCTGTGATCCTGATTTATCATCCTCTATTGGACACCCTACTGGTCTCATTTCAACGATTTTTTTTTTCCAGTTTCGCATTGCAGCCATGGCAGTGAATGAGCCTTGTACCTTCGCCAGCATTTCCCAGCCAGTCCCCAAGTTCTCCTTGCCGCTGGATTAGGATCCCACCACCTCTGCTTGTTCATTAGCCTGAGATAATGAAAATAACAGAACCGACCAAAAAATTGCCATCTTCTGTTTAACAAAGATTCAAACCTATGAAACAAAGTCAGATCTGTGGATCATACTGTATAAAAGGTGACCTAAAAAAAAGCCCCATCCAGGCTGTCAGCTCCCTGGCATCCCATTTGTCATCAGCACAGAATAATTATCATGGACTTTTGTGAGACAATAAATACGAGAGCACAGGTGGTATCCATTTTCAGCTGTTTAATTGAAGAAATGAAAGATCCTCTCATACAGAGTCAACAGAGAGAATTTGTCAGGCTACGCGAAAAACTTCCAATAGCTGCGACCTTGAGGTTATAAAATTACTCATCAGGAGTAAAGTTTTTTATGACGCAGAAGTGAAGTGTATTGATTTTATAAAATATAATTTTATATTCAATATAAATGGAGAAAATGGCTCAAGCCAGTCTTCTGCAGAGCCTGAAAATATAGGACCATTGGGTGCAAATCAATACAAATAATATCTTAAACCAGAAATTTTTGATTAATTTATAAAATAGGGGCTGCAACTTTTTTTCCTTATTGCCCAACATAAAAAAAAAAAAAAAGAAAAATAGGAATGGTTTCTCCAGGGATTTCTAGAATTTGCTTTGTCTTGCTGGCATGTTGTGCATTTACACTCATGGAGTAAAACTGACTTTAGGGTCCTGATCTAGTATGTCATGGAATCACAGGGTGGTTTGGCTTGGGAGGGACTAAAGCACACTCCAACCCAACACTTCACTATCCAGGCTGCTCCACCGTCCAACCGCCTTGGACATTCCAGGGATCCAGGGCAGCTTCTCTATTTATTCCAAACTCCCCACCTCCGGGAGGATTTCTTCCCAATATTCCCCATAACCCCATTGTTACCTCTCCAAGCCCAGGCACTCCAGAGCTGCTGGAGATCCCCCAAACGTGCCGGGTTTGGAGAACATCTCCCTCAGTGGCCGGCCCTGAGGGAGCGGCGGCCTGTTCCCGCCACTGCCAGCGCCATTTTATCTCCCTCACAAACCGAGGGCCTGCGAGGGGCACAGGAGGAGGTTGGAGGGTGTGTGAGGGGGCACCTGAGAGGAATGGTGGGGTGTGAGGAGGGCTCGGGGTCTGTGGTGGGCTGAGGGGTTGTTGAGGAGCACCTGAGGAGGTTGAGGGGTCCCTGAGGGGGGGTCCATGATGGGTTGAGGGGTCCCTGAGGGGTTGAGGGGTCCCTGAGGGGGGCTGAGGGTCCATGATGGGTTGAGGGGTCCCTGAGGGGGGCTGAGGGTCCATGATGGGCTAAAGGGCTCCTGAGGAGCACCTGAGAAGGTTCAGGGGTGTGTCAGGTCCGTGAGGAGGCTGAGGGATCCATGATGGGGCTAAAGGGTTCCTCAGGGGTAGAGGGATTCCTGAGTGCAGCATCTGAACTCCAGCTATCAGAACCCGGGGCATTTTAAATCCTAAATTACTATTTTAATCTTTCTCCAATACAGGTGTTCCCAGCACTGGTTCCTTTGCTTTAACCCAGCTGGTGTGAGCTACAGCAGGTAACAATGTTTAACTTCTTCTGAGGTGAAAATATTACCCTACCTTGGAGGGATGCTGAGGTGACTTTCCTACAGAAGGAAACACAAATTCTTCCATTTAATGGGATGGGAACAGGTTTGAGGCCCTCATTGTTCAGTGGTTTCTCTAAGCCAAATGTGGGCCTTCTCACTGTGAGAGTGTAGTTTGAAATGCTCTTTTAGAGAAATCACTTGGTTCTCAGATAACTGCTTGTTTTTATTTAAAATGTAGACTTATTTGTACAACAGACTTTTATCCTCATGCCCGATGAAATGGTTAACAATTCTCACAAGAGGTTCCAGGTATAAAGACTGTGAAAGCCATTCAAGATTTTGTTATAAAGGCTGAACAGGCATCTTCTGAAAGATGTCAGCAGTTCTCTCCTATTAAAGGTTATTAAAATTTGGACAATGCAATGGTTCCTTTTACAACAAAAAAATAGAATCTGACAAGTATTTGTTAAGTATCTAAATGTCTCTGAGGTACCCATGAAATAATAAGAGGCATTCAGAGGATCTAACAAAGCACCCATGGCCCTACTTCAGCATCTCTAGAGGGAACCTGGGTGCTCTTAGGGCTGGGCAGTAAATGCCACGTTGGCAGCCTGAAAAGGACTGATTTCCACAAATTTTATTTTAATAAATCCAGAAATTTTCTATTTCGAAGAACGAATAAACTCACATTTTAGAGCAGTTTAATATTAAGTCCAAAACCTCAATTAAAGGGTGCTTTGCAACCCAACACTTTTCTTTCCTCACATACAAATTGCCTTTTATATATGAGCTGGCTCATTAAATTCAGTTGGACTTCCCAGAGAGAAGGAGGGTAAATATTTTTCAGAGCCTGGTGCTAATGGAGTCATTTAATGATGAATAATAAATAAAAATCGCAGGCCTTTATTTGAGAAGCATAGGTAGAGCCGCCACAGTAAAATTCATAACTTCCATTGCCAAATCCAAACAATAAAGAATTGTCTACTTCAGATGGCTTGAAATGCCTCTTATTGAAAACAGATGCTATTAGGTCAAAACATTTATGTTAAAAAATAACATGTTATTCTCACTGTGAATGGTCTTAAGTGATTTGTTTGGATTTTCACAAAATCTAAATCAGTTTCCTCAAGTTTCAGATAAAGAATGGCTCATTCTCGTTCAGCACGGGACTTTGTTGCACTTTCAGATCTGCATCCAAACCTTGCTCGTCCTGTAAGTCTCATAGCCATGGTCCTTTTGTTCCCAGATGAAACTGTATCTGACTGTCTTATATTACTGCAAAATTATGTAATTGATGTGTATTTAGGTACTAATAGCATTAGTGCAATTGTTGGATAGAAAGGCCCTTCCCTTCTTTGTGTGCAAAGCAGCAAAATGAAAATTGATGCTGTTGTTGTCCGCAGCCTGTGGGTACCACAAGCACAGATATTGACTGGACAATTCAATGTATCAGAGGGCTCTTTGTAGCATTTTAAATGGATGCTGAATTAGTGAAGACATTATTAAAGACATTACAGAGTCAGCATTATGCAGCCACAATCCATCTGTGACCTCAGTAGTCTCTCACGGCACGCTGTGAACGTAGGGCCTGATTCTGGAGTGCTCACAGCCCTGGTTACTCACACTCAGCTCTGCTTGGATGGGGTTTTAACTGGGTCAAAATCTCACAGTTCCATGGCAGGGCTGTTTCTGTTTCTTTGGGATTAAAAGCAGGTTTTCATAGAATCCCACAATGGTTTGTGTTGGAAGGGAGCTTAAAGCTTATCCATTGCCAGCCCCTGTCATGGGTAGGGACACCTTCTACTACCCCAGGTTGTTTCAAGCCCTTTTCAGTCTGGCCTTGGACACTTCCAGGGATCCAGGAGCAGCCACAGCTTCTCTGGCCACCCTGTACCAGGGACTCCCCACCCTCACAGGGAAGAATTTCTCTCCAATATCCTAAAACTGCTGTCTTTCAGTTTGAAGCCATTCCCCCTTGTTCTGTCATTCCACCCCTTGTAAAGAGTTTCTCTCCATGTTTCTTGTCAGCTCCCTCAGATCCTGGAAGGTCACAATTAGTTCAGCCCTAAGCTTCTCTTTTCCATGATGAGCAATCCCAATTCTTTCAGCCTTTCCAATCATTCTGATGCCTCCTCTGGAACTCACCCCAACAGCTCCATGTCCTTACAGGGCTGGGACTATAGGGGGTCTCACCTGAGCAGAGAGGAAGAAGAATCCCCCCTCCTCTGCCTCAGGGCAGTCCTGATGTTCCTGAAAAGAGGGAAAACATGAAGATTTCCCGTTCTCACAGATTTTACTTGGGATAGCACAATTTAACTCTTTTTTTTTCTCATTTACCTTAAACAAATGAAAGAGGAATCAAAGAAAAGGGATGCTCTCGGAAATGTGTTCTATACTCTTACAGCTCTACTGATCTGAACTGACCTTCAGCAATGCTAATTTAACCTGTTATTCATAGTTCCTTCAAAGTAGTGATCCACTAACTCAGCTAAAAACTTTTGTTTTACAAATAAAACTAATCCTGAGTATTGCAGTTAGCAACACATGGTCATGAAAGTGTTTTTATAAAACAGTAATTCATGATAGAATGATCAGTTGTGTTGGGACGTTAAAACAACTGAACACACAAAGTATCAAAATGTCACATTTATTAGTTTGCTGTTTATTTTTAAAGGTGAAAGAGATTCAAGAGTAAACACTAGCAGTGTGTTCATGGTGTAGCTCATGAGTTGGTTGAGCAGCTTTAAGCAGTGCTCTGCCAAAATAGGCAGCATGGTGGGGGGCTATGTTCCCCTTCTCCTTTTTGGGGAAATTAGTGCTTGCACAATGAGCTGATGAAGGAAATGATCTCTGGAAGTTTTTCTCCCTTCCTCACTCCAAAATAGTTTCCAGCCAGATCATTTCCTTCTGCCAGCTCCCTGTGCAGTCTTGGTGTTGGAGACACAGAGGTGAACACATTTGCAGCAGAGCCAGGGCAGAGTTCTTGGGAAACTGGATATTTACATCAGCCTAATTTCTGTGGGCACTCATCCTAACTGTCAGTTCTGTTGACTGGGGGTGAGATACAGGGCATGTTGCACTCGGACTTTGTAGATTTTTTTAAAAATTAAGAAACAAACCCCAAAATAGAAAAAAAAATCCTAATCATAATCATGACATGCAGTGGGCATAAAGTATTCAGTCAGTCTGAAAGCAGGATATTATATTGCTTACACAAGTGTCTTCTCAGTATTTCCATCCCTGCAGGATAAGGCAGTTCCTGTGCTCCCTCTAGTGATTCCAAGGAAACTGGAGAGCTGATTTTTGAGCGTGTCAGTCACTGCAGTGAAGTCAGGCCGGTCACATTACTTCATGGATAGTATAAAATTAATCCTGGGTGGGTTATTGAATTGTAACCCTGCCCTTCCCAGCTGGCTCTGGAATTCTGTTGGAATGTGGCAGTCAGTACTGCGAGAAGGGCTTGTGGGAAGGAGCTGTGGCTGCCACATCACGTCAAAGGCCAGGCGGATGGGGCTTGGAGCACCCTGGGATAGTGGCAGGTGTCCCTGCCCATGGCAGGGGTTGGCACTGAGTGGGCTTTAAGTTCCCTCCAACCCAAACCATTCCATGGTTCCATGAAGTGGAACTGATGTGGGATGCTTCAAGTTTTGAAGGATCCTAGCAGTATTGCACTGTCAGTATCTCCTTCCAGACCTTGTCACATTCTGACTTTCTTTCCTCTTAAATCCCAAACAAGCACTGCAAAACTCTTCTCTGACACTGAGCACCCCCTACTTTCAAAACCACCACCAACTCACCACACAGCTATTAAATTATATTACAGATAGATAATATATCTGTATCTTCATGTGTGTCTTTGCTTCCTGTAGTTCTGTTTGACAACTGAGAACAGGATGTTTTTACATAATAAATACAGGTTTAGCAAAGCAGAATAAGATTGATTTTGGTTTGAATTATCCGGAAAATTCCTTGCCTCAGCTCCCTTTGAGTCAGTTGAAAGATAGCAAGAGAGAGGCGCCTGTAGAAATTGAGGTTGCTTAGATGAGGCCAGGACAACCTCCTGTGGGTGCACACGTTTGGCTTGTGGTGCTGACAGCCAGGAAAACCTTGGACCCTTAACTGTAAAATAAATCCCGTCCAGACTTTTCATGGAGCATTTGAGGAGATCTGAGACCTGTGCAGAGAGCATGAAACAACAACATTGCTGCCTACCTGAGGAGAGATTGCTGTACAACAGCCAAAACTGTGAAGGTTTGGGGGGAAATTTTGTCCTCCCATTTTCTTCACAAACAGAAACAGATGTATTTATTTTAATATTTTTATTAGTCACTATTTTTTCCTAAAGTGAACTTGTGTGTTTATGTTTTAGTCTTTAGTTCCTACAGTACTGTGGAATAAATAGATTAAAATGATTATCAGTCAGAAATATGTTTATTATCATCAGCAGAGTATAATTCCATGAAATCTAATTCATCATCTACATCTGGGTTTAATACTTGTACTCTATAATCTTTTTATTTTTCAGAATGTAATCGGGGTGGTTATTGGGAAAACAGATGTCAGAAGCTTTCCAGACCGAAAAAGTACAGTGCCTTTAAACTCTTTTTTCCTTCATTTTCTTCAACGGTGTAATTTGGCAGAGATCACTGAAATCAGTATTTAAATGATAAACAGATTCCTCAGATTCCCCCAAAAACTGTGTGTATTTGAGAACAAAGATGAAAGAGAAGCATTGGTTTAGCTAAACTGTATCAATTAGAAATTGGAAAAACTCTGTCATGGAAGTGTTTCAGGCTCTGAAGATGAAACCAATATGAACCCACTCTTCCATAAATACCGCTGGAATGGATCTGGTGCCCTCATATTCATTCTCTCTTAGAACAGAAATGTTGAGGACATGTCTTGAGGAATAACACAAGTTATTTCCGGCCTGAGAAGCAACAGCTTCATCTGGGAAAAAACCTTGAATCATATGTTTTTAATACAGCATTAATTGGAAATTGAAATAACAAATCTACAGTCAGGGTTGGTACAGACTGCCAGGAAGCACCTCCAGTCCTGGGGAGCCATTCCAGCTTTGGGAGAAGGGCTCAGTTGTTCTGCTGGCACTGACTCCTGCTGAGCTGCTCGAGTGGTGAGATTGTAGAGAAAGGCATCATTGTCACCAGGAACTGGTGCCAGCCTACTCCAGAGTCTGCAGATGGGGTGTTTGTGTCTGTGCCTCCATGGACTGCACTCAGGTGACACTCTGGGGGCATGATCCAAGTTTTCCTTGATCATTTAGTAACAATCCATTGCATAATGCTGTCATCCCTGGACAGCTTTGTTAATTAGCTGTATGAGACAGGGCAAGGCTTCAGATAGCCATATCCTGAATTTCCCACAGCACTGCAAACACTTTGCTTTATTCAATGAAACCCCTTGGTACCACCTGGACAGTGACCCTGCAGCCTGGGACAGCAGCAGGGTGGTCTTGTCCATGGGATAAACCCAGCTCCTACAAGATTGGGGCTGTGGGTACAAGTGAACCCTGTTTGTGTGTTTGCCATACCCCGACCATCCCATCACAAAGCCCTTTCACTTCTCTTGGGTTCAGTCTGTAAGTTTATATGGTGCGGCCTTGAAGTGCTGTGTGTAGGTGGGTGGGGTGGTACAACTACAGCAGAAATTGTAGCCCATTTGCAAACACCAGTGTGTTCCTGCACCACCTGCTGGCCTCGAGTGGCAGGAAAATCATGCCAAAATCAAGGAAAACCTCAAACCAGTAGTTTTTATACATGTATTCTTGTATAAATCAAACTGTGCTGAGGAATTGCTACAGTGCTCTTATTTTTGCAGACATTGGCACTGAAAGATACACCTTTGGTTTTACCATTCGTGATTCCCCAACTTATTTCATAAATGTCCAGTCCTGGGGCAGAGAAGAGTACATCAGATCCCTCTCAGAAAGCTTCAGAGTTGGTGACTGTGGTAAGCTGGACTTTATCCTTACCATGTTTCTGTTTGCATATAAATCAGTGTTGTGCTGGTGGGTTTGCTGTGTTTTTCTCTGAGGAGTCAGCAAACAGCCTAATTGGAAACAAATTGTTCAGTTCTGTTCAGTGTAATGAGGAAAGGAACAAAATTCCAAGGATTTAAACTCCAACCTAGTAAATATGTCAACAATAAGACCAGGCAGAAACTCACTGAGTGCAGCAGCTCAAAACTGGCCTGCAGTTAATCAGTGTAAAGTCTTGCTTTGTATTGGGCTCTTACAAATGATGAAAAATAAGCTGTGAAGTAGTTTGGTGTTTGTCTTCCTCAGTTACAGATATGACTATGATTGTTCATAAAACCACAACAAAAACCCTGCATTTATTTACAGGATGTGCTTTTATCTTTGAAGTTAATAGAAACACTTTGCTGCCTGTGGTTGTTTGGGTAAAACTTGTGAGCAGGCAGAGCACAAAAATACTTATAATTGTATCTATAATCAATTTCTAACATTGCTTCTCAATGTTTTATTTTAGTTACAATTGAAAATCCTTTGATTCAGTCAAAGGAAGCAGAAAGAGAAGAAAAATTCAACCCGGTAACTCCTAGGTAAATTTAAAGCATAGCATGGTAGTTCTTTCTAGAAGGATGGAAGTTAAGACTTGCTTTAATTTCCAGCAACATTAAATTGGTAGAAATATTTGGTGTTTTCTTCTTGTATAGCTGCACCTTCTTCCTTGTGCTCAACCATGTCTGGCCAACTCTCAAAGGATAATATATTTCATAATTACATGGTCATAAAGCAATCATGTTCTTTGTAACTAATCAGAATAAATTCCATGCTTTGAGTAAAGCCTACTAGTATTTTTTGTACCTTCAGAAACAACTATAATGAAATAAAGTTACTTTTTCACATGAATTGAATTAACTTCACACTGTTGATGCATCAGTGAGTGCAGTGCTGATCCATGTGATTTATTCCGTTCTAGCTGCTACAAATTATTGCTCAGTGAAAATCACTCTGTGGTCAAAACATCTTCCTGCTATGATACAGACACCAGACTCCTTTCTCTGCTGCACCTGCCTGTCAAGGATCCTCAGGATTATTATTCCCTGGGGGACATCGTGGCAAACGGACAAAGCCTCGATGGGAGAGTGCTCAACGTGCTGGCAGCTGTAATGTCCGTAAGTGAGGAGCATTTCTTTGCTCTGCCATGAGTAACTCCATTGTAAATATGTGTAAATATGTGTAAATATGGATTTTGGGCCTCACAGTGGCCAGGACTCAGTTTGTTCAGCTTCGCAGCTGAGTGGCAAAAACCACACACACCCTTAGATGAGATTTTTATCAACAAAAGGAAGGGAAAATTAAGTGATGCCATTTTTAGTAGTCTACAGAGTTTTCTTTTCCTCCTTTTCTGACTCTTCCATTTTCTAAGTTTTGAGTTTTATTCTCCTAAGCACTGAATAGAGGACAAATGACTGCTTCTCTTTCTTCTTAAAGGTTGGGGAGCCCAAGTATTTTATGACTTCAGACAAAAGGAAAGGCCAGAGGTGTGAAGTAAAGCTGTATGATGAAACAGAGAGGTCTTTCCCAATAGTATGGTAAAATGTTCTTTAATTCACTAAAAGACACAAATTGATGTTAGCATGGGTAAAGAAATTAGCTATAACACACATTAATTAACTATAGGCCTGTCTTTTAATTTAAATATACTGTTATTTAGGAGGCAACTGTGATAAGGCAGCAATGGACATTGAAAAGAGACTGAAAAAAAGAGATTCATTAGAGTGACCTTATATATCTTGCATAGTTTTATGACTTGCTGACAGCCTGCTGGCTCATGGACAGCAAAGTGAAGCTTAGTTCCAAATAATTCCTTATTTTTAATGTGGACATTTGAGCTAATTCAGGAAATGGCATTTCAAACCAGCTGCAGAGGCTGTTGTGTTTCTTCTACAAACAGAAGGGCAAGAAAAAGAAGGGCATGATCCATTTTAAAAACCAAACAGAACTGGAAGTGGAATGGAAAGAGGTTGAATTAATTTTGAAATATTTAAAATAATGCAGAAACATGACTTTGGCTGCATTTTCAAACTCTGTCCTGTTTACAAACACGACTACCCCCACCCCATTTCTGCTTGTAAACAGTGCCTTGTTTACAGAGGAACCCTTGCATTTTGCCCAGTTTGTTCAATAAACTTGTGGCTTTTCCACGTGCAGGGTTTGTGGGTATTCACTTGCCCTAGGATTGCTGTTTGGCAGTTGAAAAATTACTTTAGTGACCTTTGTTCCCTCAAGGGAGGTAGAAAACAACCCTACACTGTGAGCTAGGAGCTGTGTTATCATCAGGGATCATTATCATGGGATGCTTAACACAATTTATACCCACAAACCCAAAATAAGCACCTCTGGGTGAACTCTTCCAGCCAGGGTTAATTTGGAGCAGCTCCTCCACCAGTCTTCTTTCAGTGCTGGGACTTGAGCATTATCAGGATATTTCAGAGCCCATCAGTGAAGAAGTGGCTGAGCAATACTAGATGAAAAGGAAATATCTTAAATCTTTTACCAAGGATTAAGGGAAAAACCCACCAGAACAAATCCGTGCTTTGGCTGTGTTCTTGCCAGCCAAATTTAGGAGGAGCTGAACGAGATTTTATCAAGAGACCATGAAATTACCATTTTTGAGGATACTACTGACCTCACTCCAGTCTCATCATCCCCAGTCACAAAGATCCCAGCGTTGGGAAGTGGCTGAACATCTGGTCTGGGGATCTGAGCAATCAGCCTGGCCCAGCACAGGCTCAGCTCACAAACAGCTCCTGTAACTGGGATTTGCTTTAGTTAAAATTATTCTGATAAAAGCTAAAATACAGCATTTTCCCAGGTATATTCTGCATTTAAAACAATCTTTATTTGATCCTGTTTGGCATGGGATAAAACAGTCACATGGAATTTCAATGCCATGTGTGTCACAAAGGCTCGTGTTTCCTTTGACCAGTTTGATTATAATTTCATTAATTAATAGTTTAGTGCTAAACAATTTGAGTGCTCTTTCAAAAATGTTTTAATACATCCACTTCTGTTTAATTTAGTTGGGATAATGAATCCATCCAGCTGGCACAGAGTTGGATCCCACAAGAAACAGGTAAAACAGTCTGGTTTATGTTTTTACTGCCGTTCTTAATGTGATATTTATTCTACAGTAACATGGAGGTGTTTTTATACACAGTTATATTTGCATCAGATGTGAGAATCAATTTTGACAAATTTAGGAACTGCATGACTGCAACTGTGATATCCAAAACCATCATTACAACTAACCCCGGTAAGAGCTGCTGAAGTATTTCTTTGGTTTTAGTAATTTTTGTAGGCTAAAATGCATTAATTAATCTATTGGATGTCTGGTTCCTCCTGCCTGCTTTTTTCACAAAGCTCCCTGCTTTTTGTCTGCTATGTAATGACCAATGTCTTTGGCTTCTACCCTTATTTTTTATTTATTTTACTTTATCTAAGCAGCCTTCATATGTTTATTCCATGCAGGCCTAAGTGCTAAAGTGAAAAAGAGAAAAGCAAATCTTGGCTAATTCCGATGTATTTGTGCTACCAGAATAAAAATGCTGTGATTTTTACATGCAACATATACTAATAACTTTTAAAAATGTCTCTTCAGAAACAGCAGAAGCAAATGTTCTCTTCAGTTTCATCAAAGAGAGTGCCCAGTCGGGAGCTCTGCCTGACCCAGTGAAGGAGCTGGCAAATGAAACCATTAACTGTAAGCATGGACACAGACATTCAATTTGATTTACCTGCATAATATAATTTCATAGTGCAGCTGAAAGAATTCCTGCTCTGTGTGTTCACAGCAACAAAACTCAGGTCAAGCTTGGTTGAATATTTAAGGTTTGGACTGTTGGTTTCAGGGTTGTCCTTTATTCTATCGTTAAGTACCTTCAGCTGACTGTGCCAGATGCAGCCTGTCTGGTGTGTTCTTTCTGTCTGGAGTAAGTATGGAAAATTGAGGGGGAAAACTTTTGTCAAAAACTCCTTTTGGAGGATATAAAAATTAAGTAACAGATATATTCCTGATCTGAATCCCCTTTCGTTTTACTTTTTTTTGGTGCGTTTTACTTTTTTTGGGCTTCTCTGATGCTTTAAATCTCCTTTTCATTACCTTAAAATCCATCTTTGCCATTGCTCTTTTGAATCATTTCTTGCTCAGACACACTGAATGTGTCTTTTAAACTTGTAGTGGAGACTGTAGTGGATGTCTATACAGTGGAACAGCTGAAAGAAAAAGCTCTCCAGAGTGATGGGAAACTGGAGCCTCTCCATGGCATTATTTATGGCTACATTTCCACCCTGGATATTGATGAGAATGTATCCAAAGTTCTGCGAAACAGATGGTGAGCAACTGCCTGCTTGGAATCTGTGCTAAAAACTGCTTGTCCCTCTTTTCCAGGAGATGGAGCAATATTTCAGTCCAGTTCCAGAGAAGAAATAAAACTCGTCTGGGGGGTGCCATGTGGGTTTCTGTTGTGTAGGCTTCCTCAAGAGTGGGCTCTGTGAAGGCCTTGCTCTTTATGGTCCCAGAGTGAAGAAGAAAGAGGCCATTTGTCTCAGGCAGATTCAAGCGTTTAGAAGAATTTTTTTTAAGACGAAGTCTCTTGAGAAATCTCAGTCTAGAAAAATGTTGCAGGAAGAATAAATTGCCTATCTGCATGAATTATCTCCTTCTTTCCAGCTCAATCTGCCGGTTCATCGTGAATGAAGTGTCAAACACTTGCACCTTCTGCAGTGATGCCTCTCCAGAGTCCAGGTCCACCTTTGCCAGCTTTGACATCCTCGTGGATGTGACAGATCACACAGGCACCCTGCGTTCCTGCTACCTGTCTGACAGTGTGGCTGAGGAAACCTTGGGCTGCACAGTAAGGACGAGAGAACTGAGCTGTTCTCACTGAGCTGAGTGTGAAACCTGATGAGAATGACAAATAGATGTAAATGTTCTGTTTGTGCCTGTACAACAGTTAAAAAAATAGCATGGATGGATGGATGGATGGATGGATGGATGGATGGATGGATGGATGGATGGATGGATGGATGGATGGATGAGTGGAAGGATGGACACACACAGAGAACTGTTTAACAAGGAAAAAGTTGGAACAAAAATTGTATTCAAGGTAAGAGTGAACAGCCAACGCAGAAAACTGCTTTTCTGAAAATGTGGTTGGAAATTCCTGACTGATTCTCCAACACCCTGCAATTTATTCTGGGTAATTTGACTGTCTTGGTACATGTATCACACCAACCACTATGTTAAAATAAAAAAAAATGCAGCTTAGACATCTATAAAATGTGCAACATGTTCTTTTCATCATCGTTTTGTTGTGGAGATGTTTTAACTACCTGCTGAAGTGTTCTGTGGTGTCCTGTTAACAGGTCGATGAATTTCTCATGCTGGAAGAAGACCAGAAGACTGCACTGAAATGGCAACTTCTCTTGGAACGAAGCAAGATTTATTTCAAAGTTAGTATTTAATGTTAATTTAAAACAGTGGCTGCTTTTCACTTTTAAACTTGCCCTTCTTGGCAAAACTCTTCTTACTTTTCCATCTCCCCCTCCTCTGTCCCTATTTCCAGGACAAAATGAAAGTTTTAACTTCAGCAGTGCCAGGTATATGGCATAAATGTGTACTCATACAGGAAATAATGCAAATAAATCTCTCAAACATGCTCTGTGACATCTGAAAATAATCTCTATCAAGGTGCTGTGATAACAAAAATCCTTAATTATTTTTCCAGGTCACTTCATCACCCAACTGGAGAAATGGATTAAAAGTGAATCTTCTTTCCTGCAAACTGGCAGATCCTGCAGAGGCGAGTCAGAGTTTGTTGGGAAGAGATTGGAAGTAATAATTAATGCTAGGAAAGGCTTCCCTCACTCTGTTATTAGAGATGGAATTCTGTTATTGTTGGATTTTGCCAAGTCCATTCTGATGGTAAAGGTGGAGTGCACATTACAATACCCCTAAGTAAACTTCCGGGTTCATATTTCTTGGTGATTGTACTTTAAAAAGTATACTTGGGCCTCAGCTTAAAGGTAATTCTACCAAATTCAACCCCTTCCAAGAGGGGTGGAGGGTTTCCTCACTCAGCTGAGATCTTTGAAAAAATCAGAGATCAAATATGTCAAGACAGATCTGCTGAACTTCAGTGGTTTTAACTGCTTTGCTGCTCTTGTGTTAAAGAAATAAAGACCCTTCTTGAAACACTGCCTGGGTTTGTGGTGCACCTTGGTGAGGCCAAACACTGAACTCTGGGCAGCAGCAGGGTTGATTATCTTTGGGCAGACTAAGTCTAATTAGAGCAGAGTAATCAATTAGCAGTGACCTCTGACAAGCAAACAATCAAGCTGGGCTGTAAGCAGGACTCTGTTCACCAAAGCTGGACTTAAAGAACCCAGGTATGCTGATTGTGCCTTTCTCCATGTATTTTTTCCCTTTTTAAAATACATTTCTGTCCATAGCTTCCCCTCCAGCTGGTGTTATTTGTTACATTCTCACCTTCTGAGCACGTTGGGACTCAGCCTATTTTAAACAGAGGGAGATCCCCATCCCTCCTCTGGCAAAGGAGTTGTTAGGCCAGGACACTCTGAGGATCCTGGACCACCCTGGTGCCCTCCCCACCCCTTCTTGTGGCACAGAGAAAACAACCACAGAAACAGGAAATTCTGTCAAGCAATCCAAGATTGCATCCTGACTCTCATGGGTGGGAACAACAGACCTCAAAAATGCTGCCAGTGTTGGGTCACGCCATCCCTCTTGTAGCAATAAACAATTCAATGTTTTCCAGCCATAGCAATTCCCATTCTAAAGAGAATGTTTCCAATAACTGAATCCTAACTCTGTCAATACCCAGGGCTGGAGACCAAACTGCAAATGATGCACTGCTGCTGTTGCCAGAGATGGGAATGTTTGACAGACAGGAGGAAATGCAAACAGTACAGACACTTAATTCCATCCTTCCTCTTCCAGAACTGTTCACCTTAATGTCTCTTTTAACTCTGCACCAGGTTCTGCTTTCTTCTCCAAGTGTGGTGTGCAGGATCCTGGACCACACTGCTCTCACAGACCTGTTTCTCTTGAAAAGACAAGAATTTTCTCTGAAAAACTCCTCACTTTTAAAACCAAATCTTTTTTCTAGCAGTTATTAAGATCTGGCCCTGATAAATGGAAATGTTTAACTTTGGTGCTTTGAATTTATGTAAAAAAAATCCATCTGTTTTTGTTAAAAATCAGCCAGTTTGTGCAAACTTTGAAAATTTAAGTTTTGATGTTTGCACGGGGAGGATTTTTTAAATTTGTTTTACAACTTTGTCTGTTGCTCTGTCGAATTGAAAGAGAACTTGCTGTCATGCAAACTGGTGGGGAATGTTGGATCAGCTGGAGTTGGGAATTGGGGAAAATTACCCAGCACGGCTTTTAGCAGCTGGAAATACTTAAAAGCTCCAACTGCTGCACTGCATTGGGTAACAGCAATTGCTGCAGTTACATTTTTACTAAAAATATACAGAAATTAGTCAAAAGACAAGTTTAGTGGTGATCTTTACCCATATGCTTCTTTATTCTTGATCTTTTTGCATTATTTCACTTTTAGAAAATATATTTGAAGCTCAGTTTAGTCAAAAAACAATCTGCCAAACATCTGGCACACTTCCTGCTGCAGTCGCCCCTTGGAGTGAGAGGAAAAGCCATCCTCCTTTAATTTGTATGTTTGAAAAAAGCAGGGAGGAATCACAAAACTAATCAAAAAATCAAACATCCTTCTCTTTTAGAGGAAACTCTTGGTGAAGCTGCAATTCTTGATTTAGGGTTGCACATCTACACATATCCCTTTGATTTCCCACAATATGGCTGAGCTTTAGCTCCTACATCATCATTTTAATTTTTAATTGTTTGATTGATAATTTTTATTTTAAGACAATACACTGGCAAAGCTCAAAGATTCAGCAGAAGAGAAGCACACACAGAATGATGACCAGCCCCAGCCCCCTTCCTGGCTCCCGGGCATACTGTCTCCAGTTCCCAGGTATGGTTTTGGAATTAAATTTTGGACTCTGGAGCTACTGAGCTCCACCTGCTCCAGGCTGGCTGCATCCCAGGTTTGCTGAAGCCTCCATGGAAATGGGGCTGTGTCAGTCAGACTCTTTTTTAGCTCATGGATTCCATTCCTTGATGCGTGGCAGTCCATCGAGCACTTGGGGCTGTGAAAGTGTTTTCAGATGTCCTCGTGCCAGCCAGGCTCCTGGCTGGATCCATGCATTAGGATCCCCGTGTCTGCTGTGCCACCTTAAACCTCATGGACAGCACATCCCTGATGCCAGCCTCTATCTCATCGTTGGCCTCCACAGACCCAACACCTTTGGGCGACCCTGTCAGAATCAGGTCCCCCTCTTCCAGGGGGATTATCTCGCTGATGTAGCTGATCAGATAAGGGATGGAGAAGATCATGGAGGAGGTGTCCCCCTCCTGCCTCAGCTTTCCGTTCACCTTGAGCCAAATCTGCAGCTTGTGGGGGTCTGGGATCTTCTCCTTGGGCACGAAGTCGCTGACCGGGCAGGATGAGCCGAATCCCTTGGCCAAGGTCCAGGGCAGCCCCTTCTTTTTGCAGTCCTCCTGCGTGTCCCGGGCCGTCATGTCCAAACACAGGGCATATCCCACCACGTGCTCCATGGCCGCCTCCTGCGACACGGCCCGGGCCCTTTTCCCGATGACCACCCCCAGCTCCACCTCGTGGTGCAGGTTCCGGCAGTAGTAGGGCCGCAGGATGGGGGACCCCTCCCGCACGTAGGCCGAGGAGGGCTTGAGGAAGAAGAGCGGCTCGGCGGGCAGGGCGCTGCCCATCTCCTTGGCGTGCTCGGCGTAGTTGCGCCCCACGCACACGATGTTCTTGCCCCACTCCCAGAAGCGGGACAGGGGTTTGGAGGTGGCCATGACCGCGGAGCGCCTCCCGACCGCCCTTGCCGCGTCCTTGTCGGGCTCCGCACGGCGCGGCCGCCGCTGCTCCTCCTCCGCGGGGTGAGCGGGCGGGCCGAGGCCCGAGGAGCCGCCCCCGCCCCGAGCACGCCGGGCCGGGCCGGCGGGCGTGCCGCGCTGCCGCCGCCTCCCGGGGCGGCCAGCCAAGGTAACCGGGCCGGGCCGGGCGGGTGCGGCGCACGATGCTCCGAGGGGGCTGCGGGGACTCGGCACCGCCCTGGCAGCCGGGGCCGTCCTCGGGGCCGTTCTCCGAGCCGGTACGTGCGGCGGGTGCGCCCGGCAGGGCCGCGCGGAGCCCCGGGGCTCCCGGCTTGTGCCTCCGGGCTCCGGGCGTGCCCGGGCTTTGCGCTGACTCACGGCCCAAGTAGGTCAGTACCTGCTCGGCTGTGGCGGGGCCGTGCTGTCCGGAGCCCAGCGCGGAGGGCCCGCGGAGCTGCGGGGCTCGGGAGCGCCGGTCAGTGCTCGGGAAGGAGCGGGGGGCCGGGGCTGGCGGTCAGGCGGGTGCGGCGGCTGACAGGTTGTACTGCTGATATAAAGCCGAGCTCTGCCATCGCATTTCGGGCCTAAATCCTGAAGGGCCATCCTAGACTGAGAGCCGGGGCTCTCTAGGAAGTCTTGTCTTCCCAGGTGCTTTTTGCATCGCTCGGGTTTTGTGACGCGGCAGTAAGGAGCCAGAGTCCCTGGGGGTTTTCTGCCAGACCCGGACACGCTGCTGCTGCTGTGCGGGAATGTCAAACCGAGGAAGTGGCAGCTCCCGAGTTCCCGGCATCGCAGGGAGGGCGCTGCGCCTTCCACGCTGCCGGCAGGGCAGGTTGAGTGGACGCGGGAGCTGCCCTGGGCTTTTGAACCAGTTTCTTAGAGCCGCAAACTCGCTGGGTATCAAAAAAAAACCCTGCGTGCATAGTATGTAGAGAGTGAACGTGGTTTTTGTGAGGCAGCGCAGCGGCTGGGCGTGGAGTCGTTTCGGAGTGACAGCCCTGCTTGAAGCAGGAATTTTCCACTCTTTTATGTAATAAAAGGAGTAACCCCAGATATTCTGGAGGAAGTGCACGAAGCAGCCCCGTTCGGAGGGAACCTGCTTGCTGTCAGGCTGCGTTGCTGCGGTGACATTAACACTTCCAGCTGCAAAGCCTTTCCTCTCGGCCGCTCCAGCTGTGCTGATGAGCCATTCCGGGAAGCCCCCGTGGGTGATTCAGAGCCTGCTGGCGGCTGCTCTCCCACTCTGCTGCAGGCGTGAAGTCGGGAGGGAAGTGGGATAAAGCTGAGCGAAAATGAAGTCGCTGGGCATTAATTCCGGGGCAGGGCTGTGTGTGTGACAGCCATCTGAGTTAGTGCTGGGCCGGGCTCAGCATCCCCTGTGAGCTGGACCGGGTCTCAGCAGTGCGTGAGAGCTCCCTGCTCTGCTCTTGGGCCGGCTGAGAGGTGCAGCTGAGCTGCAGATGGCAATTTACAACGAGTGAGTTTCATTCTTGGGGGATGTTCTCTCATTCCTTTGTTGAAATTACATGTTTGAAAACATTTCCTTATGTGATGCAGCTTGTTTGTTTGTTTGGTGAGAATCGTGAATTACACATGCAAAGAGACTGTGGGAACCGGGCCAAGGTTAGAGATGGTTCATAAGAAAGAAGCATTTTAAGTATGTGAACAATTCCTTTGAGTTGAAGTTAAGGTTGGGTTTTCTTTTGTTGGGATGTATTTTTTGTCCCAATTAGTGTCTGGCCTGCAAACAAACACCCAATACAAATAACTCTTTGACTGGCAGCGTCCAAAAGTTCTCCACGTTGGGCAGCAGTTGTTTTTTTGGGAATTTTTTTCCTGTCAAGGAATAGTAAGGGTTTTTTTGTATTGTTCTTTTTTTGAAAGGAGTCTTCTTCTCCAGAGGAACACTTGGCAGGTAGGGATACTTGTCTCAATACTATGTGCCTGCACCATCAAACGCCTTATGCATGCCTGCTCCATTGTGCCTCCATTTTTTTGAGCACTGTGTTGAATTTCACTGATTTCCCTGCCCTGATGAGCAGGGATGGTGGAGGTAGAAGGGGAAGAAGCTCTAGGTTGTACCAGAGGGTCCTGGCAGCCCGTCCTGCCCAGGCTGGGCTGGCAGCAGGAGCAGCTGCATGCCTGGGGAGCCGCAGC
Organism: Malurus cyaneus samueli; assembly: GCA_009741485.1. NCBI lineage: Eukaryota > Metazoa > Chordata > Aves > Passeriformes > Maluridae > Malurus > Malurus cyaneus. The sequence goes on along the minus strand of CM019227.1, from coordinate 9,414,022 downwards.
TCTGTGGGACTCCTCCAGAGCTGCTCTTATCAGGGCTGGGCAGGCTGAGCTGCCTGGGGACAGTGGGGCAGGGACATCGCCAGCACCGGGACCCCTCCCTGTGGCACGGAGAGAGGTGGCCGAGCAGCAAGGCCAGGAGGCTTCAGGAGAGTCAGTGGTGCAGGATGAAACAGTCTGAGCCAGCCCAGGTGCCTCTGGGGGTGTGCAAACTCCTCACGGGTGCTCAGACAGCAATTCCTGACCTGCAGGGACTGGCACCTCTTTCTCTGCAAGTGTTTGAGCTCTGCTCTGAGCTGCAGGGCCCCAGTGATGCCAGACCTTGTTCCCTTTGCTCTCCTCCCTTAGTTTGTGTGGCAGAGCCCCTTGGTGTTGGCTGTTCCTTTAAGAGCTGTTTGCTGAGCAGTGGAGCCCAGGTTATTTGCATCTGGAATTTGCTTCTTGGATCTGATTAAACATTGAACCAAAAGCAAACATGGCAGCACTGCTGTTGCATCAGGGTAGGCATGAGCGAGAGCCCAGTGGGTGCCTCTGCCCTGGCCAGGTGGGGAGCTTTCCTCCCATGGAGAGCCTGGCTTCTCTCCACGTTCTGTGCAGGATGTTGTGTCCCCCTGTAACAAACTGGATATTTCTGTTGGAGCAGCATATTTCTGTATTTCTCCTTTTTTTGCCCTCCTTCCTTTTTGGTTTTTTTTTTTTGTTTGGCCAAAACGTGCCCTTTTGTGGCTTTTTTTTGCAAAGTCACTGTCCCAGGCTGACCTTTGGCCAGCTGTTCCCTCTCCCTTCTGCTTTCCTGCCCCTTGGAGTCTCTTCTCTGATCCAAGCACAGAGCATGGAAAGCAGAGTGTCCTGTCCTTCTGGGGCAGCTGTGGAGCATCTAGAGCCTTGAGGGGCACAAGGCTTTGTGTGGAGGAAGCACCTTGTGTGAGCAGGGGGACCTGCCGTGCTCTGCCCACCTGTCCCCCTCCCAGGGCTCACATTTGGCTCTTTTGGGGTGCCCAGGTCCAGCACAGCTGCGAGCTAAATTCCTGCACACGGAGCACGAACTGAGGGAGTCCAGGACAGTCAGCCAGGCCGACATGAAGGTGGAAATCCTGCCAGCCCTCACTGACAACTACATGTACCTGCTCATCGACCAGGACACCAGGGAGGCTGCCATCGTGGACCCCGTGCAGCCCCAGAAGGTAACGCTCCCTTGGCTCTGGGATGGCCTTCCAGGGGTGCAGCCAGCAGGGACCGAGTCTCACACTGACTGGGGCCTGGGGGAAAGGCAGGAATTACTGGCTGTGCACAGCAGGGACAGCCAGAGCTCATTCCGGGGCTTCCTGTGTCCCTCACTCACTCTAGGGGTTCCTGTGTCACTCACTCATTTCAGGGGTTCCTCTATCACTCACTCTCTCCAGGGGTTACTGGCCTGGTTTTGGATTTTGGCCTTAATTTAATGTAGGGCAGAAAAGAGGAAATGGGGTTGAGGGCTTGGCAGGAGCAGAGACCTCATGTCCTGCCCTATAACTCCAGCCTGGGTAGGATTGGGCTCCCTGCAGAGCTGCTGGTGTAGCTCTTATGTCCAGGTGACACCGGGGGTGCTGGCAGCTCATCCCTTGGGAGCTGTGACCTCCTTCTGTCCCATCCTGCAGGTGTTGGATGCAGTCAGGAAGCACGGCGTGAAGCTGACCACTGTGCTGACCACCCATCACCACTGGTAACTGCCCCTGCCCTGGATCCCTCTCACAAACACAGCAGGAGCTGCTGCTCTTCTGGATCGAGGTGATCTCTGAGCAGCAGCTCAGGGTGAGGAGGATCAGAACTTGCTCTGACCAGTCCATGAGCTCTGTGTGTCACAGTCTTTAACCTGTAAAATACTGATTTTTCCAGGGAGCCAATGCAAAAACTGGGTGTGAAGGCAGCTGTGGGGTGTGGGAGGGAGCACATGTGGGCTGAGGTGCCACGACATGCCCGTCAGGCGTCCTGCACTCAGCACTTGTGAGCAAATCAGCTCTGCCAGGGGTGTACAGTGAATGTTTTTCTGTAGCACTGCTGAACCTGAGTAACCTCTCTGTGGGTCAGAGTGGAGCCACTTCTGAGGCAGCAGAGTGGAACAATCAGCCCTGAGCTGGACAAACCAGCAGCACCAGCCAGTGCTGAGCTGTGGGATATCTGTGTGCCTGCTCCGTGGTGTTCTGTGGGATACTGGATTGCACATTTCCCACTTACCTCTGTGGGATATCCGTGTGCCTGCTCTGTGGTGTTTTGTGGGATGCTGGATTGCACATTTCCCACTTACCCCATTCCCTCCCTGCCCCAGTTACTGCAGAGGTTACTGTGATCCCCTAAGGCTGCTGTTTCCCAGCTGGGGATGGTCTTGTCAGGGATTGTTCCCTCCTCTCACTGCCCTCATTACTGGAGAAATGTTCTGCACTCGTGTTGATGTGGCTTGTCCTCAGATATGAGGAGTGTTAGATCCTGGAAGAGGGGGCATCAGAAAGGATCACCTGGAGCTCACCACTGCACTACCAATGACCATAAAATGGTGTTCATTCCTTCCCCAAATCCCGTTTTTTTCACCTCCCAGGGACCATGCTGGAGGCAACGAGAAGCTGGTGAAGATGGAGCCAGGGCTGCGCGTGTACGGGGGAGATGGCAGGGTCGGGGCTCTGACACAGAAAGTGTCCCACCTGACAGCTCTTAAGGTAAGGGGAGGGACCTGCAGGACTCTGGGCATCCCCTCTTTGTGCCACAGCTGCACAGGTGTGTTCCCACCCGAGCTGGGCAGCCCCAGGACCTTTGAGCATCCCTTGGATGCGGCAGATGGTTGAAATGCAACTACCCCCCTCCCCAGCCCCGGAACTGTGACCCCTCTGCCTGGCTTTGGTCCTCCTGTGAGGAGAGCTCTGAGGCTCATGGGCTGTGCTGGGTGTCTCTGTGCTCCTGCCACCTGCCTTAGCTGGGGAGGGTCAGAGCAGATGTGTGACAGGGCAGGGATGGTGTGTGACAGGGCAGGGATGGTGTGACAGGGCCGGGGTGGTGTGTGACAGGGCCGGGGTGGTGTGTGACAGGGCCGGGGTGGTGTGTGACAGGGCCGGGGTGGTGTGTGACAGGGCCGGGGTGGTGTGTGACAGGGCCGGGGTGGTGTGTGACAGGGCAGGGATGGTGTGTGACAGGGCAGGGATGGTGTGTGACAGGGCAGGGATGGTGTGACAGGGCAGGGATGGTGTGACAGGGATGGTGTGTGACAGGGATGGTGTGTGACAGGGATGGTGTGACAGGACAGGGATGGTGTGACAGGGCAGGGATTGTGCTCTGCCAGGAGCATGGTGAGCACTGAACAAACCCAATTTTCCTGTGGGAATGCCGGCTGGAACGCGGGGTGAGGGCACAGCGTGCCAGCAGTACCAGCTGCCTGCGTGGCTTTTCCTGGCTGGGAGCAGCAGGCCTGGCTGGGAGCAGGCTGTTTGTTTACAGGAGGGCTGGCAGGTGACACGAACGGCTGTGAAAGGTGCAGGCAGGCGTGAGTGGCACTGCTGGCCTTGGGTGCCCCTTTGGAGGGGCCCAGCGAGGAGGGAGCACAGGAGTACTGGGAAGGTGGGCACGTGGGGCTGTGTTTAACCCTTCCCTTCTCCTCAGTGTCATCCACTTCTCCCCTTCAGCTTCATTTTTGTTTGGAGCTGTTTTCACGCTTGATTAGCTTTGTTTAGGATTCCGTGTTGCTCTGGGTCTTTTGGCTCTTGCTGCCAACCCGGCTTTGAGCCTCTCTGCATGGCAATGAAAGGATCTGGCAGTTCCCTTTGTCAGGACACCTGCTTGGAGGGGAAACAGCTCCTTTCCCTGTCCCTGCCCCAGACCTCCCTCACTGGACTCTCCCAGGAGCAGAGCTGCTGCCTCCTGGCCAGACTGGGGCACATTTAGGACCACTGGAGCACGGCAAGAGTTGCAGTTCTTTCCTAACCCTGCAATTGCCAGCAAACAGCAGCTTCAGCTGTAGTGTTCTGCCTTCTTCCCAGGTGGGATCCCTAAATGTGAAATGCCTGAGCACGCCGTGTCACACCTCGGGACACATCTGTTATTATGTGACAAAGCCAAATAGCTCCGAGCCCCCTGCGGTTTTTACAGGTGAGGAATTGGGAGGTTCCCTTGCAAAGACAGCAACTCCCCCTCTGCCTGGGCATCTCTGTCTCTGGGTGTGCATCCTTCCCTTCCTGCCAGGATGACTGCTGAGCAGCCACACCTTACCCCCCTTTTCCAAGTAGGAATTGTAGGTGGAAATGGAAAACCCCTCTGGGTTTGTAAAGCGGGGCTGGACACCCTGCAAGGAACATCAAGAGTGAGCCCTGGATGAGTCCTACATCTGGCATTTTTGTCCTGGAGAAAAGAGCTGTTAGTTTCCTGTCTCAGGCCAAACTGGCTGCTCCCAAACCCTGTTGGTTTTCCATAAATCTGTGCTCATGTAGCAGCAGAGAGAGGAGAGAGCAGGAGAGTTACTGCTGGTGGCCAGAGGCTGGATCCTGCTTTGGGGAGCGGGATATCCCTTCCCTGAGGCTGTGCCTCGTCCCTGAGCTCACACCAGCTCCTGCAGGGAAGAGAAAGGGGCTTAAACAAGATTTGAGAGAGCACTGGGGAGAAAACAGAAGTGACTCGTCTTTGCTCAACTTCACAGCAGAGAACAAGTGTTCCTTGTCCCCTTTGGAAGGGACAGGAGGGCACAGGGGCTGCCCGCAGCTTGGGAGGTGCTGGCAGGGTGTGCCTGGCGAGGCTCTGGAGTTTCCTGCTTCACGTTTGGGTGTTGATGTGGCACCGAAGGGCACAACCTGGCTGTCCCCATGCTGCTGTGCTGAGGAGGATGGCAGAACGGAGCTGGCGTGGCCCTGATGCCCTGTCACCCCTGCAGGTGACACCCTGTTCGTGGCCGGCTGCGGGAAGTTCTTCGAGGGCACCCCAGACGAGATGTACAAGGCACTGATTGAGATTCTGGGCAGCCTGGACCCCCAAACGGTACAAAAATCTCCTGTTGTGTGAGTGACCCAGCCCAAAACTCCACACAATCACAGGCACTCCCTGAGAGCACTGTTGGACTCTCTTGTGAGTGGGAGGAATGAGTCCTTACCCTGGGAGCTCTAATGCTGGATAGCTGCAGTGCTCTGGGAAGGGAATGCCAGCCCCAAATGTGTGTGTGCTTTGTGGGGAAAGGGCAGGGGCTGGTTATTAAAGGATGGGACATGGGGCTCTTCCATCTGTTAAACCAGCAGCTTATCTCTTGTCTCCAATGGAGGGTGTTGGGTTGGCTTTGTTGTGCTGATGGCACCTGGTACTGCCCCTTGGCACCTTTGGAGTGCCCCAGGGTCACTGTCCCTTCCTTTTCCCAGAGAGTTTACTGTGGCCACGAGTACACCATCAACAATCTCAAGTTTGCTCGGCACGTGGAGCCCAATAACACCAGTATCCAGGAAAAGCTGGCGTGGGCCAAGGTAAGCTGCTCATCCTTTCCCTGGACTTGCTGCTTTCCTGGAGAGAGCCTTGCTGAGGAGATGGAGGAGAGCAGGAAATTCTGGGGAGAAACATGGAGTTAAGAGCCAGGAGCTGCAGAGTGTTGTGTTCCAGGGGAACGGGGTTTGGCTGTGCCCAGAGAAGGCAGTTTGCTGTTTGGGGCAGATATATTCCCTCTCTGGAAACGCCCTGTTCTGTGCAGGGCATTCCTTGTTCCCCAGAATTGCTGGTGGAACAGCACTGTCTCTTGTTGCAGGCCCAGTACGACAGCGGAGAGCCCACCATCCCCTCCACCATCGCCGAGGAGTTCACCTACAACCCCTTCATGCGAGTGAGGTGGGGAGCGCTGAGGGCTGGGGTGGGGCTGTGGCCAGGAGGAGGAGGAGGGGTCCAGAGAAGAGCTGTACCTGGGAATTGCTCTCCTGCCACCCCTACTCCTGTTGGGATGCTACCAAGACTGTCACTGGCTGTCCTGGCACGAGGTTCCTGGGTTTTAGGGCTGTGCTGAGCATCTCTGCCCAAATCAGAACAGGCTTTGTTGTGTCCTGTTCTTCATCCAGCCAGGTCTGGCCCAGCAGAAGGTGCTGTTGGGGCACAAGTGTTTGCAATTTCCTCCTGACCCTGAGCCTTCAGACTGGGCCCAGTCTTTGATCCTGGAATGCAGCCTTGAAACCTAATCCAGGTGACTCCACAGCTGGGAATTCATCCTGTCCCTGTTCTTCCCTCCCGGCAGGGAGAAGACAGTCCAGGAACACGCTGGGGAGAGCGATCCCATCCGGACCATGGGGGCCATCAGGAAAGAGAAAGACAATTTCCGAGTCCCCAAGGACTGAGCACTGCCTGCATCACTTTAATGTCAGTTCAAGTGTCAGTTAGACCGTTCAGATGTTTAGGAGTCAAATCTTCTGTTGTGGTTGAGACAGTCTTACTTAGGTTTCTATTTTGTTTAAATTGAGGAAAAAAAAAAGCACTTTGCCCTTGTTGAGATGTTCTACAGCATATTTATATATTGATGAAGAATATTTATCCTCCTCTTGTTGTCTGAAGCTGTCACATGTCACCTGCAGATCATTGTGCAAGTGTTGGTGTGAGACCGGTTGGGCTGGGAAGGATCAGACCTGGAGGTTTAGGAAGAAGCTCCTGTTGTTTTTGCAGGGGCCTGATGTGGATGCAGAAGGTGGGACTGAGTTGTCTTTGTTGGAAGCAGAGACCAAACACAGGAGGAGGAGATTTCCATGTTTCTTCCATGCTGCTACTTCAGCGTTCTGAGTGTTGCTTCTGGCTCCGCTAAAACCAATTCCAGGACAGACCTACTCTGCCCATGCTGGTTCAGGGTGGCATTTGGGAGCTGCAAGGGGTGGTCTGGCTCTGGGAATGGCTCGTGGGGCCATCCAGCTTCTCTCTTCTCCCTGGCATGGGCAGCAGGGACTTCCCCCAGGCATTGCACTGCTTATACCCTTCCAGTCCCGAGCCTGTTTGCATGAACCTGCTCCCTGCTCTTTCTTGTGACCTGTGTGTGACCTGTGCCAGCGCCACAAACGGAGCAGGGCTTTGTCTGGTGGCTCAGAATCCTGAGAAGCAGCCACTCCTGGTGAGTGACTGTCCCTCTGAGCAGCAGTGAGACCCCTCCAGCATCGTGTGAGTAACGTGGCAGGTGAGCAGTTGTTCCCTGTCCCCACGTGAGCAGGGATGTGGGCTGGCACCAGGTCTTGTTTTGCTTTACAGTGCTGAATTTTATGTAGTTCAGAAAGAAAAGTGGTACCTAAAGCTTTTCTGCTTCCTGGAACACTGTGCTGCTTCACCAGACTGTGACTGTACTGATGGCTGGGACAGAGGGGAAATAAAAAACGGCGGGAAATGGAGCACTTTGGGTGTTCTTGAACGTACAAATGTATTGCTTTATTGGTTTTGTACTAGAGATGGAAGTCAACCAACTGAAAATTTCTTTCTACCTAAACCTGGGTTGAGCAGGTGGCATTTTGGGGACCTCAGGGGCTTTAGGCAAGGTCTTGTGACCGTTGTGTTTTTGTGAAGGAAGAAAGGTTCAGTCATCGTTTTTTTACCGGTGAGCGCCATTCCCTCCTCACCAGTGGCATTTGGGACCTTCACGGCAGAAAGGACATGGAGGGGCTGGAGCGTGTTCAGGGAAGGGAATGGAGCTGCGGGAAAGGGGGTTTTGTGGGAGCCCCGGATCGTGGGCTGAGGGGCTGGGAAGGGGCTCAGCCTGGAGCAAAGGAATCAAGGGGGACCTTGTGGCTCTGCACAACCCCCTGACAGGAGGGACAGCCGGGGGGGTCGGGCTGTGCCCAGGGAACAGGGACAGGAGGAGAGGGAACGGCCTCAGGCTGGGCCAGAGGAGGGAACATTTCTTCCCGGAAAAGGCTTTTCCAACCTCATCAATTCCATGTACGGGCCAGGAGCAGCCCTGCCCCTCAGCATTTTTGTCTGGCTGAGAAAAGCACCGGAGCTCGGCTCTGTTCCTGCACCTCCCCCGTGCCTTTGGTCCCCCTGTCCCCCGCCGCTCCCCTTGTACCCCCACGGCAGTGGGAGCTGGCTGATTTTGGGGACTGGGCTGGGGACCCCTCCCCCCACCACTCGCCCCGGCAAGCTCCCGAGGGTGTCAGGATCCGCTGTGGGTCCCACGGTGCACAAGGGCTGTCCCCTGCCCGTTCCCCGCGGAGCCGCACGCGCCGGCAGGGCGCGGCCGGGGCCGGTGCCGGGCCCGTGCGGGCTCTCCCCGCCCCACGCTGCGTGACCCCCGCCCGCAGCCAGGGCGGGGCGGAACGGGCTGCCCGCGGCCGGGCCCGCCCGCAGCGAGCGCCGGGGTGCGCCGGGGACACGGCGGCTCCGTGCCTGGGGCCGGGGCTGTGCCCTCCCCGCCGCTCCGGGGGAGCCGTGTCCGCGGGCGGGGCCATGAAGGTGAAGGTGATCTCCGTGCTGGAGGACAACTACATGTACCTGGTCATCGAGGAGAGCACCCGCGACGCCGTGGCCGTGGACGCGCGGTCCCCAAAGGGTGAGCGCCCCCCCGGGTGGCGGGTCCCGGGGCGGTGTGTCCGTGGGCCGGTGCAGCATCCCGGCGGGACAGGCCCCGTTCGTCCCTCAGGCAATGGGGGTGCAGAGCGCTCCGTGTCCCCCCGGCCCCGGGCTGTGCGGGGTCCCGGGCTGTCCCCTCAGCGCTCCCCGTGCCGCAGCCCGAGCCCTGCAGACCCCACAGCAGGCGAGGATAACCCCAAACAGCCCCGTGCCCGGTCCCGTTGTCCAGGAGCCGGGAAGGCAGCGGCCGGGCTCGCCCCGAGCCCCGTGTCCCTGTGCCCGGTGTCCCCTTGTGCCACCCCCTCAGCCTGCAGGCGCTGTCGCGGGTTTTTAGCGTTCGTTGCTGGCTCGGACATTTCGTTCCTCTCAGGGTTTGTTCCATGAATGTGAAGTTGGCGTTCGGAACTCCTGGCAGCCGTGCCGGGGTTGGCAGTTCCGTGTGGCCCTCGCCGTGGCCAGGGTGGGTGGCACGGCCACCATGTCCCTGCTGCGGCAGTGACCCTATGCATTCCTCTGTGCCTCCACTGAGAGAGCACCGGCCATAAATGTTACCATTCCCATAGAATCGGCGTCTTCCCATCCTTCTGCTCCGCTCTGCACGGCAGGGTCACGCCTTTGTTCCCCCACCTCATCCTATGGCTCCTCAGCACGGGGGTGTGGGGGGTTCCTCTGCCCAGTGCCCACAGGACAGGTCCCATCATGGCCATGGGGTGTGTGTCACCTCCTGTGCCCGCTCACCGCTGCCCTGGGTCCCTTTCAGCTGCTGGAGATCATCAAGAAGGAGGACGTGGTGCTCAGGGCCATCCTCACCACCCACCACCACTGGTAGGTGTGGCTGGCTTGGGCTGGCCGTGTCCTGGTGGGGATGGTGGCTGTATCCCCGTGGGGATTGTGGCCGTGTCCCTGTGGAGATGGTGGCCGTGTCCCCATGGGCACAGTGCCCATTCCCAGTCCCTTCTCTGCCCACAGGGACCATGCCAGGGGCAATGAGGAGCTGGCACGGCTCTTCCCCGGCCTGCGGGTGTTTGGTGCTGACGAGCGCGTCGGGGCCCTCACGCACAAGGTCACCCACGGCCAGGAGCTCACGGTGCGGGGACATGGGACTGTGGGGACATTCTGGGCCCGGACCCCGCACACCTGGGGTGTGGGGTGGTGGTGTAGTCCCCAGTGGGGTGGCATCATGATCCCCATGGGGTTGGTGCTGCTGGGCCATGCTCAGCTCTTCGTGCCCTGGGGCGGCTGCAGGTGTGGCCCCACGGATTCAAGGCTGGGATGGAGGAGAAATCCCATCCCAATCCCAGCCTGTTTGGGGTTGTGCTGGAGGATCCCACCCTCTTCTGGGGCCACCTAAACCCCCCCAGCACCTCTGTGATCCGCTGGGCCCCAGGCAGGGTGTGGGGAGGTCTGTGGGGCTCTGTTTGTCCCCCTTGGTGGGACCCTGGCCCTCTCTCCTCAGTTCGGGGCCATTAGGGTCCGGTGCCTCTTCACCCCTTGCCACACCTCGGGCCACATGTGCTACTTCATGTGGGAGGACGACTCCCCAGATGCTCCGGCGCTGTTCTCAGGTATCCCACCCTGGGTGCTGCCTGTTCCCCCCACTCAGCACTCCTGGGGGGAATCCAGCCCCCCTGGCACCCCCACCCCGCACCGGGGTCCCTTGGTGCCCAGCTCCCTGTCCTGCAGGTGACACCCTGTTCGTGGGGGGCTGCGGGCAGTTCTTCGAGGGGACAGCGGAGCAGATGCACACCAACCTCACCCAAATCCTGGGGACTCTGCCCAAGGACACGGTGAGTGCCCCACATCACCCAGCCTGGGCAGAGGTCCTGGGGCCGGGAGGGGGCTCGAGGCGGCAATCCTGGGGTGGGATCTGGTGCTGAGAGCAGGTTTGATGCTGGATGCTTCCTGCAGAAGGTTTTCTGTGGTCACGAATGCACTGTCAGAAACCTCAAATTCGCCTCCAAAGTGGAGCCAGAGAATGAGGCGGTGAAGGAGAAGCTGGCGTGGGCCAAAGTAAGTGGCTGTGCCCGCTGTGCCAGGGTGGGGCCAAGGGAGTGGGGATGGCAGTGGAGGGATTTGGGGTGGCAGTGGAGGGATTTGGGTTGGTGGCGGGATGGGGGATGGCAGTGGGATTTGGGCACCTCTGCTCCCTTGGCAGCAGCGCGATGATGAGGACCTGCCCACAGTGCCCTCGACGCTGCACGAGGAGTTCCTGTACAATCCCTTCCTGCGGGTCACGTAAGCCATGCTGTGCCCCCAAAACACACTCCTCTTTCCCCTCTGGCCCCGTCCCTTTTCCCAACAGCTTCACGAACCAGTGGGAAACCCGAGCCCGGAGGGAGGGGAGGCTGCCTGGGTTTGGGGTCACCCCAGGCACAGGATGGGGCTCCCCTGAGGTCTGTCCCAGCAGGGTGAGGGTCCTGTCCTGTCCCCACGGCACAGCAGGGCTTGCCCCCTTGCAGGGAGGAGGCCGTGCAAAAGTTCACGGGTCAGACGGAGCCCGTGGAGGTGCTGAGGACGCTGCGCTCCCAGAGGGACAACTTCAAGAAGCCCAAGGAGAGGCCCAACCCCCAGGCCATGCTGGCCTTTGACTGGGGGCTCTTTGGGCCCTTGCTGGAGAAGAAGTGACATCCCCTCCATGCCAAGGTTCCCTTCTGGCTGTGCCCAGCTCGGATTTGCTCCCAGCTGGGCACTGGTTTTTGTCTTTAACCTGCTCGTGTGAGGCTGCTCCGCTCTGCTCCCCCTCTGGCCCCGTGTCCAGCTCCCCTGGCCTGGGGAGCTCCTGTGGAGCACCCAATCTGTACCACTCGGTGCATGGGATGCAGCTGCTGCCAGCAGAGGGTCAGGACATGGCTTGGAGGAGGGGACGCTCCCAATTTTGGGGTCAGGAAGCTGGGAAGTGGCTGGTGGCACTGGTGCCCACCCAACTCCAGCCCTATGCTAACAAAACCCTCATCACTGCAGAGTTTGGGTGAGGTTTTCCCATTTTTTTCCCAATTTTTCCAGTAGGTTGCACAGGGATTCGTGGAGGATTTGTGACCCAGTCCTGCCTTGGGAGCCTTGGACCACATGGGGTGTCCAGGTGGAGCCCAGGATCCCCTCCCCAACCCTTCTGGCTTTGGGAGGGATTTTCCAAGGTGGGACAGATTTGGGGGAGCAAACAACAGAAGCGCTGCCAGGCATCCCTTGCTTTATGCTTTCTCCAGGATAAAAACTGGAAAACATTTGGTGCCAACCTCATGAACATTGCCTTGTCTTTAAGAGCCAGGGACCAGCTGGGACTCCCAGCCAGGCCTCTCCAGCCTTCACTTTGTGCAAAAGCAGGGCTGTTTTATTTTTTTGTTTAAGTCTGAGAAAGGTGCAGAGGTTTTTTGGTTTGGTTTGGTTTTTTTTTGTTTCTTTTTTTTTTTTTTTGCAGGTTGGGAAGGTACTTTTCACCAGTATAATAATTCCTTTATTTTTGTTGAGAAATTTAGAGTTTGATGGCAGCTCCCAGCACTGGAGTAGAGCTGATTTCAGGGATTTTCGTGTGTGGACTGTGAACTTCTTTGTTGCCACTGGAGTCTGGTTTGGGGCTTTCCCCCTTGCTACAAACTGGACCAAGGTTTTCTTTTTTCCTTTTATTAAGTTATAGTTGGGATTTACTCTCCTCTGTGGAAGGGGAAGGATTTATCCTGCAAAAGCTCCCTTGGCACCATGGCCTGGATTCCTCAGTTTACATGAAATGCTGGAGTTGTGGATGTCACCTGGGTGTTCCTTTGGAATTTTGTTTATCCTGGGAGCAGGAATGCTCCTGTGAACTGGCCCTGAGCCTGCTCCACAGCTCAAAGCCAGGAGAAATTCCAGCTGTTCCTGGTGCCAGGGCAGGAAGAGCCACCCAGAATACCCAGAGCAGGAATGTCCTGGGTGCCTCCAGTGACCTGTGTGTGTGGGTGACCTGGGAACTGGGGAAGGGACAAAATGTAGTGCTTTGATTATTTAATTTCCAGCTAATTTTGCTTAATTATTGTGCATTTCTGGGCTGATGTGCATGTGCTCAGCAGACACTGTTCTCTGCACTGATCCGTGCTCTCAGCATTCCAGGCTGGAGCCTCTCCCTGTCCAGGATATTTTCTGGTTCAGCCAAACCCCGGGTGTTACAGATTCCTGCATGGAAAAGGGAATTCACTGGAAGCACCAATTTTGCTCCTCGGGAGGGTGGGGAGGGGGGAGCAGGGGAAGATTTTATGCCTTAGAACACTGTGAGGTCATTAATGATCAGCAACACCTGAAAAATGGGAAGCTTTTAATTAAAAACATGAAAATCATCGCTGACACTGTGGATTCATTGGAATAAAGTGCAGAGGAGGCTTTGGTTCCTGGCAGCCCAAGGTCAGGAATTATTTTATCATCGTTTAAGGATGTTATCCATTGGTAACTGCCAGTTTTGTCTGGATTTGGGGATATTATCCCTCAGTAAGTGGCTGTGGAGGATGGGTAAGTGTGACAATTCCATGACTCCCTATTGTTTATTTAGGAAAAAATGAGAGAGATGTAACTGCCCTTGGTATAAATTATTATAATTTAAGGAAAAGCAATCACAAGGTTTTCCTCCAGCATTCACTCCAGTCCCATTCCAGGCACTAATCCTGCCCCAGGGCCGATCCCAGGGCTGGATCCCAGACCCTGCAGGGCAGTGAAATGTAGGAACTCCAGGCCTCCTGAGCCCATTTCCCATGGAATGAGGATATTCCAGCAGAGGCAGCCATGAACTTCGAGTGCTGTGCCTGGGTGAGGAGCACTGGGGTGTAGCACAAAGCTCAGCCTGGAGATGAGCTTAAAATCGTGGAATTCCTCAGTTCTGGCAGGAATTGGGCAGTGCAGGGTCAGTCCTTCCAGCCTGGGATGCATTTCTGCCTCTCTTGGTGCATTTCCTGTCACGAGTTTGGGGTTTATTCCCATCCCTTCATCCTGAGGCTGAAGGGATGAGCAATGCCAGCCTGCACACACATTCCCAGGGGCAGGAATTGCACAGAACTCCAGCTGCCCTGGGAGAATCCTCCCTGGGAGCTCAGAAGGCACTGAGTGTCAGTCTCTGGGCCAGACAGCTTTTACCACTTTATGTTCAGTGCTGTGCTTGCCTTCTCCACAGCGTGGTATTCCGTGTGCAGCACTTCCAGAGCCTTCTCTGAGTTCCAGCCTCCCAGCCAGTGCTCGTAGAGTTCCCCCACAGCCGGGTTTTCCTCTGGAATCTCAGTTTTGAGGGATTCATACAACCTCTCCACATGCTGCAGCTCCTCCTTGCTGGATTCTCCCGCCAGTTTGATCTGCCCTCCTCCATTCAAACAGCCTGAGGGGAAAAAGAGGGATAAAGAATTTGGGCTTCAGCATGAAAAACATCCGAAAAATTGAAGTTGATTTATTCTGGCCGTGCAAACAGCTGCAGGAGTGAAAACAGCTCAGGAATTGAGGTTCACTCCCAGTTATCTCCCAGCAGCAGGGCCACAGGGCAGGGAGATCCTGTGCCAGCTCCAACTGGGAACCTGCCAGAGCTGCAGCTCTTATCTCCTGCCTCCAGAACAGAGCCAGAGCCCAAGCCAGGTGAATCCAGCCCCGGAGGCTCAGCTGAAGGGAAGGGAAAAGTGCCTGGGATGTATTCTGGGAGCTGTGTGGGTCCTCGGGAAGGAGCAGCTCTGAGAGCCAGGAATGGCCCCACAGCACCAGCCCAGGCTGCTGGAGAGAGCAAGCAAGAAAAGGAAACAAAATGGAAAATAGGATAAAACAGGTAGGAAGTGACTTTCTTCACCAGCCACAGCAGCATTTTCTAAAAGTGTAATGGTCAGGTTTGGGCAATTTTAGGGGAAAAGACCCCCTCAGTTACCAAAGGGCTCAGAAAACCAGGAACCCCTCCTTAAAAGCAATTAATTAACTATGCAAATTTTGTGTGATGCAACTTAGCTGCAATTCCTTAAATCCTGAGGAATTACTGGCTCAGAGGTAGGAAAACTGGGATGCCATGGCTGTCACACCCCAAGAGCTCTCAGCTTTGGCACCATGCTCAGGCTGTGAGAAACCCCCCCATTTTTCCTGCCTTGAAGGCGAATTCCCTGGATTCCTGGCAGGCTGGGATGTGCTCCCTGAGCAGCCTCACCTGAGGGACAGGCCATGACCTCCACGTAGTGATAGGGGCACTTCCCTCGCTTCAGCTTCTGCACCAGGTTCTGGATGTTCCTAAATCCATAGGCCAGAGCAAACTGGAGCAGGACCACTCCATCCTTCTCCAGGGTCACCTCCTGGAAGTCCTTGTTCCTGAGGAAGCAGAGCAGAGGAAATGTCTTCTCCAAATGAATTTCTATTTTAAACTTCAAAGGGCCCTGTGCTAAACCCAAATTCTTGGTGAATCTCATTTAAGAGCTGTCCTAGTTCTGGGCCATCCCAAGAAAACATGAAGGAATTCCTTCCAGAGCCTTCTCCAGGGTTGTTTGGGCAACCAGGGCAGGGCTTGCTGAAGGACACCTGTGCTGGAGAAATCCTTAAAAGCTCAGCAAATGGAGCCTTTCCCTGTCAGACTTTGTGAGTTCCTTCAGCCAACATTCACAGAGCCCCTGAGTGGATTTTTAACTCCTACTGAATCATAAAATATGGGAACAAACCCTGGTTGAAGGATTCCAGACTCCTAAGGTTAGCAGGAATGCCTGTTCTGGAAAAAAATAATTTGATTTTTATCAAGTATTTCATATTGGGACTGTTTTTTCTGCTTCCTCAACCAGGGAATCCTAAACATAAATGTTGCTCATTAGGGATAGAATTAATTCTAAAGTATACATTAAATTATAACTGGGAAGCCAGAAGGAATCTGTGGTGGATGACCCTCAGTGCCCAAACCCAGGTGATTTATTTTCTATTTCACTATAGTTTAGTAGAGCCCCAGAGTCCTCCCACAAGGTTTCCTCTTCTGGGATCAATAATTAGTGACAAATCTGCTTTATTGGCCTGATCCAAGGTGAGGAATCCCAGCTCCATGAGAGTTCTGCCTTCTCAGTTATTCGAAAAACTGTTTGTGACTTGACTGTAGGAAAATCCATCAGGCCAAGCTCTGGTGTGTGGGTGGGGAAGGGGCTGGAATTCTCCCTGGGGAAAGCTGTGTGGAATTGGCTGATTCATTGCTCAGCAACTGGGGGAGGGAGAAGCCGATTCTCAAGCCTGAAAGTGAAATATTTAATGTTGCAAAGAATGTTAAATTTGTAAAGAATTGCAAAGGAAGTTTCAGGCCGCCAGCAAGGAGAGAATTCCAGAAAAAAAAAAACGTTTGGAAAAAGGATTTTGAGGTTCTTACTTGAGAGGTTTGTACTCTATGGTGTCCACATGGATTCCAAAGAGCTCCTTGGCTGCGTGCCGGTAAATGTGCTCCAGGTACCCCCCTGAGCCCCCTCCAGAGTGGGTGCTGAGCTCCTCTGCTGCAGCACTGCTCAGCCTGGCCAGGGAGAGAGCAGCAGCTTTAGGGGAATTCTGGGGAAACCCAAGCTCCAGGGGCTGAGGAACGATGGAAGCAGCCGAACAGCAGCTCCCGCTGAGCTCCAGCTTCTCCCTTTCTCCTGGGAATTATTTACAGCTCCAGAGGCAGACAGGATCAGCCTCCTGGTGCCCAGTGGGAATTGTCACCTGTCACAGCGTGCCCCAAGAGGCTTTGGATGTCCCATCCCTATAAGAGGCCAAGGCCAGGCTGGATGGGGCTTAGAGCCACCTGGGATAGCGGAAAGTGTTGGGGTTGGACCAGAATGATTTAAGATCCTTCCCCCCAAACCATTCCAGGATTCCACGATTCTGCAGTTAATCATCCTAGAAATGCAGAGAGGTGCTGCTCAGGAACCCTTCAGTCCATGATGTGCCAAGAGCTCTGGAGATGTTCGTCCTGCCCCCAAGGAAAGCAGCTCTGGGCGCTCCGTGCAGAGCTAGTCCTGGTGTCATCTTTGCCCTGGTGTCACCTCAGCCCATAAAATGGGATTCCATGTTCCCACATCACCCCAGTCTGGGCAGCTGTCCCTTGACCAGATGTCCCTTTTCAGTTAAACAACCCCAATCTCATCTGGTTTGCATGTCTTAAATATCATTTTTAACAAGAGATGAACTGAGTAACCTAAATATTTGTTATTTCTGCTTTAATTCTGGGATCTTTACAGCAGCTCTGATAATGAGGAGCAGGGACAGCACAGGGACAGCACAGGAACAGCTTTTGCTTCAGGAAATTTTTATCACTGGGATGGATTCTTACACTTCCCAAAGCCTGCAGCGGGCTTTTGTGGGATTAAAGGAACTGGAATCAGTCACTGTCCTATAGAAATTCACCATATTCTGTACATTAAATATTTTAACTCCCGATTATATTGGGTCAAGTGACACAAGAAACCAGACTAAGTGCAAACTCACTTGTGTAGAGCAGCAGGAAAAGGCAAATTCTGAACTCTCCACATCCTGGAGGAAAGAGAACCCGACTGAAATGGGATTTTGTTCTTACATGGTATCCAGGGGAGCAGGATCTACATCTGACAGGGACACTCCTTCTTGTTCCAACAGCTTCAGCACTTCTCCTAGAGCAGAACCAGGCAGAGAATTCTCATTTTGGGGATAGAGGAAAGCAAACCCCACAGAGCAGTCTCTAAACTGCACCAGGGCATGATCTGCACTATTAAAATGTAAACATATATCCATATCCAACTTCTGTCAGAAACTAAGGGTTATTAAAGCTAGGGAATGCTTTGGGGCTCCCAGAATGAGCTGGAATTGGGAATTTCCTGTGGCTCTGCTCACCTGTGGTGATGACACAATCCACATCCCTGGTTTGGTACTTCTGGTTGAAAAAGTCTGGCCTGGAGGCCTCCAGCTTTTTGTCATAACAGGGCATCACCGTGACGTGGTAGATCCTGTCAGGGGTTAGGTGCTGCAAGAGAGGCAAGGCTGGAGCAGCCAAAATCCCCCATCCTGAGGAAGGGGAATTCCAGCTGCAAGGAGAGTGGTGAAAATAATGCCACAATGCCCCTGGAATAACCCCTGCTGTTACTGAATATTTCTATATTTCTATACTTATATGTATTTATATCCTTATACATCAATTCAGTTATTTCTCTCCTAGGAGGCCATTCCAGCTGTAGGCAGAGTCAGCAGCTCTGGTCCTTTATAGCTCTCATGGAATCCTGGAATGGTTTGGGGTGGAAGGGACCTTCCATTTTTCCTGAGGCTCCCTTCAGCTCCTGGAAGTTTCCCCCACGCTAGTGCAAAGATCCAAGGTCAGGCAGAGAAGTCAATCCTTAATTAAATCATTAGAGAATAAACTTCCTCCCTGCTCCCAAAACTCAGCCCTTGATCAGCAACCTGGACACGATCTGGAATCCCACAAAAACTTTGGGATCATCCAAGAAGCAAACACAGGCTAAGGAAACGAGTCACTGACTCCAAGTTTCAGTCTCTTGTGCCAAAAGAAGCTGCCAAATTTTGGCCAAATCTGCAGCTGTCAGCAGCTGCCTCGTGCAAGTGTTAAAGCACAGTTTGTCAGCGGCCAAGAAACCCCACAATAACCCAGCCTGGATGCTGCAGCTCCTTCCTGGCCAAATCCAGCCTAATGGTTTGAACTCCAGCCTGTGGATGTCCAGCTCACATCTGGAAAGGTTCCAGAGGTTGCTAAAGGTTCCAGAGGTTAAAGGTTCCAGACTAAGGACAGGAACAGAACATCAGGAATGAGGGAGCATTTTTTGACAAGCCATGATCTGCACGTAAGCCCTGACTGAGGCCTCGGCTTGGGCCCAGTTATTTGGGGTTATTCACCAGCTTTAAACAACAGGAGCACAATGACACTGATAAAAACGGTTCCCCAGCTTTCCCAAACAATTCAGAGGATTTAATTAGCCCGTGCTTAGAGTTATGCCCTAGTTACTACTCATTAGATAAAACAGACGTTTCTGCAAGGCAATGTTGACCCTCAAACATGTATAACACATAGCCAAAAATAAAAAACAGCAGCCTTAAGTGTCCCATTTGAGGAGCTTTGCAGTAAGAAGAGCATTTGTAGACCTTTACCTGCTGCTCTGCGAAGTAGCCTTTAACCAAGGAGCCCATGACCTGCTGGGGAGATTTGGTGGTGCTGATGTAGGGAATGATGAAGCTGCCGTGGGTTTTCTCTGCGTAGCAGATCCAGCCTGGAAGGAACACCAGCAGCAAATTCAACCAAAAAAATCTGCAGCAGGCCTTCACTCTGCCCATTCTCCCCAAACCCCACGTTTAGTGACCATTAATAATAATTTTCAGCCTCAGTTCAGCACAAAAAGCAAAGGACATGTAACACCAACTTCATTCCAGAAATGTACCATCACTGCTTTAACACCAAGGTCTCTGTGCTGTCAAGAGAATAATCCTGCAGGTAAAAACATCCATTTACACTTCTCTGAGCAGCTGCTGTGTTTTTTATTCCAGTTCTAATCAAAGCCATACCTGGGCAGGCAGAAGCCAGCATTGGCAGAGCCTTTTTGTCCTCGGATTGTTTCTGGAAGCGTTTCACAAACTCTCGCTGGCTCTCCAGGAGGCTGAAGTTTCTGGAGAAAGTTGTGTCAAACACGTAGTGCACACCTAGGCAGGGCAGCAGCTGGGTGAAAATCCACAGGGTGCAGCAAAATACAACAAAAAAGAACTTCTACCTAAACCAGAGTCAAACTTAGTTACAGGTACCAAGCCCTGCAATTGAGAAGGAGCCTTTTTCAGCATAGTAAGGGCAGCAAAAGTGACGGGAGAGGTGCAAATCTAAAATTTAGAGTTCTTTTAAATGGTTCTTTACAGGTTTGAGAGAAACACAGAATGGTGTGGGTTGGAAAGGACCTTAAAAATCATCCAGTTCCATGGGCAGGGATACCTTTCCACTGCTCCCAGCCCTGTCCAGCCTGGCCTTGGACACTTCCAGGGATCCAGGGCAGCCACAGCTTCTCTGGCACCCTGTGCCAGGGTCTCCCACCCTCACAGGGAATAATTCCTTCCCAATATCCATCTAACCCCATCCTCTGGCAGTTTAAATCCATTCCCTTGTCCTGTCACTATCTGTGCTTATAAAAAGTCCCTCTCCCTCCTTTTTCCAGGTTTTCCTTCCCCACTCCAAGTTCATTAGTGACTGAAGTCGTGCAGGGTTTGCAATTCCCGTGGGGGTTGAACCCCATGGACTCCATGCTGCCCACCCAGCCCAGAGCTCCCTCTAAACAGAATTCCACACTTGCCTAAACTCTTCAGGAACGTGGTCAGCTTCTTGGCAGTCTCCAGAACGCCCATTTTGCACCTGGCAGCCAGGGAGGCTCTGGATTGGGGTGACACAGAAACCACCACCAGTTTCTGCTCGTTGGCAGCAGCAGCCTGAGGTGAAACCAAACAAACCCAACATGAACGGGGCACGGGCAGAGCTGTCAGCATCCCAAAAACCTCACCAGTGACCTCTGGAGCCAGAAATGTACACAGAGCCCTTCCAAACTTGTTAAAAATAAGGAAAAAACTGCAACAGTTTATTTATATCCTTATACATCAATTAATTATTTCTCTCCTAGGAGGCCATTCCAGTGTCAGCAGCTCTGGTCCTTTACAGCTTCCATGGGATCCTGGAATGGTTTGGGGTGGAAGGGACCTCAAAGTTCATCCAGTGCTTCCACCTTCCACCATCTCAGCCTGGCCTTGGGCACTGCCAGGGATCCAGGGGCAGCCACAGCTTCTCTGGGAAATCCCAGCCCCTCCCCCCCCTCAGGGAACAATTCCTTCCCAAATCCCTATCAATATCCTATCTCAATATCCATGCAAAGCAGCAAGAACAGCCTGAGATCCTGCAGGGCTCTGAAATTCCCATTCCCGTGGATTTTGCCCCATTCCTGCAGAGGTGAAGGGACCCACCTTGTTGAGAGCCAGCACTTTGCAGAGCTCCCCGTGGCTCTGCTGGCTGACCAGAACACTCTCAGCTGAGGTGATGCAGCCACTGCAGGCCAGGCAATCATTCAGGGTGATTTTAGCCTTTTCCAGCTTCTGGGCTTCCCCATCCTACAAGGAAACAGAGCAGGCTCAGTTCTGATCTCAGCACAGAGTTTTAGGAGCAGCTTCTCCACCTTCACTACAAATAATAATGAAGATGTTGCTCTTTTTATGCCCTTGGTTTATCATTATAAAAATCTTTATTTTTAGTAAGATGGGGACAAAGCCACCTGAAGTTTGCTGCTTTGAATGGGATTATTTGGCACAGAGATGGGAATTTGCTGAGGAACTTCATCCCAGACAGTGGAAAGGAATATTTTTCCTTATATCGCACCCTGAATAAATTTGTTTTCCCAAGAGATTTCCTCTAATCATCACTACTCAATAAAGCCAGAAACAGACCAGGAAATGAGCCACTATTAATTTTAAAATAAGAAACCAGACTCCTTTGGAAGTGCTGTATTCACTTTTTTTAAAGTAAAAATCTGCCTAAAGTTCAAAATTCCATTCCTAGAGGAATTCCCAGCTTGGTTAACAGAGCAATGCCAATTTTTTTTTGGTGAAAACAGGAAAAAACTCAGCCTGAATTTTGGAAGCAGGAGGTTCTGCAAGCTTTTAAAGAAATAATTTGAGATATTATTAAAAAAGAAATGACAGCAAGATTTATTAAAAATATCTTGATTAAATCTCTCTGTGAGTGAGCACAGAAAACATTCCCACAAATAACCTGGAATTGCCAATCCTTAAAAATATAAAAAAATTAACTTTGCAGCTTATCGAAAACCATCACTAATTAATGTCAGTGTTTCAGGTCATAAAAGTGGCACAAAATTAAAATTATTGCTTATAAATTGAAAAGAAAAAGAAATACAAGAATGCTGACAGCAGCACCTTGTTTCTCTCTGAGGCATTAAACAAATGTAGATTATTCAATATTTAAAATACATTCATTTTTCCTGGGTTTTTTACACCCTGCTGAACAAAAGACCCCACGTACCTGATCGACCTGGAAATAGCTTCCATCGGCTTCGATTTTGATCTTTGCTGCTGCTTTTCCAGGCTTTTTGTCCACTTTTACAGGCTTGATGCATTCCTGAAAGAGCAGTAAAGCCTGCCAGTGAGGAGCTGAGCGAGGAAGAGGCAGATTTAACAGAAATAAAGGGATCAAACACCAGTTCTGCAGTGACTCTGGCTCCCCCCCTTCAAACCGTCAGGATTTTCTTTCACTTTCTTTCAGCACTGCAAGAAAAAACGCCAAAGCAAAGCCTTCTCACCCCTTTTTTACAGAAAGAACATTTTTCCAGCATCATCCCAGACCCTGAGGATGATTCTGCTGCTCCTTCTGAAGAACTGAGCTCTGGTTTTGAAGGGAACAGAGCTGGGAACAGAGCCCGGCCAGCCCCTTCCTCCTCCCCGGAATCTGGGAGCAATCCTGGGCTGCAGATCGCAGCCTGTGGAAGTGTGGGCAGGGCACAACGGTGCCCGCTGCCACCGAGGGTTTATTCTGTGACAAAAGGGTCTCTGAGGAGCTCAGCTGAGCTGCTGCCACTTCGCTCTGCTGTCCCAGCACAAGCCCCAAGAGTTTTCCTGCATTTTGTGCCGATTTTTTTTTTGTTCAGGCACCCCGTGACTCCTTGTCCTACTTCTTCTTTGCCTTTCCCCGTGCTTCCTCTGCCAGCTGCAGGTTTTCCCCCTAAATTCATCCGTATTTGCTACATTTTGCAGGATTCAGAGCCTTGCAGGAACAACTAATTTTGATTCTTCACTTGAAACACGAAAGCAGAGCATTCGTGAGGCATATTTATGTGAAGAATTCCCTTGGAAACCCAAGTCCTACACGGAGAATTAACAGGATTTGCTATTCCCCGTTCCACTGATCTCATTTCAGCTCGGTTTTTCTGCCGGATTTGTCAGCGAATACACCCAGGATTAATATTTTGCATTTTCCCAGTGATTGTAGCCTCAGGAAGGAGAATTGATGCCGCCTCGCTGCTCATTCCCTCCTGAAAACGCTGTGCATTCCCTCCTATGCCCTGCGGGCGAGGAATCCAGCTCAGCCTTAAACTTTTACCGGGGAGGATCCAGTTTAACATCACACATAGTTAAAGGTGGCTTTCCCGATCGGGATGGGGATGATGCGCTGCTGCTCCAAGATTTCGGGCTCTTCTGGTGGAAGAGAGAGCGCGGAACCCTCACTTTTATCCCTTTTATCCATTCCCAGCAGCAGCAGCAGGAGCTGTGAGGGGCTGGGCACGGTCCCCGTGCGGTGACAGGACCAAGGGCAATGACAGACGAAGGTGCCCCCCAC
>CM019227.1:9333163-9388404 GCA_009741485.1 Malurus cyaneus samueli | reverse complement strand
CTGGGACTCCCGGGGATGGTTCACGAGGCTGCCACGCGTGCCCCGGAGCGGGGGGCGAGAATGCCACACCGCCGCAAAGCGAAGCGACACACCGTCGTACGAGACTGCCACACCGCCGCAAAGCGAACAGCCACACGTCGTAAAATTGTGTATTTTTTTCTCTGTAGGTATCAACTTTTTGGAACAAACGAATAATAGATAAGGCCTTTTGCCATTCTAAGCAAACGTAAAAGTGCCAGCACGAGGAAAGTTTGCTGGTGGCTCGTGGTGTGTCAGGAGTGTCCCCAGGGTCCTGCCCTGCTGCAGGTGGGGCTGGGCATTGCTGAACCCATTCCTGCTCTCCAGACAGGCTGCCCGCTCACCAAACCTTGGCGAATCAGGCAGCAGAGCCATCCCCTTTCCTTTTTTAGCGTGTTTGGATTGCAGCTCAGGATGGGCTTGGAGCGTTACCTGTGGGTGGTTTTCAGCTTGAGCAATGCAAATATTACAGAGGAGGGAGAAACCGAGGGAAATCTCTTGTGTAAACGTGCAGGAAGGTACAATGGGCTGGCTGGGGTTTGATTCCAGCCATAAACTGATATTTGATGCCGTTTGGCCTCCTGTTTGTGTTCATTGTCTCGGTGACACCTCCTGTGGGTGCAGAAGGTGCAGTGGGAGGGTTGGGTGGCCAGGGCAGGGTTTGCTCTGCAGTTCCCACGGCAGAGGATAAATTGGGATTGGTTTTTAGGGGGTTGGGATGTTTGGTGATAGGAAAAGGTCTCTGAAACCCTCGGCTTCCCTCTCTCTGCCTGTGCAGTTTAAAATCCCCCCAAGGGATGGGTTGCTAGCACAGACAGGTGAGGATGGCATCACAGAACCGCTGAGGTTTAAAAAAAATTTTTAACTTTTAAAAAATCCAGCCATTCCCTCAACCCTGCCAAAGCCACCACTCAAACCCGTCCTCAAGCTCAGCATTTAAATCCCTCCAGCCCTGCAACTCCACTACTGCCCTGGGCAGCTGTGCCAGGGCTGGACAGCCCTTCTGGTGAGGAAATCTTTATTAATCTCCAATTTAAACTTCCCCTGGCACAACCTGAGGCCATTTCCTCCATGTCCTGTCCCCTGTTCCCTGAGACACTCGGTCTTGCATGAGCTGTGAAACACAAACCTTCACTGTCAGGCTCCGTGACCCCTCTGGCATTTTTAGGTGTGGGCTCAGCGGCTCCTTGGAGGCAGAAATGTTTCTTTTCCTGTATTCCCTGCTGGTTACCGAAGGCTTGAGCAAACAGAGTGACACAAGCTCCTTACTGAAGCAAATATTGTCCTGTTTAGAAAAACCCTTCTCCTGGTGACATTTAATGAGTGGCTGCGTCACCACCACAGCACCGCTGTGACCTGCCACAGATCTGTGCCAGGCTAAGGATTGGCGGATTTGCAGGAAAAGGTGGCAGCTGGAACAGCCCCAAAAGCTGGGAACATCTCAGTTCCCCGTTCCTGATAAAGCTCGCTCCCTCCCTGCGCTGCCGTGGGTTTCAGAAGAAACCTCAGGATGAGGCTTCCCAAAAATGCATCTCAGTGTCCTAACGGAGCTGCCAGCACCGAATGTAGCTCGGGGCAAGGCGGCTGCGAGCCGGATCCGCCCTTAATCCCGGGATGAGCACTGGGGAGCTCTCCTGGGTGACTCCGGGCTTGGGGACAGGGGTGGGGACAGCAGCAGGATCTGCCGTGTCCCCGGGCTCTGCTGTCACAGCTCTGCCGTGGGGACACGGTGTGGGGCAGAGACTCCTTTTTTGTGTTTCTGCAGACAAAAGGGAGATTTTTCACCCCGACTTTGGGTTATTGGGGGATTTTCCTCGTGTGCCAAGTCCCACTGAACCCGATCTGTGTCCTCAGGGTTGAGGAAGGGCTCGGTGCCAGGGATGAGCTGTCATCACGGGCTGGTTTCTGTGGGCTGGGAGCTGTTTATTCCTCGAGCCACAGGTGTTTGGCATCCCTCGGGTCCCTTTATCCCCCTCTGTCAGCTCCGGGTGCCGCCCAGGCTCCTGCAGCTCCCGAATCCAGCAAGAAAATCTCCGTCCCTGCCCTCCAGAGAGAGGAGCTTTGCTCTGAGCTGGGATTTGACCTTCACATCTCCATTTTTCCTCCTCGTTTTCCCTCTGGAGAGCCGTTTAAAGGCTGCTGTTGTGTCAGCCCCTGCTCCCGAGGTTGGACAGTGTGGCTGGGATTGTTGTGATTCCCCAGGACTTCCCAAGGTTTACCTCGCTGTGTCTCCATGGGAGATTCGTTCCTGGATGCACTCACATGATGCAGGGATCTGCCGTGAGGGATGTGAGATAAAGGATGAATTCACTTTCCCTGCCTCCAAACCCTCTTTTTATACCTGGGCTGTGCTGTCCCAGCAGGGCCCTGACAGATTCCTCTTCAAGAGGCAATGAAGAATCAAAAAAATAACTCAAAGTTTTTGGAAGTGTTTCCAGGAGCCTCCTTTGCCTTTCTGCCCTTTTAGGACAGCGGGATTTTCTTTGCTGCTGTTTGTTTTCAGCCATCAGCAGGATTTTATTTAAATTCCCACAGCCCCTGCAAGGTTTTAATCTTTTAACTGCCCCTTTTGGCTTCTATTCCTCAAGCTTTCTGCTTTTTCCTCTGTTATTCCTGTTCTCAGACTCCTCCAATTCTGGGTGATGTTTGCGGTTAACACCAGGAGGGCACAGGGATGTTCTGGCGGGTCAGTGGCGATGCCCTGAGGAGTTTGGCTGTGGTTTGGGGCAAAACCTGAGCCTTCCAGGGGCACAAAGCCCGTTTATCCCGGTGGGACAGCATCGGGAGGTGCTGGGAGTGGGGCGGGTGCTGGGTGGGACTGGGAGAGTTCAGGGAAGATTTCGGGGATGGGACTGGGGAGGATTTCTGGGATGGGAATTGGGAGGATTTCAGGGATGGGACTGGGGAGGATTTCTGGGGTGGAAATGAGGAGGATTACAGGGATGGGGATGGGGAGGATTTCAGGGATGGGACTGGGGAGGATTTCTGGGATGGGAGTTGGGAGGGTTCCTTTTTCCTGTCCCGGCTGGCTCAGCACAGCCAGAGCAGTCCCAGCACAGCTCAGGGGCACCGCGGGACACTCGAGCCGTGCCCGGCGGGGGNCCCCTGGCACAACCTGAGGCCATTTCCTCCATGTCCTGTCCCCTGTTCCCTGAGACACTCGGTCTTGCATGAGCTGTGAAACACAAACCTTCACTGTCAGGCTCCGTGACCCCTCTGGCATTTTTAGGTGTGGGCTCAGCGGCTCCTTGGAGGCAGAAATGTTTCTTTTCCTGTATTCCCTGCTGGTTACCGAAGGCTTGAGCAAACAGAGTGACACAAGCTCCTTACTGAAGCAAATATTGTCCTGTTTAGAAAAACCCTTCTCCTGGTGACATTTAATGAGTGGCTGCGTCACCACCACAGCAGTGCTGTGACCTGCCACAGATCTGTGCCAGGCTAAGGATTGGCGGATTTGCAGGAAAAGGTGGCAGCTGGAACAGCCCCAAAAGCTGGGAACATCTCAGTTCCCCGTTCCTGATAAAGCTCGCTCCCTCCCTGCGCTGCCGTGGGTTTCAGAAGAAACCTCAGGATGAGGCTTCCCAAAAATGCATCTCAGTGTCCTAACGGAGCTGCCAGCACCGAATGTAGCTCGGGGCAAGGCGGCTGCGAGCCGGATCCGCCCTTAATCCCGGGATGAGCACTGGGGAGCTCTCCTGGGTGACTCCGGGCTTGGGGACAGGGGTGGGGACAGCAGCAGGATCTGCCGTGTCCCCGGGCTCTGCTGTCACAGCTCTGCCGTGGGGACACGGTGTGGGGCAGAGACTCCTTTTTTGTGTTTCTGCAGACAAAAGGGAGATTTTTCACCCCGACTTTGGGTTATTGGGGGATTTTCCTCGTGTGCCAAGTCCCACTGAACCCGATCTGTGTCCTCAGGGTTGAGGAAGGGCTCGGTGCCAGGGATGAGCTGTCATCACGGGCTGGTTTCTGTGGGCTGGGAGCTGTTTATTCCTCGAGCCACAGGTGTTTGGCATCCCTCGGGTCCCTTTATCCCCCTCTGTCAGCTCCGGGTGCCGCCCAGGCTCCTGCAGCTCCCGAATCCAGCAAGAAAATCTCCGTCCCTGCCCTCCAGAGAGAGGAGCTTTGCTCTGAGCTGGGATTTGACCTTCACATCTCCATTTTTCCTCCTCGTTTTCCCTCTGGAGAGCCGTTTAAAGGCTGCTGTTGTGTCAGCCCCTGCTCCCGAGGTTGGACAGTGTGGCTGGGATTGTTGTGATTCCCCAGGACTTCCCAAGGTTTACCTCGCTGTGTCTCCATGGGAGATTCGTTCCTGGATGCACTCACATGATGCAGGGATCTGCCGTGAGGGATGTGAGATAAAGGATGAATTCACTTTCCCTGCCTCCAAACCCTCTTTTTATACCTGGGCTGTGCTGTCCCAGCAGGGCCCTGACAGATTCCTCTTCAAGAGGCAATGAAGAATCAAAAAAATAACTCAAAGTTTTTGGAAGTGTTTCCAGGAGCCTCCTTTGCCTTTCTGCCCTTTTAGGACAGCGGGATTTTCTTTGCTGCTGTTTGTTTTCAGCCATCAGCAGGATTTTATTTAAATTCCCACAGCCCCTGCAAGGTTTTAATCTTTTAACTGCCCCTTTTGGCTTCTATTCCTCAAGCTTTCTGCTTTTTCCTCTGTTATTCCTGTTCTCAGACTCCTCCAATTCTGGGTGATGTTTGCGGTTAACACCAGGAGGGCACAGGGATGTTCTGGCGGGTCAGTGGCGATGCCCTGAGGAGTTTGGCTGTGGTTTGGGGCAAAACCTGAGCCTTCCAGGGGCACAAAGCCCGTTTATCCCGGTGGGACAGCATCGGGAGGTGCTGGGAGTGGGGCGGGTGCTGGGTGGGACTGGGAGAGTTCAGGGAAGATTTCGGGGATGGGACTGGGGAGGATTTCTGGGATGGGAATTGGGAGGATTTCAGGGATGGGACTGGGGAGGGTTTCTGGGATGGGACTGAGGAGGGTTTTTGCAGTGGGAATGGGGAGGATTTCAAGGATGAGACTGGGGAGGGTTTCTGGGGTGGGAATGGGGAGAATTCCTTTTTCCTGTCCCGGCTGGCTCAGCACAGCCAGAGCAGTCCCAGCACAGCTCAGGGGCACCGCGGGACACTCGAGCCGTGCCCGGCGGGGGTGGGAAGGCTCTGACTCACCTGGGGCTGTCCCACCCCTGCAGGTGTTCCACGGCCTCTCCTCCCATCCGGGGGGGTGTTGGCGATCCTGATGCGGAATTTGGCTCAGTTTTGGATAAAGCGGCTGGCGGAGGGAAGGGAGGCAGGGGCAGGGCTTGTAAGTCATTGTGTTGAGTTCAAAGTGATGGTTTGTTCTGGGTGAGCCCCAAAATCCCCTCACAGACCCCTCTGGCAGCTCTGGGGTGGGCTGGGCACTCCTGGACACCTCTCCCAGGGATGCTCCATCCCTGGAATGTCCAAGGCCAGGCTGGACAGGGCTTGGAGCAGCTTGGGATGGTGGAAGGTGTTGGGGTTGGAACTGGGTGGGCTTTGGTGTCCCTTCCACCCTGGAATATTCCGTGGCTCCACTCTGGCTGCAGAGGCAGAGCCCTGGGTTTTCTCTCATGGAGCCACAGTTTGTCCAGCAGCTTCCCCATCCAGCATTTTCCCATCTGATCCTCCATCACGGACAGACTGTTTGGGGAGTTGAGATCCCAAAAGGTGCAGGACCCCAAAGCTTTGCTCTTTAAACCCTGAAGGATTCCCACCCAGCTACAAGACACCTCCTTTGCTATTCTGGACAAGAGGCTCCTTGCTGTGAACCCTGAGTCTTTGAGCTGCACTGATCACAAAATGATGATGATGATGATTTTTATGGGTTTGGGTGGCTTAGGATGGGTGGTGGTGAAAGCCACTCTAATGCTGGGCAGCCTCTGAGTCAGACAAGCTGCATTCATCACTCCCTGCACTAATTCCAGAGGAGCTGATAAGGACACCAAGTGTGGTGGAAAAAGTGGGAGTGTGGAGGGAGCTGGGGCTGGGGTGTGGCAGTGCTGAGAGGTGACAGTGACACCAGCATGGGTTATTTATGGTCAGGAATGGGCAGGTCCAGGCCTGGCACAGAGCTGGGCTTGGCAGGAACACGTCTGGAGAAGCACCAATAATGTGACCAAAGATTTTTACAAATCTGAGGATGTAAAATTACTCCAGTGTGTCCAAAGGACCAGCTCCCAGTCTGACATCCATGTGGTCTGAAATCAGAGAATGGTGGAATATCCTGAGCTGGAAGGGACCACAGGGGTCATCCAGTCCCACTCCTGGCCTTGCACTGACCCTCCAATAATCCCCCGTGCATCCCTGGCAGTGCTGTCCAAATGCTCCTGGAGCTCTGGCAGCCTCGGGGCTGGGACCATTCCTTGGAGAGCCTGGGCAGTGCCCAGCACCCTCTGGGGGAAGAACCTTTCCCTGATCCCCCATCAAACCCTCCCTGGCACAGCTTCATCCCATTCCACAGCCAGCTGGCTGACAGAAGAGCATCCATGTATTTCTCCTCAGGATTTCCCAGCTGGAGATCACTGGGGTACACAGAGATTTTCCAGAAATGCCAACATTTCCACCTCATGAAGTAACATTTCCCGGTGTCCATCATGTCCTGGGTGCCTGGAGAAAATTCTCCTGGAGGAAGTTTCTCCCAGAGCAGCTCCATGCTGGGGGCACAGATGGATTTTTGTCACCTTCTGTCCCGCGCAGGGAGGCAGGGATTCGTTCCCGGCTGTACCCTAGGAATGCCAAGCATTAACAAACAGCCCGGGTCTTTGTCCTGCCTCCCGTTTGTGTTCTCAAGGGCTGCTGGGTGTGTCCCGGGCTCCGGACCCATCCCGCACGGGCAGGGATGCCGGGTGGAGGGGCCGGGCCACACCCCGGGCTGCTCCCTGAAAAGGAGCCCGCGATGCCCGGAGCCTTCCTAGCTGGGGAGCAGCGCTCCAGGTGAGTGGCACAGGGTCCCTTCTGCTCCAGGTGAGTGGCACAGGGTCCCCTGCCCTCCCAGGTGAGTGGCACAGGGTCCCTTCCCTCCCAGGTGAGTGGCACAGGTCCCCTGCCCTCCCAGGTGAGTGGCACAGGGTCCCCTGCCCTCCCAGGTGAGTGGCACAGGGTCCCTTCCCTCCCAGGTGAGTGGCACAGGATCCCCTGCCCTCCCAGGTGAGTGGCACAGGGTCCCTTCCCTCCCAGGTGAGTGGCACAGGGTCCCTTCCCTCCCAGGTGAGTGGCACAGGGTCCCTTCCCTCCCAGGTGAGTGGCACAGGGTCCCTTCCCTCCCAGGTGAGTGGCACAGGTCCCTCCCTCCCAGGTGAGTGGCACAGGTCCCCTCCCTCCCAGGTGAGTGGCACAGGTCCCTCCCTCCCAGGTGAGTGGCACAGGGTCCCTTCCCTCCCAGGTGAGTGGCACAGGGTCCCTTCTGCTCCAGGTGAGTGGCACAGGGTCCCTTCCCTCCCAGGTGAGTGGCACAGGGTCCCCTTCCCTCCCAGGTGAGTGGCACAGGGTCCCTTCTGCTCCAGGTGAGTGGCACAGGGTCCCCTCCACTCACAGGTGAGTGGCACAGAGTCCCCTGCCCTCCCAGGTGAGTGGCACAGGGTCCCTTCCGCTCACAGGTGGATGGGGTGGTGACAGCACTGAGCTGCCTTAATTCACTCCCAATTCTCCAGGTGCTTTCCCAGACCACCCCCCGTCTCCCCCAGAGTCTAATTTGGGATTTGTGAGGGGTATTGTGCGTCCACATTTCCGCGTGTCACAGCCACCTTTAACTTTCCTCCTCTCGGTTCGGGTTTGGGTTTGATTTGTTCCTGTTTCGTTTCTCTGGGCTGAGCTAAGGAGGTTCCTCTGGGTGTTCTGAAGACCCCTCCAGAAATGCCTGCTCTGCTCCCGGGGCTGGGATTGCTCCTCCTGCTGCTGGGTGAGTCTGCCCGTGGAGGGAGGGCTGTCCCAGGAGGGTTTTCCACATCAGGGATAATCCTCAAAAGGGAAAACTGTGCTGACAGACCATTGAATGTGGTGGTTTCTTTAAACCCCCAGCCATTCACTGGTTGTTACTGGATCTGTGGATGGAGTGGTTTCTTTTGGATGCTAAATAGGGTGGGAATATATAATTGGAATTGGTTGGGATTGAACTGTGGGGATGAGCTCTGTCCTGGATTTGCTCTAAAATCAGGGCGTGTTGTGTTCCAGGGTGGCAGGGAGCTGCTGCAGCTGCTGCTGGGACACACCTGGTAAGGCAGATTTTCAGAACATCACAGAATTCCAGAATGGTTCGGGTTGGAGGGATCATGAAGATGATCCAGTTCCAACCCTGCCTTCCACTGGGACCACACTCAAACGTGGCCAGGCTCAAACCATCAGGAGAACATCCCCTCCTCATGTTGGGGGTGGGGTAACCTGGCACTTCCCAGCTCTTTGAGATACAGAGCCAGCAATGTGTGGGAATTCTGCAGAGTGGATTTGGGATTTGAGTGTGTTCAAGTCACAGCCCCATCCGAAGGGTTGCAGCTCCCATTTGTTCCACTGGACTCCCAGTACAGACACAAATGACCATCTTTGGTGACCACAAATAATGTTTGTAATGATAATAATGTTAATTATGTTATAACTTCATGCTAACATCATCCTTTTTCTCTTTCTCCTGGCACAGTGCTCCAGCTCCCCTGTCGATGGTGAGTCCCTTCCCAAATATCCTCCAACAGGAAAATCCAGACTGGGTTTTCTGTGCCAATTCCTCTCACAATTGCTTTATCTTTGGGTTTTTTTCTCTTTTTCTTTGGGATCAGAATCTGCCGTGTGTGCCTCGGTGCAAAGGTACGTAACCCATCCACATATAGCTGTGGCAGCATTTCCTTGGGAGTGCTGCTGCTTTCTTGGAGTAACAGAATCCCTCTGAACTCTTCTTTCCCCCAAAATCCCAGGGTTGCTTGTGGGCAGGGCGGGCTCTTGTTCAAATAATGAAGGGAAAGTGCCTCCGTGGGGGTTTTGTGTCCGTGCAGGACAAAGAAAGGCGGGGCAGAGCCTTGGGGTGGCAGCCAAGAGCCTTGGCATGGGTGCTGAGCTTGTCTTGGCTCCGAGCGGGGCTCAACCAGCCCCACTGCTGCCCTGCCCTCATCTTGGTTTGTGCCTGAAGGTCAAAAACTCATCCCTGCTGCCAGCAGTCCCCATCCCGTGCTGTCACTTTGTCCCCCTGTGTTTGCTGAGCGGGTTGAGCTGCCTGGCTCTGCTCCTGCTCCGGTTCGGGAGGGCTGGATCCTTCCCGGGAGAGGAATGGGAGGGCTGGATCCTTCCCGGGAGAGGGATGGGAGTGCTGGATCATTCCCGGGAGAGGGCACAGAGGGCTGGATCATTCCTGGGAGAGGGCACAGAGGGCTGGATCCTTTCCAGGAGAGGAATGGGAGGGCTGGATCCATCCCGGGAGAGGGCACAGAGGGTTGGATCCTCCTTCCTGTCTTCCTCCAGATCTGTCCCAGCTCCCTTCTGATTCTGTCCCAGTTCCCCATCCAGCTCTGCCCCAGAGCCCACCAGTTCTGTCCCCATCCAGCTCTGCCCCAGCTTCCCACTGGTTCTATCCTCCTCCAACTCTTCCCCAGCTCCCATCGGTTTTGCCCCAGCCCCACCAACTCTCTCCCCACTCACCTGTTCCCCATCCAGGCCCTCCCCAGTTCCACATCCACTTTCCCCGCAGTTCCCAGCCCATCCTGCCCCAGTTCCCACAGCTTTCCCAGTGATGTCCTTGCTGTCCCCCCAGTGCCAGCCAGGAGCAGCTCCTGGAGGTGGTCCGAGGCCAAACCTCCCCGTGCAGCCTCACTTTTGGCCAACTCGCCTGTGCACAGGTAAGGACAATCCCTGCTTCCCTTGGTGCTGGGATTGGTTTTCCTCGGGAATTCTTAAAACCAGCCCCAGTGGTGGTTGTGGGTGGAGCAGCCAAAGCTTTGTCCAGGTTTTCATCCACCCCGAGCCTCGAGGGTGACAGTGCCACCTCTCCCAGGGGACATCTTCTCTGGGGCTCAGGAGTGACTGAGCCACCACGGAAAACTTTTGGAAGGAGGATTTCCCTTTTCCAAACCTCTCAAGTGAGAAGGAAGGTGGGACAAAAGGGCTTTCCAAATCAAATTGGCTTCTAAAAATCGGCATCACAGCATTGGAACGAATCTCTGTGGGACGGTCGCCCTGGGCTGTTGGGATAAAGCACAATTAGAAGGGGAAAAACACAATTAGAAGGGGTAAAAGTACAATTAGAAGTGGTAAAAACACAAGTGTTTTTTTTTAAAAAAAAGTGTTTGCAGTCTGGAAAATGCCACCTGAAATGTTCCAGCTTTGCTCTCTAAATTGACAACAATTGACATTTTTTGGGAAATATTTCTTACAAAAAGAGGGCATTTCTGCAAATATTTATTGGTGGGGTTTATTTTGGGGTTTTTTGTGGGTTCAGGGCTTTTTTTGGTATTGCATTTTTTTCTTGATTTTGTTTTTTTCTTCTACCGTTTGTCCACTGTTTCCTTGAAAAATGTTTGGGAGTGAGAAAGCTCCCCATGGGAGTTTCTAGTTAGATAAAATGGCAAATTTTTGAGGGTTTTTTTTTTTTTGATAGAACTTTTAAAAGCTGTGCCAATGTTTTTGCCCTGTCCAGGGAAGAATTTCTTCCCAAATACCCAGGTGTGGATGAACTACCTGAAGGTGATTTCATCTCTAAACATGATCCATCCGTCCTTTGTCATCTTTATTTGCATTTCCCTTTGTTTTGCCAGGGAATTTGGCTCCAGGACCTTCAGGACGATTTCCTGATTTCCTTATATTCCTGCCTGGCCTCCAAACCTGTCACGGCTGTGGATCCAGAATATTCCATTCTCTTCTTTTCCAAATATGACACCAAGAAGCTTTTGGCCTCCCTGGCTGCATTCAGCCAGCAGGTAGGTATTCCCAAATCCAACTTTTTGTTCTCCAGGCAAAGGTTTTCTTTCCAATTCCCCGATTTTTCACCTGATTTTGGAAAGAGCCTTATTCCAGCTAACAATTTCTGTTCCCAGCATTCAGATTCATGCAGGCTGATGTTGATGTCTGGTTGGAATTCCCTGAAATTCATGGGCTTCTCCTCCTCTCTGCTTCCAGTTTTCCCACGTGCCGCTTTCCCCGGAGTGGAGCCTGGTCCTGGTGAACGGGCTGTGGGAGAGGATTCTGCGAGTGCCCGGCATCGAGACCCCCCCAGTGCTGGCCCAGTGGGTCCACAGGGGGCTTCAGCCATTCCTGGTGGATCCTGAGGTCTTTGGTTGCCTCCGTGCCAAGGATGTGTCCTGTGAGGAATTCCGGCTGGTGTGAGTGTGAATGTCCCCTCTGTGTCCCCAGAGCAGCGTCCTGGGACATCCTGGGAGAGGGGGGAACCACTTGGGGAGCTCTGGAAAAGGGTGGGATTGAGAATATCTGAGTTTTGTGAGAGCCCAACACTGACCTGAGCGATGTTTGAGGTGTTTGCCTTCCTCACCCCTGTTTAGAGTCGCTGCCCTGGATGGAATCTATTCCCAGCTCCCTGTGGAAGAGCAGAGGAATCTTTACAACGGGATCAAACACTTCCTCATCCAGGATGGTAAATGACTTGATTTTCTTCCAGAAAACACAGAATCCTTAAAGCCACTCATGAAATGAGCTGAGATCTATCCCAGGGCTGAGGCTGCGCAGGGTTTTTGTGACTCTCCAAAGGAAACAGGCTGGGAATGTCAGAGAGAAGCAGATTTGGGAATCATTTCCCTGCCTGAAGGCTTTATTAACCCGAGATTTTTATTAAAAAAAAGGCCATTTACTGTTTTTGGTGGGAAAGGGAGACACAGGGTTTGGTTCTGAGAGTTAAAGGGTCCAGCTCAGAAAGAGACCCCGGCAGGAGCTTTCATGCACAGGTTGAATGTCGTGGAAAAACTTCTGGCAGATTTGGAGGGAGGAACAAACAGGCTGGGGATGAAATGTTTGGGAGGCTGGGATTCTTTTTCTGAGGCATTTGTCCCATCCCTTGGAATTTGTAGTGTGAAGATGGGGATTTGAGTGTGACCAGAGGCATTCCAGAGCTCTCAGAGTTCCATGATGGACTGAAGCCTCTTCCACCCTCAGGAATCTCCAGTTCCCACAGATTTCCTGACCCAGTGCAGGTGGTTTGATGGTGTCTGTTTCTCTGACTGCAGAATCCAGCCAGAAATGCTTTAGCGAAGCCATTCCAGCTCTGAATTCCACAGCTTGGTTCCGGAATTATCTCGGGTCCTTCCTGGAGCACGCCACTGTGGAGGACCTGCAGCTTTTTGGGGATGAGCCAACGGTGAGTGCAGCCTCCTGGGGATGGCGAGCTTAGGAGGTCCCAATCCTGCCCTGAGCCAAATCAGAACCCCAGAATGGTTTGGGTTGGAAGGATTTAAAGCTCACCCATCCCATTCCACCCCCTGACATGGGCAGGGACACCTCCCCCTATCCCAGGGTGCTTCAAACCTTATCCAGCCTGGCCTTGAAATCCCTGGAGTGCTGCTATCAGGAATATTTCTCTTGTTAATTTGAGGTGAACACTCACTGCAGTTATTTTTTCCCCCATCATGTGATGGGAGGGACTTGCCCAGAAGTTGGTTTCATGTAGGGAATTCTGCAGGAAGCACACTAGAATCAATAAGAGTAACAGCCCCAAATTTGGTCAAGGTCCCAGTGTCAACTTTAAACCCAGCTGAAAACCCCTGAGGTTGGTTCAAACCATCCCAAGAGACTGTCAGGATTGAAAGATTCATCTGAATTATTTTCCTTTTTATTTCTTTTCCTCCTCAGCTTCAAAAGTTTGCCAGGGATCCGATCGATGTGGAGATGGTAAAGAATCTCACCTTGCTCCGGGAGACTGCTCTGTACTACACCCTCCTCCTGACCTCTGCTCCTGGCTTTGCCCTGTCAAGGTATGGATCTAATGGGATCTGATTTCCTGGGATGGCTCAGTGTGGGACAGTGATGTAGCAAGAATTTGAGTGGGGGTTTCATTTAAACCTCTTTTAAAAGTTTTGTTAATTTCCTGTTTGAAGGTTTTGTTAATTTTCTGTTTAAGGGTTCTGTTAATTTTCTGTTTAAGGGTTCTGTTAATTTTCTGTTTGAAAGTTCCATGGAATTTCTGTTTAAAGGTTTCCTTTCCAAATAACCCCACTGCCCTGCGTCTCGAGGAGAGCCAGATCCCAAATTCTGTTTCTGGGGAGGTGATTTCCCTGCAGTGCCAGCTCCACCTGATGGCCAGAGTTTTCCAGGGCATGGCAATGCTCTCTGAGCTGGAGCATTGGCATCATCAGAGCTAAAAGGAGTCGGGGGAAATGTGCCTGGGACAAAGCATCCTCAGGAAAAGGGGAAAGGTCTGATGGAGTCCCGCTGTCCTTTTTCCCCCACAGCCTCCCGGACAGGTTGATTTGCTCCCTGAGCCCCTCAGCCATCAGGAACCTGAGCAAGGAGGAGGCTTTGGCCGTAGCCCAGCGCCTCGGGAAGAGCTGTCCATGGAGCAGAGGGATCCCTGGAGGGAGATCTCCGTCCTCCCTGACAGCCCCAGAGCTGCAGGTGAGCCCTGGGAATCCACAACACTTCACAAATCCCAGCAGGATTGGGATCAGCTCTGGTGTCCCCTCCAGTTACACCCCTCTAGGTCACCTTGTGCCTTTGTTGTGGTGTCTGGCTGGGTGTGCACCACCCCACAGCTCTCAGTGGGTGGAAATTATCCCTCAGCAGCTTTCAGCATTAAAATAAAAATAAAAGAGGCAGAAATCTGGGGTTTTAAGGCCTCCAAAGGCTGTGGAATCGGTACCTCCCTCACGGCTCCTCTGACTCCCCATGGTGCCTTCCCAGGTCGCGTCCTCCCTGCTGAGGAAGCTGGAGGATTTCTCTCCAGCAGTGCTGGAATCCTTGGGCCAGGCTGTCCTGGGGC
Organism: Malurus cyaneus samueli; assembly: GCA_009741485.1. NCBI lineage: Eukaryota > Metazoa > Chordata > Aves > Passeriformes > Maluridae > Malurus > Malurus cyaneus. Next base: position 9,374,456 of record CM019227.1, on the reverse strand, counting down.
TCTCCGTGTCCAACATCCAGAGCAGCATTCCCGGGCAGGACCTGCGAGCGGCTCTGCCCGCCCTGGGAAGGATCCGTGGCTGGAACAACGAGCAGGCCGCGGCCATTGTCAGCAAACTGCTCCGATCCGGCTATCAGGTACACAAATCCACACATCGGGGGAATATCCACATGGAAGGGGGCAATATCCTCATGGAAAGGGGGAATTCCCTCATGGAAGGGGAGAACTTCCTCGCGGAAGGGGAAATTTCCCTCATGGGAAGAAGGGAATTCACTCAGGGGAAGGGGAGAATTTCCCCATGGGAAAGGGGCAATTTCCTCATGGGAAGGGGGAATTTCCTCATGGGAAGGGGAGGAATTTCCTCATGGGAAGGGGAGAACTTCCTCATGGAAGGGGGGAATTTCCTCATGGAAGGGGGCAATATCCTGATGGAAAGGAGGACTTCCCTCATGGGAAGCGGGCAATATCCTCATGGAAAGGGTGCCAATTTCTTCATGGGAAGGGGGGTATTCCCTCATGGAAGGGTGGAATTCCCTCATGGGAAGGGAGGAATTTCCTCATGGGAAGGGTGGGAATTCCCTCAGGGGAAGGGGAGCAATATCCTCATGGGAATGGGGCAATTCCCTCAAAGGAAGGGTGGGCAGGCACTGAAGGGGCTGCTCGAGGAATTCCTGGAGATGGCACTCGGAGCTCTGGGCTGAGGGCAAGGTGGGGATGGGGCACAGTTTGGGCTCAGGGATCCCTTATAACCTTTGCCAGCCTGAGTAATTCCGGGATTCCCTTGCAGATTGTGGATGGACAGAGCCTGGCCGAGCTGGGCAGTTTGGTGGGCGGCCTCAACAGCAGCACAGTGCGGGCTCTGGCCCCACAAGTGGTTTTGGAAGCTCTCCAGCTGCCCAGCTTCGCCCAGCACGTGGACACGCTGCCCCCAGCCCTCAAGAGGACCTTGGTGGAAAAGGTGACCTTGATTTCCCTCTGCAGGAGCCAAACTGGGAGCACTGGTGACCCAGAGCGGGGTGTGACACACCTGCGTGCCCAGACAGCATTCCCTGTGGGAATTTGTCATGGCCAGACAGGAAAAGCATCTCAAGTCCTGTCACTGTGCCTGTGTGGAGATCCTTAGCCCACTCAGCCTCTTGGGGACAAGGGCAGCAGTGATTTGTTTTATGGAGTGATTTGTTTTATGGGGTGGTCCCAGAAACTTCTTCCCTATAGATGCTCCCGGGGAAAGAATATAAATGGAGCACAATTAATTAAAGGTTGGACTCAATCCTGGAGGTTTTTCCTGCCTAAATGATTCTCTGGTTCTGATGTTGCCGTGATTTGGAGTAAGAGATGTCTATGGTTTGATTTATTGGAGTTTTTTTAAAGGTTTCATCCAGCATTGCCCACCCTGCTGAGCTGGTCAAACAGATTCCTGACACCCTGGCCAGGTACATCCCAAAATCCCTGCTTGTTTTTGGGGAAGACAAGCCCAATGTCCAGGACCTCAACAGCAAAACGTGGACCAGAGAGCAGGTACAGGGTTTGGGGTCCTCCTTCCCCCTCCCTGCCATCCCTGGCTTCTGTGGGACCCTGAATTCCACAAATCCACCTGGAAACGGGGCCGTTTCTCCTGGAAATCCTCTGAGCTCTGATTTACTTCCCAGGCTGCCATGTTTTTCAGCGATGTGGTGAAGGCAGAGCCTGACTTCAGCAGGTAAAGATTGTCCTCTTTCCCTTTCCCACGTTTGTTTTGCTGGCAATTCCTGATTTTCCCACAGTGCATATGGCACTCCCACCCTGCTGGATCCATAGAAACAGATGGGAAACCAAATGTAAACCCAAACACAGACGTGGCACACTGAGATTTACCAGGGCTCAGCTGTAAAATACAACCCAGGAGCCACATTTTCTTGCTAAAATGATGCTTCTGGTTCAGGCTGCACCTGGAATCTGTCACCAGATTGCCTTTGGAAGGCATTTCCAATCAGGGAACACGCCAGCCTTCCACAGGGCAATTCCAGGAATTGATTTAGAGGGGCTGGTACGAACTTTTGAAATATCTGAGATGAAAAATAAAGAAAACCATGATTTAAATCTGGAAAATCATGGAATCAACATCAGTGTCCTGCTCTGAATGCACCTTCCTGAGGACCCTGTCCTGATTTTCCTTCTGGGAATGTCCAGTCTTTCCCAGTCTGTCCTCCAGGGTTTCACCTGCGCAGCTGTTGATGCTGTGGACGCAGAGAGGTTCCAAGAGCTGGCCAAGATCATGAGGAGGAAGAATGTCAGGCTGGGAGAGGACCAGGTAATTCCCAAACTGCAGGTGTTTGAGGTTGTTCTGAAGGTACCAATGAGGATCATTCAGCCAGAACAACCCTTGGAGCTGAAGGGACTGGAGCAGGGATGTGTTGGGGAGATTAGGATGGATTTTAGGGAAGAGTTTTTCCCCCAGAGGGTGACACAGGCACGGGGGGGGATTGTTGGGGTGTCTGGGCAGAGCCAGGAGTTGGACTGGATGGTCCCTGTGGGTCCCTTCGTGTGAACAAATGTCCTGGATGTCCATCTCACAGTTCCGAATTTCCCTGAAAACAGGAGCAGTCCAAATCCATATTGATTCTCAGGAAGCAAACCCTCTCATTCCCATCTTTCTTCCCCTCATTCTTTTTTCTTTCTTCAGAGCAGAGTAAAATATTTCCATTATTTTATCTTTTCCTTATGTTTCCTGCTGGTTTCTCTCTTTGATGCAATCCCTGGTGTCCTTCCAGCTGAGCTGTTTGCTGAAGATGCTGACGCTGCATGGCATTCCCGGGGATTTGGATAATTATCCCAAAGACCTGCTGCTGTTTTTAAGGTAACTGTGCTCTGGTTTTCGTGTTGTTGCCTTTGTATTTAATGGGAAAAAGAGGGATTAGTGCAGAACTCTTTAGGCCTTTTTATGGCGGGTAAAAAGTAGGATTGCAGGAAGCTGAAGAAGGGTAGATTTTTATGGGATTTTGGGAATAAGTCCTTCCCTGGGAGGGTGGGGAGGCCCTGGCACAGGGTGCCCAGAGAAGCTGTGGCTGCCCCTGGATTCCTGGAAGTGCCCAGGGCCAAGTTTTAGCATTCTCAGGCCTCTGAATGGGTTTTTCCTTTACAGACTCAAAGAAAACGAGGAATAAAGTGTATCCCCTTGTTCTAGTACCTTCCCACTGTGGTTCCGTATCCAAACCTTTTAGGACTTTTAAAAACCTCAAAAACAATTTAAACCAGACCTTAAAAACAATTTAAACTGATCCTTTAAAACAATTTTAAGCTGGGTCTCGCAGCAGTTTCCTAAAGGTGAAAATTAATTTTTAAAGAATGTGGAATAGGAGAAAACTAAGGAAGGACAATCCACAGAGCTCAGTGAGCAGATGTGGAAGATATTTTAATGGGCACAGCACATGCTGAGCTCGCCATCATTCCCAAACTTCATGGAGAATTTGTCTTTCCAGCCCCTCGGACTACGCAGCCACAGGGAGCTGCAGGCAGTTCTTCACCAATGTTGGGCAGGCAAATGGGAATGTTCTGCCCAGAGAGGCCCCTCAGAGGCAGCAGCTGCTCCTGGAGGCTCTGGAATGTCTGGTACGAGGAGAAGGATTGGGGTTCTGCAGGGATGGGGATCCAGGGATGCTTTGTCCTATTAACACCACCTTGTGCTGTTCCAGAGAATCCCTGGCACTCGAATAAATGAGGAAGATGCCGAGATCCTGGGCTGGCTGGTCTGTGAGCTGGATGGGGAGTACATCAGGGGCTCTGGTGGCAGCTTGCTGAAGGATTTGAGCCACTGTGGGTCGTTCCTGCCTGACCAAGAGGAGGCCATCAGGGACGTCATCAGCAGTGGCAACACCACCTTTGGGTATGGAATGTTCTCCTGGCATTGGTTTTTCTCCTGATATGGGTTTTTCTACTGGTGAGGGGTTTTCTCCTAGTAGGGTTTGTTCTCCTGGCATGGGTTGTTCTTCTGGCATGGTTTTTTTATCCAGTATAGATTGTTCTCCTGGTATGGGTTGTTATCCTGGACATCACCAAATTGCTCCCTTAATCAAATACATTGCTCTACTAAAACCTGATTGAACTACAGCCAACCACCTTGACCAAAAATCTTCCAAAAATTTATTCTTTTTGAGCTTTACATTAGGTCTTTTATGTTGTTTTGGTTGAAATTATTTCAGCTGAAAGGCCTGACTGGAATTCTCCTGAAAAATAAGTTGTCATCTCTGTGTCTCTCTTGCTCTAGTTATAAAAACTTTTGTTCTGGTCCATTTTTCATTAACCAAACCTCTCTGGCTGTCCTGGTAGTCACAGGTGTGTTCAAGCTGTTTGTCAGCTGCAGCCTTACAGGAAACATTCTGCCTCTACCTGTTCAGTGACAGGTTCCTGATAAATGCCTGATTCCAACTCAGGGGGAAGCAAAATATTTTCCTTCCTCTATCAGTTGCCCCAAGATCTTGGCACTGAGTTGGGCCATAGTGAGCAACAGAAATTCTTTGGCTTCTATGCTTAAGGAAAGAATGTGTTTGTTCAAGGCCCTTTTCCCACCCAGCTGCCATGATTCACATCCCTGACAACTTCCCCTGCTCTGCTGGAAGGAAGTTTGGGGCAGCAGGAAGCAATTGAGGTATTTTAGGATTTAAACCCCATGTTTTCTTAACGTCAGATGTTACAAGGATGTAATCCTGGGGGATTTCAAGATGTTTTTCTTTGTTTTGTTCCTCCTTGAGAGCTGATCCCTGCTCAATTTTGCCCGTTTTTGCTCTGCAGGCCTCCTGCAGCGTGGTCAGCATTCACCCTGAGCGAGCTCAGCGGGCTGATCCCCGTGCTGGGTCACAGCATCCTGCGGCAGATTCCCAAGGTGGGTCCTGCAGGCTGGGGTGGGGAGTTTGGGAAGCACTCCCGGGGCTCAGAACATGGATAGAATATTCTGGGAGCTGTTGAGCCGGTCTGTTTCCAGCATTTTCCCCTTTTGCAAGAAGCCTGGTGCCAAAGGGATGGCGCTCTGTGAGAAGTGAGGGTTCCTCGAGCTGACAGCCTGGAGCAGCTCCCTGTCAGTCCCTTCCCATCACTGCAGTGGAGCTCCAGAGGGGGAGAGCAGGAATTAACTCTGCACAGCACTTTGTGATGGGCTGGGGAAAGGGAGAATTCCAGCATTTAAGGGATCACTTTTGGCTCAGCAGGGAAGGATCCCCGGGCTCAGAGCTTGCTGCAGGAGTGGCAGGGGTTGTACTGGGGGCACACCCAGGATTCCCAGATCCCCCTGATGATCCCTTTTCCTTGCAGAACGCTTTAACCACCTGGCTGAGGAACTTTGCCTGGGATTCCTCGCTGTCCAGGGCAGACCTGGCCGCCGTTGTCGGGGAGCTCCTGCCCAGCCGGCACAAACGTGCAGATGGTGAGGGAGCTCCCTCTGATCCACAGGAATTCTCACCAGAATCAGGGCTGACCCTACAGCCTGGGGATTGTCAGGCACTCCTCCCAGGGAGGTTGGGAGTCCCCATCTCTGGAGGTGCCCAAGGAATTCCTGGAGGTGGCACTCAGTGCCCTGGGCTGGGGACGAGGTGGGGATGGAGCACAGATCAATCTTGGGAGGTTTTTCCCACCAAAACGATTCTGGGATTCAAAGGTTGGAGCAAAAGGATTTCATTTAACCCTGGGTTTGCTGGGGCTTCCCCAGGTTGCCCAGCTGACCTGGAGATCACAGAGGACATTCTGGACAGTGACCTGATGCCCACCTTCTATACCCCCGAGGAGCTGCGTGCCTGCCTGCGGAACGCCTCCGTGGAAAACCACCTCTCCCAGATCCTCACCTACCCCTTCAGCATCCAGCAGCTGGCTGTGCTCAAGGAATACATGGATGAGGTAATACCAGCCGAAAAATGGCAAATTCCCACTGATGGGATTGCTCAGGAACTCGCCCTGATGAATTTAGGATCTCCAGGATCCAACATCTCTCAGCTCCTCTCCCAGGATTTGCTGGGATAACACCTATTTCTTATCTCTTATTTCTATCTCTAATCAGAGTTTTCCTTGCCTGCTGGCCCTCAGCCCTTCACTGAGCACCTCTGAGCAGAGTGTGGATCCATCCTCCCTCTGTTTTCCCATCAGAGAGCTGGGAACAGCCCTGAACCCATCACTTCACCTTCCCTCAGAGCTGATGCCTGAATCCAGCTCCCTAAACCAGAGGCTGGACAAAATTCAGAGAATAAAAAGCAGTTCTGTTTATTGCAGGGCCTTCAGAGCAGTCCCAGCCCATCCAGGGGCTGCACTCAAAATGGACAATGACTCATGGGTTTTTTTATGCTTTATCATTTTCATCTATTTGCACATCAGGGCTGAATCCTCCAATTCCAGCTTCAGCCAATGCAGTCATTGACTCCAAGTTGGCTCCCCCCAATTCTCTGTTGTTTTGATCTCTTGGGGCCTGGCACAGTGAGGTGTCCTTGAGTTTGGGGCCTGCAGGGGAATTGTTTTGTGTAAAAATGGGAGAGGAGGAGCTCAGCACTGTCTGTGAGGTCTGGAGTTACCCACTGAAGAGTTCCAGGGTTACAAATACATGGAAATAGAGAAGCTGAAATCCTAAGACATCAGAGTGAACCCCATGCCCTCACCCCACTGCCACACTCTGTACCCACAACAACACTCTCTCCACAGAGGTATCCCAATGGGTATCCCGAAAATCTGCTCCCCAGCCTGAACCCTCTGCTGCCCCTCATCACCCCGGAGGAGGTCTCCAGCTGGAACATAAGCTCAGCTGACATGTTGGCTGCCTTCCTGAAAAGCCAGCCCTCGGACTCTCTGGTAGGGTTTGCTTCCCCAATTTGGGGGCTGGTTTGGGATTAACTGAGTGGGCTCAAAGGTGGTTGAAGCATCCGTGGTGCCACGAGGTTGGGTGGCCCAAGGAACAGATTTGAAACGGTTCCGTTTGATTTTTGTCATTATTGCACGTGTTCCTTTGGGGGATGGAGCCACGAGCTCTGGTTCAATTAAATTAATCAAACTAATTGTGTTTCCAGGCCTCAGTGGCAATCAAACGCTACATGGAGCTGGGCAACCCCTTGAACACCACAGCCCTGAATGCCATCGGCATGGGCTACATGTGCCTGCTGAACACCACTGACCTGGAGGCCATCCAGCCCTCCAGCCTCAAGTAAGTCAAAAATCAGGATGTTCTTGGCTCCTGGCAAAAATATTTTCCCATCTGTGAGTGCTTTTCCTTTTTTTCTGCACTCAGGGAAAGGAAATTTAGGAAGCAGCTTGGAACTTGCTCTGTGTCAGGTTTGAAACCTTTTGTGCCTGTCCTGCCAGGAAGGGCTCAGATTTCCAATCAAACCTGATTTCAGCTCAGCAGGCAGCAGATCTGGACTCTTTCTTTTTTCTGCTTCCATCTGCAGAAGACTTAATTAAATTTAATTCTGTAGAATTACACAGTCGTTAAGGCTGGAAAAGGCCACCAAGGTCATCACCCACCAGCATGGTTAACACTAAACCAGGTCCTCAGGTGCCACATCCTCTTGGATTTTTGGCATTTCCAACTTTAATTCCTCTCAGAGACTCGTAAATGAAATTAATTAATTATGTTTTTGCAAGCACACTAATTTATTGGGCACCATCAGAGCCATCCTCGCATGAAAGACAATTCTCAGAAGGAAACAGCCATTATTTTTCCTCTCAGCTTCCCTACATTCATCTGGGAAGAAGGATCACCTGTCCTCTGCAGAGAATCCCAAAAAACCCACTCAGAATTGGTAAAAAACACAGAGGTTGAGGATAATAGAAGTTTGTTTCACTCTAAATCTTTATTTTACTGCAGACTGGCATCTCTGGATCCTTCAGCCTGTTCCCAGCAAACGAAGAACATCTTGTACCAGAAAGCCAAAGCTGCTTTCTCTGACCAGCACCATTTCCCTGCTTACTATGAGCTGATTTTACCTTACCTGGGTATGTAAAAATCCAGGGGAAAGAGACTTCTCAGCCACAAGCCCAATGGGTATCCAAATCCATCAAAGATTTGGGAATTTTCAAAGCCAAGTTGTTAGAAGTTTGTCTTTCCAACCTGAGGGTGGCCTAAAGTATTACTGAAGGATTCTGTGCTTGCTTTGAGTTGCCCAAATCAGTTGTCAGAGAGCATCCCAGGGAAAATCAAACTCAGGATTTATCTCACAGCCCTTTTCCATGTCACAGAATTGGGTTTTTTTTTCCCCCTCCTTTTAAGCCAAGAATTTTTCCAAACCCTTCTCACCCCTCTGTCCCTTGTGTGGCACTGCCATGGATTTTTAACACCCACTGTTTTTTTAACAAAACCACTCCCAATAAAAAAAGGAGCAGTATCCATATATTTTGCAGCTGGATCTCACTGTGGCACCAACCCCAGCCTAATGGGTTTTTGAGAAATCCTCAGTTCAGAGAACCCTGGCACAGCTCCTTTGGGGTCCCCTATCCCCTGATCTTCTCCTTGCTTTGCTCCCAGGGGGTGCTCCTGCCGCAGATCTCAAGGCTCTCAGCAAGGACAACGTCAACATGAACATCAGCACATTCGTGGCTTTGAGAAAAGACTCTCTGATGGTGAGCTGGGCCTTGGAATTCTCTGATTCCTGGCATTTTGTAATGTTCTGTGCTTGGGTTTGCTGGTATTGTCCACTGACAGAAATCAGGAGTGATTCCATCAAATCCAGAATGATGCTGGAATGGTAGAAAGTGGAGAAAAGACCTGAAATTACTTCAAAAATGTAATTTGGGGTCCTAAATAGATGTAAAGCCAGTGTAATTGCTTCAGGGCAGGCTCTGGTGGTGGCAGTGGCAGGGGACAGGGGACCACAAGACCACAGAACTCCAGACAAGACAACCAGTAATGTCACCAGTTTGGGAGGAAATCCCAGTGATTTAAACAGGGTGGGACCCCCAATTGAACGTGGGAGATTTGGCATCAGAGAACAACAGAACGATTGGGATCACCACATCCTGAGGGAAGGTTGTCCCAGTGAAACCTCTCCCAGGAATTTCCCCTTTGCCAATGGAAACCCCATCATTTCCCAGGCCAGAAGTGCTGTGTCCATGGCCACACTGCCACCCCTGATCTTTCTCTGTGATTTCTCCTAGAGCCTGACCCCTCCTGAGGTGCAGGGCCTGCTGGGGCTGAACCTCCCCGAGCTGGCCCGGTGGCAGTACCGGGCTCCCGTCCGTGACTGGATCCAGGTGCAGAAACAGTCAGAGCTGGACAAGCTCCACATCGGCCTCACGGGGGGCACACAGGAGGGCTACATCAACATCATCACCCCCAGGTTCCCAGGTATTTCTGGGGCCTCTGATGGCTGGACTTTAAAGGTTTATTTTGGGGTTGCAGCAAGGATTGAAAATGGGACAGCAGGTTCAGCTCTGCTGAGGAACCTGAAGCCCTGCAGGGGAAATTGTGGGTGCAATGCGAGGAGCAATCCTGGAATCCCACTGGGAGCATCTCTGCTGGCTGAGCAGCCCAACTGAGGGAGTTCCAGGCCTTCCTCCTTGGTGGGGGGTTGGATTTGGGCTTAGAATTGGGATCACAGGGTGGTTTGGGTCAAAGGAAACTCAAAGATTCCAGTTCCAGCTCCCAGGCTCAGCTCAGTGGCGCTGTGTGCCAGGGTCAGAGAGGACAGGAGGATCCCTGGATGGAGCAAGGAGAATCTCTGGATGGGGCAAGGAGAATCCCTGGATGGGGCAAAGGGGAATCCCTGGATGGGCAAAGAGAATCCCTGGAAGGGACAAGGAGAATCCCTGGATGGGGCACAAAAGGAGGTTTTCCCCACAGAGGTTCGGTCACTGATTTCTTTGCTCTCATCCCCTCTCTGTCCTCCAGCACTATCCTCAGCCCCTCTGGGGAGCGTGGCCATGGCATTCCACCTCCTGCCTGCCCTGCTCCTCAGTTTGGTCATGATGTCCATCTTGTCCTGACCATCTCCTCCCAAGAGGAACCAAGCTGAGGGGAACCAGCCTGAGACCTGCTCTGAGAGCTGCAGTGAGGAGTGCCCAGAGCTCCAGGCAGCTGGGATCAGCTCAGGACTCACTTTTAGGTACTTTTGGCTTTCAAATCCCTTGGAAAAAAACCAAAAAAAACCTAACAAACCCCAGTTCTGTCTGAAGGGAAGATTCCAGACTCCCCAGAGGAGGATCTTTGCCTTTGGTACAGCCTCAGTCAGGCCAGCCCCAGCTAGACCAGGTCTTGCTGCTGGGTTTAAGGGTGAGTTCTGCAGGTTAAAATTTATTTTTCTCATAGTCTGACCTCGTGACACTGCCAAGACCTCAGGGTGGGAGTGAAATTTCCCGTCTGCTTGTAAATAAATGCTGGAACTCAGTAAAAATGCCAAAAGCAAATTGATGAGTTGCTGTTGTCTGCTCTTCCTTGAGGCTGCCCTCACCTTCCTGTCTGCAGGAATCCCCCCAGTTTAAGTGTTCAGAATCCCAGAATCTGCCTGTTGCTTTTCCCTGGACTTGGCTGCTCAACATTTTAGTGCAGAGGCCATTCCCAGCGTCCTCACATGGAGGGGAAGGAACTTTTCACAAGGTTTTCAATAATTTTTTCCCACTCATTAGAAATATCTTCCAAAAAAAAACCCTCAGTCCAACCTGTATCCAGCTTCTGACATCCCTCTTTCCCTAGGAGGAGAGCCTGGGAGGGAAAAAGGGATTTGCATATTTTATATTTTATAAATCTTCATTGTCTGTGTGTTCTAGAAAGAGAACAGGTCTGTCCTTCACCACAGACTTTGGACTTATACTGAAAAAAGTCCCCCACAAAGCACCTCAAAGGACACGTTGGATTAGGAAAAAATAGTTGATTGATGTTTTATTGAATATCATTGAACAGTGATCAAGATAAATTATCTCAGAGCCTGTGTGTAGTTTGAACAAACCTTGATACAAAAGCAGTTCATGGAAAAAGTTAAATATGACTTAGGGTACCTCAGCTGGGGTGCTGGGCCACCAGTGACTTAAATCCCTGAGTTGTCCCTGTGTTTAACAGATCCCAGTGGGAAGGACAGAGGAAATCCCTGCAGAGCTGGGCCCTCTGTTCCTGCCTTGGCAGGGCAGCCAGCCTTGCTGCTGACTGTACTACAGGGAGTAAAGTACGAGTAATGACCTGTAGGACTGCTTTGGGCTGGGAAAATCCGCCCTCCTTCACTGTCTGGCCTCAAAAATAACAACAATAACAAAAATAGCAACCAAATTCTGCACTGGCAGGAAAGAGACAGATTCCCTGGCCTCAAAAATAACAAGAATGACAAAAATAGCAACCAAATTCTGCACTGGCAGCAAAGAGATGGATTCCCTGCCCTTCCCGGTTTTCTGCTCTCCAGCAGGGAATCCCCAGCGCCGTCTGGTTGGGATGGAAGGAGGGATGTGTGGGGTGGCTGGTGCTGAGTTGTAGGGTCACAGCAGTCCCCAGAGCAGCAGGAGGTTCCCAAGGGTGACTGCCAGCAGGTGCATGAGGCAAGAGGAGAGCCTGGATCCCGATCCTGGTGGGAGAGCACAGGGAATGGGATTGTGCAGGGGCACAGCACACGTGAACGGGCAGAGCCACCGCGTCCCCCGCTGTCCCCCAGCCAGGAACAAAGGGGATCAGCCAGCACCCAGTGTGGGGTGCTTTGTCCCAGCCATCATTCCTGAGCTTTTCCCAGCTCCCATCACTCCCCAGCATCCCCCGTACCAGGCTCAGGCTTAGGCTCCAGGTTGATGTACCCGTTGGATGTCGGCCGCGGGGACTCTGGAACGCTGCCGGGGGTTGGTGTGGGGGGCTCCCGGCTGGTGACGGTGCCAGAAGGGCTGGGGGATCCCGGAGGGGAGCTGGGCGGGCAGGGCGGGGCCGTGGATGTGGCCGGGGTGGAGATGGTGAATTGGGGATGGGGTGGGCTTGTGGGGAGGGGGTCCCGTGTGTGGCTGCGGTGGCAGCAGGGACAGAGGTGGAGTGAGGGACAGGGGTGGCACTGGCTGTGGAGGTGGGGTTGGGGACAGTTGTGATGCAGTGGGAGAGAGGTGGCATTGGGGGCAGGGGTGGCAGTGCTGGTGGCAGTGGGAGCAGAGGTGCATTAGGGCAGGTGGCAGTGCTGTGGGTGACAGTGGGAGCAGAGGTGGCATTGGGGACAGGAATGGCAGTGCTGTGGGTGACAGTGGGAGCAGAGGTGGCATTAGGGACAGGATGGCAGTGCTGTGGTGCACTGGGAGCAGAGGTGGCATTAGGGCAGGGTGGCAGTGCTGTGGGTGGCACTGGGAGCAGAGGTGGCATTAGGGGCAGGGGTGGCAGTGCTGTGAGTGGCACCAGTTGGGTCAGTACCAACACCAGCACTGGTGGTGGCCCTGGAGGTGACAGCAGGGACTGGGATTGAGCTGGTAGAGGTGACACCGGGGCTGCTGGTGGCCAGGAGGGTGGTGACGAGGGTGACAGCAGGGGAGGTGGCCTTGGTTGTGGTGAGAGACTGGGGGGTGGAGCAGGGGACCATGGTGGTCAGGGCAGGGGTGGCACTGGGGTGCACTGGGGTGGCACTGGGGGTGCACTGGGGAAGTGGACCCCAAGGGTGGGAGGTTGGGCTCAGAGTGTCGGGTGGCGGTAATGGCAGTGGGGTGGGACAGTGGTGGGCACAGGGGTGACACTGGCTGAGGCGGTGGGATGAGGAGGGGTGGTGGCAGTGGCCGTGGAGGTGACACTGGCTGAGGGGGTGACACTGGCTGAGAGTGTGGGGCTTGGGGGCTGGTGGCCGTGGCTGTGGAGGTGACAGCAGCCATGCAGGTGATGCAGGTCAGAGGGGTGGCTGTTCCCGGGGGCTCCGGCCGCCCCCCCTGCAGGCCGATGTCCAGCACACAGTCCAGCTCCCACTGGAACTGTGTCTCCACCCAGGCCCTGACCGCCGGCTCCCACACCGCTCCCTTCAGCCCCTCCACGTTTTCCCCGAGCAGATTTTTCACGTCGCAGACGCTGAGTTTCTGCAAAACACACACACAATGTCCCCCTCCTGCACCCTCACTGCCCCGAGCGCTTCCCCAGTGGGGCTGCAGGGCTAAAACTTCCTACAGGAAATGTATGAAGGTAAAAAAGTGGAGAATTGGGGATTTGATGGGAATGTGGGAATCTGGCCTTGGACACCCTGCTCAGCCGTTGGCTCAGCAGGGAGAGGGACAGCAGCATTCCGGGGCTGTACCAGCAGTTCCTCGGGATTTAGGGTCAGGAAAGTGTCCAGGTCCATGTCTATGGCCACACCAGAGTTAGCCAGCTTCTTCAGATCCTCTGCTGGAGCTCCACCTTAAAGAGAATGGCACACCTGGAGCCGTGCCAGCCCTTCCAGCACTCCTGGACAGGAGTTGGAGGGGTTCTGGGGATTGCCAGGGCTGTCTGGGGCTCAGGGAGGGACCCCAAACCTGGCAGTGGGAGGGAGGGAGGGAGGGAGGGAGGTTGGAGGTGAGGCACCTACCCAGGTATGGCCGGAGCCGGCAGTAATAGGGGCCGGGGGTGCCGGCCAGGCTGGCAAAGGCCTCCCGGGCTTTCCTGTAGAATTGCTCCTTCTGGGGCTGGGAGCACGAGGAGATGTCCAACTGACCAGCAGCCCTGGAAGGGAGGGACACAGGTCAGCAGCACCCCAAAATGCAGATAAAGTGTCCTGCTGGCTGCGAGGGACCTATGGGGTGTCCCTGTTTGCAGTGCCGAGGCTCAGGTGGGATGTGGGAGCAGGATATGACAGTCCCACTGAATCCCTCTGGATCCCACTGGATCTTACTGTGCTGCCTGGAAAGGGGAGATCCTAAAAGGAGCTGGAGGTCTTCCACAGCACCATTCCCCTCCCCACAGCCCCAGGGCCCTCAGGCTGGTCAGCACCCCCAAAAAGCAGCTCACCCGATGGCCTCGGCAGGGATCTGCTGGAGCTGCTCCTCCTGCAGGGTGCACAGGCGCTTCCCTCCGATTTCCCGGAGCAGGGGCCCAGTCAGGGAGCCCCCCAGGCTCAGGAACCTGCTGAGCAGCTGCGGCACCTGCGGGGCACGTGGGGACAGGGACAGGGACAAGGGATGCTCCAGGTAAGGACAGGAGAGCTGCCAACCCCCCACAAACCCCACAACGCCTTCACCCGGGCCGGGCTGGGGCACAGACGATCCCAGTTTGATGTTCCCAGCACCCAGCCCCTGCTGCTCGCACGGATTTACCTGGGAATCCTCACACTTTTCTCCCGAGGGGTTGAGCAGGGCCAGGAGGGTGTCGCTGGATGTCACCGGCCACCGGCTGATCTCCTGCTCCGAGTACAGGCGGCACAGCGACCCCAGGCGCGTCAGCTGCTCCTCCGGGATCCCCTCCGGGAAAATCTGCGGGACCCGGCCGGGGGGACAGCAAAGAGCATGAGGGAAGGGGAAGTAGGGCGGGAATGGGGGCAGAGGATTCGCTCGGACACCTTCATCCCTGTTCCCACAGCGGTCCTGCCCCTCCCAAATCTGCTGGGGGGCTCCTGTCCCGTGTCACCCTTACCTCGTCCACCTTTTTTTTCAGGATCTGCAAATACTCAGAGGTGAATGGCTGCTCCAGCAGAGCCTCCAGGTTTTCTATTAAGACATCATTGCTCAGGCACAGGTCGAGCTGCTCAGGGGTGTAGTAGAGGATTAGGACGTCGTTAGCGATGGAGCTGGCGGTGATGGGCTCGGACAGACAGCCTGAGGGCAAGGAATTGTGTCAGGGAGAGGGTCTGTGTCCCCTGTGTCCCCTGTGTCCCCTTCCCAGCTGGCCCTGGTCCTGCCACAGGGCTCAGAGCTCCTTGGAAGAGCCCTGGAGAAACACAGGGAATCACAAAAATGTGGCTCAACCCACCATGGATCCTCCTCCCACCCCCTGGTTCCCAGCCTGTGGAGGTGCCTCATTTGCCCTCATTCCCTAAAGTCATTCTTGAAAAACCTGGTGATTTCTTTTTGCAGCCCACTTGTACTTTGTCCTGTTAAAGGCAGCTAAAACTGCTCCGTGTTCCCTACACGAGCATCCTCTGCTCTCGCAGCGTCCTGCCCTGGCGCTGGCCCCGCCTGGAGCGTGTCCCACTGTCCCAGCTCCTTCCTGCCCTCTGCTCCCAGCTCCCAGGTAAGAGCAAACCCCCACCGTGCTGTAAGGACACTTCTCCCCTTCCTCGGTTTATTGCAATCCCAGATTTCTGCCTGGTCCATGTGGGAGCTCCCAGTTCCAACAACTCCCGGGGCGTTTTCTCCTCCCAGAGCTCCGAACCGGCCAGAGCGAAGGGAAACACTCACGGTCCGCGCTCCGCTTCATCCTGGGACGGGAGGAAGATGACGCTGCTGCGAAGGCTCTGAGCAGGATCAGGGATTTCTCCCTCTGGGAATGTCCCTGGCTCCTGTAGGCGGCCGCGATGCTCCTCCTGAAATCCTCCCGCACCGCCTGTAGGGGATCAGAGGGTTCTGAATCCGGGGGACACAGGATCCTGGGTCCCCCAGTCTCAGAGCTGAGCTGGCTGAAGGACAAATCCCCCCGGGAGAGACCTCGAGGAAGGGCTTTACCTCGCCCACCAAACTCAGCGTGCTCTGGTTCAACGCCAGCGCGAGCGGCCCCAAATCTTGCAGAGTCCGTAAATCCCAGCTGGAAGGATCCCTGCGGCAGCGGGAAAAGCACCAGCTCAGCGTCCTTCTGGGTGCCCACCGCCCCCTCCGTGAGCAGAAGGGCTCCTTACCCGTACGCGGTGTTCCCCGTGAACAGCAGGGCGTTGAGGGCATCCTGCTGCTCCCCCGTCAGCGCCGGGCAGAGTTTCAGGCTGTCCAGGACGGCGGGCCCCGAGGCCGGGATGGTGGCCGGCTCCATGTCGCACACCAGCGCCCCGAGGCTGCCGAGCTGCCGCGGCTCCAGGCGGCTGCCCCGCACCCCCTGCGAGAGAGCAGCCAGCCTCGTACCCCGGCCCGGGGAGGGGTGGGGGTCCCTGCTCACCCTCTGGGCCATCCCCACTCACCAGGCAGGTCAGGGCTCCGCGGAGCAGCCGCATCCTCCGGGCTGAGCCCCGGGGCAGCAGCTCCAGGTTCCCGCGGGATGCTCGCGCGTAAAATTCCCTGCAGCTCCCAGCGCTCACCTCGGACGGGCTGTGGGGACCAGGAGCGTGTTGGGGAGCGGGGTGAGGGATTTTGGTGGGCACGGGGGTGTTTGAAACTCTTTATCCCTTCTGAGCAATGAGCTGGGGGGTGTCGGGCACAGGATGGAGCTGCTCAAGCCCCTGCACCCCAAGCCGTGACTCCTGAGGGAGGAGAGACAACCGGGGGCTCCACAGAGCTGGGAATGCTCTGTACAGGTTGGAAGGTGCTCACAGCCACAGCCGCGTTCCCTGGGGCGTGCAAGGGCCAGGCCAGCGGGCGCTGGGTGCTCTGATTCCGCCCCAAACCCACAGCATCCCCCTGGCTACTCACTCGAAGAAGAGCAGCAGGTCCGGTGGGAAGCTGCCGAAATCGGCCGTCAGGTTCTTGGCAGCGAGGAGCCGGGCCAGGCAGGAGAGCTGGGCACGGAGAGCGGGGCTGGTCAATGCCAAGGCAATTGGCATTGAGAGACCCCGCGGTACCCCCTGGCATCCCCGACTCCGCGGCGTTTGCAGCCTCCCCTCCTGCCCTGCCCACCTGGGTGCTGCTCAGCTCCCCGGGCTCGCTTTGCAGTCCCCGGGCGAACGCCAGGATGTCGGCAGCGGGCAGGTCGCCGGTCGGGATGCACGGGAATTCCGTCAGGAGTGAGGATGGGAAGCTGCGGGAACGGGAGGCAGCGGTTCACCCCCCGCCTGAGCTCCCCGAAATCCCGGGAAGGACAAATCCACTCGTTCCTTTGGCAAAACCCTTTGCCCTGAGCGAGGCTGCTTGGGGTTAGTGGGAATAACGCGGGGTGTCATGAAAATGCCCCTGATTTCAGTGCCAGGGTGGTGCCGTCCCCACGGCCGGGTGCGGGGCAGGGGTGCCCGCCTTATCCCGGGATTTGGGTGAGGGAGGAACAGCAGAGCCCGGATTTCAGCGGGGGGAGGCTCCCGCTGCAGCCCCGTCAAGGAAGGAGAATTCTCGTCTCGGTGTTTGTGTTTCAGCAGAAGCCAAACCCGCCGGAATCGCAGCGCAGAACCGGCTGCACAGGGCTGTAAATCCTCCCCACCCCGGTGACCTGGCACGGCAGCCGGGCCGAAAATGGGGTGGGAAATGCAAATTCACCGCTCCGGACCCCCCGGGGACCCCCCCAGACCTCTGAGCCCCCGCCGGGGCCGGTGCTTACTCGGGATGCTCAGCGTTGGACAGGACGGCTCCGATGATCAGGGCAGCCTGGGGAGAGGATGGGGGATGCTCAGCCCCAGGCAGGAATGGGAAGAAGGGATTTGAGACGCAGGGAATGGGATCTGAGCCGACTGGAGCGCCCAGTCTGCTGCCCGTGAGCCACAGGCGGGTGAGAGCTGCAGCAGCCCCTCGGTTATTCGTGGGGACAAAAGCCACCACAGCCACTGTCAGGAGTGGGGACCCTTTGTGGGGTCTGTCCCTGTGTCCCTGGAACTGAGTTTGGGAACAGGGCAGGAAAGCTGCCGGGCAGCAGGCGAGGGATGGGACAAGGACAGGTACATGCTCTGCGCTGAGGGCTGGGGGGACAGTGACAGCTCCAGCACAGCTGTGGAGTTTTGGGAAAGCCCTGGCACGGTGGGAGCTGGCAGAGCTGGCAGGGACTCACCGCTGTGGCTCTCAGCAGGTCCGTGGAGACACCTGCAAAGTAGCAGGAGTGTGTCAGGAAACATCCATGGATCAGCTACAGGAGCTCGGGTTTCTCCGAGCAGCTCCAGGTTTAAAGCTTGGGAAGAGCTTTTCCTTTGCTAATTTAATGTTTAGGAAGTGCAGGAGATCGCTGTGCAGAGAGCAGCCCCCAGCCCGAGCGCTCCCAGGTCCCTTCAGGTGGATACAGAAGACAAAAAGGGACAAATCCATCCCTGGAAATATGTCCGTGCAGGGAAAGGGATGCTGAGGGAAGCAGGGAGCTGAAGCCGAGTGGGATTGGGATGAGGAGCAGCAGATCTGGAGCATCCCTGGCACCAGGGGGTGGGCAGGGGTCCTGGGGCAGTGTTTGGGGGTCGGGATGTGACTCACAGAGGCAGAGGGTGACGGCTGCCAGGGCTGGGGGTGCCCACGCCATGGTGCTGGTGCCGGGGCTGGTCCTCAGAGCAGGTCTGGAGAGCCGTGTCCCGAACTTGGAAGGGTTGGAAGGTGCTGGAGGTCTCAGGGCTGATTGTGTCACCCAACCCTGGGGCTGGAGCTGTGGGGTCAGGGGTCTCAGTGTGCCCACCCCTGCTCTGTGATCCTGTACAGGCCCCAGGGACCTAAAGAGAGATTTTAAATCCTATAGAGCAGAAAACAGGACTTCCCCCACCCATTATTAAAAGAAATTCTGCAATTTCCCCCTCTGACAGCCAGAGCTCTGCTTTTCCCTGTGCCCTGCAGGGACAGGGTCCCCCTCCATCCTCCAGCTCCTGTGGGACCACACCAGCACGGATTGGGAGAAACACAGCGTGACCCAGTGGGAGAGCCCCAGCAGGTGCTTCCCACCCCTCCACACCCCTCAGGAGGATCCCCTGATAGAAAATCAACCCCTTCTACTGAAATTCCCTCAAGGCTCCCCACAGCAATCCATTATCACCATTTGAACTCAACGCAAGGAATTTCCCCCTTTAAATCTCATTTTTCCCCCCTCAATCCTACCGTGGCTGTGCAGAGCCGTTCTCCTCCTCCTCGTCCGGGGGGATTTGCTCCCCGATGGGAGGATTCAGCCGGGAAGGAGCTCCTGGCGCTGGGGCAGGGGCTGGGCAGCACCGGGAGCGCTCGGCACTTTATCTGTGCGGGGTGGGGATGTTGCTCCGCACACGGGGTGTGACGGGGCAGTTTCTCAACTCTGTTTTGTCAGGCTCCTTTCCTTCTGCCTGGTTTTGGTTTGTGGTTGTTTCCCATCCCTCGGTAAAGGGTCATTTGGAGCTCTGGGTTCAGCTGAACCCACAGTGAACCAGAAGGAGTTAAAGCCTCTGGTGGGGAGTTTCTGTGTTCATGAGGGGGATGAAGGTGCTCCTGGTGAGGGGGAAACCTTTAGAGGTGTGCAGGGTGGGTTTTACAGGGTAGAACAGCCAAGTGCTCAGCGACGGCCTCAGCACCCTCCATGAGATGCTTCCCCTGTCTCTCCTTTTCCCTGGATCACAGCCGACCCCACTCTTTTTTTTTTTTTTTTTTTTTTTTTTTTTCAGCATTTCCCTGATCATGCTCCAAAACGCTGTCCAGCATGTGCCACGAAGGAGACCAACACCAAAGGAATTAAAACCTTCCCGAGGCTCTGAGAGGACGGCCTGGAGGAGCTGTGAGCACAAACGTTATCTGAGTGTTAATCCCGGGAAAAGGGATGGGAGGGCAGTTGGAGCAGGCTGGAGCAGGGCTGCACCCCACCCTCGGCCAGGTTTGGGGGTGCCAGCCCTCACCGAGGGTCCCTGGAGCTGCTGGCACGGTGCCAGGAGGGTTTTGTCACCTCTGGAGCTGCTGGCCCTGTCCCCCCCAGCTCCGTCCCCCAACCGGTCCTGCAGCCCCAGGGCTGGGTCGCAGCCCGCGGGTGGTGCTGGTTTCTATTTTGGAAGGATTTACTGTAAAAATAGCTCCTGCACGGCGGTAAAATGAGAGGAACTTGTTTTCTGTGAGGCTGCTGGAGAGCCGCAGCCCCTGCCCCAGGCTGGCTGGACAGAGGTGGCTGAAGCAGGAGGGCAGGGACACATTGGGGCCCTGAGGGGGGTCTGGGGGCACTGAGTCCACACAAAACTGACCCTGAAACACCCTCAGGAGGATCCACCCTAAACTTGAACATGAGGAGCACCTGCCCAAGGTTCCAGGTCAGTGCTGGGCTCTGCATCTCCCTGTGCCAGGTGGGTTGGGAATGCTCCCTCCCCTCAGCCAGCTGCTCCCAGCCCTGGCCAGGTTCATAATGCTAAAAAATCTTCCACTTTTAAAGAGTACAAACAATTCCTTTGGGTGTTCAGTCAGTTTTCCCTCTCCTCCAGCCTGAGGCATGTCTGTTTGCGTCATACAGAAATCACAGGGACATGGAATGGTTTGAGTTGGAAGGATCTCAAAGCCTGCCTTTCTCCAGGCTGGACAACCCCAGCTCTCCCAGCCTGGCCTCAGAGCAGAGGGGCTCCCGCCCTCAGAGCATCCCATCATGGACCGTTCCTGGTGGCAGCTGTCCCTGAGCAGCCCCTGAACCCCCTCCGCACCCTCCTGCCATGCAGAACCATGGTGTTCCCAAACCCAGAGCTTTTCTCCCGCTCCTGCCCGGTGGTTTGGGACAATCCCAGTGGCCGGTGCTGGCCCGGGAGGGCGGGGACAGGCAGTGACATCTGCCCCAGCTCTGCCATCACCCCCGGCCACCTCTGTTACTAAAGCCGGGAGGGCTCCGGGCCGCTCATCCCGGCAGTTTCGGCCGGGAAAATTCCAGCGGGGCTCGCAGCAATTCCGCCGCTCACACAACGGGTTGGCCGGGTCGGGGCCGGTCCGGGCTCATTCCTGGCAGGACGGCGGGATGGACGCGGAGAGCGGACAGTGCAGGACAGAGACACGTTTAATACAGCAAACACAACAATTCGGCAATCGCGGGGTGCACGGGGCGTCGCGGCCACACCACAAGCCCGGGACACGAGAGGAGGAGCGGGATGGGGACACGGCCCCGCAACGCAGCCGGGAGGGGAACCTGGAGAACTTCCTCGGCAGGGTAAGGAAAATTCCTATTTATCTGCGGTGCTGGGGGAAAGTGCAGCACGCGAAGGTTGGGGTGGGGTGCGGGCGCTCCTCGATGCAGCCACGGGGTGAGCTCGACGTGCCAGCCCCATCCATTGTCCCCTTGTCCCCACCCCACCGCTCACAGCCCCATCCCAGCCGCGTTCCCAGCAGGAGCCGCTCCCACAGCGGGGCCTCCGGGAAGGCTGAGTCCCCCCGGTGACGCGCAAATCTCCGCTGGCACTTTGGAGCACCTCCCGTGCGCGTCACCCCCTCGGTTCTTCGGCAAACAGAGCCGCTGTGCCAAATCCCGCTGCGGGACCGTCCTGTCCCGGCCACTCCTGGTAGGACGGACGTGGGGCTCCTGCTCCTCCAGAACCCCCAAAACCTCTGGCACCAGCTCGGAGCCCACCAGGGCTGGCAGCTCACACCACCCCCACCCCGCAGCGGTGGCACCAAGCCACAAAAGGAAGGTACACAAGGGACAGGTGACCCAATTCCCCCCGGGGATTTCGGTGACTTGCAGGGTGTGCTCACCCACAAGGACAGGGCTGTGACTTTTTATGCCCCCTTAGGGTGGGAATATCAGCTGTGTGAGCCCCATCAGGGGTGTTTTCAGTGGGATGGCACTGGTGAGGTGCCAGGGCAGGTGCTGATGGGGTGCCCCAAACCCGTCCCTCCCCAGCTGTCCCGTTCTCCTTATTCACAAACGTCCTCCGAGGGCTGCAGAGGATGAACAGCGTGGAAAGGGGAAAGCAAAGCAGGATGATCAGCAAAGCAAGGGCACTTCCAAGGAAATTTCTTGGCATTTGTCAAAGCTGAGCTCCTGCCTGCTCTTCCCATCAGCTCTCAGCCTTTCCTTCAGCTTCATCCTTTTCCTGCTGTTCCCAAACTGCCCCTCTGGAGGACCAGCCTCCAGGAGCCTCGGAAAGCTGCCAGGCAGGAGCCACACCGTGGGACCAGTGCAGGACACTCAACCCTCCTCAACTGAGTGAGCACAAAGGGCTCAGGCCCTCTAACCTGTCTCAGCAGGGGCTAAACCCGGGGTAAAAGCAGGAAAGGCAGTGCTAGTAGCAGGAATAATAAAATCCATAAAAAAAGCTTTGGGCTGCTGGCTCTCCGACCACAGAAGTACTAAAAATACCTCATTCCCAAGACCACCCGTATTTTACAAACCCTAAAAGACTAAATTCTCTTCCTAGAAAATTGAAAAAAGTTTAAAATCCATTGGTATCGACTCCTTGACCTTCACCAAACCTTTAAAAACCCCCCAGGTGGGCTGAGGGAGGGAGGGGGTGTGGGGCAGGGACCTCTCCATGCCCATCCCAGTCCAATTCCACTGGACACCCCAGTACTGGGGGGCTGTCAGTGCTCCAGCCCCACAATCTCCCACCTCCCACACGATACAGCAGCTGAAGGGAAGGGAACAGGAACGGGGGACACAGACACCAGAGCTGCATGTTCTCCCCTCCCTGTGCTGGGCTGCAATTCCACACCCAAGCATGGAGGGGCTGTGGAATGTCCATGGCAAAGGCAGTGTCCGTGCTGCCCCGAGCCCCAGGCCAGGGATGGAAAGCTTTGGGGTCACTCTAAGCTGGAATGTGACACTGACTCTGCTGCCCAGGACTGGGAAAGGGACATCCCGTGGCCAGATGGATGACGGACATCACAAAACAACCCCATCTCAACCGCTCCTCAAATCCCTCTGATCCCAGCCCCAGGAGCGAGGGAAGCTGTACGGGGAGTGCGGGAATGGAGTCAGCGCTGGGCTCTGTGGGGACCCACTGGGACAAGGACAGAGCTGGGAATGCAGGGATGTGGTTTGGGCTCACTCCAGAGCCCACTCAGCCAACCACTGCTCACAGCGGGCCCGCTGCTCCTCCGTCTCCTGCCTCCCGCCTTCATTCCCTGCCTCCTCCTCTCCGGCAGCGTGCTCGGCTTCCCGCCTCTCCTCCTCCTCCTCCTCCTCCTCCTTCTGCACTCCCTGGTCCTTGAGCTCCTGGATGACGTCCTCCAGCCGCCGGCTGACCTGCTGGGGCACCCAGTTGCTGTCCATGGCGGGGACGAAGGGGTCGGGCGCACACACCTCGATCAGCTCCTTGCCGGTGGGGATGCGCAGGTAGTAGGCGTGGAGCATCATCCGGTAGGGATTGCTGTCCTGCCGGCGGCTGTAGGTGATGTCCCCCACGATGGGGTGGCCGATGGCGCTGCAGTGAACCCGCAGCTGGTGAGTCCTCCCTGCGGGGAGAGTGGCAATCAGGGAGGGGAATGCCTGAATCCCTCCTTCGGGGTGACAACATGCCTAATGGCATTGTCCCCTGAGGCAGAGAGTCCTGAGCGTGGCAGTTCCCAGCTTCCCTCATCCCTCTCCAGGCCCTGTTCCCATGTGGGAGCTGTCCCTGACCCCACCTGTCAGCGGCTGCAGCAGCACTTTGGTGACAGGGTCTCCGCTGTAGGATCCGTGCTCCAGCACGAACAGCTCTGACTGGCACGGCTTGGGATTCTCACAGCCTGCAACGAGATCCAGAGGGGTTTTGTGATCCCCCAGCACATCCCAGGGGCTGTGGGCAGAGCAGGGACTGGGGGACCCTCACCCTCCGTGCCGTCGATGCACATCATGTGGGTCATGCCCTCTGTGGTGTTCTTCCCGATGGCGTAGCGGATCGTCATCCGGCTCTGGTTCACGTGGCCCCGAACCTGGGGGCAGCAACAGGGCTTGCAACTGGGCCCTCACCCACCCCTCCGTGACAGGAACCATGGAATCACAGAAGAGGTGGGGTTGGAAGGACCTTAAAGCCCATCCATTTCCTAAAGTCCAACTCCCTGCCACGGGAAGGGACACCTTCCACCACCCCAGGGTGCTCCGAGCCCCGTCCAACCTGGCCTTGGACACTTCCAGGGATCCAGGGGCAGCCACAGCTCCTCTGGGCAACCTGTGCCAGAATTCCTTCCTAATATCCAACATAATCCCACCTTCTAATGGTGTGAAGCCATTCCTCCCTGTCCTGCCTCTCCATCCCTTGTCCCCAGTCCCTCTCCAGCTCTCTTGGAGCCACTTTAAGCACTGGCAGGGGCTCTAAGTTCTCCCTGGAGCCTTCTCGATCCTGGCTGAATGCCCCCAACTCCCTCAGCCTTCCCTGCCGGCAGAAGGGCAGGGCAGAGCGTGGCAGGGGGGCTCACCAGGGCCAGGTAGGCTTTGGTCACCAGGCGCTCCTTGAAGCACTTGTAGGCGCTGCCCGCTGCCGCTTTGTTGAGCGCCACACACAGGGCCCCACTGGTGGAGAAATCCAGCTGGTGGCAGAACCTGGGAAGGACACGGGGGTAGAGGAGCATCCGGGGTGTCTCCAGCTGAGGGCAGAGCGGACCCGATGCCCGGCTGCTCACCTGAAGCCGTAGTAGGTGTCGGGTCAGCCAGCTCGGGGAAGCGGTGCTTGAGCTGGCTCTGCAGGGTCAGCGTCTCGTACCACATCTTGCTGTCAATGCGCAGGTCCCAGTGCTTGTTGACCACGATGAAGTCGGAGCTCTGGTACAGGATGGACAGGTTGTCGATGGTGCCCGGCTCCATGGCCAGCGCCCTGCGGGGAGGAAGCGAGGAGGGACGGGGATGGGCGGGACAGGATGGGCACAGCAGCCCCGGGAGCGACGGGACGGGCTGGGAGGGGCCCGAAGGTGGGATATCCCATCGGGAAATGGAGATGGACCCACGGAGCTGCTGTGGGACCAGCGTCACCCTGCACTGGTGCCAGAGCGACACCGCTGTCACCCTGCCTGTGTCCCCAGCCTCACCGCTGTCACACCATGTGGATGCAGGTCCTAAGCGGTTCCGGTGCTACAGCAGCGCTACAGCCACCGCCATGCCCATGGCTCGCCGCAGGGCTCCGCCACTGTCCGGTGTCCCGGGACGCCCCGGCGTCACGCGTGGATGGCCCATCCCCGTCCCGCTGTCACTCGCGGAGGCCCCGCAGCCGCGCGGTGCTGCCTCTGCCCATCCCGACGGCGGGGATCGGCCTCGCCCCGCTCCCCACGGCAGCCGCGCCGCGATCCCGGCAGCTCCGCCGGAGGGCACGGGACAGAGGGGGAGGGGACAGGGAACGCGGGGCGGGGACACGCACGGCGGAGGGAAGCCGGGACAGGGTTGAAGTGACCCGGGACAGGGCGGAGGGGACCCAGGACACTGCAGAGCGGAGCCGGTACAGGGCTGAGGGGACCCAGGACAGGGCAGAGGTGATCCGGCACACTGCGGAGCGGACCCGGCACGGACCCGCTCCCCCCGGCCCCGCCGCACTGCAGCGCCTTCCCGTCGCCCTCACATCGCGTCCAATCAGCGCCGCCCCCGCGCCGCGTCCGACCGCGCGCCGCGTCCAATCAGCGCCGGCCCGCTCGGCCTCGCGCGCTTCCGCGGCCAATCAGCGGGCACTCCTCGGCGCTGCGGCGGGCGGAAGGCGGCGGGAGGAGCGGTGGCGGGGCGCGCGGGGGGCACGGCCCATGCGAGGGGCACTGAGGCCGGGTGAGGATGAGTTCTACGAGCGCTTCGCTGATGAGCTGGAGGTGCTGGCCGAGCTGGGAGGTGGGCGCTGCTGCGGCACCGGCACCGCACGGCACCGGCCGCCCCACGCGGACCGGAGGCGGCGGAGAGAGGGAGTGTGCGGGCGGGACCGTGCTTTGCGCGGCCGCGTGTGCCCGCCCCGCTGCGGGTCCCCTCCGGTGACCGGCACCGTGGTCTGGCCCTTCTTTGCAGATGATCCGTCCCCACCCGCCGGCCCCAAAATCTCCCAGTTCCGGAGCAAGAGGCAGCTGGCCGAGGAGCCCGACCCCCGCGGGGACTCTCCCGGGGACACCAACGCCAAGAAGAGGGACCGGGACTGCGTCCCCGCCGTGTCCCCGCCAGTACCCGAATCTCGCAGTAGGTTTGACCCCGTTCCCCGGGTGCTGCTGACCCTGTCCGCACGCCCCGAGCGGCGCAGGGTGCTGGAGCATCCCCTGGGTACCACCCGCCATCAGTGATGCCCCTCCTCTTCCTCCCTCGCCGTGTCTCTCGCAGCCCCGAAGGCCAAGCGGCAGCGCCTGGAAGCTGTTAAGAAGCTCGATTTTGGTGCAGACGATGAGTTGGCTCCTGATATCTCCTGGGATGGTGGCCCAGAGGCCCCTGTTCCTCCCCACAACAGCAGGTTGGCCACCTTGAACCCCGTTTTTAATAGGAACGAGGGGAAGGGCCCTTTCCCTACTGAAGGAATTGGTGTTTCCCAGCTCGAACCCCATGGAGGTGAGCGGGATGAGCCCACTGCAGACCACCCCACCCTTGGAAAAGAAGAGGGTGCTCAGGAGACCCCCCATCCTGGAGGATTACATCAATGTGACATCCAGCGAGGGCACCAGGGTCTTCCTGGTGCTGAGGGATGATCTCTCCAGGACAGGGGTGGAGGTAAGGAGGGCTCTGGAGGTTGGGTTTGTCCTTGTGTGGGCTCCAGGAGGTTCACGATTGTGCTGTGTCCCTGCAGCTCCCGGATTCCATGGGCTGGAACGCTCGCAGGCCGCTCCACTTGCTGGGGGTGCCTTTCTCCTACCTGAAGGAGCAGGTGGATGCTGAGGTACCATATCTCCCCCCGACCCTCCCCCCTGTCCCTGCTGCCCTGATAGCCACGGAGTGGGCTCCCAAATTCCTGCTGCCCCAGCCATGGATTGGGAGGTGTCTCTGACCCTCTTCTCTCACTGTGTTTGCACTCAAGCGTCGCAGGCAGGTTCTGGAGGCCTCACAGCAGCTGACAGAGATCATAAACAGGTGAGATGTTGGGATGGAATCCCGCTCCAGTCCCTGCCATGCTCTTTTGGGATCAAATTTTGGGGACCTGCGAGCAAAGGAGCTTTTTTGTCCTGATCTCCTCCAGCTTGGGGAGTCTGGGTGGAATTCTCAGCCCTGCCCTGACTCCCTGGGTGGTTTGGGGTAAATGAATTCCTTCCTGCAGTTGCCTCGAGAGTGAGCCCAGTGCTGAGAGCCCGGATGCCAGCATGGACATGGATCCAGCAGCCCAGGAGGAATCCACATCCCATTGCCTCTGGGTGGACAAGTTCATGCCCCGGCGCTACATGGAGCTGCTCAGTGATGATGTGAGGTGCTGGGATGAGTGGGGTTGGCACCTCTGTCACTCTTCCTTAATGCCATGGGCTCAGGAATCACCTTTGGAAGTGCTGGCTGTGGGGTTGTGGCCGTGCTGGCCCTGTCTGGGAGCAGTCCCAGCTCCCTGAGAGTTTGGGATGGCAAATTTTCACTGGAGGTTGTGGATGTGCTGGCAAAAGAATCTATGGAACACGACCAAAACGAGACAGAAAATATTGAGAGGCCTTTAGCCAGGAATTGGTGGGTATTTTCAAATTTTTTTTGGAATATTTAAAGTTTTGTAGGGAATTTGAAATGATGGAGGAGGCTGAGAAGCGCTGAGCTGAGCCAAGGCAGAGCAGGGACAGCAGGGACGGGGCTGATGTGACTTGTCCCGGGTTTCCCTGAGGCTGAACTGGGAAGGGAAGCGTTCCCACATTGTCCCAGGGAGATGCCAGGTAGAACTCTGTGAGGAAGGACAGCCTTCCTCTGTCCTCAGCGGGATTTTTCCTCATTTCCATGGGTTTTCCTCACTTTCCTCCCCGCCCTGCAGTATACCAACCGCTGCCTCCTGAAGTGGCTCAAGCTGTGGGACACGGTGGTGTTCGGCAAGGACAAGTCTGGGAAGAAGCCTAAGCCTGGCCCTACAGCTCATCCCCCCTTCAGCCATCACAAGGAGCATCCCAACAAGTGGAAAACCAAGGTCCAGCTCACCGAGGAGCTCTTGGAGGCTGAGCTGGACCAGCACAAGAGGCCCAAATACAAGGTGAGTAGCAGGGAGTTGCTGTGGTGCCTCTTGTGCCATCATCTGAGGAGAGGAGTTGTCCCCTCCATGGAGGAACCTCTGCCTCATTCCCTGCTGGGCTGACCCCCCTCTGTCCCACAGGTGGCCCTTCTCTGTGGCCCCCCCGGGCTGGGCAAGACCACGCTGGCCCATGTCATTGCCAGGCACGCGGGGTACAACGCCGTGGAGATGAACGCCAGGTGAGGCCACCACTGCCAGGTGAGGGCACCACTGCCAGGTGAGCCCCTGCCCTGCCCTCAAATAGGGGCAGGTGGTGCTGTGGCAGAGGTGATGCTGGATGTGATGCTGTCCCAGGGTTGATGCTGGAGGTGATGGTGCTTTGGAGGTGATGGTGTCCCAGGGGTTATGATGTCCCAGGGGTGATGCTGGCAGCGTCCCTGTCCCCAAAGTGTTCCCGTGCCGCACTCGCCTGTCCCTGTGTCCCCTGGCAGTGTGATCGCAGTCCGAGAGTGTTCCGGACCCGCATTGAAGCCGCACACCCAGATGAAGTCGGTGCTGGGCTCCCACGAGAGGCCCAACTGCCTCATCATCGACGAGATCGACGGCGCGCCCGCGGTGAGCCCGGCACTGAGCACTTTCAGCGTCAACCCCTTAAACCTCCCCGTCAGCAGCTCCTCCTCTGCTCCCTGAGCAGGAGCTCACCCCTCCCTCCCTCCCTGGTACTCCCCCAAGGCCTCCATCAACGTTCTGCTGGGCATCATCCAGCGCAAGGACGCCGAGGGCGAGGCGGGCACGGGGCGGCGGCGGCGGCGAGAGGGGGGGATCCTGCTGCGGCCCATCATCTGCATCTGCAATGACCAGTGAGTGTCACCTGCCTGTCACCTGCCTGGGGAGACAGAGGGACCACACCCTCCCCCCACAGAGGAGGTGGCTGCTGCTGGTAGCTCTGTTTGAGTGGAGCTCCTCAAATCCTGGGGTCAGTGGGGCTTTTCAGGGCAAGGAGGGCATGGAGGGGCTGGAGCGTGGCCAGGGAAGGGTCTGGAGCCCCAGGAGCTGCTGAGGGAGCTGAGAAAGGGGCTGATCCTGGAGCAAAGGGGGATCAGAGGAGATCTTGTGGCTCTCTCCCCCTGACAGGAGGGGGCAGCCGGGGGGGTTGGGCTGTGCTCCAGGGAGCAGGGACAGGAGGAGAGAGAATGGCCTCAGGCTGGGCCAGAGGAGGGTTAGATTGGATTTCAGGGAAAATTCCTCCATGGAAAGGGCAGTCACACATTGATTGGCCTGGGCTGTCCAGGCACGGGTAGAGTCCCCATCCCCGGGGGATCAAAGCCATGTGCATGTGGCACTTGGGGACATCATCTAACAGTGACTCAGCCGTGCTGGGGGAACTGTCGTATTCGGTTGTACTCGATGCTGTGGGTGGTCTTTTCCAACCTGAATAATTCCATGGATAAGAGTGGAATTCCCTGCTGGGCTCTCTGACCCCCGATGTTTCCCCGTCCCAGGTACGTGCCCGCGCTGCGCCCGCTCCGGCAGCAATCCTTCCTGCTCAGCTTCCCCCGCACCGCCCCGTCCCGGCTGGCCCAGCGCCTCAGCGAGGTGGGGCTGTCCCCTGTGCCCTGCTGTCCCCTCGGCTGGGTGTCCCCTCCCCGCTGAGCCCCGTTCTGCTCCTGCAGATTGCGCTCCGCCAGGGAATGCGGGCGGGCACGGGCGCGCTGCTGGCGCTGTGCGAGAAAACCGACAGCGACATCCGCTCCTGCATCAACACCCTGCAGGTGTGGGGACACTGGGGTGGCCCTGGGGACAGGGGGGATGGCTCTGGGGACATGAGGGTGGCTCTGGGGACACGGTAATGGCCTTGGGGACACAGGGATGGCTTGGGGATGCAGGAATGGTCCATGGACACGGGGGTGGCCCTGGGGACATGCTCCTGCTGCAGCTCTGGGTTTACACAGGGACAGAGGGGACACAACTCTTCCA
Source organism: Malurus cyaneus samueli (assembly GCA_009741485.1). Classification (NCBI taxonomy): domain Eukaryota; kingdom Metazoa; phylum Chordata; class Aves; order Passeriformes; family Maluridae; genus Malurus; species Malurus cyaneus. The sequence goes on along the minus strand of CM019227.1, from coordinate 9,344,904 downwards.
GGCAGATCCCTGAAATAGCCGCCCTGTCCCCGTGCTGTTTGTGACCCTACATGTGGAGGAACAGGGGGGTGGCTGTGTCCAGCTTTCCCCAGGGGGTTTGGGATCCCCATCCCTCCATCCCTGCTCTCATTGCAGTTCCTGCACAGCCGAGGGCAAAAGGAGCTCAGCGTGGAGATGGTGCAGACCATGAGGGTCGGCCTGAAGGACCAGAACAAGGGGCTCTTCTCCATCTGGCAGGAGATCTTCCAGCTGCCCAGGGGCCCAAAGTACGAGAAGGGCTTTGTGGGCTCTGCTGGGTGCTCAGGGGGTGGAAATCCTGTTTTCCAGAGAATATGGGATGTGCCCCGTCCCTGGAAGTGTTCCAGGATGGGTTGGATGTACTTGGAGCAATATTCTGTGATTCCAGGACCTTGCTTCTTGAGGAAATTTGTAACAAGGAATCCTGGAATGGTTTGGGGCGGGAGGGACCTTAAAGCTCATCCCACTGCCATGGGCAGGGACACCTTCCACTGCCCCAGGCTGCTCTAAGCCCTATCCACCCCGGCCTTGGACACTTCCAGGGATCCAGGGGCAGCCACAGCTTCTCTGGGCACCCTGTGCCAGGGCCTCCCCACTCTCACAGGGAACAATTCCTTCCCCATATCCCATCCAACCCTTTCCTCTCTCAGTTTAAAGCCATTCCAGAGGCTTTTTCACCACTCAGCACCCAATACTTTGGCATTGCCATTGCCTGCAGTCCACTTCCCAAGGATCCAAACATTCCCTGGTCCTTTCAGCCCTGGGAAACCCTCAGCTCTTCCCTTTGGGCTCTCCCCAGGCCCAGGGTAGGCACCGACCCCTTGCTGCCAGCCCAGCTCCTGGCAGGGGATGAGGACCTGCCCCACCTGGGGACCTCAGGCAGCTTCAGCTCCTCCTCACAGCGCTTCCAGCACATTCTGCAGCTCTCCGTGTCCTCGGGGGAGCAGGACAAGCTGGCCCAGGTGAGAGCACCGGGGGAAGGGTGAGCCTGGGGCCGGGGATAGCGGTGAGGTGCCCTCAGGGCCTGACCCGCATCCTTCCAGCCCTGCTAATTCCTGAATCCTCCTGATCCCACATCCCCTTCAGGGCCTGTTTGAGAATTTCCTGCAGGCCAGGGTGCGGGATTCCAGCCTGGGCTCCGTGTGCCTGGCCCTGGAGTGGCTGTGCTTCTCGGACCTGCTGGGCCGGGCGGTGCTGCACGGCCAGAGCTTCCAGCTGCTGCGCTACCTGCCCTTCCTGCCCGTGGCCTTCCACCTGCTCTTTGCAGCCAACACAGCCCCCAGGCTGGCCTACCCCAGCAGCCAGCCCGAGGTGAGCCCTGGGGACACGGGGACAGCGGGACCTTGGCTCTGGCAGGGACTGAGCCAGCCCTGCCCCATCCACAGGCCCAGGCCAGGCTGACCCATGCACAGAACCTGCTGCTGGCCATGGTGTCGGGGATTGCTCCCAGCGCCCGGAGCCGGGTGGGACAGCGGGAGCTGGTGCTGGACGTGCTGTGCCTGCTGCTGGACATCATCACCCCCAAACTGCGCCCCGTGAGTGACCTCAGCCCTGCTGGAGGGAGGATGTGGGGCTGTGGCCCCTCTGCAAACCTCATCCTGAGGAGCTTTCCCAGATTTCTGTCCCAAATCTGGGGTTGGAAGCTGGGACTGGGTGCTCTCTGGCTGTGGAGGGTCCTGGGCCCCAGCTGGGGTGGGCTTGGCTGAGCAGGGCTTTGGGGAGCTGGCAGAGTCACCCCCACCCCGAGAGGGTCTGTCCCTGCCCTGGGAAGGATGTGGGTCTCTCATAGGGAACTCAGCTTGATCTGGGTCCTTCCCCCAGACAAACCCCGTGCTCTGGGCTGGTTTGGGCTGTCAGTTCTGGGCTGGTTTGGGCTGTCAGTTCTGGGCTGGTGATGCTCTGCTCCTCCTGGCCAGGTGAACACGCAGCTCTACAGCCAGAGGGAGAAGCAGCAGCTGGCCCAGCTGGTCAGCACCATGCTCACCTACAACCTCACCTACCTGCAGGAGCGCCTGCCCGAGGGCCAGTACGCCTTCAAGCTGGATCCGTGAGTCCCCAGCTGGGGAGAAGGGGTGGCAGTTCAAATCCAAGCCTGGGAGGGTGGGGAGGGGCTGGCATGGAATTCCCAGAGCAGCTGTGGCTGTCCCTGGATCCCTGGGGGTGTCCAAAGCCTGGACGAGGCTTGGAGCAGCTTAGGATGGTGGGAGGTGTTAGGGTTGGAACTGGAGGATTTTAAGGCCCCTTCCACCACGAACGATTCTGGGATTCTGTGATGATTCCCAGAATGGATTTGGGACTCTATGGTCCAGCTACCCCATTGTTCCCTTGGGCTTTAATGGGATCAGAGGGACAGGAACAGCTTCCTTTGGCTCTGCCCAGGGAGGGACTGGTGGCACTGACCCACCTGGGGCAAACACAGCTCTTGGCACCAGCACAACCTTTAGCTTTTCCCCTAAAACTTTATTTAAAGTATTCCTGAATGCTTTAAATGATTCCTGAATGGCTGCAGAGCCCCTTGACATGGGGCTTGGCTCCCTTTATTTTAGGGGCAATAAAAGGGAATAAATAGTGTCTAAATAGTGAATGAGTAGTGAATAAATATAACTAGGAAATAAATAGTGAATAAATAGGAAATATTCAGAGCTGGCAGAAGGACTCCCTGGTGCTGGGGATACTGACACAGGCCTGACTGCAGACCTGGTGCCCCAGCCTTGTTAAGAATCCAGCTGCTCAGATGATCCCAAATTCTTGCTCCTGGCTGGATTCCCATTTAACCTGTAAAGGTCCTGGTGCTCTGCTGTGCCCACGGCCTTTTCAGGGTGATCTCTTCAGCCCAGCCCTACTGCAATTTCCTCTTTTTTTCTTTAACCCCACGATTAAACCCTTGCAATCCCTTTTGCATTCCCATTCCTGCAGCTCCCTGGGGCTGGAAGCTCCCTGGGGAAACTGAGGCAGCGTGGCTGGGCTGCTGGCAGGGCCGGGGCTGGGAGGTGCTGAGGCTCGTAGGCTGCTCCATGCGGGGTTATTTTTGGGATTGATTCCCTGATCCCTGCAGGAACGTGGAGACCGTGTGCCGCTTCCCGGAGCTGCCGGCGCGCAGGCAGCTCAGCTACCAGGCCAAGCAGCTGATCGCCAGGGAGCTGGAGCTGGAGAGGATGAGGAGGGCAGAGGCTGTGCTGCAGGCACGGAACGGGGGCCAGGTGGGCAGCCCAGAGGGGAGGGCAGGGATGGGGATGTGCAGAAAATCCTCGGGGATGGGGTTTTTCCAAAGCAGCCCATGGCTTTGGCTCTGCGAGTGGAAATCCTGGATTAACCCAGCTGCTGGTCTGCACAGCTGGGCTGGGCTGGAGGGCTCAGCTTTTTGCAGGAATTCTGGAGATTTGAAGCTTTGAACCCTTCCACTCTCTGGTGAGGAGTGTGAGGAGGTGGCAATTTTTGGCTGTGGTTGGTATTTACCCATGGGGGTGGTGACCTCTCCCCTGCCTTCCCTTCCCTGGCTGCTGCAGCTCCAGAGCTCCCAAAGTCCCCAGGAGGAGCAGAGCGGGCTCTGCCCACTGCCCAAACCCTCCTGGGGGCAGCAGAAGATGGGAATGCGGGGGAAAGGTGGACAAATAATCCCGGGTGTTGGTGGTGCCTGCCCTGCCCGGTGCCAGCGGGATAATTAATCCCTGGGAGCCCCCTGGTGCAGGAGAAGGGCTCCTGGGGGATCTGTGGGACAAAGAGATGCTGCAAAAACATCTCAGAAGGCTCCTTGTTTACCTGATGCTGAATGTGAAGTCCCAGGGCTGCAGTTGGGGCTGATCCCACAAGGCAGAAAATGATGGAAAATCCCTTGGGATATTGCAATCAAATCTGGCAGCAAACAGCAGGGTGGAGATGACGGTTTCAGCCGCTTATGGTGTGACATGTTTGGGTTGTGGATTTGGACAGTTTTTTGTTTAGTGCGGTACGGGTGCCCTGGAGCTCAGACACCCCGAGGGGAGCCTCGTTCAGCTCTCTCCTCCCTGCAGGATCCCGGGAATGGCCTTGAGGAGGAGCGAGAGGAGCTGGAACCAGCGGAGACCCCCAACCACCGGCAGCGCCTGGAGCACATCGTGCGCAGAGCAGCCGTGCAGGACAAGGTCAGGGCCCCAATTTCTGCCCCAATTCCCACCCCAATTCCCACCAGCCCTTTCCTGGGCTCCCAGACTCTCCCTGGCTCCTCTTTTCAGTCAAATTGCCTTTAACAGCCCAATTGAGATCCGTGTGTCCCCTGAAGGCATTGCTGGGATTGGGATGAGCTGGAGCTGGGTGACATTTTGGACATGCCCCAGGAAACTTTTGGGGGTGGGGGAGGAAGAAGATATCAGGATTGGGGCTAAAACAGCTCCATTTGGGAATTTGCCTTGGAAAAGCTGCTCTGGGATGATCCCACCCTGGGCATCCCTGGGCTCCAGGAGGAGCAGGGATGGTTCCCTGGCACTGCTCCTCTCTGGGGCACAGCTCCCAGCCCTTCCCTGCGTGTAAAACCCACATGAGCCTCCAATTTTGTCTTTTCCCCTTGGATTTGCATGGTGTTTGCATTCCCAGGCTGCTGGCCCTTCCTGCAGGATTTGCATTTGGCACCTGCTCCCCTCGGAAGTGCCCAGGAAGGATCTGCCTCAGTTCTGTCCCTCTCCGAGGGGAGCTGGAAGTGCAGGTGTTCCAGAGCCAACTTCATTCCTGCTTTTTCCTTCCCACAGCCCGAGACGGATTTTTTTGGGAGGCCGATCCAGCGGAAAGAGGCGACCACGGCCCTGGGTGGGTGACACAGGGACGGGGTGGGCTCAGAATGGGGTGGGTGACACAGGGACGGGGTGGGCTCAGAATGGGGTGGGTGACACAGGGACGGGGTGGGCTCAGAATGGGGTGGGTGGCACAGGGACGGGGTGGCCGTGGGTGCCACTGTGGTTCTCCCCATTCCCGAGGAGGGACTCCTGTACCTCAGCCCTGGCCCCAGGGGACATCAGCTCAGACAAACAGACCCCACCCCAGCGGGCAGTGGCCATATCCATGGATTCTGGCCCCATCCAGAGGGAATTTTGGCTGCTGGAGGCGTTGCAGGATCCAGGACATGAAAGCATTGGCTCTGCTCTCCCAGCCCCTCTCAGTGTTCCCCAAATCTCCCCTTTCCAAGGTGATAACTCAAAGCTTTCCTGCGTGTTTTTAAAGTGGATTTTGCTCCTGCAGCCCCTCAGATCTCCAAGGAAGAGTCCCTGGAGCTGCAGCTGGGAAAGGCCGTGGGCAAGAGCGACGTCTGGTTCCGCTTCAACGAGGGCTTCTCCAACGCTGTCAGGAGGAACCTTTACATCAGGGACCTGCTCTAGCAGGGCTGGGGTGGAGCCAGGAATTCTGGAGCTGCAGCTGAAGTCATCAGGCTGCTTTTTGGCTTTCTAACCCCTGGATGGGGTGTGTGTCCATGATCTTTGCATAGTGTTTTTTTTAAAACTGACTTTTGTTTAAAAAAAATGAAATAAAATATATCTAAAAAAATTAATAATGAAGTATTGCTCTGTTTATTTCAGTAATAACCTCGAGTTGCCATCTTCTGCCTACTTCGCTGCAAAACTATTTGCTACGGTGTACAAAAGTATCTAAAATTGCAAATTTTTTTTTTCTTTTAATAAAAAGCTGCTTTACAAGTTGCAAAATCTGCCTGTTGGGTGGCAGAAGTGGGAGTTGAAAGTGCAGCAAACCCCTGGAGAAGCCTGTGCTGCTGCTGCTGCTGCCCATCCCAGGCGCTTTCCCTGTATCCCCCCTATTTCTAAAACCCCTTCTATCACTAAGAAGAAATGAGATGAGGGCAGGGTTTTTGTTCAGGTTCTCATGTTGGACTCGGAGCTAACTAATAAAAACTGCTGAGCAGGGGCTGCAGAGAGGGGACCCTCAGAGGATGATGCATTTGCCTTTCTCCACCCAGGGGTTGTTCTTCATCAGCTCCGGGTTCAGGAAGGGATCCTCGGGAATGCCGTCCTCGATCCACTTCACGAACCTGCCGAGAGGGGAGGGAGGGTGGGCGCTGCCCCGGGGGGCTCAGGGCAGAGAATGGGGGATTGGGGGGCTGGCTGCTTGGGGTAAACCCTGCTCTGGTGGGGGGATGCACCCTGATCTGGAGAATGGTGATGGGGGTGTCCCCGGCTCTGGGACAGCAGGGAGGGGAAAGAGCCATCCATGGTTTGGTTTGAAGTGTTTTGAGCTCTGGAAGGGGCGGATCTGCACCTTGCGGGGATCAGGAACCCCAACAGCACTGCCACATCTCATCCCCCACCAGAGTGGGGGCAGCTGGAAAGGGCACATGGGGGTTTGGGGGAATTGGGAGGCTTTTGCCTCTGGGGCTGGGAGGGATTGGAAATCTATAAAGGGAAAATCTCAGCTGGGAGGCCCCAGAGATTGGAGGAGGGATGTTGGTGGTGGGTCCTGCTCTTGGGGGCACTGGGATGGGATGGGAGAGCCACTCACTCAGGTATAGTCTTGGAGGACATCTCCCTCTTGTAGGCCAGCTGGTACTTGAGGCTTTCCACCTCTTTTTTCCATTGTGGGAGATCCCACTCGTCCATCGCGCTCTCCGAGGGCTCCGTTGGGCTGGGAACGGGAATTTGGTGCCGTGTCCTGCCCTAATCCCCAAACTCTGCACCCCAAGGGATCCCCCGGGATGGGGACAGTGTGTCCCAGCCTTTGGGGGAGTTTTCCAACCCCACAGTGGAGCAGCCAAAGGCTCCAGGAGCTTTTGGGGCTGTTAAGGAGAGGAAAAGGCTGCACGGGGCAGGTGTCCCAGTGTCCCTCTCCCCTGCAGACCACAGGCACATGCAAAACCTGGGGACTGAGCTGGATTTGACTGAAATTTGGATGGTGGCATCACTCAGGGCGGGGAGCAGCAAAGAGCAGCCAGAGGCTGGTTGGGAAGGGGGTGCTTGTCCTTTTCCTGCCTGGCCACGGCTCTGGAGGGACCAGGAAGGATTTGGGGCAGCCACGTAAACAGCCCTGGAAACGGCTCAATATGGACAGCCAGCGCAGGTTTAGGGAGCACAGAAAACCCCGCTGTACCCCCACCCCACAGACCCCCAGCAGCAACCCTGGGGGAGGACGGCTGTGATGGGGAAACTGAGGCACAGCAGGGGAGTGGGCTTCAGCAAGCACCTGGCCCAAGTGCCACCCCAAAAACTGATGACACTGGGGACCTTCCCGTGTCCCCGAGCCCAGCGCCAGCCCGGGGATGATGAACCCCGGCAGTGCCCAGCTCCGGCAGAAAGTCAGGGAAGGGCTGGAGGTGCTGCAAGGGTGCAGCCCCCGGACTGCTCCGGCTCCGCTTCCCTCAGCGCATCCCCCGGAACTCCAGCCGGGAGCGGGATCAGCCCCTTCCCCGCTCCGGCTTCCCCGGGATCAGCCCCTTCCCTGCTCCAGCCCTCCCGGAGCATCCCAGCGCATCCCGCACCCACCTGGTTTAGGAATACCGACAGCAGTGAAAATAGAGCCGTGGCTGTCGCCGCCGGCTCTGGAAGCAGCGCTGGCCTTGCCCGTGTTCCTCCCGCGAGCTCTTCCGTGGCTCCCGGCGATCCCAAATGCTCGGGATAATCTATTAATGCACGGCTGGTCCGGCTGCCCCCGCCGCGGCAGGAGCCGGATAATGGGAGCGTCCTCCCCCCGCCGCTCCCGGGGGATTTGGCTCCGCTGGGCGGGAGCGCCCGGGATGGAGCCGCGTGGCAGAGCTCGGGAATTGGGCTTATCCCAGCTTCCCCCCGGTCCTGAGGGACAGAGGAACTCAGGGAGGAGGGGGGATGTGTGTGGGACACAGCGGGTCCCCAGCGAACCCCGCATCCCTGCCTGAATCCTGCCGATCCCTCCCTATCCTGCCCGCCTTTCCCGCTGTCCTGCCCCTGGATCTTGGGTTCTCACTCGGTAGGAGGAGCTGGAGAGGGAGCTGGGAATAAAAAAAGAGGAAAAAATAAAAGAAGGATAAACGGCAAAAGTGAGCAGTTGGGAGTGAACATCTGGCGGGTGAAAGGGCAGGGGCAGCACAAGGGAAAAAGGGCAACGCTAAAAATCATTGATGGGGGATTTGCGGGGAAGGACAAAAGCCCGGGAACAGCTGGGAACTGATTAAAGGCAACATAATTGGTGGGAAAACACAGAGGTGTGACCCTCCCTTTCATGAAACCATTAAAAATAAACTTCAGGTAAAAGTTGTTTCTTAAAGAAAACCAAAAAAAAGTTTGCACAAAGCAAACCCCACCCCAATCTGCCCCAGTACTCCTCTTCCCCAGAGGCATGAATATAATAATTTTATTATAAATTATATATCTTTAATTATATATATATATAATATGGGATTTTGTTCTCTGTAGCACACCTGGCTGGTGGGCTGAATCCCACCAAACCAGCTGGAGCTGAGCCAGGGCTCCTCATCTGAGGGAAGCAAATTCCCTGTGTGGCCTGCAGAGGAGTGAAGGTGAAAATATTATACATTTTTATCATCTATTTAAGATTATATATCTCTGTAAATATGATACAGAATAAATGTACAATATGTTATAGTAAAAAATTACACATATATATATTTAATTAAAATATTATATATTATCTAAATGCTATCAGAATGGTTTGGTTGGAAGGAACCTAAAGACCACTCAATGCCATATTATATAATATGTAATAATAATATAATTACAACAGAAGATAATATATATGTGCATAGCATTACATATTTACACATACACGTATTATAGATATAAAAATCATGCAAATATACACTCATATACATACATGTAGATATGATAATAAAGATCTAGAAATTGTATTTATGTATATGGATAATATTAATGAATGGAAGTATATATGCACATATCCGTGCATGCTTAATTATCAATATTACAATTAATATATAAATACAAATATAAATATGTTTAAATATAATAAAAAAACATAATATAAAATATTATATAAAAAATAAAAAAAGCCTACTGAAAGAGGCATCTATAAGACAACTAAGAAAAATAAATAAAATTAAAATATATTAAAAATGATGTCTTTCTCTGTCCCTGCGCAGTGCCAAGAGCAGGATGGTGCCCTGGGCTCCCCTCCAGCCCCAATTCCCACAGGATCCATGGGAGAGCTCCCGGGCAGCCTCCTGGAGCCAGCGGGCTCATCCCGCTCCGGGAGGCTGCCAGAGGCTGGGAATCCGCCAGGATCCATTCGGGGCCAGAGCCCGGGATCTGCTTTGCTGGTAACATCCATCCCAAAGCTCAGGGCTGCTCTGGAGGGTCCCCACACCCTCCGTGCCTTGGGGATTTATCCCGATGTTGGATCCATCCCCATCCCTGCGCTGCCTCCCCCCAGCACAGGAAAGGCTTGGTTTTAATTGCAACGTGAGCCCAGGGATGGGCGAGTGATTTCCCGGGATTCTGTTCGATCTGCCAGGGATGAGATGGGAAGGGAATTTAGGAGCCACCGATCCCAGGGAATCTGGGTCCATCCCATCCTCCAGGAGCAGCTCCAAGCAGGAGCAGGAGCTGTGTAGGATTCCAGGGATTCTGGGGTGCAGCCCCAGATGGGGAATCAAGGTCCATCCCCTTCTCCAGGCAGGAGCAGGAGCTGGGTGGGATTCCAGGGATCTGGGGTGCAGCCCCAGATGGGGACCAGCCTTTCCCCCTCCCCACCCCCAGGCTTTGCAGATTAAGGAATGATGAAGTGCCTGAGTTGTGCAATATTAATGAGCAGAGCCATCTGTCAATCTGGCACCGGCAACGAGCCGGGCTTGGATTTTCCATAGTCCCGTTATTAAAGGCGAGTATTTCCGGCTGGGAGAGCAGCTGGAAAAGTCCTTGTGATCCAGGGCAGCGGGGCAGTGACTCCCAGCCCCCTCCCCACCTCATTTAGGGCCAAGGACAGGGAAGGACAAGCCAATATTGGGATGAGGCAGCTGCAGGGGCCCGTTTCCCGCTCCAAAGGACACTTTTCCATTTTTAATGAGCTTTGCTCCTCTCCATTTTACCTGGAGAGCTCAGCCCTTGCTTCAGGATGATTCCAGGCTCAGGGAGATGGTTCCCACCAGCCCTGCCTAAAGTGAAGTGCAGAGCTCCAGGAAAGTCTTATCCATAAAAGATTCAGTCATTACGTATAGGATCTATAGGGCTGCTCCAAGTCATTAAAATTCAGAAGGGGATAAATAATGGAGATGTTCTTGTTTACTTACAGGAAAGAAGCGCTTCCCAGACTTTGTGTGACAGGGGAGATCCAGGCTGGAAGGGGTGACAAAGCACCTGTCCTCAACCTGTTCCCTCTCCCTTTGGGGTCTGGAATGGGGGATCTGGAAGAGACCCTGGACCAGTCGAACAAAGCCAAACAAAAAGCCAAAAACCCAAACCTCAAAAAAACCAAATAAAACACCCAAACCAAACAAACACAAAAAACCAAAAAAACCCAGCAAAACCCCGCCCAAAAAATACAAAAAAAAACCCACAAAAAAACCCAAACCAAAAAATCCACTCCAAAAAAAAACCAAAGCAAACACCAAAAAAAAAACCCAACCCAAAAAAACAGAACCCACAAAAAAAAAAAAAAACAAACCAGAAACACCAAAAATCAAGCAAAAAATCTCCAACAAAAACAAAAAAACCTAAGCACAAAAACCAAAACACCAAAAAAAAAAAAATCAACAAAAAAAAAAAATAAACCCCAAAAACAGAAAAAAAACCAACCCAAAAAACCCAAACCAAAACCAACTAAAAAAAAAAAAACAAACATGATTCCCACCCCAAAACAAAACCAACCCAAAACCCTCACCCACAAAAAACAACAAAAACCACCAAACTGCAATGTAACAACAGAATGTACAGTTTTAATTAAAAAGGTGTCAAATTTAGGCCCAGGTGCATTTCTTACAGAAAACTTGGATATCAAGAGCTGCAAAAGCCCCCAAACCCCTGGAAATGTGCAAAGTACAGCTGGTCACATATTAAAGTTTGTTTTCCTGCCTGCCCAAGCAGTGCAGAGAGGGATCCCAATAGGGCAGGGAGCCCAAACCAGGCTCCAAACACTTCTTTCACCTCCCCAAGTCAGAGGGAACCCAAATTCCCCTCAGAATTAGGATCTGGGAAATGCACAGAGCCACCAGCACCAATCTACATCCTATTTTCAGCAGAAAATAAAAGCCCAGCCTGGAATCCAGATTGATTACAAATAAACTCAGCTCATCACCGTCCCAGGCCTCCCTTGCTGGGATTGTTTGACGTAAGAAAATCTCAGTTTTCCCCTTCAGCCTCCAGAATGGCTCTTGGTTTAAAATTCATCCAAAATGAGAAGTGTGCAAACAGCACTTGACCCAAACTGCTGCAGAGGGAGTTTTAAACTCCCTTTTTGTTTAAGCTTTTCCCTCTCAAGAGCTTTGCATCCCAACAGGAAGAAAACCCTTTGGGTGTTTCTGCTCCATCCAGGTTTTCTTGCCCTATTCCCTGGGGATAAGCTTCTCCAAACAATTCAAACCTGCTGCCTCTTCCACAACTCCTTAATATGTGGAACTGCAAGAAACTCCCAAATGTGGCTCTGTGCCCACTCCAAAGCCAGGGCAGTCAGTTTGCAGCTGGCTGTTCCTGGAGGTGGCTACAAAAGCAAACCCAAGAAACTCCAGGAAGAGATTGTTCCTGATGAACAACCAGAAAATATTCCTGGATTTTCAAGGGTAGTACGTTCTAAACAGTTGATGAACTCGG
>CM019227.1:9314754-9332507 GCA_009741485.1 Malurus cyaneus samueli | reverse complement strand
GGGTGAAAGGGCAGGGGCAGCACAAGGGAAAAAGGGCAACGCTAAAAATCATTGATGGGGGATTTGCGGGGAAGGACAAAAGCCCGGGAACAGCTGGGAACTGATTAAAGGCAACATAATTGGTGGGAAAACACAGAGGTGTGACCCTCCCTTTCATGAAACCATTAAAAATAAACTTCAGGTAAAAGTTGTTTCTTAAAAGAAAACAAAAAAAAAGTTGCAACAAAGCAAACCCCACCCAATCTGCCCCAGTACTCCTCCTTCCCCCAGAGGCATGAATACATAATATTTCTATATCTATAAATTATATATATCCTTATAAATAAATATATTATATAATAATGGATTTTTGTGTCTCTGTAGCACACCTGGGCTGGTGGGCTGATCCCACCAAACCAGCTGGAGCTGAGCCAGGGCTCCCTCATCTGAGGGAGCAAATTCCCTTGTGGCCCTGGCAGAGAGAAAATGAAGGTGAAATATATTTATATACATTTATACATCTATTAAGATTATATATTCTCTGTATAAATATGATATACCAGAAAATGTACAATATGTTATAGTAAAAAATATTACACATATATATAATATTATATATAAAATTATATATATTATCTAAAATGCTATCAGAATGGTTTGGGTTGGAAGGAACCTAAAGACACTCAATGCCATATTATATATAATATGTAATATATAATAGATATAACACAGTAAGATAATATATATGTGCATAAGCATTACATATTTACACATACACGTAATTATACATAGATATAAATCATGGCATGAAAAATATACACCATATACATACATGTAGATATGATATAAATTAATCTAGAAATTGTATCTTTTGTATTATGGATAATATATAATGAATGGAAGTATATATGCACATATACACGTGCATGCTTACATTATGCATATATACATAATAAATATAAAATATATAAAAATACAAAATATAGAGTATTATAAAAATATATAAATATAAAACACATACATATAAAATATTATATAAAAAAAAAAGGCCTACTGAAAGGCATCCTATAAGACAACTTAATAAATAAAATACATATATAGAATAAATATTAAAAAATATATATTAAAAAATGATGTCTTTTCTCTGTCCCTGCGCAGTGCCAAGAGCAGGATGGTGCCCTGGGCTCCCCTCCAGCCCTCAATTCCCACAGGATCCATGGGAGAGCTCCCGGGCAGCCTCCTGGAGCCAGCGGGCTCATCCCGCTCCGGGAGGCTGCCAGAGGCTGGGAATCCGCCAGGATCCATTCAGAGCCAGAGCCCGGGATCTGCTTTGCTGGTAACATCCATCCCAAAGCTCAGAGCTGCTCTGGGGGGTCCCCACACCCTCCGTGCCTCGGGGATTTATCCCGATGTTGGATCCATCCCCATCCCTGCGCTGCCTCCCCCAGCGCAGGAAAGGCTTGGTTTTAATTGCAACGTGAGCCCAGGGATGGGCGAGCGATTTCCCGGGATTCTGTTCGATCTGACAGGGATGAGCCGGGCAGGGAATTTAGGACCCACCGATCCCAGGGAATCCGGGTCCATCCCATCCTCCAGGAGCAGCTCCAAGCAGGAGCAGGAGCTGTGTAGGATTCCAGGGATTCTGGGGTGCAGCCCCAGATGGGGAATCAAGGTCCATCCCCTTCTCCAGGCAGGAGCAGGAGCTGGGTGGGATTCCAGGGATTCTGGGGTGCAGCCCCAGATGGGGACCAGCCTTTCCCCCTCCCCACCCCCAGGCTTTGCAGATTAAGGAATGATGAAGTGCCCGAGTTGTGCAATATTAATGAGCGGAGCCATCTGTCAATCTGGCACCGGCAACGAGCCGGGCTTGGATTTTCCATAGTCCCGTTATTAAAGGCGAGTATTTCCGGCTGGGAGAGCAGCTGGAAAAGTCCTTGTGATCCAGGGCAGCGGGGCAGTGACTCCCAGCCCCCTCCCCACTTCATTTAGGGCCAAGGACAGGGAAGGACGAGCCAATATTGGGATGAGGCAGCTGCAGGGGCCCGTTTCCCGCTCCAAAGGACACTTTTCCATTTTTAATGAGCTTTGCTCCTCTCCATTTTACCTGGAGAGCTCAGCCCTTGCTTCAGGATGATTCCAGGCTCAGGGAGATGGTTCCCACTAGCCCTGCCTAAAGTGAAGTGCAGAGCTCCAGGAAAGTCTTATCCATAAAAGATTCAGTCATTACATATAGGATCTATAGGGCTGCTCCAAGTCATTAAAATTCAGAAGGGGATAAATAATGGAGATGTTCTTGTTTACTTACAGGAAAGAAGCGCTTCCCAGACTTTGTGTGACAGGGGAAATCCAGGCTGGAAGGGGTGACAAAGCACCTGTCCTCAACCTGTTCCCTCTCCCTGTTTGGGGTCCTGGAATGGGGGGGATCTGGAAGAGACCCTGGACCAGTCGAACCCAAAGCCAAAACAAAAAGCCAAAAACCCAAACCTCAAAAAAACCCTAAATAAATCACCGAAAAACCAAACAAAACACAAAAACCCCACCAAAAACCCCGCCCAAAAAAACAAAAAAAAACCCACAAAAAAACCCCAACCCAAAAAATCCCACTCCTCAAACAAACAACACCCCGCAAAATAAGCAAAAACCGCCACAAACAAATCTAACAAAAAAACCCCCCACAGCCACTCACACCCATCCCCGGAAGGATACCGACCCCCCATCACACAACCCAACCCTCAAACCACACAAAAACCAACCCAAAAATCAAACAGAACCCACAAAAACAAAAAAAAAAACCAAACCCAGACAACCAAAAAAAGCAAACAAAATCTCCAACAAACAAAAAAACCCTAAGCACAAAAACCAAAACACCAAAAAAAAAACAAATCAACAAAAAAAAAAATCAACACCCCAAAAGCGATAAAAGAAAACCAACCCCAAAAAACCCAAACCAAAACCCAACTAAAAAAAAAAAAACCAAAGCAAATGAATTCCCACCCCAAAACAAAACCCAACCCCAAAAACCCTCACCCTAAACCAAGAAAACAAACAAGAAACCACCCAAACTGCCAATGTAACAACAGAACTTGTACAGTTTTAATTAAAAAGGTGTCAAATTTAGGCCCAGGTGCATTTCTTACAGAAAACTTGGATATCAAGAGCTGCAAAAGCCCCCAAACCCCTGGAAATGTGCAAAGTACAGCTGGTCACATATTAAAGTTTGTTTTCCTGCCTGCCCAAGCAGTGCAGAGAGGGATCCCAATGGGGCAGGGAGCCCAAACCAGGCTCCAAACACTTCTTTCACCTCCCCAAGTCAGAGGGAACCCAAATTCCCCTCAGAATTAGGATCTGGGAAATGCACAGAGCCACCAGCACCAATCTACATCCTATTTTCAGCAGAAAATAAAAGCCCAGCCTGGAATCCAGATTGATTACAAATAAACTCAGCTCATCACCGTCCCAGGCCTCCCTTGCTGGGATTGTTTGACGTAAGAAAATCTCAGTTTTCCCCTTCAGCCTCCAGAATGGCTCTTGGTTTAAAATTCATCCCAAAATGAGAAGTGTGCAAACAGCACTTGACCCTAAGCTGCTGCAGAGGGAGTTTTAAACTCCCCGGTTTTGTGGTTTAAGCTTTTCCCTCTCAGCAGCTTTGTGTCCCAACAGGAAGAAAACCCTTTGGGTGTTTCTGCTCCATCCAGGTTTTCTTGCCCTCATTCCCTGGGGATCAGCTTCTCCAAACAATTCAAACCTGCTGCCTCTTCCAACAACTCCTTAATATGTGGAACTGCAAGAAACTCCCAAAATGTGGCTCTGTGCCCACTCCAAAGCCAGGGCAGTCAGTTTGCAGCTGGCTGTTCCTGGAGGTGGCTACAAAAGCAAACCCAAGAAACTCCAGGAAGAGATTGTTCCTGATGAAAAACAACCAGAAAATATTCCTGAGGATTTTATCCAAGTTACAGTTTCTCAAAAGCAGTGATGAACTTCGAAACTTCGTGGTGAACTGTAGTGCCCAAAGGGAGCTGCTTCAATCCCTGGGAAGAGACAAAACACAATTAATTCCCTTCAGGATTATTTTTTTTAATACAAAATGATGCATTTCAATATCTAATTGATAAGGGATGTCATTGCCATTGATCTGCTTTGCTGTTAAATCCTACAAATACTGGGATACTCACCGAGTCACGGAAAAAGGTGCAGAGCTGCTGTGCCCAGGGACACCTGAAAGAGAGAGAAATTCCCATTCAGTCCCATCGAGGGACACAGCTGCTCACAGGTGGCTTTGCA
Organism: Malurus cyaneus samueli; assembly: GCA_009741485.1. NCBI lineage: Eukaryota > Metazoa > Chordata > Aves > Passeriformes > Maluridae > Malurus > Malurus cyaneus. The sequence continues at coordinate 9,328,247 of CM019227.1, read as the reverse complement.
TTACTTAAAAATCTACAAAAAATCCAACAATTTGCTTGCAGTTCCAAACAGAGGTGATTTCAGATGTGCAGGAAAATAATGAAGACCAAGACCAGGAGAAAGAGGATTTCATCAGTTTCTCTAGGCTCGCTGCTGGAGGAGAAGAAAGAAATCCAAAAGGACAATTCATGGACTTGTAAATTACCTGCAAATTTGTTAAATGCAGCTTTGCTCATCCATCAGTGAGTGAATGAGGATGGCACATCCATTTCACTCAGCTGCCATCAGCTCCAAAGTGCCAGAGAAGCAAATTCTCTGCACCCCAACCACAGAGCAAACTGATTTCACAACTATTCTATCAATTTATTGAAATCTATCACTCTAAACCTCCAAAACTTCCCTGCAGAGCTCAGGAGAGCAAGGATTCCACAGAGGCTGCAGTGCTTCATGATCAATCATAATCTATAAAAGCACTCAGAGTTGTGAAAAGGTCTGATTTCCACACCCACTGCAGCTCTGAGCTGCTGCAGAGCCAAGGGGCTCTGCTCCCTTTAAAAGGATCAGGATATTCCCAAACCTTCCCTTTTTGCTGAGGGTTTGCTCTCTCACATGATGATATCTGTTCCGAGTTCAAGACATCTGCACGCCCACTGTAGTCATGCAGAGACACAAAAATAAACATTTTGGGCTACTTTTCTCTAAGGTTTTCTACAGTGTTAAACCCAGGAACTGCTTTGCTTTAAGCCTTAATTTAAAGAATTTTGGCTATTGGTGGTGACAGTGATGCTTAAAAACTCCTCATTTGATGGCTGCCAGGGTTGCCAAGAGCCGCCAATGCATTTTTCTTAACTCCGAGTGCTGGGAAGCTGCAACAGGTAACACAGAATAATTCCCAATCTCCCCCTATCTGGTGTCTTTCCCACGGCTAAAACCAGGGAAGGATAAAACCAGGAATGAACTGAGTTAATTAAGAGGGAGCTCCCCCCAGAGGGACAATCCCGAGGTTTCCCAGGATCCCACTCACAGAGGCAGGTTGTCGATGATGATGTTCAGGGTGAAGAGGCCAACAGATTGCATCCTCTGGTGTCTGCAGGTCAGGAACAGGCACACGAAATCCCCCACATACTTGGGGCCCAGATTCTGCCACCTGATCAACAAAACCAGCAGCTGGTCAGATCACTCCACTTTGGATTTGCATCTCTGACTTATCCAAAGCAGGGCCAAGAGCTTCCCAAGAGCTCGGGATCATCCCACTCCTGGATTTCCTCTGGGAGCAGGGGTTGACTCACACGCTCAGCATTGTGCCTTTCTCCCGATTCAAATCCCTCAAAAGCAGGTTGGCAGTGCCACAGAGGATGTGATCCTCACAGGAAAGTTGGTCCAGCAACATCCTCAGAGCCCAGAAGTTTTTCTAAGTGACAAAACATGATCAGTGATTTAACCTCAATGCCAATCATTCCTTAAAAAACAAACCAACATAAAGATCAAAGCAAAGCCAAGTTAAACATGGCTACAACCTCCAGGATGGTGATCCAGAGATTTCAAACATTATTTGAACAGGAACCAGTTTCTAGGACTCACCCCAAAAGCCAGAACTATCTCTAGGAAGGAAGTGAGGTGGAAAAGGTCATAACAAAGCATCTGCTGCACTGCTTGCACGGCCAGGATCAGAGAAGCCTCATGGTGTAGCTACATGAGAGACAGAAACAAGGAAAGAAATGGATAAAACATAAATTTATTCCCTATTTATCCATTGTATCCACGCAAACCAGCACTGAGTTATTCCATTTCAGTCAGAGAGCTTGGAGGTCACACAATAAATTTACTAGAACCTTATCAAGAGTTATAAACAGGGGAGTAGAACAGAGACTTCATTTCTGGTGCTCTCCAAGTGCTCACAGAAACATGAAATCTCACAAAGGAGGAGAAATAGGGAATTAAAGGGAAAAAAAATCCAGCTCAGGAGTCACGTATTTGGAGACTAAACTAAAATTTCCTCAAAAAAAGTAAAAAAAAAGTAAGGCAGCTCCTTAGATGACTGCATTGATTATGGAATCTTTTTCCTGCCAACTTCAAACGTGTCCCACATAGTTGAAACCCTTAATTTAAAAGAAATTTAGAACTTCTGGGCAATTCTGAGTTTTGAGACAAGCAGTGACAAGTCCCAAAGGACAGCATCCTGTTTGAGCCAAACCTTAGGAGAAATTAAGACACAGTGAATTATTCCCAAACTTCCTCCTTCATGAATCTCTAAATTTGGGCACTGATAAAAACTTGTCCTGGATTGAAGGTGTCCAGAGCAGAACAGTTGAGACTGTGCTAATCTTAAAATTATCCCCTCCCAAAAAAATCTTCCACCCCCTCTTAAAAGCTTTTTGTGACAACCCAACATTTTTCACTCCTGCTGTGTCTTGAGTGCAACGCAAGTGATAAATTTTCCTTGCTGCCATCACTCACCTGAGCAGAGAAAAGGGCAGGTGGTAAAGAGACATTAACTCTGGCCTTGAGATCCTCCAGAACGCTGTTGCTGGCAACCAGCACCTTCTGCAAGGGGACAGGAGGAAGGAGGTGTCAGATTCTCCCCAAACACCGAACAGTGCCAAAGGTGGGGGTTTAATGTGCTTTTCTGTGGGTTTTTCAGCATTTTTAGAGGATGGTGCCATGGGCAGGGGCATCTTCCACTGTCCCAGGCTGCTCCAAGCCCCATCCAGCCTGGCCTTGGGCACTTCCAGGGATGCAGGGGCAGCCACAGCTTCCCTGGGCACCCTGTGCCAGGGCCTCACCACCCTCTCAGGGAAGGATTCCCTCCCAATATCCCACCTATCCCTGCCCTCTGGCAGTGGGATGCCATTCCCCCTTGATGAGTTGATCCATCCCAACATGAACAGATGCAGGATCAGTACCGGCCACTGAGCTGGGAGCAGGATTAACCCATTTCCAGCTGCCTTCAGCATTCCTGAATCCCAGCATCCTGCAGAGTTACCCCAGTACAGGAGCAGGATTAACCCATTTTCATCTGCCTTCAGCATTCTGAATCCCAGCATCCTGCAATTACCCCTGGCACAGGAGCACTGGATGAGGCACTGGAAGTTAACTGTGGCATTCAGGAGAAGGAGCCAATTCCCAAATCCCACATCCAGTGGAATCTTGTCTAACCCCAAGCCAGGAGGTTTTCCCACCTCCCTGCACAGTTTGTTACCGCTTGGAAGGCGAGCGGGGGCTCTTCCAGGGTCAAGGGAAGGAGGTGGCCCCTCTTTTCGAGGAAATTGCTACTCCCCAAAACCATGATGAAGGAGCTCCAACATTTGGCCTGAAAAGCAACAGGACATTTGTTTTCCAGAGTGGAATCTGTCCAGAGGGGAAAATTATTGACAGAGAAAAGGGGTCTCAGAGTGAATCCTTGCACTCCAAAGGAGTGGGACAGAAGAGGAAATTTTGGCCTTACTCACGTTCCTGCAGAGTGCCTTGCTGCTGTACAGCACTTTGAGTGCCTGCTTAATTAGCACACTGCTCCTCAGGGGAGTGCCTGTAGGGAGTGGAATGAAAAAAAAAAAAAAAAAAAAAAAAATCAAACCCAGACCTTACATACCCCAAATATCTCCACAGTAGGAACACAAACAGGACATGAATTCAGGGACAGACCTGTTTCTACAGAAACCTGACAGGCACAAGTGTTTACAGCTATTTTACACAAGTTTGTTGGTAGAATGGATAAATATCAACTGTAAAACACAGTTCTTGAAAGCTGCAAAGAACTGAACACAATCCAGACTGAGCCATCCCAGCAGGTGATCCCAAAGAAAGTGTTTGTTGTGTGCATCACACCTCAGTGGGACACGGAGCTATCTCACACTTCCAAGAATTCTGCCAGTAGGGAACAACTCCCAAATCAATCTTTCATTGCAGGAGACACCCTGACAAGCAGCAAAGTCCAGGCCAGATGATGACAGTTATCAGAGGCTGAACTAATGATTCTGATGATGGAACATTTCCCATCAGGAGGTTTTCTCCTCAAGGTCACGGCAGAGACACAAAGACAAGCCCCATACTGACACTGGCAAGGCTGGGAGGCAAGGAAAAGCTTTCGATTTTCTTTTAATGCTTTCTCTCACTTTGCTTTCAGCAGAACCTCACAGCTGACTAAATGAGTGTTTGGAGTGAACTGAACTAATTCATGCTCCAGTCCAAAGTCACCCTTCCTGCCTGGTGTCTTCATGGTTTGGACTGGAAGGAACCTCAAAGCTCATCCAGTTCCAACCCAACACCTTCCACTAATCCCAGGTTCCCCCAAGCCCCATCCAGCCTGGCCTTGGACACTTCCAGGGATCCAGGAGCAGCCCCAGCTTCTCTGGGCACCCTGTGCCAGGGCCTCCCCCTCCTAGTTGGGTTCAGAATGTCACTAATTTGAATGACAATTAAAAACTCTAATGAAGTTCTCAGTGGATGGAAAGAAGAAGCAACACTCACCAGCTGAAACCCAGGGCCCTGTCTCCACTATGTCATTCCCAGAGGGAACACAGCCTGTCCGGAATATTTTGAGGTAAACCTTGAACTGGCAGGGAGTGATCCTGCAGGCAGAGCAGCAGGCCAGGCTGTTCACAGGGAATAGCAGCGAATGGGTAGCGTCCATGAAATCCCCGGTTTTGCACAGGTAGAACGGGATCATATCCCGAAGGTCTCGGAGTCTGAAAAGAGGGAATGGAGGTTTGGGTTTCATTAGGATGAGTTTTTTATGGGGTGTATGGATAGATGTGATTGTACTTGATCACTAAAGAGGGGAGGAAAGAGAGGGAAAAGGGAGTGGGGGGAAAGAGGAAGTGGCAGGGAAAAGGCAGGAAAAAAGGGGCAGGGAAAAAAAGGTGGGGGAAAAGGGGCGTGGAAAAAAGGGGCAGGGAAGAAAAACTGAAAATGAGAGGCAAAAAGGAAAAAATGCCTAAGGGGATTTTTTAAAGAAGAAATGGGAAAAAAAGGTGGGAAAAAAGGTGGAAAAAAAGGGGCGGGAAGAATGGGGCAGGGGAAAAAGAAGGGTGGAGAAAAAGGTTTTACCTTTGGTTATCATCACATTTCACAGCTCTCAGGTAACGAACAACTTCCTTATATCTGGGGAGAAAACACAAGGTGAGCAGGAAGGGGAAGGATGTGTAAAGCTGTGCCCAGGTCACTCAAATATTTCCTATAATGAATGAAGCAAAGCAGCAGAGCTTCCCACACAAGAGACATTGCTCAGCAGGACAGAAACACAGCTGGCAGCAAGAGACAGCTGGAAAGAAATTCCTAGAAGTTTTACCCAGATTATCTCAACTCTGGCAAAATAAAACCAGAGGTTGCCTTTCAGTTGAATTCTTTAAGCGGACTGGATTCTTTTGAATATTGGATTTTCTGGAATACAGCCCTCTGAAGACCAGAACACATTTTTGTGGTTGTCCTCAACTTGTCAGCCTTTGATGAAGAGAAATAGTTTGAAAAATCAACCACCAAAACCTGAAGGGTTTATGGAAACACAGAATGAGCCACTCCAGCAATGTTTTTTGGTCTTGAGGCATTCAAAGGGCTTTAAGAAACTTCAAAAAGTTCCTGGCCTTGCTGATTAAAAAAAATTAAAAAAAAAAACCCAAACCCCACAATTTTTGTTTTGTGTTTCCCCATTGCACTAAAGTTCAGAGATTTGGAAAACATCCCAAAACATAAGACCTGAGTTCCGAAAATGAAAAATCCAAAGCAATCTCACTTCTTTTTATCCAGCAGTTTCTCCACTCGAGCTTCCACTACAGGGAGTGATTCCCATAGGTACATTTTCCTTCCTTTCAGCCTTCTCTGCCCTGTGGTGTTCTGGCCTTTTAAAACCGTGGTCAGTAACATGTGGTCCCAGGGCACAACATTCAGGCTGGAAGGACAAAAATAAAGTCATTTTTAGTTGTGTTTTAACTGTACATCATTAATTAGCTCCTTTCAGGATAGTGAAATTTGATTAATAAAGCATTTTGAGGATTAGAGTTCAGTTCTGGGGAAAGGAAAATAAACTTTAGGGAGAACAGCTCAGTCACAGCATCAAATAACAAACAGGGAAAGCAGCTAAGACTGAAATATTCCTCTAAAATGCTCCCACTTTTATTACCAGAGAAAGAACATTCCATAGGCAACTGGATCCAAATTAATTCAGAGCATAAAAGCCCAAGAACTCACCAATTTGTGAAAGCATGACAGTGACAGGGAAGGGAGATGGACTGAAAAAACTGAATAAACTTTTCATACAGAGTTTTTGGAAAGTCACACAAAACCAGCATCCTCTGAAGTCGGGTTGTGATCCTGTGATTTAAAAACAATTAAAAATTAACATTTTAAGATAAGATGAGTTACTAACAAGTCTTCTTTTTTAATCGTATGGGAAACTACACAAGTGTGGGTTTGTTTTTTTTTTGTTTGGATCTGTATTGAAATTTCTGCTTTAAGTTTTGTAGTGAATAATGAAATTATTATTTTGCTGTTATTTTTAAAACCAAGGATCTGTGGATTTAGGCATTAAAACAAAGATCTCCAAGGAATATGTACAAGAAACAGTTCGAACTACCTGAGCTCCTGTACCTTCCCTTCTACTGGAACCATTTTTGTATTATCTGGTAAGTGGAGACAACAAAGAAGAGTTCACTCTTTAAAATTTGGGAGGGAGGTAAAAACTCCTGTTCTTTCCAAGTAAGAAATAAAAAAAATCAAGAATAGTAGTTTAAAAATGAAATGAAAACTGCTGAAGGATTTAGGTTGTACTTGTCATTAGTTCCAGAGAAGGTGAGAATATAGAATTGGGTTGGAAAAGAAGTTAATTCTTCACTCATCAACCTCCTGTAGCAAGTGAATTTGGGGGGAAAAGGTGAAGGAGAAAGCTAAAATGGGAAGTGAATTAAGCCAAGGGAGCTGGGTGTCCTCATTCTCCAGCCTCTGGAGGAACTTTTCCATGCTCCATCCCAGTGGAATCCTCCCAGGCTGCTGCAGTGACCTCTACCAGCCACCATTTACTCCTTGGTGTGACAGCCACAACCTGCTCAGGCCTCCCACAGACCCCACGGGTCTCTGAACAGCAGATTTGTCACCTGAAATGCGTTTTAAAGCCAACCAGAAAGTTTGTAGCCAGAAATGAAATCAGCCTTACCTTTGGAACAGAAATGGGACAGCAATCCTTAGGGAAGCAGTGTGCCCAAGGTTCTGACAGCTCCTAAGACTGGGAAAAAACAGCACTAATTAATGCCTGGCTCCCCTTCCCGCCTTTTGCCCTTCTCTGTACTCAACTCTTGAAGAAAACACTTTTCCTTTAAAAGTCTTGGAAGCTGGCATGTTGATAAAAATGATTGCTAAAATGCAAATTACAGGGCAGACCTTCCCAGAGAAGAAATCTAGCCTGCTCCTTGCAAAGCTGGATAATTCCTCAGCAGCAATTGCAGGGGAGCTGATGTTTCTGACCAATCTGGACATAATTTCCTTCACTTTTGCCAAAAGTTTTGAATTTAAGACCCAAAACATTCAGATTTTGCAAAGCAAATCTCTGCAGTCCTCACGCCTGACAGTAATGAAGGAGGGAACAGCCAGGATACAACAAAATAAGCAGCACAAGGAGCAAAGACTGAAGTGTTTTAACTCTTTAAAAAAAATTATCATAAATAAACTCAGCTTCCAGACTGGGAGCATCCAAAACTTATCACCTGTCAAGCATCTCAAACACTCCTTCTAGCACTCATTCCTGCTTAACTTCTCCCTATTCCATCCAACCTTGAACCTCTTTTCCCCAAAATCCCCCCTGTACCAAATAATCCCATTTCTCCTTAAGTGTGCTCATCTCCTGTGATGAAGCCTGGGCTGGGATTTTCACACTTTCCTCACCCCTAACAAACAAAACCCCAGGATTCTCTAATTCCCTTCTCTTGGAGGAAATAAAAAAGGTACTTACAGAGCAGGGTCTTTGTGCAGGGCAATCTGTTTAGCTGCTCCCAGGAGCATGATAGCAGCAGCTTTGGGGCTTTCTTGTTCTGCCTGATTTAAAAATCTTGCTACCAGCTCGAAAACACCGGAATACCTGAGAAAGTCAAGTGGCCCATAAGATCAAGGATCTGCAACAATGAATTTCCTAAACAAGTGGTAACTGTAACCATCCTAAAGCTTGAGAACAATCAAGAGCCCTGCCCTGCCTTCAAAGGATCGACAACACTATGAGAAGGTGCTTGCACAACCAATACTCTGGGGATTTTAAAGGCTTGTTATGCCAGTGAACAGGTGAAACCCATTCTGAAGAGCAATCAGCAAAAATCACAGAATCCCAGAATTGTTCGGGTAGGAAGGAACCTTAAATTCCAACACCTTCCACTCCGCCAGGTTGCTCCAAGTGCTGTCCAACCTGGCCTTGGATACTTTCCAGAACCCAGGGGCCTCCCCACTCTCCCAGGGAAGGATTTCTTCCCAATATCCCACTTAAACCCAACCCAAAGTCCAGCCTTTAGGTTCATGCTTTCCCAGGTCTTAATAACGAGAGATTTTCAGGTGATTCTGACTGTCACTTCATGAAATCATTCAAATTCCAGTTCTGTTGTCACTTACTTGTGCACAACCTCCATGTGCTGTGAGCGGCAGCTATCACACTGCCCAGGGGGCAATTTTGGCACACAAAAGCATTCCTGTGCTGGGGGACTTATCCATTCTCCTATTAGGTACATGTTATATGCTACAGAAAGTTCCCTGATAAATTTTTCTAGGAGATCTCCTAAGAAGACAAAGACAAAAAAAAAAAAAATGCACAAGTGTTTTGCATTTGTTTTTTGAAAACCAAAGGGAAAAGTGCCCCATGTGAAATTATTTAGAAAATTGCTTGCACCCAATTTTATTGACCAGGAAGGCTTTGTTGCTGAAAGGGGGGAATTTAGGTTGGATATTGGAAAGGAGGGGGGAGGCCCTGGCACAGGGCACCCAGAGAAGCTGTGGTGCCCTGGATCCCTGGAAGTGTCCAAGGCCAGGTTGGACAGGGCTTGGGGCACCCTGGGGTGGTGGGAGGTGTCCCTGCACATTGCAGGGGTTGAAATGAGATGATCTTCCAACTCCATTCCACCCCAAACCATTCTGTGATCCCTGCAGAGGGAAAGAAGCAGGAATCCAATCCTGCAAACCCATGCCTGATCCAAACACGGATTAAGAAAGCAACCACAGCAATTTGCTCCTTAAAACTTTCCCAAGGATTGGTGTGGAGCAGCCAAGCTGCTCTGCAGGCCCCAGGCTGAGCACTGCCAGGTTCCCAAACCACTGTGGGGCAGAGCACCCACCGCCGTGCCGCAGCTCCGTGTCGATGTCCAGCAGCTCCAGGTTGAACATGGCCAGCACCCCAGTCAAGGCGAGGTTCCTCTGGCTCTTCCAGAAGCTGCTTTTGTTGTGGGCATTGCAGTGGCACAGGGAAGGGGTTGTCCAGTCTGGCACTGTGTCATAAAGCAAAAGAAAACACCAGGGAAAGGTTGTTGTATTTCATTTTTTTTTCATTTTCAGCTGCTCTAGTAAAGGGTTACAATTTCTTTAATCATTTCCACAGCTGAGCAAAGCCACAGGGAAATATTTGGACAGGCAACAATTTGATATCATGGTAACCATAGAAAAAAAACACTTATTAATTACCTGTCATTCCTGAGCACTTCAGAGACCCTCAGGGCTGGCACCCTCCCCACTGGAAATTGGGAACACACCTTGTCTTTGCATGTTCACCCCAACTTTGCTCACAAAGTCTTCTGAATTTTACACAAGATGCAAGCAAATAAACCACCCCCACAAATTCCTCTACTGTAACCCCACTAGGCAGTCAAAAGCTGACATTTCTAATTTATTTAAAAAATGCTGATTTAGTAATTTAATTTTATGAAATGCACTGTGTGCCCAAGAGCAAACAGGAGGTACATTTATTTATATTTATTAAATGTTTACTCCAACAACTGCCCAGACTAGAAATAAACCCTGACAGAACCACACTTTTAGTAGAATTACGAGTGACTGTTAATCAAATTTCCTGTATTTCTTATTCTCCTAGTGCCCTTAACTCTCCCTGGGAGGGTGGGGAGGCCGGCGATCTCAGAGAAGCTGTGGCTGCCCCCAGATCCCTGGAAGTGTCCAAGGCCAGGCTGGGCAGGCTTGGAGCAGCCTGGGATGGTGGAAGGTGTAGCAGGACAGCCCACTGCCACAGCAGTTTATCTGTTGCTTGTCAGGCTGCTGCAGAACTCAGGGCATCTCCCCCTCACATGAATTTGTTAATTGGTGAGATAAATCAGGACAGCCTTGGGATCACCTCTCCCAGCTGACTGCAAATGTCTCGCTGTGGAAGAAAATTGTGGGGAGATCAACTGGAATTTCTAGCTCCACATCACAATCTGTAGAAGTTCCACCAAACTCTCACTAAGCAGGAATCTTCTGCACATTCCCTGGCAATGGTGGGGCTTTCCCCCAAAGCTGGGATGCTGCTTTGCAGTTACTCCCTCCAGAATGAAGTAAAAAGGCCTCTGTGTACACATTTGGTGGTGAGTTACCCTGACTCCTGATTTATCCCATTTCTTTGCTGGCTTTAATACAGGTACCTCGATATTTCCCACTGTTTTCTGTAACTCACCAATAGCTCTCTGCTGTCCTGTGTAATAATTAACTCTGTTTAAGGCCTTCTGTGACCTCCTGTCTACACAATAAACAACTCATTTTATAGCAGACCTGACCTGCCATCCTTAACAACCTATGAGCCAGAGGGATTTAGGTGTGGGGTCCCCTGAGAAAAACCCAAAATCTGAGCCTGAGGCAGGGCCTGTCTAAAGCTTTCCCATGATCACCTTGTCCCTCTGTCCCCTCCAAGCTGTGCCTCCCCCCTTACCTCAGCAGCCGGTTTGTCACAGATGTAGCAGTAGCACTGGTCACAAATAACATTGTTTGTCCCGAGGGGGGAACAAGTGTCACACTCTGTTCTCCTGCAAGGTTGAAAACCAGAGGGTTATTTAGGAAAATCACATCCTTACCCAGCTCTGCTCCCAGCTGTTACAAAGCTAAAGGCAAGGAGGACTAAATGTGGAAAATGGGACCCCAAATCGAACTGCCCAGCCCTGGATGTACTCGAAGGGGTGCATGTTGCAGTCATATCTTGCATGAGGCATCACATTTGCTTGTTTACAGTAGGTGACCACTAAATCCTCTTTCTCATCCACTACTTCTTCTGGTTTCTTCTCTTCCAGGTGAGATTCATCTGTAGGAAAGAGAGCAGCAGGTGTAAATTAGTGTAAAAGCAGCTACAACTTCCACATAAATTATTCATATTTAGTTTTTGAACCCTTTAAGGCACATGTTTCCTGGGATTTCACAGAAGAATGGTGTACAAAACTTAATGAACTATCAAACCAGAGGATACAACATCAAAAAGGACCCAGCTGACATTGAAAAGGCCCAGTCTCAGCTAGATTTGAAATATATGAAAACTACACAGTGGCACCGTTAAGAATTAGTGCCATCAAAGATATCCCTAAAAATTATGAAATCCTGGCAGTTCCTCCTGGTTTTATTTACTCGTGCAGCACAAAGGCAGATTTCAAGCATAACACACAATTATTATTCCCTACGTCTTTCATAGAACTCCAGCAGCCGAAGAAAGGGAACAGCTCTTACCCTGTAGCTCTACACACAGGACAGAACTCCCTTGGGTGTTCTCCACTTCCTCATCACCACCATCATCATCATCACTGATCACGATCACGTTCTGTTCTTCCTCCTCTTTTTCCGATGGCCCCATGACCACTGAACTCCAATAAGAAACTACTTAGCAGCAAGACGGTTCATTCACACTTTAAAGGTGTTTTCCTCAACAAGGGGAGAGAAAGACTCATCCAAGATCCAATTTCTTCATCTCTCTTGGGTAAATTACACTACAGATGGAAATGTTTCATCCTCAGTGCAGTCAGCAGCTCAAAACCCATGGGAATTTCCATTCAGAGCTATGAGAACCCTAAAAACAAAGAGGGGGGAGAAAAAAAAGAAGAAAAGAAAGTCAGAATAACAGATAAGCCTTTCTTCTGGTGGGTTTGGTGGAACCAGCTGTGGAATAACTATGAGGGGAAGGAGTTCCCACTGACAGGGAAGGGTTAGATGGGATATTGGGGCAAATTCCTCCCTCTGGAGGCCCTGGCACAGATTCCCAGAGAAGCTGTGGCTGCCCCTGGATCCCTGGAAGTGTTCAGCACCAGGCTGGACAGGCTTGGAGCAGCCTGGGATGGTGGGAGGTGTCCCTGTCCACAGGAGGGGGTGGGACTGGATTGCTGGAAATAATACAACTTCGAATTTAGGGCCAATGAACAGAAATCGCTTTGGGTTTTGTGTGCACACATCTGCAGAAAGTCCATAAAAAGCCATCTCTATATGGAATATTTTCTGTGGCACATCTTAGCCAAAATAAATGCCTGATTCTTTATCATTACATAGTGCTAGAGGGTTTTGGGTTTTTCTTCCCCTGAATTTCGCTGACAGGAGGAGCTTGAAGTTCCTCCCATCCCAAAGCATTCCAGAATTCCACGATAACAACTCCTGCTCACAACCACTCGTCTGTCCCTTACCCCGGCCACACCACAACACCCAGCACAACTCCCCCAACTCCTCAATCTCAAACATCCCCCACCTCACCCCACCCCACAACGCCCCCATTCCATTCCCCTCCCCTCCCTCCGACACCCCCAAACCCCTCAACCCACCCTATCCCCCCCTCCCCCAAACACCTCAGAACCCTCACCCCCCCCAGCTCCAACCGCTCCTCCAACGGCCAGCGTTCCCAGACCACCGCTTGCGCACCGCGCTCGCTTTAACCCTCATCCCCAAGGCTTGCCTTTTCCGCGATTCCCGTTTTTTTTCCCGCACTCCGCGATTCCGCTCTGCCCCGGTGCCGCTCCCCCCGCCACTTTTTCAAGGCCCGAGCGCTTCCGGGCCGCCGAGCGCCCCCGCTGAGGCAGCGCGCGCCATTTCCGCCCTCGCGACCCCGCCTGAGGGCGGCGGCCCGGCCGCCATCTTGGGTGAGGGCACGGCACGGGGGCGGGGCCGCAGCCAAGTAAATAAAGGCTTTTTTTTTTTTTTTTTTTTTTTTTTTTTTTTTTTTTTTTTACAATAAAAACTTTTTACATAAACTTCAGTTCGTCACAAAATAGGAGTCCGCGCAGCGCGCCCCGCAGGAGGTGGGGGAGCGTTTCCTGTGTTCTTGGGGCTGTCATGGTGGGCTCGGTTCCTCAGGTGTCCCCTGCACCGACCTGTGTGGGGGATCCCGCTGGGCCAGGGCAGTGTCCACCAAGAGCCAGAGGAGTCTGAAAAAAATCAACTTTATTGATTATGCTGAAGGGAGTGAGTCCACTGGGCCATACCTCTGTGATATCTCTTTTGAGTTTTTGCAGGACCCAGCCTCCTTTTTTGCTCGTTTCCCAAGCACATTTCCCTCCTCCTTTCCCCCTTGGCTGACGTACCGTCCCAAATACTACATACTCCCCCTTTAA
>CM019227.1:9276047-9314744 GCA_009741485.1 Malurus cyaneus samueli | reverse complement strand
TCGCTGGACAAGGAGGAGCTTGAAGTTCCTCCCATCCCAAAGCATTCCAGAATTCCACGATAACAACTCCTGCTCACAACCACTCGTCTGTCCCTTACCCCGGCCACACCACAACACCCAGCACAACTCCCCCAACTCCTCAATCTCAAACATCCCCACCTACCCCACCCCACAACGCCCCATTCCATTCCCCTCCCCTCCCTCCGAACCCCAAACCCTCACCCACCCTATCCCCACCTCACCCCAAACCCCTCAAGAGCCCTCACCTCCCCCAGCTACAACCGCCTCCTCCAACGGCCCACGCCTCTCCCGACCACCGCTTTGCGCACACGTGCCTCGCTTTCTAATATCCCCCCTCATCCCCCAAGGCTTGCTTTTCCCTCGGCGATCTCCCGTTTTTTTTCGTCTTTTTTTTCCGCACTCCGGCGATTCCGTCTGCCCCGGTCGCTCGCTCCACGCCACTTTTTCAAGGCCCGAGCGCTTCCGGGCCGCCCGAGCGCACCCTCGCTGAGGCAAGCGCGCGCGCCATTTCCGCCCTCGCGGACCACCGCTTGAGGGCGGCGGCCGGCCCGCCATTCCCTGGGGAGGGCAACGGCACGGGGGCGGGGTGCCCGCAGCCAGTAAATAAAGCTTTTTTTTTTTTTTTTTTTTTTTTTTTTTTTTTTTTTTTTTACAATAAAAACTTTACCATAAACTTCAGTTCGTCACAAAATAGGAGTCCCGTGCAGCGCGCCCCGCAGGAGGTGGGGGAGCGTTTTCCCTGTGTTCTTGGGGCTGTCTGGTGGGGCTCGGTTCCTCAGGGTGTCCCCTGCACCGACCTGTGTGGGGGATCCCGCTGGGCCAGGGCAGTGTCCACCAAGAGCCAGAGGAGTCTGAAAAAATCAACTTTATTGATTATGCTGAAGGGAGTGAGTCCACTGGGCCATACCTCTGTGATATCTCTTTTTGAGTTTTTGCAGGACCCAGCCTCCTTTTTTGCCTCTTTCCCAAGCACATTTCCCTCCTCCTTTCCCCTTGGCTCGTAACGTCCAAATACTACAACTACCCCTTTAAACATGTATCCCCTTCCCTATTATGCATGGGTGACAGTTAATATAACCCCGGGATTAACGCTCCGGCTGCGATTAGAATTTAAATTACAAATCTTACTAAGCTCTCACATCTCCTGAAGTTCAGACTATCTCGAACTCTGCCAGGGGTTGAGCATCTCAGGCCCTCCACACCCCATCTCTTTCAGATTAGCCTAGTGAAACTTAACAACCATTCCTCTAATTAGAATACTACTTCACCTTTTCGCCAGGACCTGATTGGTTCTTACAAGTAATTAGTTACAGACTCTCGTTAAGTGAGACCCCACAACTACATACTGCTCTGGGGTGGCCTCACCTCGAACAATATGAGCAGTTGTAGCGACCTACCATATGTAAGAATATGTAATCTTAGAGGTATCCAAAGAAAGTTGAAACAAAGCCTGGGAATTTGATGAAGCCACAGGAGGAGCAGCTGAGAGAATTTGTCTGTTCTGGGGTTTGGAATGAGACGACCTCCCAAGCCAAACCATTCCAGGATTCCCAGATATCCCAAAACAGTAACTGACACCAGGAAGCACCAGCACTGAACAGGGGAGACTCATTGGCAAGAAGGCCGCATCCACAGCTGAAGTTCCCTCAAGTAAACTAGAATGGTACCAGAGCTCCACAAGGCCACCAGGTCCCATCCTCAAAAAAAAAAAAAAAGGGGAATTCTGAACCAGGGAAAGCTGGAGATGGGAAGCCGCGATGTCTGAATGTGCTGCTGGCATAGGGAATCGGGTTTTCTATGGGAAAACAGACGTCATTTTCTATGACGGGACCTGCAAATAAAATAAATATATTTTCTGGTGTTCAGGGTAATAAATGCAATGGGTTTGTGGCTAAAATTGAGCAGTGAAGTGATGGTGTTACAGCACCTGGGGGGGAAGTTTGAGGACTGATTCTGAGGAAATTTTTCACTAATGATCAGTTGAGGAAAATTTAGGAAGAATTTTAACTTAAGCAGAAGTTGTCCATGGCAGGGGTTTGAAACTGGATTATATTTAATGTCCTTTCCAACCTAAACCATTCTGGGATTCTATTCCATGGTTAAATCTTAAAAACTGAGTGTCCTGATAGCTTTAATTCCTAATATCCTTAATATTAGGAACTACTTAAACAGCATTCAGAATCTGGTCATCTTTTCCTTCAAGCGACTGCACACCCTGCCTGAAATATTCATGCATTAAAAAAAAAAACCAAAACCAACAATCCTCTTCCTGCAAATGAATATTTATGCCATGAATAATCTTTAATGTCTTCGGGGCTTTCAACACATTTGGGCAAAATGTTTCAAGTTTCTGTGCTTACAATGACAAAACCTAAACCCGACACCTAAATAGGTGGCCTGATTTCAGCTGTGTGGGGCATTTGGTAGAGACATCATTTCCTCCTCCGCTGTCTCTGTAGCATGACAGTGTTTTCCAAACCTGGAGTAACTCAACGCAGCGATTTGGGGGATGAAATGAAGTGTGGAGATAGCAGGGAGAAATAACAACAGCAGAGCTGGCACTTGGCCAGATGATTTTCTCTGAACCTCTGCTCTCCTGCAGAATTCCTGGTTCTCTGCCTGTGGCAGGGAATGGAGCTGGATGAGCTTTAAGGTCCCTTCCAACCCAAACCATCCTGTGACTCCAGGATTCTGTGGGAGAAGATCTAATGGCTAAATATGGTCAGGACTCGAGCGCTGCGCCTTGTCCAAAGCACAGAGACATCGGTGGCTCCTCTTTCCAGATGAAGAGTTGGCGGCAGCGGCTCATTTTTAGTGGTGTGGGTGTAAAGTATGTCGGTTGAATTTCACATCGCCTGAGCTCGCTCTGCTCTGCTCTGCTCTGCTCTGCTCTGCCCTGGTGGGTTTTGTGCCCAGATCCAGCCAAGCTCGAGGTCTGGGACTGACATCATGGAATCAGAGAATCCTGGAAAGGTTTGGGGTGGAAGAGACCTTAAAGCTCATCCAGTGCCACCCCCTGCCATGGGCAGGGACACCTTCCACTGTCCCAGGGTGCTCCAAGCCCCATCCAGCCTGGCTTTGGACACTGCAAGGGATCCAGGGGCAGCCACGGCTTCTCTGGGTATCCTGTGCCATGGCCTCTCCACCCTCACAGGGAAAGAAGTGCCAGAAACATCTCAAAACCTACCTGGAAATTCAAACAGAGTTACTTATTTTACAGGTGATTTCCACATCCCTGCTTCCAGGAGACTCTGCACCAGCTGGGACATTTCCTGGAGACTTTTGCTCCCTGGGAATGACCAGCTGAGGGCCAGAGGAGTGGGATTCTACCCACCAGCTCCTGAAGTCGAAGGGAATTTCTCTCTGACCGCAACAGCAAACAGACCATTAAAACATCTGTTCCAAACCCTTTCCACGTCCCATTTCTATTCACTGCTGCTTCATTCTGCTGCAAGTCAAAGGCCCGTTCGTACCTGGTGAAAGGTTTGGGATAGATCAATGGGCTGGAAAAGGCTCTGAGCACTGAAATCTCCAATCCTGCCTGGACAAGTGCTAATCCATCAGCTGAGCCCACCTGAGCTGACTCCTGTCACAGCCCCCAAAAATGATGTTCAGAGCTGCGAATGGAAAAGAGATTCTTACAACTGAGCTTTTGGGAAAGAGTTGTGGGGTTTTCAAACTTTCTTCATGGGCAAACTTTCCCTGGGGGTGGGAGGGGAGGTCGCCCCTGGTTCCCCTTTGGAGAGCCCTGAGTGCTTCTCTGTGTGGAAGTAGCTCAGGTTTCAGGAGGGAACAGGATTTAGATGATGATAACGTGTTTGGGAGGGAATGACGGGCCCCGGTTGTGGCCTGGTGTTGCTGAGATGGGAGGAAATCAGCCTTGGTGTCCAAAAAAAAAAAAGAATTCAGAAGGAGGGGTTGGGATAAGGACATGGCTCACTGTGCAGGAGGAAAACGGGAGCAGAGCGAGGAAAACGGGGAGAGCTCAGGGCCTGCATTAGTGGTGTGTTCTATCCAAACTGGAAACGAGTTCTTACTTGAACCCTGATTTTGTGAGGGAGTGAAATTTCTGTGGTGATGGCCCAGGGATGTTCCCCTCACAGCCCCATCCCAATGGAATTCCTGAATTCTGGTGCCAAGTTCAACTAACTGGACAACAACTCCAAATCCCAACACATCTCAGAGACGTGTGTGAGAGAGAAACCTTCTGTTTATGCCTCCTCTCAGTTCAGCCACAACCAAAAAACTTCAAATCCAGCAAGAAATGGGACAAGAATTTCCAAACCACAGAAAAGCCTTCACACCTCTGAGATACCAGGGAGTCCACACAGGAGAAACCCTGCAAAGAGAGGACTCTGGCTACCCAGGCAGGAGCCACTCTGGGTGAGGTAGAAATCACATTTTTTTTCCCCCACGTGGATTTCCTGGTGTGTAGGAAGGGGTGAAAGCCTGACAGAGTCACAGTTTGGTTTAAAGTCCATCAGCCCTGAGGCTCGAATCCATTGGAAACTAAGCTCCATCCTTTTAACAGCACTGACATGGATTTTAGTACTTGAAAGAAAATGTTTCATTCAGCTCTTTCCCCCTGTAATGTCTTTCCTCCCCCAAGACCACATAAAGCAGAAATGAGATGCTGGAAGAAGGAATGGTTCTCTGTTAGTTCAGACCAAATCAAATACTCTTTTTTTTGGCTTTTCAGCAGGACTCTGGCCAGGCCAGGGCAGGAGAATCACACGGAGCCATCCTGAGCCAGGCTGTGTCCCGGGAATGAGGAGTGGAGATGCTCCCGCCACGGCACGGCGGCGGCCAAGAGCTCTCAATTTAAGAACCAGATGAGCCTGAACCACGTTGGAATTCCTTCAAAAATCTGCCAGCACTCTCCTCCCTGCCGAAAACCGGATAAACCCCCTTCGTATTCCCGGCTCCGAGCGAGGCCCTGAAATATTATCAGTGCTCTTTGACACCCTACCTGCCCCTCATCCCACCTGGCTTTCCACAGAACGCATTTCCTCTGCTTTCAGGGAAAAAAAAATAGGATTCATTCAAGCCCTGACACTCCTCCAGCACTTGGGTGATCGAGTCTCCTCCGGTTTATATTTGATATTTTAATAGGGTTTCCTTTTAGCCCTTTAATGAGTTTTTATTCCCCTCTGCGCATCAGACGCTTCAGCCTGACCGACAGTTTTACTCACCCCATGTGGAGGAATATGAACAGCCGGGACAACCTTTTCTTCCTGTGGCAAGTTTTGCTCTGCCAACATTTTTCTTCAGCTCACAGTCGGGGGGATGTGTCCTGACCCTTTCCTCACCCGTCCTCCAGCCTCAGAGTGGGGATGTTCCCAGCCCAGCCGTGCTGTCCACACTCTCAGCTCTGTAGCAAGGAAGGAGGGAGAAAAACAAATTCAA
The DNA here is from genome assembly GCA_009741485.1 of Malurus cyaneus samueli. Classification (NCBI taxonomy): domain Eukaryota; kingdom Metazoa; phylum Chordata; class Aves; order Passeriformes; family Maluridae; genus Malurus; species Malurus cyaneus. The sequence goes on along the minus strand of CM019227.1, from coordinate 9,309,317 downwards.
AATCAAAGCAAATTTGGGGTTTGGCTTGTCTGAGCATCTGAGTTTTGTTCTTGTAGTCTCATCCCAGGCGAGGGGGACAATTTATAGCAGAGTGCAGTGAGAGGGACAGGCTGGGACTGTCCGTGCGCCTCCAGGGAGCTCTATGCATGGATCAGGGAATCACTAAAGGGTTTAGGGTAGAAGGGGCCCTAAAAATCATCCCATTCCACCCTACTGGGACACCTTCCACTATCCCAGGGTGCTCCAAACCCCATCCAGCCTGCCCTTGGACACTTCCAGGGATCCAGGGGCACCCTGTGCCAGGGCCTCCCCATCCTCACAGAGAACATTTCTTCCCAATATCCCACCTAAACCTCCTCTCTTTCAGTTTCCTCCATGTCCTGTCACTACATAAATTATTTCTAACATATCCCAAGGTGAGCATGGCAACAGAGCAGGTCTCATCCTGAGCAGGAGGTGCCAGATCCCATTTTTTCCCCATGGATGGCAGCAGTCACTGATGGTGCACAGAAGGGTTCTTGCAGGACACCTGCTGGAGTTAAAGAAGATCACACACCCCAGGTGCTGCACAAATCCATCAGTGCCAGTCCAGGCCCGCAAATCCTGCTGACAAAGTGACCCAGGGGGTAGTGTTGGATGGGGTGGAGGTGGGAAGGAGTGGGAAACAGGCAGAGCCCCCCAAGAAATTGAGAACCCACATGAGCAGACAGTACCTGTTCCAAGTGATCCCAGGGTAGCAGAGTCCTCCAGCACAGAGATTCATGGAGAAATCGAAAAAGGCAGATTTTGGGTTAGAAAAGATTGATATGAAAATCTGTAATTTGCTTTTTGGATGTTTTGTCCTGCATTTTAGGAACTCTGGAGTTGCCTTCTGCTGTCTGCAGGCAGAGAGGTCCCAGCCATGCCTTGACTACACATATCCAGCAGAATTAGCTCATTTTAAACCATCTGCCATTGAAGGTTACACTTCAAACTCGGGCTCAGCTTTTTAAGTTGCAGGAGGCCGGTGCTCATCTGCTGGGAATTAGGAGGTTATTATTCTGCGGAAGCTAATCCAAATGGCCTCTTCTCCATAGGCAGAAAATTAAAGGAATATTTAAGCCCATTCCACAGATTACAAACTTGGTGGCAGAGCTCTGCACCCGGTAGTATCTTGCATTTGATAGTTGCCAATAGTTTAAGTCAACTGTTTAACATCTGGCATTACTGTATATTGTCTGGCTTAAGCTGTAACCTTTTCCTTCCCCCCTCCCCCCCCACTTTGCTTTTAGAAAAGCTTTTTCTGCTTTGAGAGAATTTTGATTACTGTAGCCTTGCCTGGGACAGATTTATCCTGTGATGTAACATTTTCTGATGGAGTCTCATTTTGAATCTGTTGAATAATTGGCAGTGACTTCGGCACTAAACTGATTCATGATGTACATCCAGGCCCTCCAATAATTGAACATTATTGTCTTTATAATCGAAGCCCCTTTTTGGCCATTAAAAACTATTGGAAACAGGCTGATGATCTGCTTTAATTAAAAATAAAGTGCAGAGGATTGGTAATGATTAGGGATGGTCAGTGCAGGCTGAGAGGGATTTTATGGCTCTGTGCAACTCCAGAATGGGCTGAGGAGTCCAAAGGCAGGTTGGAGCAACCTTGGGTAGGTTCAAATAGGATATTGGGAAGGAATTGCTCCCTGTGAGGGTGGGGAGGCCCTGGCACAGAGTGCCCAGAGAAGCTGTGGTTGCCCCTGGATCCCTGGAAGTGTCCAAGGCCAGGTGGACACTGGGGCTGGGAGCACCCTGGGATAGTGGAAGGTGTCCCTGCCCATAGGAATGGGATGAGCTTTAGGGACCCTTCCACCACAAATCATTCCATCTCTGATCAAACAGGTTTTTTCTCTGCTTTTTGTGACCGCTCTTAACTGGGATCAGTCAACCTGGGGAGTACATGGGAGGGATCAACACTCTCAGCACCATGAGGTACTTTGGGTAAAAACCAAACAAAAACGGCACAAATCCCTCTCTTTTGGAATCGGTGCTGCTGCCATCGCTGGATCTCAGTGTCCCTGGCCTGATCCTTCTGGGGGCCCTGGGATGAAGGTGCATCCGAGGGATCCCCTCAGCATCACCCGGGAGAGGCTGGCGAGGCTGTGGGGCCTTGGCTCCCCGAATTCCAGGGTGTCCTTTTCACACGGCAGCCCAGCCGCCTTTGGCAGGGCTCTGATCTCACAGGTTTTGCATAGCTGCTAGACATCTTCCTAATAGTACCCCCTGGGAATTCTAAATTTCACTCACAGCCTCTAAATTTTCATTAAGAGCAGTCACACACGGAGAATGATGGATTAGATTTTATTGTTGGAAAATCTCCAGATAAAATTAAAGTGCTTCTTTCTTTTCTGAAACCTTTACCTTTCCCCTGTGGTGCCCTATAAATAAGGTATCAAATAATGTTTATCCTTTTGAATTCTGCCATCTTACATGTTTCATGCTCAACCCTGACCACTTTCCTGCCTCTGAAGGGATGTCACTCTTCAGTTAAATCCCGGGAACAGACAGCTACCTCATGGATTTCATTGTGGAGCAGCCTGCCTGTGTCCCAGAGCCGTCACTTACTCCCGGTATTTATAAATACAGCGTTGTCTCCTTCCCTTTCCTGGAAGTCTTTCTTTCATTTCCTTCCTCTTTCCATCAAATTCCCTCTGTCCTTTCTTTTATCCTGAATTTTTATCCTCTCTGTGTCCATCTAATCTTGCAGACAGATGAGGCACCACTTTGGAATACTCCAGGATCACGGGGCTGAGGCTCTTTCAGCCTCCACCAGCCAAGCCCTGATAAGTGGGATCCGTTCCCACTGCCCCCAGCCAGCAGATTTTTATAGCAGATGTTGTTTTTGCCTTGGTGAAATTTAAAAAAACACCGCTATTATTTTAGGACTTTCAGGTCTTAAATTGTTCGGGATGCTTTAGTTTTCCCTTTAAAAAGCAAGAAGGCAGGCAGTGGGTAGGAAGTGTCCAAGAGCTGGGAATGCTGGCGTGATTCATACTGGTGTCAGCTCGGTTAAATTAAATTCCACGGGGATTTATCCGGCTGAGGCTCCAAACGAGTTTTAGACAGCACCTCCCACCCCCACACCTCACACTTCACAGCATCTTAAATCAATCCACAGCCCGAGACAAAGGGGTGGCCGAGACAGGAGGAGGATCCCAAACACAGGGAAGGGTTCCTGCTTCCCACCCGGGGCCCAGGGATCAACAGCCGTTCCCAGGGGAGAGGGAAAAGCAGGATTGTGCTGGGTTAACATGTCACTGTCCATGGGGTCCCCATGGCTCCCCACTGGGGATTCACCTCCAAGGATGTCCCTTGGCAGAGCTGGCCCCATCCCAGGAGGCTCCAGCTGCCCCTCTGGCACTGCAGGTGGGTGCTGGCCTTGTGCAGAGCCCCAGGACAGGGAATTTTCCAGCCTGTGCCCTCGGAGCAGGGCCAGAGCTGCCTTTCCATCCCCCCAGGACCTTTTCTGCTGCTGCTCCCCAGGCCACAGGCTGCTCTCGTGGGTCATTCCCACCAGTTCAGGACATTTTCTTCCTGATGTACATCCCTCAAATGGGAAAATATTCCACACTACCACAGAGCCAAGCCAGCTTCTTGTCTCAAAATTCCTCCAACCTGCATGGTCAACCAGGAATCAGCTTCCCTTCTGCACAGGGAAGGTGGAAGGATTTCCACGAGGAAATCAGTGGAAATCCTGATTTCCTTCAGTGCCTCTGCCCAGGAGCACAGAGGGAACTACTCAGGTGATTGTGGGTGTCAGACTCATTAAAATGCGAAGAATGTGGCCAGTTTGCACCAGCTGGGCACCAGGCCCTTGGTTTCTCCCCCCAATTTTGATTATCCACTTGGTACCAGTGGCTGGTTCCCAGAGGAAGGACCCAGGAGGAGCCTACGAGCATGCATGGCCATTATCCCTCTATTTTCCATTGTAAAAAACCAAAACATTCCCAGAACTCCTCTTGCACTGGTGGAAAAACCACCCAGCAGGGAACAAACAGAACAGGATCCCAGTGTGATTCTCTCTGCTGTACCTTCATGCCATCCTGAAGGAAGCAACAAAGGGGTAAAATCTCTCTGGATTTATCAGTCACTTTGATGGGTCATTTTGAACGTCTGTGCCACGTTCTGCAGGTGGCTGCACCAAGAAAGCCTTCCATGTTTCCAGAGATGAGGGGCAGAGGTGAGCCTGGGGAAAGAGGGAACAGTTGGGAAGAGGAACCCTGTCAATGTGGTAGCAGTGAGGATGGAGAGGTGCCAGAGGTGACCCAAAAGTACAATGGAACAAGGGAGATCTCAGCCAGGATCCCACTGGCCCCAGCTGGCAGAGCCACCAGGGTTATTGTTGGGCAGGATTTATGCAAGCCCTGAGCAGAATCTCAGTGAAGAGGAAACTGGGGGGAGAGATGGAGCTTTCTTTTGAGTGGAGATGTTGGAAACTTGTGGGAGTCATGAGCTAAAAATTGGGCAGCTGGGAGTGCACAGCCACAGACCAAACTGAGCTGTCCCACAGCAGCTCCTGAGCTGGAATGACAAATCCAAGAAACTGTCCCTGTCCCCAGGCCCTCCCTCAGCCCTACTCCTGATCCCCCTGCACGCTCAGGGGGCAGGATCACAAGGCCACTGTTGCAAATGCACTTTAGTGGAGCAGAGGAGGCTTCCCAAAAATCCAATCCCCAGTGCAGCGCAGAGGGAGAGCAAAGGGCACGGCGCAGCGCAGGACCTTTAACTCCCTTTGCAGCTGGGAGGGAGGTGTTGATGGTTTGGATGCCAGGAATGAGGGATAATTGGCAGTGCCTTGCATTCATGAGGTCACTGAGAGGCAAAAAAAGCCCTTTTACGATGCCTGTGGTGAGAGCCCGGTATTGGGTTAGAAGTGACTCGAGTGAGGACGCGGCGATGGCCGGGGGCGCTCGGAGCTGGGAGAGTTTCGCAAGGACCAGCTGGACACCGTCCTGTCCTTGTCCTGCTGCTGAAGTCATCGTGCCTTGGCACCCCCTCCCTGTCCCACTCCCCTGGGGATGGAGCAGAGCAGCTGCAGCTCAGCTCATCAGGCAGGAAATCCTCGTGTTCTTCTCCTCCCAGGCCTTGGAGGATGGGTTTGCTCTGCCTGGGCTGAGCTCTTCACCTCCTACCTCATGCCACAAGCACCCAGACCTGAGAAGAGCAGAGTCAGAGAATGTTTTCCCCCAATGAAAATGTTCAACAAGGTTCTTGTGGCAGTTGTCACCCCTGTGGAGGAACACTGGATGTACCACAGCTCCAAAGCTTGTAAGAAGAAGGAGGAACCTTTTACTTCCTGGCTTTTCCTTGAATTTTGCCCATCGCCTCTGGAAAAGAGAAGTGGCCTGGCTGCTTCTCCCAGGAAATCCTTGCTGGACGTGGGTGTGCCCAGCTCTGAACCTGAAACTGCCCCATGCAGAGCCTCTGTTCCTCAGAAATCAGTCCAATGGCTGGAGGGGCTCTGCCCACTGATCCTCCTGCCTGGGTGGCTGCTGGAATTCAGTGACATCAATAAAATGTCACCACTGCTGACCCCATCCAGCACCAATTTGTGCCCATCCATAAGACTAAGAGATCCCAGGAAAATGCCATCATACTGGGAGGCAGTGGGATGTACTGGGACCACAGACGAATGGTCCCTTCTGTGAGCAGGAGGAGCAGAACCACAGCAAAACTCTCGGGAAGTTCAGACTTAGGGATTATGGAGGGATCTGTGCATTTTTCACCAAAACACCCAAATTTCTCTTTCTCTGGTTAACTCTTGTCTCAGGCACACTCAGATAAACCTGGACACATGGAAAGGAACAGGACAAAGGACACGTGGGGCCTTGTCTTCCCCATGGCCCCATGGAATAAATCTGTTTCAAAGGGACTTCCCAAGAAGGACAAACCCAGACTCACCTCAATGGATTTTCTCCAGTTGGCCTCAGGAGAAGGCTCTGGAAGTCAGAACCCTTGGATGCTTTTCCACTAACCCATCCCTCCTCCTGTGCTGATTTTTCTGTTCATAAACCCACAGTAATTAATAGTGAGTAACCTCGGAGGGGTTTGACAAGTTGCAGTGAAAGATCTGTTATTTTTCTCAGTATGGATTTTTGGGAAATTTGGGAACGTTTTGTGAAATTTTAAGGAAAATCATACAAAAAATGGACTTGTAGTATTTGTTTTTCTTCATCAAAAATAAGGTTCTGATTTTTACCAACAACAATAACCTGAAAAAAGAACGGGATTAACTTGAAAGCTCCTTCACTTTCACTCCATTTCTTTTGCCCCTCCACAGGGAAATCCTCAATGCACAGTTCCCAAATGTTAATGAACACCAGCCCTTTCTCGGTACCTTTTAGGGCCTGATTCACCGGGATCATCCATAAATATTCCTTTAAAAACCTTCCTGAGGAACTCCCGAGGGCAGCCGATGTCAGGAAATGTCGGATATTTCTCCCTCTCCTCCTTGAGCTGTTGGTAGCGTGCTCGGAAAAGAACAGATGCGTTAAAAGTCGGGAGATTTACAGCCCCCCACACACCCGGGAGCCATAAACCCACAATTTGTTCCATTCCCAAAGCAGCCCTCTGCCCGCTGCAGGACCTTTCATCGCTGCTGGAAAGCTGCCTTGGAAAAACCCGGCTTCTCTTATGGTGACACGGACACAAAGTTCAGTTTTCAGGGCCGAAAAGATGGAGGTGGGGGAAGGAAGAGACGAATTCGCTGCCCAAATCCTGCCCTGGGCTTACCCCTGTCCCTCTCTTTGGCGAGGAGATAGCCCATATCGGGAATATTTGTGGATTTGGGTTGGAATCCCCCCTGACACACAAGTTCTGCTCCCAGCTGTGACCTTCAGGTGATCACTGATGGAGCTGGTACCTGTTCCCGACCTCCAACAGCACCAGGAGGATAAAAATGCCCTCGTGAGCCACAAACTGGTGGCACAACAGGACAGCACCAGTTCTGTCCAATGAAACCCGGCGTGACAAAGGTGTTTAACCAAAATCATCCTCAGAGTTCTGCATTTATGGTTTAAATAGCTTGAAGTGATTGTAATGCAGCTGGATTTATTCCTCATATCCAGTGCTGGACTTCTCAAAGTCCAGAGGAGCTCCTTGGTCTGCCCCTGCTGAGTACAACCCAAACCTGCTTCTCCTTTCCCCACAGCCTCTGCTGCTCACAGGACATCCCCCGAAGCACAAAGGGTTAAAGCTTTGCCCTGCCCAGTCCAATCTGCCCTTCCAGCCTCTCCCAGTTTGCAAACAGTGGAAAGGGAAAGATTAGAGGGGAGAGATTTATGGAGAGCCCATCCCAGAGCCTCCGTTTGCCCTTTGATGCTGGGGAAGAGCCCCGCTCTAACAAAGGGGCTGGAAAGCGTTGCCCACCACTGAACTCTGCTGGGGGCAGCCAAATCCCTGCTTGGATTATCCCGGGCTCGGAGAGGCCTTGGAAAGAAAGGCTGCCCCTCTTTTATGGCTGCATTATTAATAAAGAGCTGGTGAAATGCTTACGGCTGCCCCGTAAATCTGCCGAGCTTGCACAGACGTTCAGGCTGCGAGGAAACTGAAGGGTCGGGGGCTTGACCTGCATTCCCCATCCCAACCGGGGTGTCTGTGGGGCAGGGAGAGGAGATCCATGCCCTGGAATCCCTTGGGATGTCCTCAGGATCAGAGGAGATCCATGCCCTGGAATCCCCCAGGGTATACTCTGGATCAGAGGAGATCCATGCCCTGGAATCCCTCAGGGTGTACTCTGGATCAGAGGAGATCCATGCCCTGGAATCCCTCAGGGTGTACTCWGGATCAGAGGAGATCCATGCCCTGGAATCCCTCAGGGTGTACTCWGGATCAGAGGAGATCCATGCCCTGGAATCCCTCAGGGTGTACTCAGGATCAGAGGAGATCCATGCCCTGGAATCCCTCAGGGTATACTCAGGATCAGAGGAGATCCATGCCCTGGAATCCCTCAGGATGTCCTCTGGCTGCTCCAGCCTGGATGGGATGGGTGGGATGGTCCCAAGTCACTGCTCCCACCGACCCAGGGGGCTCAGAATCTGATCCCAGCAGATCTTGGAAATGCAAAACTGCCTTGCCAAGGGATCAGCCCTGGAATTAACGGCTCTCACTTCCACCATGCCCTGTGCAACCCTCCTTTAACACCTTCAGATGTCACAGCCTCTCACGGACAAAGAGGAAGGACTAAATGACCTCTTAGAATGGGTTTTTTTCTCCCTTCCATAGGATTTTTTTTTTTTAGCAGAGAAGGAGGAATTAATGTAAAAACAGAAGTGCTTCATTTAAAGCAAGAAATGGCAAAAAAAAAGTCTGCTGGCACTGCCCAACCAACAAGCAGCTGGTGTTGGATGTGGGCTCAAAGCAAGCTGTGATCAGCAGGCTCTGGATTTACAAAGGAGAGGAGGGAATAACTCCCACCTTTCCAGAGTCACAGTGCTCACCCCCTGACGCTGTTCCAGGCTGGACACCCAGGACCTGCATCCCATGGAAAGAGCCCTGAAATGCTCCTTGCTCCCAGGGGAGCAGCAGAGGGAAGGCATCACCCATCCCTGCCCCATCCAGGGCTCAGCTTCCCAAGATCAGCACCTGCTTGGAGCAGCATCCCTAAAAAACCCTGGAGTGCTCAGACCTGGCTGTGCTGTGGAAAAAGCAAAAATAAACAAACTCTCCTGACCACCAACAAAATTCAAGCCACCATGACAACAACAACCAAAAAGTTCCTTCCTAATTTCAGCTTCTGGTCATAAAATTTTACTTTCATGTAACAGCATGAAATCTGCACAGTCCGAGCAGGGGTTTTTAATAAAAGGCAGAGTCAGTGGAATATCCCAGCCAAGGTGTTTTTATAAGCCAGAGGAAGAGACAGAAACACAGAAGGAAAATAATTTTCTTGACTTCCTTCCAGAAAGGAATTTTCTTTCGATTTCCTTTAGCCAGGCTGAAACTCTCTTTCCTCTCCTTGTATGCATTTTCCCCCTTCAGAGCCATCCCTGTGCATGAACCCCAGTGAACCCCAGTGAAACCACTCATTTCTCTTTACATCTGAGCCCCAATGCATTTAAAAACTTTGAATTTTGAGGAACAGAGTGATTTGCAGTGAGAATTTGGCTCCATCTCAGCCCAAACCACAACCCACTGAGTGGAAGTTGCAATCTTGCACCCAGGATAATGCTCCTCTTCCAACACCCTTCAGGATGGAGGAAAAACACTACCCAACACCCAGATCTATGAGGTTGGAGAAGAGAATAATGTCTGCTAAAGGGTCAGGAACAGCTCTCAGCCCAGTGAAAAATGACTTCCAAATGCCCCCTGCTCTGGGGGTTTCATAAGGGAAGATGGATCTTTCTATCCCTTTTCCTTTCTCCTTTATTTTTCAACTCTTGACCTCTGCTGGGAGCGGGGATCTCCCGGCTGAGAGCCCTCGGCAGAGGAAATGCTTCCTCCAGTTCATTTGTCTCCGATGCTCCGTGCAGCTGAAGGCACTCCTGTGGCCAAAAAGCTGCTGTTCCCCACCCTGGTAATCCCAACCTCCCATCCCACCTCCTCTGCCCTGGATCCGCAGCTCCCAGAGCATGGATGGGGCTGGCTGTCCCTTTGCTGCTGGGAAAACAAGAGTTGGAGCAGCTTTGGCCCCAGTCTGTGGCAGATTCGCAGCCCAAGGCAAAGAGAGGCTGATTTGTTTGAGAAAATAAGAAGGGAGGGGATTTCCCTGGGTTTGGGGGAGCATCTGGGGAGGATGTTGTTGGGAACTGGCTCCCAGGTGCCTCAGGTCCCTGGAAAACTGCTCAGGATAACCCCAGCTCGAAGCTCTCCGGCTAGAGAGTGACACCAGGCACAAATTTCACACACAGATTTCAAATCCCCCAAAAACCTGCGATTCCCGACGTCCAAAGGGAAAATATTGCCATGAGAAGTTCTTGCTTCCAGCACAGAATCCTGGAACGGTTTGAATTGGAAAGAATCTTAAATATCATCCCATTCCAAGCCCCTGCCATGGACAGGACACTTCCCACCATCCCAGATTATTCAGCATTGCCAAAGGCGTTGAAAACCACTACAGCAATGGACCAAACAGGGAAAGGATGCTGTGGTTTGAAACTTCCTTTTCAGGAGATATTCCAGGCTGGAGGATTGGGAAGCAGAACCCAAAAGGTGAAGGATGAAGAAAATCCTTTCTGAAAGAAATTAGTGCTTATCACCTTATTTATAATAAGGGTGGAAATCACTAAAATGGGAGGATCTCTGTCCCGCAGATAGAAGATTTAGGGGAGGAAGAGAGGCAGAATTCAAAGAACCCGTTGGATTTCAGCCCTTTTCTCCTGGATTTGCTGTCCATTTAAAAAGTAGGAGATTTAATCCCAAGTTTCCAAGCTGGGCCTGGCTCCTTAGAAAAACAAAACTCAAGAAAAGGATTTTTATAGGACAATTTGCTGCTCACCATGAAGGCTTGAGGAAGCCAAAGAGCCTGGCCTGCAGCTCTGCTGGGGAAAGGGATCCTCCTGCCCTCTCCCTCTTCCCAACACAAGCTTCCCTTGGCTTTCCAGCAGCCCACAGTCCAGGGAAAACACAACAAGGCCCGCTGTTATTCTTTATGGAGGCAGTGAGGGAAAAAGAGGCTGAATCCAAAGCTCGATGTGAGGTGGAAAAGGCATCCAGGCTCCGTGGTGCTGGATGAAACAAAGCACACACAAATCCAGGGAAATGCTGAAAGCTGGATTTCTTGGGAGCAGGAATAGAAGCGTCTGTGTTTGCCTTGGAGAAGGGGCAGGGAGGCCACAGGGTTTCATCTCAGCAGGTGCTGCTTTCAGCCCAGGGATGTGGAGAGAACCAGAGCCCTCCTGCCAGGCTCTGTCCAGCCTCAGATCTCTATCCCTATTCCATGGACAGGTGATGCCCACTCACCTCCTGCCAGGCTGTTCCTCTCTCTCAATCCCACATTTCATGGACCCACTTTCCTCCTGCCAGGCTGTTCCTTTCTCCCAATCCCCTCTCATCCCAATCCCCTCTCCATGGACAGGTGATACCCACTCACCTCCTGCCCTCCCACAGATGTCTGCAGGAAGAAAAAGCCAACCAAGCCAAGGCATCAGTGTTCCATGGGCTTTATCCCGACTTTGCCCCATCTCCCCAGCCTAGTTCCTGTCCCTGGGCTGTGCCAGACCTTCCCGTGTGTCTGGGGGGTTTGGGTTCGGAGGATTTGTTCTGGTGGGATGGAAAGCACGGGAGCTGGAGAGCAAACAGCCCTTGGTGCACCCTGAGAGCTCCAGGAGTTCCATAATGGATGAGACCCTAAAGCCACATTCCAACCCCCTGCCACAGGCAGGGACACCTCCCACTATCCCAGGCTACTCCAAGCCCCGTCCAACCTGGCCTTGAACTTCCCAGGGATCCAGGAGCATCCACAGCTTCTCTGGGCACCCTGTGCCAGGGCCTCCCCACCCTCCCAGCCAGGAATTCCCTCCCAATATCCCATCTATCCCTGCCCTCTGGCAGTTCAAACCCATTCCCCCTTGTCCTGTCACTCCATCCCCTGAGAACCATCTCTCCATTTTTCTCACAGGTTCCCTTCACGCAGACATTTGAAGGGAAACATTTTTCCTCGATTGAAGACTTTGCTCTTCCCAGGGCATTCCCTTGCCTCTGGAGCCCTTGGAAAAGCAGCTGCCGGGGGCAGGCTCTTCACTGTGGGACTTTCTCTGATGGAGGAGTTTCCACCTGACTCTGGAAACAATGCCACGCACAGAAGGCCACATTGTTCCCCTGCCATTTGGAAGCAATTACCTGCGTGTTCCCTAAAACCGCTCCGAAACGGCCGAAATTCGGTAAAGTGTTAATCAGGGGCTGAGTGACATCTGCTCCGGGCCGGAGCTCTGGGAGCTGCAGGAGGAGGGGGAGCTTCGGAGTGATTACCAAACCACATTGCTCCCTTTGGCGGCCTCCCACGTGTTAATTGTTCAGATTTACTCTCGCAGGCTCCCGTGCCTCGCGTTCTCCCTTCGTGTCAACATCTGCTCCGTCCCTGCCTCTCGCAGCTCCTCGGGCTTTGCCCCGTGAAGATTCCGAGCCAGGGCTCAGGTGATTTACTGAGCTGAGCCAAAGGATGATTATCGGGGAAATTTGGCTCATTTCTGGTGTCAGAATTGGTGGATTCAAACCTAAGGAAACCCAGCGGGTTTGGGAAAAATGTTTGTGAGGCTGCTGAGATATGGGGTGGAAAAATGTCCTGGAGAGATGCTCAATCCATTCCCATTCCTGACTGCTCCTGCAGACCTGGAGTCGTTCCTTTAATGAAGTAAGTCATAAATCCTCCGGGAATGCTCACCCTGTGAAATCAGGGAATCCTGGAGTGGTTTGGGATGAAGGACATTAAAGATCATCTCATTCCAGCCCCTGCCATTTCCACTATCGCAGGCTGCTCCAGGCCCATCCAGCCTGGCTGCAGGATGGGTTTGGAGCTTGGAAGCACCACAGAGAGTTTCACCCCAATATGACATCCTAGAAAATCTTTCTGCAGATAATTCCATGCATTTCGAAACTCCCATTATCCACAATCCAAACACTCTGTGCTGCTGCCCATCAAACTCCTTCTCTAATTTATGCTTTTTTGATTATTCTGTTCCCAACCCGTGCTCGCCCCTTGCCCAATAAAAATTACAGCTTCCATTTATCATTTTTCCAAGGGTAAATGCCATAAATCCCGCTTGTTCCACCCCTCCCTCACCCCGAGCCAGCTCTGTCCTCCTCCCTCTGTGACTGTCACCTCACACATCACCTTCCCTCCTTTCTGGAGAGGAAGATGAAAATAAAAAATAAAATAACCCCCATATCCTGAAATCTTTCCAGGCCATCTCCAAATCTGCAGAATGGCTGGAATCACCACAAATAAAGTGCTTTGTTTTTTTTTTTTTGAACAGCAAGAATTTCCTGATTTTTCCCTTTTATTTCCAATAAAAGGCTTTCAGGAACGAGCATCAGCCTGGGGAGGCAGGGGTGACACTTGCTGTCCTCAGAGCCTGTGGGATCAGGGCTCACCTCAGGAGCCTCCTGCCTGATTTCTCCCAGCTCTTTCCCAGATTAATTAGCCAAAGGTTTTTAATTTGCACCTTTTTTTTGGGGAGCACACAGAGAACAGCTCATCCCATGCTCTGCATCCCCTCACTGCAGTGCCCAAAAATATTATTTATTCTTAAATCCACCTGGAATAATTAAAATAAATCACAAAAACGTGGGAATGGCTGCATTTCCCAGGGTTTGCAGTCCCGTATCCATCCTCTGACCGCTCCAGAGGGGAGAGAGGATGCTCCCCTGCCTGGGGCTGCTCTGGGATCAGCTTCTCCACAGGGAGTTTCTCCCTCTCTTCCAGCAGAGCCTGGCTCGGTGCTGTGCTCGGAGCTGGCCAGGAATCATTCCCGCTCTCCCAAAACTGCTGATGGGAACAAAATGTTCCCGCTTGTTGAGATTTGTTGCATTTTGTCAGAAGATCCTTCTTTTTCTCCATCTTGGAGATGGGAGAATGGGAGCACAACTTCCCATTTTTATCCACCGACAGAATAAAAAAGTCACGTACAGAGCGGTTGGCACCTGGCATGGGAGATGCAGGACTGGCTTTGGAAGAAAAACAAGGAATTTCTGCAGAATCCTGGAATTTTTTGGGTTGGAAAGGAAAATTTTCTCATTGCACCATTTCTATGGGCAGGGCACCTTCCCCTATCCCAGCTTGTCCTGGGAGCTTTATCCAAGCCTGAACACAAGGAGAGAAGACAATTAAAGCTGGCAATTAATGTAATTAATGGGCAGCAATTTTTGGGAGATTCTAATCTCCCCTTTAAACTCAGCCCTTAAAGAAGCTGCTCTGACTTCCACATGATTTGAAAGCACCGAGCTCTGGCTGCACTTCCACCGCCCAAATGGGTGACCTTGGATGACACCAATCTGCCAGAAAAGGAGGGGAAAGAAAAGGTGTTGCTGATATTTATTTATTTTCTGCTCCGGTTCCTCATCCATCATGGGGGAAATTCGCTCTTGGCAGCCCCGGCCACTTCCTCCAGCGCAGCCAAGGTGACCACGAAAATTAGCATTGAATCCCGCGGCGCTTTCCGTCACGGACACGTTGTTTTTCACTGGACACAAATTGTGAGGTGTTTCCCTTTTGTTTTGCATCCTCAGGGATCAGGTTGTTACTCCGTGCCGGGGACGGGACGGATGCGACCGGCTGCAAAGGGGAAAGTGAAATTTTGTGTTTTCGCCGGAGAAATTTCACCCCGCCCTCCCCAACCGAAAGACTTGAAACGACTGCAGAAAACTTGAAACTGGCTGCCCCAGACCTCAGACAGTAAAACTCAATTTTCATCCTCCCTCGTAAATGTTTTGCTTAATGAGACGTCCTGGAGGAGCCGATTTTCCTGGCAGAGCCAAGGAAAACAGACGCGTGATCGGTCTGACAACTGCACCCCCGCTGGAGCTCGGCATCCCCAGGTGGGGAGCGCAGGAATCCTCTGGGAAATGGAGCCTTTCCATCCCAGAATCCCTGAGGTTGGAAAAGAACTCCAAAACCATCAGGCAGGGCCAGATCCCCACCTTATCCCCAGCCCGGAGCGCTGAGTGCCGTATCCAGGGATTCCTTGGGCACCTCCAGGGGTGGCGACTCCAAACCTCTCTGGGCAGCCCCTTCCAAAGCCTGACCGCCCTTTCCATGGAGAAAGCGCAGTGGGAGCTGTAATTAATGAGGTGCTAATGAAGGTGGAGCATCAGCCGAGGATGCTCCCAGCTCCAAGGACAGGCAGGTGAGGAGCACCAGGAGTTTGCTCCATGGCTCTGTAGGATCCTCATCCTCCTCATTCTGCGAGGAAACTGCCAGGATAAAAATGGGAAAAATCCCCATCAGCAAAGGAAGATGGGAATTCCCTGCAGGGATAGCCCTGCCTGTCCCAACATCCTCAGTAGCAATGGATTAGGATGGAATCACAGGATCAATAAGGTTGGAAAACTTTCCCGAGTCCAGCCATAAACATAAAAAATATTGAAGTGCAGCAAGTTCCTGTGCCAGGGGCTGGGGAGGGGGTGGGGGGCACTAGAGGGCACTGTCGCCTGCAGATCGGGACAGGGAGGACTCGGAAGGTTCTTGAAGATATCCTGATATCCCAGTTCTGCATCCTGACCTTTGGAGTGAGACACTGGGCCTAAAAAAACCCCAACCAAATAATAAGAAAAAAAAAATTAAAAAAGGCATATAAAATAATAATAATATCACATATTCAATATGCATCTCCTAATATCACATATTTAATATCATATTGTGTTAAATATTTAGCAATAAAACCTGCTCAAGCCGCTGGGAGATGCTGTGGGAAATCCGTGGGTGCAATACCCAAATCTTTGCTCCCTGAATATCGCAATAACTGGGATTTTTTTACATCTTCTGGCCCACCCAGCCTCCAAAAGTAGCCCAGGGATTTCTTGGGCTGGAGAGGGTCAGACCTTGGGCAGTGTCTGCCTCTGGATTCCTCCTTCCAGGCAAGATTTTCTTTGCGATTTTGCATTGGAGGAGAGGAAGGCAGCACAGGCTGTCTGTGGAAAAGCCATGAGTGAATGCTCGCAGGTGAGAAATCACTTGTCAAAGAAAATAAAAGGGAAAAAAGGAATTCTGTGCCTGAAGCAGATCTTTCCCAGTGCAAGGGGCTGGGCTGGCTGGGAGTGGCCCCAGTTTCCAGGGATGAAGCTGTGGGGATGTGAAAACAGAAATTTGTCACCTGGAGTTCAGCCAGGAGCCTGGAATGGGGCAGGATTTGGGGATCCGTCAGTTTGGAGAGGGAAGGATTAAAGGGCTAGAGGATCCCTTGAAATCCCAGGCACAGCAGCTCTGGTGAGCTGAGTTAATTCCAGACTGAACCCAACCATTAGTGGGGACATTTAGGGGAAAAAAAGGGGGAGAAGATTTCATTTTCCTCCCTGAAACAGCAATTCCCAGTTCCCAGTGAGGCTGGAGAGGGATCTGTGGGCTCACATTCCTGAGTGACCTTGTTCCTGCCTCCCACACCTGCCCCCAGTACTGGCCATGGAGGCCAAAGAGACAGAAAAATTCCTGCTGTGGATCCCAAAACATCCCACCCCACCCGAGCTGCACCTCTGGGCTGTCAGAAAGAGCTCCGGATCCAGGTCCCTCAGGAGAGCTCATGGTGTGGGTGAGGCTCTGCTCCATTCTGGAGCATCCACCAGGACCCCACAGCTCCCCAGAGCCTGCTGGAGCCAATCCCAACCTTCCCAGGGTTTTTTTTTCTGCTGGAATCACCTGGCAGGAAATGAACTCGCCCCACCTGGAGCTGCTTCGGGGTGGCTTTTCCCAGCTGTGGGGCTGATGTGAGCGGGGTGGGCTCACACAGGTACAAGGTGTGGGATTTCCACGGGAACCATGGGCTCCTGTCACTGTTTTGAGACCCAGGAAAAGCAGGAGAAACAACTTCTTGGGTCAGCCTGGTGCACCTCCCCAGGCAGCAGATCTTATCTCCCAGAGATTTATTTCCAGCCTTCTTTTCAAGACATGATGTCAGGATTCTAATAACCTGACTAAGGCAAATCCTGGATGGAATTACCGTGGTGTTTATCAATTTCCTCCTCTCTTTTCTTTTCTTGTCTCGGTTAATCATGGAACAGAACGATGGAAAAGTCCCGTTAGCCCGACCTCCCCGCCAAGGCAGGCCCGGTCCCCTCTCCTCCGTCTTCTGTTTCATCCAGGTTATTTTTAAACATTCCCAGGGGATCAGGCTGCTTGAATCACAGGAGGAGGAATGGAAAAGACCTCTTAGCTCATGCAGTCTGGCCCTGCAGCCCAGCTCGCCGTGGCTCAGCTTCCACCTCTGCTTCCCTCGGGATTTTCCTGCTGCAGAACAGATCTCGCGCTCAGGTTTTTGTTGATGTCATGTTGGAAAGGAAAACTCTCCGGTGCTGGCCTCGGCTGACTGAGGGGGTTGGAGGCTGATCTGTGGGATGGGGATGGGATAAAGGATTGGGGACTGCCCTGCTTGGACTGTGGGGCACGCAGTACCTGGGATGCTGCTCTGTGAGCCTGGGAATTGCTGGGAAGGGGCTTGTCCTGCTCCAAACCTCCCGGCCTCCCCTGGTGCCAGCTCTGGGGCTTTTGAACAAGATGAACAAGATGGACAGCCCAAACATGGACAGGCTAATTATCTGTGGCATCCCTGTTGGCTTTGAGGCAGAAAAGGCACAGCTCTCCCTGTGAGCATCCATCCCTGCATCCCGCCTGGAGCGCCCGTGCTCTTCCTGCACATCCCCAGGGCCCAAACCTGCCCTGCTTCCTCTGGGACCTGGGGTGGGTGCTGGGGGCTCCCGTGGGTGTCAGGGGTTGGGATGGGTGCTGGGGGCTCCCGTGGGTGCCAGGGGTTGGGATGGGTGCTGGGGGCTCCCCTGGGTGCCAGGGGTTGGGGGTCTGGTGCTGGTGGGCTCCCTGGGTGCCGCACCTGCCCAGCCACATCACCCAAAACACGAGGTGCCCTCAGTCCCAGCCGGCGCTCGGCTCTGCCCCCGGCCTTATCTGCCTCGAGTAATCACAAATAATTGGTGGCTCCCCAGTGGCCTGATCTAATAGCAGCACGAATAAAGTTATTTTGAACAGTTGTTCATGAGTTCATCTCCTGGAAAGCCTCAGCCCCAGCTGTTGCTGTGCTTTGATAAAAAAAAAAAAATTAAACTCAAACGGGGATTATCGGGGCTAAGCACGTCTCAGCCCTCCCTCCTCCCCGTGTCAGGTGCCCGGCCGGGCTATAAACCCCTCTTTGTGTGCGGCTGCCTCGGCCTTTCTCCCGGAGCTGGCACCGGCACCGCGGCGATTTGGCAGCGCTCCGGGATGCCGGGCGAGGGATGCTGGCAGCGCCGGCGGCTCGCGGTGCCCGGCCCGGCTGGCGCGGCGGCCGCGGCAAGCCTCAGCGGCCAAATGGTCGCCCAGGCCTCCGGCCAAGTCATTTGTTAATGGTCAAGCTATGGGAGCTGTGCGGGGAGGGGAGATTGGATAGGCACGAGCAGGGAGGGGGGGCGGGAGCGGGGATGGGATGGGATGGGGTTGAGGTCGGGAAGGGGATGGGGATGGAATGGGGATGGGATGGGATGGGGACGGAAATGGGGATGGGGACAGAGCCGTGCGCGTCTCCAGCCCGCAGAACTGGCCGTGGCACTGTCATCACTGATGTGATGGGGAGGGACCCGCGGCACCCCGGTGTCCCCAAAGCCTCGCAGTGGCGCTGTCACCGCTGTCCCGCCGCCCGCCCCGCGCACGGGGAGATCCCTGGAATGCCGGATCCCCAGCCCGTCCCGACCATGTCCCCGCACAGGTCACCCCGCACAGGTTCCCGGGGACTCCCACGGGACACATTCCCGGGATTTGCGGGAGCTCACGGGGCCCGGCTCCTCCTCCCCTCCAGCCGCTCCATCCGGACCGCAGTGGCCGCAGACAGAGCTCAGCCCTGCGGCTCCCGCTCGCAGCCTCTGCAGCCTCCAGGCTCTGCTTTTCCCCAATCGATCACTCCGATCCCTAATGCGATCGCTCCAGGAAGGCAGCGGGGCGTTGGACGAGGATGTCGCCTCTCCCCCGGACGGAGGTGACACGGGACCCGCCGAGGTGAGGAAGAGCCGGGGCTCAGGCTCCGACAAATCCGCGCCGGAGCAGCTCGGAGGAAGGCTCGGCCCTTCCTGTGGCCCAGGACAACTGTGGGGCCGGGAGGACAGCGGTGCCTCCCCCACCATCAACATCTGGCTGCTCTCAGCCCGCTCCCAGCGCAAACTCCAGCTGGACTCACATCCCAGCAGCTGGACAGGAGAGGTGCGGGGTCAGCCCCTTCCCACATCTGCGGCAATTCGCTCGGCTCTGCCTGGCTGAAATCCCGTGCCCAGACCCGTCTGGATGAGCCGACATTTGGAGGAATTCTTGCCGGGGCAGAACAATTAGGGAGGGACTGGGGCCTGCACATTGCGGGATGTTCTTGCTGAGCCGGGATAATTAGGGAGAGGACACGGACAATAAGGAGGAGTTTCACACTTAACTTCCCTTGTCCAATCAATTAGGTAGGAACAGAGTCATTCCATGCATCCACCCGAGGAGGTCCCCCCTGCCCCCGAATAAAGGCAATTTTAAAGGCAGAGAGATGAACTCGCACCAATAATTCTCCAAAGGTTGGGAGAACTTGGGAGCAATGCAGGGAAAAAGGGAAAATGAGATCAAAAAGCAGAAAAAATTGATAGCACCGAATTCTCGATCTGTTCAAGGCCGAACATGCAGGATATTGTCTTAAAGCTCTAGCTGATAAGGAGATGGGCAATTGATCATCATTACACTGATTTAATTAAGATATTAATTCCCAATCTCTGAATCTCCTTCTCCAATTCTATCCCTGTTTCAAAAATAAAGACACAAACCAGTGCAGGTCTCCCGAAGCCAGAATTCCACCCAGCATCCCCCTCTCCTGGATTTCTCGCCATGGCTCTTATTTTCCTTCTCAGCATCAGCCTCGAAACATCTGGGTGGTGGTGGAGCTCGGAGCTGGAAGCGACACAATCTAGTGAGAAAGGATGTTTTTGTGCTATTTCCAACCTTCCCAGAACAGAGACCTTCAGAAAGGCCCTCACAAAGGCCGCTTTCTTCCTCCCCACCACTTTGAAAAGCGGGGTGAGATCCTCGCTTATCTGCCTCCACCAGGCTTGTACGAGACAGAGACGATCCAAAAGGAGGGGGGATGGGGTGGCAGAAACCCCAGCCAAGTGTTTTTTTGGTGGTTTTGTTTGTTTCTTTTTAGCTTCTTTTGGTGAAAACTGGAGTTTTGGAGCTGCTCCAGCCTCCTCTGTGCTGGGGGATCACAAAGATTTACTGATGACCCCCACTGATAATAATTCCATTTTTCCCCATATTAATTTTTTTTTTTTGTTTTGTAAAATGTTGAATCAGAGTGAATTTGGCTGGAGAGGTTTAGAGAAGCTGCAATGCTCAGCACACCCTGGGCTCAGCTGGTTGGAAAATCCAGTCCTTCTGAGCATCCCTCCCCAGCAGCCAAAATCCATGGGCACTGAGGCTGGCTGGGGAGCTGGGGTAAGGAATTTCCCTCCTGTGTCCAGAAAGTCTGGTCAAAGAGTCCAAGGATGATGACCAGGAGACCCAAAGGTGAGGGTGATGCTCACACTCTGCACCCAAAGCTGAAGGGAAGGTTCCCAGCTCTATCCCCTCTGCTCTTCTCCCACCTCTCCATCTCTTTTGGGGTGTCATCCCTTGTCAGGAATGCCTGGGGACTCCAGGATTTGTCCTCCCACGCTGCTCCTTCTCAGCTGCTGAAAGATCAGCCCAACTCCACAGACAGTGCTGAGGAGAGAGGGACAGCACGGACAGATCCCCTCGGGGTGAGCTTCCTGCTCTTCAGAGCATCCTCATATAAATCCATCCCTACCCCATCCCACACCCCTGGAGAAGAGCACAGGGGCTCGGGGAACCCAAACAGGGAATTTCTGACCCCATTTGGCAGCACTGTCCTCACCTCCCTGACCACAGCAACACAGAGAGGACAGGGACAGGGAATAACCCCACATGGAGCTCCCACTTCCCAGGTCCTGGAAAACCTGGGAATGTTCCAGGCACCATCCCTTCTGCAGCACGTCCCTCCTCGCAGGCAGCCTGAGAACATATTTTATCTTCTACATAATCACAAGGAAAAAAAAAAAAAATCCCCTTGCCTTCGAGATTCCCAGACAGTTCCCTCAGCATCCTCATGCTACTGAGGTCATCCTGGAGGAAAATCCCCTGGGCCTGGCTTTGTGGAGCTGGAGCTGCCCCGAGCCCATTCCTGGGTTGGGCAGCCCCCAGGAGCCCCTCAGAGTTGCACCTCTGCAATACCCTGGGCACATTTTTACAGCCCCGTTTATGCACTTGTTGAGTGCCTGAATTCCCCGTGCCCCCGTGGGGAACATTAATAGCTCAGCAGAGCTCGTTGCTAATTCCATTTTCTGTCCTTTGTGTTCGGGCTGCAAGAAAAATTAGCCAGGAATAAAAAATGACCTCATCATAAACAGCTAAACCCTGCACTGCAGATTCCTGAGGTCTCTCTACACAGCCAGGTACCACCTCCAGCCCCAAAATTTCACCCTGCACTAAAACCACCTGCAGGGCACACCCTGGGCCGAGGTGGAGCCCGTGAAACGCGAGATAAGGCAGTGGCACGAGGCCAGAGCACGGAGTTGACCCAAATTGCTCCATCTCCAGCTGGTTCAGTGATTCACAGCATCCACGGGGCCTGGCCTGGCTCCCTGGCTGGGGCTGGAGGGAGCAGGGAGCTTTGTTTGGATTGTCCCGGCGCCTCGGTTATCCAGGGAAGCGTGACACACGTGGGGGGAGCGCTGGCTGGCCGCTCCCGCGGGGGAGCCACGTTTGGGGCTCCGCTCCCCTGGGATCCTCCTCCTCGCTGTGTCCTCAGGGTGTCACCCCTGTCGTGGTGGGAGACAGAGATCTGGATGGTCCCAGTGCCGGGGGTGCAGATAAGGATTGGGAAAAATCATGAGCATCCTGCCAGGCCAGTGCCTGGGATGGATGGATGGATGGATGGATGGATGGAGGGATGGAGGGATGGAGGGATGGAGGGATGGAGGGATGCCACAGGATTTGGTTTTGGAGCTGTTCGAGCTTTGCCACAGCCACAGACCAACTCTCAACAGGTGGGAATGGAAGAGGAACCCAGGCTGGAGCTGGTTTTCAAGCTGAGCAAGATTTCAGGAATCAGGAATTATAAAATGATGGAATCATTCAGGCTGGAAAAGATCCCTGTGATCACTGAGCTCAACAATTCCCCCAGCATAGGAAAGGCCACCACTGACCCATGTCCCCAAATGCCACATCCTCATGGCTTTTAAATTCCTCCAGGGATGGGGACTGCACCACTGCCCTGTCCAAGGATTTGTGCATTTCCACTAAGGAATTTTCCCTAATTTCTTCCTACCACTGGAGTCCAGTGGGGCTGGGGGTGAGCAGAGCAGCCAATGGGGAGTAGGGCACGATGGTGACCCTCAGCATCCAGCCCAGTCCAGCCCCAGCTCCATCCCACGGATTTTTTGGGATGCACACACAAACCCTGCAGGGCTCAGGGCTTGGCCAGGCAGCTGCTGGCAAAGTGACCCGAAAAAATGCTGGAAATGAAAAGGCAACAAATCCTCCACAGTTGCCTGTCCCTTCCCATTCAGGTTTTGCTCGGCTAAATCGTTCCTGAGTAAGTCAAGCTGTGTCAGAAATGTCCTTTAATGAAGTGCAGCAGGGGCTCTGGCATTATTTCCCCAGCTCCAGCAAAGTTTAATCCCCAGCCTCCCTAAGCCACATGTGCTTTAAAAGGATATTTTTCACTCCCCGGTATTTCACGCTGGAGTTATATTTTAAAGGCTGCTGCCAGTTTAGTTCAGACACCGAAAAAGTTGGTGGCACTGCGGGTGGAGATGGGGAGGTGCTCAAAGATAACCCCAGAGCAACCTCGGAGGAGGGTGACCCACAGCTTGAGTCTCCTGTGTTCTCCCAGAAAGGCTGGAGGCGTCCAAAAAATTTTGGGATGGGTCCGAAAACATCTCAGGGGTGATGGGCACCCTCAATTCCCAGCCACCAGGGATAATCCCAGAGAACTCCATAGGTACCAGGAATGGATTTGGCTAATTAGTCCTGGCTTAACTCGAGCAAACTTTGTGCTCTGCCTGGTTAAGGCCGGCCTGGAGCAGAGTCAATCTGCAGCAGGGAGGAAAAGCCCTCCTGGCCTCTCTCTTCTTCCCTGGGATAGCCCAGCTCGTGGGGACATTAAAGGCTTTTATTTCCAGGAGCTGTCAAAGCCCTCACCTTTCACAAGCGCTAAAACAGCCCAGGGAAAAAAATAAAAAAAGATCTGCAAGTGGAATAATAATTCTGCCCTCGTAAATCTGTGCCTGTAAATCAAGGATTGACGGGGCGGTCGCTGTAATGTCTCGGGAGTTCGCGTTCGAGGGTTTCTTTCACCTGAGGAAAAGGGGAAAAAAAAACCCCAAGTCTGTGCCCTTCCACTCCAGGGAACCAGTAAATCACCTTAATGTTACAGTCTGCCTCTTAAAGAGTCCAAAAAGGAGTAGAGAGGGAAAGTGGGTGAGTAAAAGAACAGAGTGAAAGCTTTGATTTTATAAAAGTAACCCCACAGACCCAAACCATTCCCTCTTTCGAAAGCAGAGGGCAAATCCTTCAGCCCCCGAGGCTGAGCCTTGCTCCTGGTCCTGCTGTGGTCATGAGTTTTGGGACACTTCGGCTGGAAAAACATGGAATTGGCCTGTCCATCTCCATGGGTTTGGAATTTGGATTGGGGGAATGAGGGAAAACAGAGGTGAGAGATGTGGGAGGAGGGAGGGGGGTGGTGTTCAGAGGATGTGGCCACCCAGCCGGGAAATCTTTGAAAAATGATTGGGAAATGGTTGTAAAGACCTCCAAGACATAAAATCCATCCTTGGACCAAATACCAACAACCCACCAAGCCAGAGAGCAGAGAGTGATCCTACAATGTCCCCATCCATCCTGGGAATGGGGAACATCACCCCAACGAGTGCTGGGGTGACAACAGAGCCACCCAGGAGTGTCACAGCCACACCCTATGAGCCATCCCCTGTCCCAGGGCAGCTCATCCCCAGACTGGGGCTCGCTCCCCAAACTGGGGCTCCCAGCACACCCCAACTGGGATGCAGCAGCTCCAGAAGGTGGGAGGCACCTCAAGGGGAGCCCACCCTGGGCAGCCCGCAGAGGGGACAAGCTGGGGCTGTCACCTGCTCCTCTCCTGGAAGAGTTACAGGGGGAGCAGGAATAGGATGGGAAAAGATGGAGTGGGAAAGTCCCCTGCAGTTGGGCACCAGGGTGTGTCCACATGAAGCTCCTGGCTCTCCCAACGTTAAAAAATGTAGGTTTCCCCCCTCCAGGATTTCCTGTGATTTTACCTATTTATTTTCCTACGATTTTACCTGTTTGGGATAAAAAGGATCAAGCTCAGCAGATCGGGACCCAGAGTTTCAGATGCTGAAGATGGGATCCTCCCACTCTGTCCTCGCTGTGCCGAGGGCAGCCGGATCCGGGAGAGCGAGGAGGAGGAGGAGAGGAGGAGGAAGGCGCTGGCAGGTGGAGCACAAGTGCTGCGGGGAGCTCTGCGCTCCCTAATCCGCCCTTCAAAGCCGCCGGGCGCAGCTGCGGTGTCTGAGCCCCAACAGGTGACACTCAGCTGTCCCCTCCCCACGGGGCTGCGAGCCCGGGGACATTCTGGGGGTCAGGGGGTCCCCAAGGCCCGAGCCGGCTCCATCCTGTCCCCGGAACTCCGTGTCCTGCTCCGGCGGGATGGGGCTGCTGGAAGGGGTCCCATGTGCCAAATCCTCCTGGAAGTGCTCGGAGCTGCAGGGAAAGGTGGGAATGTCCTGCTCTGCCCGGACACAGCACCAAGGCCGTGCCAGCATCCTCCTCCTCAGTGGAGGAGCAACCCTTCCCACCCCTGGCCTCGCGGAAATTCCTGCCGGGATGCCCTCCGTGGCAGGAGGTGTTGAAGAGACCCTCACCGGGAAATATTTTATCCTATGGCTCTGAAAAACCCTTTTGGAGAAGGCATCCTTTAGTGCCTGTCCCCTCCGAGCAGCACCTGGAGAGGCTTTTTGGGCAAACGCGGCCAAATTCAGCAAATCCCGCAGCCAGGGAAACGCAGGGAATTTTATTTCTGCTCCCCACCGGCAGAAGGGCCCATCCCGCTGCCACCAGTTGGGCAAAAGGAGGGACGGGCAGGGAATGGGGAGTGTCCCGGCCAAAATTCACATCCCGGTGTCACCCCAGGCTGAGAAGGTCCGAGTGCATCCCGAGAACCTCAGCATCCCACAGCAATCCCATTCCCACAGACATTTCCCACATTTGTCTGTGAAAACCCTAAATATCCACACCCCCAGCTGCAGCTCGGTCCCACCTCCAGATAAACAACTCCCTCACCTCCACACCCCCCAAACACCTCTTAAACCCTAAAACATGCAGGTGTGGGGGCAGATCCGTGCCCCCCATCCCTCAGAGCCGCCGGCATCGCTCATTAAGTGCCCGGAGCCGCCGTCGTCTGAGCAGCACCATTATCTGAGCAGCCCCCAGCCCCCTTCCCCACTGGTAATTTCTCCTTATCTGCATATTTTATTGAAAATTAAAATCCTTTTGCATTTTTCCCAGGGCTCGGGCGGGAAGGATCTTTTCTCGCAGCGCTACTTGACTCCAATTAGTTGGGATAACAAAGCTGCCGGATATTGTCTTAAAGCTCGAGCTGATAAGGAGATGGGCAATTGATCATCATTACACTGATTTAATTAAGATATTAATTCCCAATCTCTGAATCTCCTTCTCCAATTCTATCCCTGTTTCAAAAATAAAGACACAAACCAGTGCAGGTCTCCCGAAGCCAGAATTCCACCCAGCATCCCCCTCTCCTGGATTTCTCGCCATGGCTTTTATTTTCCTTCTCAGCATCAGCCTCGAAACATCTGGGTGGTGGTGGAGCTCGGAGCTGGAAGCGACACAATCTAGTGAGAAAGGATGTTTTTGTGCTATTTCCAACCTTCCCAGAACAGAGACCTTCAGAAAGGCCCTCACAAAGGCTGCTTTCTTCCTCCCCACCACTTTGAAAAGCGGGGTGAGATCCTCGCTTATCTGCCTCCACCAGGCTTGTACGAGACAGAGACGATCCAAAAGGAGGGGGGATGGGGTGGCAGAAACCCCAGCCAGTTTCTTTTTTTGTGGTTTGTTTGTTTCCTTTTAGCTTCTTTTCGAGTGAAAACTGGAGTTTTGGAGCTGCTCCAGCCTCCTCTGTGCTGGAGGATCACAAAGATTTACTGATGACCCCCACTGATAATAATTCCATTTTTCCCCATATTAATATTTCTTTTTTTTTTTTCTTGTAAATGTAAAGCAGAGTGAATTTGGCTGGGGAGGTTTAGAGAAGCTGCAATGCTCAGCACACCCCGGGCTCAGCTGGTTTGAAAATCCAGTCCTTCTGAGCATCCCTCCCAGCAGCCAAAAAATCCATGGGCACTTGAGGGCTGGCTGAGGGAGCTGGGTAAGAAATTTCCCTCCTTGTGTCCAGAAAGTGTTGGTCAAGAGTCCAAAGGATGAAGGATGATACCAGGAACGCAAAAGTGAGTGGTTGATGCTCACTCTGCACCCAAGCTGATGAGGGGAAGGTTCCCAGCTGTATCCCCTCTGCTCTTCTCCCACCTCTCCATCTCTTTTGGGGTGTCATCCCTTGTCAGGAATGCCTGGGGACTCCAGGATTTGTCCTCCCACGCTGCTCCTTCTCAGCTGCTGAAAGATCAGCCCAACTCCACAGACAGTGCTGAGGAGAGAGGGACAGCACGGACAGATCCCCTCGGGGTGAGCTTCCTGCTCTTCAGAGCATCCTCATATAAATCCATCCCTACCCCATCCCACACCCCTGGAGAAGAGCACAGGGGCTCGGGGAACCCAAACAGGGAATTTCTGACCCCATTTGGCAGCACTGTCCTCACCTCCCTGACCACAGCAACACAGAGAGGACAGGGACAGGGAATAACCCCACATGGAGCTCCCACTTCCCAGGTCCTGGAAAACCTGGGAATGTTCCAGGCACCATCCCTTCTGCAGCACGTCCCTCCTCGCAGGCAGCCTGAGAACATATTTTATCTTCTACATAATCACAAGGAAAAAAAAAAAAAAAATTCCCCTTGCCTCGAGCATTTCCCAGACAGTTCCTTCAGCATCCTTCATGCTACTGAGGTCATCCTGGAGGAAAATCCCCTGGGCCTGGCTTTGTGGAGCTGGAGCTGCCCCGAGCCCATTCCTGGGTTGGGCAGCCCCCAGGAGCCCCTCAGAGTTGCACCTCTGCAATACCCTGGGCACATTTTTACAGCCCCGTTTATGCACTTGTTGAGTGCCTGAATTCCCCGTGCCCCCGTGGGGAACATTAATAGCTCAGCAGAGCTCGTTGCTAATTCCATTTTCTGTCCTTTGTGTTCGGGCTGCAAGAAAAATTAGCCAGGAAAAAAATACCTCATCATAACAGCTAAACCCTGCACTGCAGATTCCTGAGGTCTCTCTACACAGCCAGGTACCACCTCCAGCCCCAAAATTTCACCCTGCACTAAAACCACCTGCAGGGCACACCCTGGGCCGAGGTGGAGCCCGTGAAACGCGAGATAAGGCAGTGGCACGAGGCCAGAGCACGGAGTTGACCCAAATTGCTCCATCTCCAGCTGGTTCAGTGATTCACAGCATCCACGGGGCCTGGCCTGGCTCCCTGGCTGGGGCTGGAGGGAGCAGGGAGCTTTGTTTGGATTGTCCCGGCGCCTCGGTTATCCAGGGAAGCGTGACACACGTGGGGGGAGCGCTGGCTGGCCGCTCCCGCGGGGGAGCCACGTTTGGGGCTCCGCTCCCCTGGGATCCTCCTCCTCGCTGTGTCCTCAGGGTGTCACCCCTGTCGTGGTGGGAGACAGAGATCTGGATGGTCCCAGTGCCGGGGGTGCAGATAAGGATTGGGAAAAATCATGAGCATCCTGCCAGGCCAGTGCTGGATGCGATGGATGTATGGAATGGATGGGATGGAGGATGGTAGGGTGGAGTGGAGGAGGGATGGAGGATGGAGGGATGGAGGATGAGGGATGAGGATGGAGGCATGGAGGGATGGAGATGGGGATGCCACAGGATTTGGTTTTGGAGCTGTTCGAGCTTTGCCACAGCCACAGACCAACTCTCAACAGGTGGGAATGGAAGAGGAACCCAGGCTGGAGCTGGTTTTCAAGCTGAGCAAGATTTCAGGAATCAGGAATTATAAAATGATGGAATCATTCAGGCTGGAAAACCCTGTGGATCACTGAGCTCAACAATTCCCACAGCCTATAGGCACAGAGCACCACTGAATCCCATCTGTCCCCAAATGCCACCATCCTCATGGCTTTTAAATTCCCTCCAGGGATGGGGGACTCCCACCACTTGCCCTGTCCAAGGGATTTGTGCATTTCCACTAAGGAATTTTCCCTAATTTCTTCCTACCACTGGAGTCCAGTGGGGCTGGGGGTGAGCAGAGCAGCCAATGGGGAGTAGGGCACGATGGTGACCCTCAGCTCCAGCCCAGTCCAGGCCCCAGCTCCATCCCACGGATTTTTTGGGATGCACACACAAAGCCCTGCAGGGCTCAGGGCTTGGCCAGGCAGCTGCTGGCAAAGTGACCCGAAAAAATGCTGGAAATGAAAAGGCAACAAATCCTCCACAGTTGCCTGTCCCTTCCCATTCAGGTTTTGCTCGGCTAAATCGTTCCTGAGTAAGTCAAGCTGTGTCAGAAATGTCCTTTAATGAAGTGCAGCAGGGGCTCTGGCATTATTTCCCCAGCTCCAGCAAAGTTTAATCCCCAGCCTCCCTAAGCCACATGTGCTTTAAAAGGATATTTTTCACTCCCCGGTATTTCACGCTGGAGTTATATTTTAAAGGCTGCTGCCAGTTTAGTTCAGACACCAAAAAAGTTGGTGGCACTGGGGGTGGAGATGGGGAGGTGCTCAAAGATAACCCCAGAGCAACCTCGGAGGAGGGTGACCCACAGCTTGAGTCTCCTGTGTTCTCCCAGAAAGGCTGGAGGTGTCCAAAAAATTTTGGAATGGGTCCGAAAAACATTGATGGGCACCCTCAATTCCCAGCCACCAGGGATAATCCCAGGGAACTCCATAGGTACCAGGAATGGATTTGGCTAATTAGTCCTGGCTTAACTCGAGCAAACTTTGTGCTCTGCCTGGTTAAGGCCGGCCTGGAGCAGAGTCAATCTGCAGCAGGGAGGAAAAGCCCTCCTGGCCTCTCTCTTCTTCCCTGGGATAGCCCAGCTCGTGGGGACATTAAAGGCTTTTATTTCCAGGAGCTGTCAAAGCCCTCACCTTTCACAAGCGCTAAAACAGCCCAGGGAAAAAAAAAAAAAAGATCTGCAAGTTGGAATAATAATTCTGCCCTCGTAAATCTGTGCCTGTAAATCAAGGATTGACGGGGCGGTCGCTGTAATGTCTCGGGAGTTCGCGTTCGAGGGTTTCTTCACACTGAGGATAAAGGGAAAAAAAAACCCATAGTCTGTGCCCTTCCACTCCAGGGAACCAGTAATCACCTTATGTTACAGTCTGCCTCTTAAAGAGTCCAAAAAGGAGTAGAGAGGGAAAGTGGGTGAGTAAAAGAACAGAGTGAAAGCTTTGATTTTATAAAAGTAACCCCACAGACCCAAACCATTCCCTCTTTCGAAAGCAGAGGGCAAATCCTTCAGCCCCCGAGGCTGAGCCTTGCTCCTGGTCCTGCTGTGGTCATGAGTTTTGGGACACTTCGGCTGGAAAACCACGGAATTGGCCTGCCCATCTCCATGGGTTTGGAATTAAGATTGGGGGAATGAGGGAAAACAGAGGTGAGAGATTGTGGGAGGAGGGATGGCGGTGGTGCTCAGAGGATGTGGCCACCCAGCCGGGAATCTTTGAAAAATGATTGGGAAATGGTTGGAAAAGACCTCCAAGATCATAAAATCCATCCTTGGACCAAATACCAACAACCCACCAAGCCAGAGAGCAGAGAGCGATCCTACAATGTCCCCATCCATCCTGGGAATGGGGAACATCACCCCAAGGAGTGCTGGGGTGACAACAGAGCCACCCAGGAGTGTCACAGCCACACCCTATGAACCATCCCCTGTCCCAGGGCAGCTCATCCCCAGACTGGGGCTCGCTCCCCAAACTGGGGCTCCCAGCACACCCCAACTGGGATGCAGCAGCTCCAGAATGTGGGAGGCACCTCAAGGGGAGCCCACCCTGGGCAGCCCGCAGAGGGGACAAGCTGGGGCTGTCACCTGCTCCTCTCTGGAAGAGTTACAGCGGGAGCAGGAATAGGATGGGAAAAGATGGAGGGAAAGTCCCCTGCAGTTGGGCACCAGGGTGTGTCCACATGAAGCTCCTGGCTCTCCCAACGTTAAAAAATGTAGGTTTCCCCCCTCCAGGATTTCCTGTGATTTTACCAATTATTTTCCTACGATTTTACTGTTTGGGATAAAAAGGATCAAGTCAGCAGATCGGGACCCAGAGTTTCAAGGTGCTGAACATGGGATCCTCCCACTCTGTCCTCGCTGTGCCGAGGGCAAGCCGGATCCGGGAGGAGCGAAGTGAGGAGGAGAGGAGGAGGGAAGGCGCTGGCAGGTGGAGCACAAGTGCTGCGGGGAGCTCTGCGCTCCCTAATCCGCCCTTCAAAGCCGCCGGGCGCAGCTGCGGTGTCTGAGCCCCAACAGGTGACACTCAGCTGTCCCCTCCCCACGGGGCTGCGAGCCCGGGGACATTCTGGGGGTCAGGGGGTCCCCAAGGCCCGAGCCGGCTCCATCCTGTCCCCGGAACTCCGTGTCCTGCTCCAGGCGCGATGGGGCTGCTGGAGGGGTCCCATGTGCCAAATCCTCCTGGAAGTGCTCGGAGCTGCAGGGAAAGGTGGGAATGTCCTGCTCTGTCCGGACACAGCACCAAGGCCGTGCCAGCATCCTCCTCCTCAATGGAGGAGCAACCCTTCCCACCCCTGCCGGGATGCCCTCCGTGGCAGGAGGTGTTGAAGAGACCCTCACCGGGAAATATTTTATCCTATGGCTCTGAAAAACCCTTTTGGAGAAGGCATCCTTTAGTGCCTGTCCCCTCCGAAGCACCCCTGAGCAGCACCTGGAGAGGCTTTTTGGGCAAACGCGGCCAAATTCAGCAAATCCCGCAGCCAGGGAAACGCAGGGAGTTTTATTTCTGCTCCCCACCGGCAGAAGGGCCCATCCCGCTGCCACCAGTTGGGCAAAAGGAGGGACGGGCAGGGAATGGGGAGTGTCCCGGCCAAAATTCACATCCCGGTGTCACCCCAGGCTGAGAAGGTCCGAGTCCATCCCGAGAACCTCAGCATCCCACAGCGATCCCATTCCCACTGCCATTTCCCACAGACATTTCCCACATTTGTTTGTGAAAACCCTAAATATCCACACCCCCAGCTGCAGCTCGGTCCCACCTCCAGATAAACAACTCCCTCACCTCCACACCCCCCAAACACCTCTTAAACCCTAAAACATGCAGGTGTGGGGGCAGATCCGTGCCCCCCATCCCTCAGAGCCGCCGGCATCGCTCATTAAGTGCCCGGAGCCGCCGTCGTCTGAGCAGCACCATTATCTGAGCAGCCCCCAGCCCCCTTCCCCACTGGTAATTTCTCCTTATCTGCATATTTTATTGAAAATTAAAATCCTTTTGCATTTTTCCCAGGGCTCGGGCGGGAAGGATCTTTTCTCGCAGCCCTACTTGACTCCAATTAGTTGGGATAACAAAGCTGCCGCTGTCGGGGGGATATGACAAATGCTCGAGGGGGAAAAAAAAAAAAAAAAAAAAGAAGGGCAGGAGAATGGTCTGTTAAAATGACAGCTTTTAAGGCTGGAAACAAAACCTCCGGGCCGTGAACAGCGCCCGGGAAAACCAATTCCTGGTTTTTATGGATTGATCAGCCCCCTCGAGCCAGAATTTTGTGATTTCCCGTGTCACCACCAGCATCCCTCGAGCATCCCCCCGGGACCGCGGGGACATCAGCAGCAGGTACGGCTCCGTGACAGGACTGGGGACGCTGTCAGGGTGGAAATCCATCCCATCCCGTCATTTTCCCGTGTCCCAGGCCTCGTGCTCCCAAACCCAGTTCCCATGAGCGCCCGTCGGCTCCTGCCCCTCAAAAACTGCTCCCTGCAGCTGCGAGGGCAGCACAAAAGGACTGAGGAGCATTGAGAGCAGCACAACTCCTTCACTGATAACTCCTTCATATTTTTTCCCTGACTTTCTTTTCCCTTAATTTCAACTAAAAGAATAGAGGGGGTAAAAAATGAAGCGCGCTCCATAAAGGGCAGCGAGTGTTATCCCGAAAAAAAAAAAAAAAAAGAAGAAAATCAATAAATAAAAAAACCGCACAGAGCTTTTTTTCTTCCCTAGGTGGCTCGGACAGCTGGCTCTTTAAATATTAATCAGGGGCTCATTGATATGCAAATACGGCGCGGGGGAATAATGCTGCCGCAGCTGCGCAGCCCCGGCCGAGTGTTGGCCTCCTCTCCAGGATGAATGGGAATATCTGAGGACACAGGTGCAGAGAGCCGCCGGCTCCCGCTTAATAAGGTAATTTGTGAGCGATGCTCTATAGAGCCCGAGCGGGGCAATCTTCTCGCACTCGACGGTATCTGACCGCCGAACAAGGTGTTAATCTTCCGATTGTGCTGCTGGCTGTTCCCTCGCAGCCTTGCTGGCCTTTTGCCCTGACACTTGGCCAGTTAAAATCGGCCCCGCTGGCGGCTCGGCCCCGCGCCAGCCGATGGGCGAGGAATTATTTATTGTTCTCTTCCCAGAAGCACCAGTAAACAGGAAAGACGGGGCATCCCGCCGGGAGAACAGCTCGGGATGCGCCCCATCGCTGTCCCCTGTGCCCCGCGGATGTCACCTCCTTCTGCTGGCTGCGTGAGCCCATCCCACCTTCCCGGGACAGGGAAGTGGCATCGGGGGACCCGGAGGTGCTGGGGTGGCACTCCCTGTTCCTCTTGCCTGATTCCTGCACTCCTCTGGGGGCCAAAAGAGGGAACAGGGGAAGGTCAGCACCCGCTGGGTGTCCTGGGGAGGTGGGACAGGCTGGGGTGGCCATCCTGAGCTCCTGGAACCTCGGTCACCAGCGTGTCCGTGCTCCGTGTGGCTGCAGTGCCCACGGAGGGACAAGGGGGAAGAGGGGCAGAGCCCTGGGCAGCAACTCGCATAACCAGAGCAGAGTTGGGCACCCGAAAGGGCTCCACTCACACAGTTTGGTGTCCCCAAAGCTGTGACCTTCAGCACAGATGATAGACAGAATTGTGGAATACCCTGAGTTGGATCCACAGGGATCATCCAACTCCTGGGTGGGTCTGGAACCTGGGAAAGGTGGTCAGGAAGGGCCTCTCTCCCTATGGATGCCCAGAAAGGCCCCTTCATCATCCCCCAACAATGCTGATTTAAACACTCAACCCTTGGGGAGAGATGCTCCTGGGCTACTCCCCGCTCACAGGGGACCGCTCTGTTTTCTGCCAGAAAACGGGAGAAAATGTGGGAAAACGAGGGGATGGGCACGGAAAAATCCGGAAAAATGGGCAGGGGTTGTCACTGGCACCAGTATAAGCTGAAGGATCCTTGGAATGGTTTGGTGGGGGA
>CM019227.1:9213979-9258354 GCA_009741485.1 Malurus cyaneus samueli | reverse complement strand
ATCCATGTATCCATGTATCCATCCATGTATTTCATCCATGTATCCATCCATTGTCATCCATTCATCCATCCCATGTATCCAATCCATCCATCCCTCCATCCATGTATCTGTGTATCCATCCATCCCTCCATCCATCCATCCCTCCATCCATCCATCCATCCATCCATCCCATCCATCCATCCATCCATTCCATCCATCCATCCATCCATCCATCCATCCATCCATCCCCTCCATCCATCCATCCATCCATCCCTGGATGCCCACAGCCACTGGGAAGCTCCCAGGCTCCTCCTGTGCCCTTCAGGAATGCTGGAATCCCAATGCGCCTCGGGATGCCCAACAACTGTCACCCTAAGCCCTCCCCACACCTTTCAGTATTTAATAGGAAAGAGTAATAACAAAAGCAGGAATAATCAGATTTTTGCCTTCCTGAGAGCAGTTCTGGAGTATTCCTGCCTGGGATATTTTGGAGCAGGGAGTTTGACTCCCCCAGCCAGCGGCTGCTCCGTTAGCGCGGCTCCGAGCGCATCTGTTTTCCGGCTGCTCCGGGAGCTGACAGCAAAGGAGGTTTGAAAGCAGTGCAGAAAGAAACATTCATCAGTGTCGGGAAACACTCCGGGAGCTGCCTGTGCCGCCGGATCCGGGGGGTTCGGTCCCCTTGATGTGGGACATGCTGACAAGGGCCGGGAGCATCGCCGGGCGACCCCATAAAACACCCGCCAAATAAACCTGTCAAAGGCGTGTCAGTGCTCATTTAAACCTGCCCTGCTCCGCCAGGAAAACCCAAACCCTGCTCCTGAGCGGGGCACCGTGGCTCTGGGATCCATGAGTGGCCAGGAAGGGCATTCCTACATCCCTAAAATAACGAGGGACGGCTCTGATGGATTTGCTGTCAGTGCCAGGCTCGGGAGCGGGGCAGGGTGGAGGGCATGGAGGGAGCTGCACCCCGTGAAAGCACAGCCCAGCAGCTCCTTTCAGCCCTGCTGGTGCCCAGGAGAGCACGGCGGGAAGGATTCTCCTACAAAACCACGGCAACACGGAATGCCCAGGGAGGTGTGGGGTACCCAGCCCTGGAGGTGTCCAAGCAACCCCTGGAGGTGACACTCAGTGATCTGGGCTGGGGACAAGGTGGGCATAGCTTGGGCTGGATGGACTTGGAGGGCTTTTCCAGCCTCAGTGACCCTAGGGTTCTGCGTTCACCACACCCATCAGGTTTTCCAGAGAAGCTGTGGCTGCCCCTGGATCCCTGGGAGTATCCAAAGCCAGGCTGGACGGGGTCCAGGGGAAGATGCCCCTGCCCCAAGAGAAGGCTGGGACTGGATGGCATTCCAAGAACTCTTCGAGGAGATGGAGAACCCACTCAGCTGTGCCAACAACGGGAAAAGGGGACAAAAGGACCCTTTGGGCACCTTCTGATCCAACAGCGGTGCCAGCAGAGCGGGCACCGAGCCACCCAAAGCACCAACCTCGTGGGCATCCCCACCGGGCTGAGCACAGCCCCGACCTCAGGGAGAGGCCAGAAGGACTAAAAAGAACCAGAATTATTTGAAAATCCATCTTCCCCCTCAGCAGATGCCCAGGAGCAGCTGCTCTGCAGCGCTTTGGGGTGTCAGCCCCTCGTGACAGCCCCGACTGGATGTGCTAAAAATCAGCAGCGATTTTTGTTGGGGTTGCTGGGATGGAGGCCTCCGACTCCCAGACAGCTGGAATTCGTTCCAGAGGGTGCAGCTGTCTCCCTGCAACAGCTGAGGGGGTCCAGGGGAAAAACCAGCGGTGGTTTCTGGTAGAATTAATGGCCTGACAGGGTGAGGAGGGGTGGGAGGGGGAAGAAAGGAAGCAAGCAAAACATGGGGTGTCTTTTCAGGTTGATGGGGTTTTTTTGGTGTGTTTTTTGGGGTTTTTTTTTGTTTTTTTTTCTGTTGTTGTTGTTGTTTTGGGGTTTTTTTTTGTTTTTTTTTGGTTTTTTTGTGTTGTTCTTTTGGAGTAATTTTCTTTTATCTCAGGGCTCCCTGCCCTGCTGTAAATCAGGGAGCAAGTGGTGGTGGGAAACCCAAATTCACCAGGATAACACAGCCTCCAGCATCACTGTTCCTGCCCTGCTGGTGGGAAGGAGCATATATTAATTCATCTTGACCCAAATTTGGGGAATTGGTGCAGTTTTGGGGTTGTTTTTGGTGCTGCTGACTCTGAGGCTCCTGCAAGGTGTGGTCCTGCAGAGCCAGAGCATCCCACAGGCAGCTGATCCTCAAAATTCCCTTGGGAAGTGGCACAGGAGAAGCTTTTCCAACAAAGTGCTCCTCTAAGTGGGACCAAAATCCTAAAGTGGCCGTGATTTAATATCAGAGACATCGAACACTTCAGGTCAGACCCAAAATCCTGGGTTTTTTCCCTCTCCTGGGGGTAAAATCTGATTTTTGTTTGCTTTGATTGTTGCAGCCTTTTTGACTGCGTGCTCAACACTTCTTACTTTCTCAGCCCGAGCCCTCCTGTTCAGATTTATGAGGGTTGGGCTTTTTCTGAGTTATCTACCACCCCACAATATCTGGGGAATCCTCATTCCCCAAACATCCCCAGCCTTGAAGTCCAAGCTTCCCTCTCAGCCAGGCTGGGCCCTCAACAATGCCCTCGTTTTTAATCAGGCACCTGTTTCTCATTTGAAGTTTATCACACTCAAAAAAATACTGTAATTTCTGGAGTTGTAAAGAGCCCTCCAAACTTTGGTCTCCGAAATTTCATTTCGAAGGCATTAACTCATTTTGAAAGTCCCTTGGCTATTTAAGGTGTAGAGTTTCCATTAACGGAGCAAACTCCGTGGAGGACGGAGCGCGAGGTTCTTATGGAAAACAGTCCCTTCCCCTAATTATTTAGTCTAGCAGGGAATGAAAATAATTAAGTCTCGAAATTCCCTTTGGAGTGGAGGGAGGGGGGAATAGTGGTAGGAAAATGAGGAGTTTTTTCCACCCAGCTACTGCAGGGAGCAGGGCCGAGGTGGGAATGAGGGGATCCCAAAAGGTGGCAGCAACCTTTGCTCTCGACCTGGATAAAAGTCCAGGATCACAGGATCCAGGAGCACAAAATCATAGGATCACAGGAGCCAGGAGCACAAAATCACAGAATTCAGGATCACAGGATCACAGGATCCAGGAGTACAGAGTCAGAGGATCACAGGATCAAGATTCACAGAATGACAGGATCAAAGAATCACAGAATCAAGGGTCACAGAATCCAGGATATTTTGGGTTGGAAGAGATGTTAAAAATCATCCAAGGGCAGGGGCACTTCCACCAGACCACAGAGGGCAGGGTTATGGGATTTTGGGAAGGAATTCCTCCCTGGGAGGCCCTGGCACAGGGTGCCCAGAGAAGCTGTGGCTGCCCCTGGATCCCTGGAAGTGTTCAAGGCCAGGCTGGACAGGGCTTGGAGCAGCCTGGGATAGTGGGAGGTGTCTCTGCCTATGGCTGGGGGTGGGAACTAAAAAACCTTTCAGGTCCCTTCCCACCCAAACCATTCCAGGATTCTGAGATTTTTACCATCTTGGGATTTTTAAAGCACCTCAGAGGAAACATTTTGGTAAAAGTGGGAAGTTTTCCACGCTCAGCTGGAGAAGGAGCCTCTCCTCAGAAGGTTTGGGGGATGCTGTGCCCTAAAGCTGCAGAACATCAGAATTTAATTCCCCACGGAGCCCTGGACCTGCATCCCTGTTTGCTCTGCATCCTGAGAGCCTCGGATGGAAAACATTAGCAAGAGCATAACATTGCTTGAGTTGATCCAAAATGCCCCAAAAATGTTTTCTCAGCTAAAAATAACTCCATCAACAAAACAGGCGCTTTTGTGACAAAATTCCTTTTGTGTAAAACCTCGGACTTTTTGGACTTTTCCGCTGTGCCTTTCCCTGGCTGATGTTGGCTTTTTCTCTTCCCTGAAAACACAAACAATTCCAAGTGGCCACAAACCCAACAATTCCTGCAGGGCCCTTCAGTGTTTGGAGCACCTCAGGAGGTCCATGGAAGTGGTGGGGTTTGCCCTGAGCCCACAAGGAAACCAGGGCAAAAACCCCAAAGCTGAGGGGCAGCAGAGCCCTGCAGAAGGGACCATTCCTGGCCAAGAGCAGCAATGCCCAGCTCTTCACGGATCTGCCTGGGAATGGGCTCATCCCCAGGGTCCCTGTGTCCCCTCCAGGGGGGAATCAAGGTGCTGGCAGCACTTTGGACTCCATCAAACCCACCCTGCTCAAATACACTGAGCACAAACCCCAAACACCAATGGGAACCTCCTGAGCACGTCCCAGATGGGAACAGTGCAGAGCTCCCGGCTCCCTCGGGGTCACTCTGGGCTCACCTCGGGGGTTCTCTGCCTGCAAAGGGGTTGGTGGCCAGCAGGGACAAGGTCTCCTCTTCCTGGGCCAGCAGCTTTCCTGCCAGGTGGATGATCCATTCGTTCTGCTCGTAGGTCTTAGGGAAGGAAGAAGGAATGGACATGTTAGGAAGTGCTGAGTGGTTTGGGGATTGAAGATTTCTGTCCTTGGGGAGATATTTCAACAATTGGATGAATTTCCCAACGATCCAGCCACCATCCCATGGGATCCTTGAGGTGCAGATGGAGACTCTGGCACCTGTGGGGAGCAGGGAGAGCTTCCCTGTCTCATCCCTACCATAGCTGGAACGCTCCTGCCAATTCTGCCCCTCCCAAATATTTAAATAAATAATTTATTTTAGCAGCAAACTCCCCAGGGGGAAACAAACCAGCACATTTTCTACAGACAATCCATCCATCCTTTTAATCCAGATGGCTTTCCCCTGGGAAAAGAGTTTGGGCTGGCTCCCTCGTGTTATCCAAGGGAAACAGAAGAAAGCAGCTCCTCTATTCCCAGTTCCTGTCAGTTTCTCCATCCTCTTTGAATTCCTTCCTCATGCAGCCACTTCTGGAGCAGCTCTGGGACCCCCAGCCCAGGCTGCAGTGGCAAAGTTTGACTCTGAATTTAGGATTAGACATCCTTATGGATCCCTTCCAACTTGAGCTATTCCCTGATTCTTGGCGTCCCTCCCTCCAGGAGTGAAATCCTGGGAATCCTGCTCTTTGCTCTTGTTAAGTCTCCATAAAAGCATTTCCCCACGGCGACTTTTTGCGCCTCAGGCTTTACTGAGCTTTTCCCTTTTTCCTGCTTCCCCCTTTTCCTGCTTTTCCCCTTTTTCTTCTTTTCCCCTTTTCCTGCTTTTCCCCGCCGGTCTGCGGTGGATTTTTGAGCGCAAGCAGCAGGGGACACTGTGGGAAAGGGAAAGCCGGGAGCTGTACCTGCAGGGCTGTCCCCCAGCACAGCCCCGAGGCTCAGCTCCCCCCACGCCCGGTTTGTGATTCCCGTCGCCAAGGGAAACGCGGGACAAGCGCCCTGGGAAGGGCCCGGCTCAAGCCCGCAGGGATTCTGAGCCCAGCCGGGCACAAGTGGGAGGAAAACCGGAGTTTTTACTAAAACGGTGCCTGTCCCCATCCGCCTGCTGCCCAGACGGCTCCTTCCATCTGCTCTGATCCATCAGGGATGGGCGCTGCAGGCAGGGATGGGTGTGCCACCCCCTCCCCTGGCACCCCAGTGGGACACAGAGAGGGTGGGGGTGGCTCTCAGGGAGGGACAGGGGACTGAGGCCATCACCATCCTGACACAACAATCTGGGAAGGGAGCCTGGGGAGCAGGAGCCTGGCACGGTGTGGGATGTGAAACACAAAGCTCACCTGTGCCCCAGACACTGCGGGGAAAGTTGGCACTGTCCCCATTCCCATCCCCATTCCCATCCCCATCATCCGCCTTCCCATCCCCATCCCCATCCCATCCCCATCCCATCCCACCCATCCCATCCCATCCCATCCCATCCCATCCCATCCCATCCCATCCCATCCCATCCCATCCCATCCATCCCCGCCAAGGTCTGACTGTGTCCCCACAGAGCAATCACTCCAATCTCCGTGTCCCCCACGATTCCACGACTCTGGAAGTCAGGCTGGGATTTGGAAAGGTGGGTGCCATCCTGGGAAGCCCTGGCTGGGAGAGAGGATCTCCCAAAAGGCGCAGCAGCAACTGCAGGGATTAAACATCACATGACACCTTCATCATCCCGCCTTTCCCTGGACATCCCAGATTTTAAAGATTATTTCAGGAGACCCTGGGAGATTTGAAGGCTCCAGTGTGGAAGCTGGGAAGCACCATGAGAATGGGAACAGGAATCATCGGATTCCCCGAGGCAGAGCTCGATGGAGGCCCCCAAACCCGCGGAGCCGCTGCGAACCGGGAGGCTCCGGGGAGGCGGGACCGGCTCCCGCGGCCTCCGAATCGTTAATTGGCAGCTCCAGAGTTGGGACTTCTGGTTAGTAAAGTGTTTTCCTTGTAAAATTTACAGCATGTCTGGCCCCAGCAGAGTCTGCGGTGAGAAGTTTCCAGCCGGTGCAGCCCCCTCCCCATCCCCCGTTCCCGCACGGAGCTTTGGATCCCGCCGGAGCCGGGAGCCGGAGCCGGGCTGTGCTAACGAGCCGCCGCTCAGCTCGTTACTCTGCAAAGCCACACGGCCGCAAAACGGGGGGGAAAAGGGTCCGGGAGATCCGGGCTGCAGCAGGGAAGCGTCATTCCAAAGGGTGGGAAGGTGACGGGTCCAGCGGGATGCAGCTCTGAACCGGGTCGGTACGGTCGGGGTGGAGGGATCGGAGTGTGCTGAACGGGACAGGTAGAACCTGAGCCATTCTGAGGGTTAATTATAAAAAAACAAACTAAAAAAAAACCGATCCAGGACAGATGAAAGCATTGGAGGGAGGTGGGCAGGCCTGTTTTGGGGTCATCTTTAGGGTTTGGACCTTCAATGAGCAGAGCAGCAGCCAGGACTGGTCCTGCCCAGCGATGGATCCCAGGGCTGCTCCATCTCCACCAAAACACGGGATCAGGGCTCCCTCAGCTGCTCCTGGGGCCAGAGCTCCCCCTGTGCCCCACAGAGCCCGTGCTGCACCCATACTGGGATCACTGGGGCACCAGTGACCCCGCAGCCCCTGCAGTGAGGAAGGGCACTGTCACTGACCCTGCCCAGAGCATTCCTGGGGAGCTGCAGCCCCTCCGAGAGGAACAATTACCCTTCTTCCCCTTCGGAGAGTTTCCTGTGTGTTTCTGCACTGAAAACAATGCAGGGACACACAAAAACCCCATTGCCAACCCCACTGCAATGAGGGGGTCCCAAAGTGACACAACCCTAAAGCTGGAGCCTCTCCGTGTCCATGGACACCCTGTGCAGATCCATGGAAGTGCCAGGGGCATCTCGCCAGCCAGATCAGCCTCAGCTGTCCCTACAGCTGGCAGCAGCACCCTGAACCTCCAAAAACCCAGTTTCAGGTACAACGGGGTGGACTCACAAGGATTTTGGGTTCTTGGTGTGAAGACCCCATAAGTTTTGATTTCCTGCTGGGTTTCAGCCCTGTGCAGCGCTCAGGCAGACACTCCCCCCACTTCTCTGTGCCAGTCTCACCCCAAATGCCACTTTGGGAAGGGGATTCGATCCTTCTCCAGCCACCCGTGAGGAGCTGAGCATCACCTGCACAGAACCCCTGCAGCGTTTGGCACTGCCTGACCTCTCCACTCCGACACTTTTCCAGGGAATAAACACGGTGTTCTCACCTGGAACACATTCACTCGTGTCCAGGAGGGTTTCATAACTGCACAGAACCCAAACTCAAATCTCTGCTGAGTCAGGCACCAGTGAGGAGCCGGGGCAGAGCAGCCACAGCAGCGACCAAACCCCGCTGATATCAAAACCAAGGGAATGTTATCATCCCAGCCAAGGTCTGACTGTGTCCCCACAGAGCAATCACTCCAATCTCCGTGTCCCCCACGATTCCACGACTCTGGAAGTCAGGCTGGGATTTGGAAAGGTGGGTGCCATCCTGGGAAGCCCTGGCTGGGAGAGAGGATCTCCCAAAAGGCGCAGCAGCAACTGCAGGGATTAAACATCACATGACACCTTCATCATCCCGCCTTTCCCTGGACATCCCAGATTTTAAAGATTATTTCAGGAGACCCTGGGAGATTTGAAGGCTCCAGTGTGGAAGCTGGGAAGCACCATGAGAATGGGAACAGGAATCATCGGATTCCCCGAGGCAGAGCTCGATGGAGGCCCCCAAACCCGCGGAGCCGCTGCGAACCGGGAGGCTCCGGGGAGGCGGGACCGGCTCCCGCGGCCTCCGAATCGTTAATTGGCAGCTCCAGAGTTGGGACTTCTGGTTAGTAAAGTGTTTTCCTTGTAAAATTTACAGCATGTCTGGCCCCAGCAGAGTCTGCGGTGAGAAGTTTCCAGCCGGTGCAGCCCCCTCCCCATCCCCCGTTCCCGCACGGAGCTTTGGATCCCGCCGGAGCCGGGAGCCGGAGCCGGGCTGTGCTAACGAGCCGCCGCTCAGCTCGTTACTCTGCAAAGCCACACGGCCGCAAAACGGGGGGGAAAAGGGTCCGGGAGATCCGGGCTGCAGCAGGGAAGCGTCATTCCAAAGGGTGGGAAGGTGACGGGTCCAGCGGGATGCAGCTCTGAACCGGGTCGGTACGGTCGGGGTGGAGGGATCGGAGTGTGCTGAACGGGACAGGTAGAACCTGAGCCATTCTGAGGGTTAATTATAAAAAAACAAACTAAAAAAAAACCGATCCAGGACAGATGAAAGCATTGGAGGGAGGTGGGCAGGCCTGTTTTGGGGTCATCTTTAGGGTTTGGACCTTCAATGAGCAGAGCAGCAGCCAGGACTGGTCCTGCCCAGCGATGGATCCCAGGGCTGCTCCATCTCCACCAAAACACGGATCAGGGCTCCCTCAGCTGCTCCTGGGGCCAGAGCTCCCCCTGTGCCCCACAGAGCCCGTGCTGCACCCATACTGGGATCACTGGGGCACCAGTGACCCCGCAGCCCCTGCAGTGAAGAAGGGCACCATCACTGACCCTGCCCAGAGCATTCCTGGGGAGCTGCAGCCCCTCCGAGAGGAACAATTACCCTTCTTCCCCTTCGGAGAGTTTCCTGTGTGTTTCTGCACTGAAAACAATGCAGGGACACACAAAAACCCCATTGCCAACCCCACTGCAATGAGGGGGTCCCAAAGTGACACAACCCTAAAGCTGGAGCCTCTCCGTGTCCATGGACACCCTGTGCAGATCCATGGAAGTGCCAGGGGCATCTCGCCAGCCAGATCAGCCTCAGCTGTCCCTACAGCTGGCAG
Organism: Malurus cyaneus samueli; assembly: GCA_009741485.1. NCBI lineage: Eukaryota > Metazoa > Chordata > Aves > Passeriformes > Maluridae > Malurus > Malurus cyaneus. Next base: position 9,249,137 of record CM019227.1, on the reverse strand, counting down.
CAGCACCCTGAACCTCCAAAAACCCAGTTTCAGGTACAACGGGGTGGACTCACAACGGATTTTGGGTTCTTGGTGTGAAGACCCCATAAGTTTTGATTTCCTGCTGGGTTTCAGCCCTGTGCAGCGCTCAGGCAGACACTCCCCCCACTTCTCTGTGCCAGTCTCACCCCAAATGCCACTTTGGGAAGGGGATTCGATCCTTCTCCAGCCACCCGTGAGGAGCTGAGCATCACCTGCACAGAACCCCTGCAGCGTTTGGCACTGCCTGACCTCTCCACTCCGACACTTTTCCAGGGAATAAACACGGTGTTCTCACCTGGAACACATTCACTCGTGTCCAGGAGGGTTTCATAACTGCACAGAACCCAAACTCAAATCTCTGCTGAGTCAGGCACCAGTGAGGAGCCGGGGCAGAGCAGCCACAGCAGCGACCAAACCCCGCTGATATCAAAACCAAGGGAATGTTATCATCCCAAAAAAAACCCCAATAAACCCCCCCAGCGCTGCAGGGAACGTGCTCCCAACTGAAATAATAATAATAAGGAGCCTTTTCCTTCAGCTTTAATTGGTCATTTAATGAAAAAGGGCTGGGGATTAGTGCGGTGTTTTATGGAATCTGGGGGCTGGCACGGCTGTGGGATGAGATGCACATGTGGGAACAGCTGGAAACTCGGCACGGGAGCTCGGTGTTGTTATTCCACGTGCTTGGGAGCCCTGAGGGGCTTCCCACGGGAGTCAGTGGTGGACAGAGGGGCAGGGCAGGTGCCATTTCCTGAGCCAGGGCACGAGGGGCGTTCCTTGTGTCACAAAACACGGGAATTGCACCCTGGAATTCCACCATCCCGGGTGTTCTCCCCCCGGATCCACACTGCTGCTGGCTCTGCTGTGGCTGAGCACCTCCAACACTGCAGGTCTGGAACTGGAGCAGTCAGGAGCAGTGATCCCAGTCCCACAGGAAGGATGCCACAGTCAATGCCACCCTCTGGTATTTTATGGGATTCCAGCTCGCCATCACCTGTGACCATCCTGCTCTCCAAGCTCCATATCCAAGGAAGGTCAGTTTATCTCCAATATCCACATGGAATCCTGGAATGGTTTGGGTTGGAAGGACCTTAAAGCTCATCCAGTGCCAGCCCTGCCATAGGCAGGGACACCTTCCACTATCCCAGGTTGCTCCAAGCCCCATCCAACCTGGCCTTGGACAATTCCAGGAATCCAGGGGCAGCCACAGCCTTTCTGGAAAACCTATGCCAAGACCTTCCCACCCTCACAGGAAGCAATTTTTTCCTAATTTCGTACCCTTTTTCTACAAGTTTCCCAAAAAAGACAAGCCACGTCTCCAGCCCAAGGTGCAATTACTCACTAAAAGCCATCCCTCAGCCCATCCCATCGGAAAATCCTTGGGAAAGCAGCTGATCCCTGAAGGAGGTGGGAATAAAAGGCTGCATGGGACAGCAGAGCACAACTTTGGGGGCAGCTCCTTGATCCCACCTCTCCAGGGAAAGGGGGCACCTGGCAGGGCTCCCGTGTCACCTCTGTGGCAGCAAAGAAAGGTCCCTTTGTTCCAGGAGAGGGTCTGGACAGGGACACACGGTGGCCCCTGAGGGCAGGAATCGTTCCCTTCATGGACAAGGTCTGGCTCTGTATTTATTTAGCCCCTAGCATGATTGGGTATGGGGCTGGTTTGGGATCCTGGGCACTTCCCTGGCAGCGTTCCTGTATAGGATATCGGGCTGGTTTGGGATTCAGGGCATTCCCTGGCAGCGTTCCTGTATAGGATATCGGGCTGGTTTGGGATTCAGGGCACTTCCCTGGCAGCATTCCTGCTGAAGATGAGGACTCATGTCCCATCCTCTTCATCTCCAAACCTCAGATCCCTTTTATTCCCAACCTTCAGGACATTCCTGCCCTGGGAAGAGCCTTTTTCTCACCTCAGAACCAACCTTTGCCCGGAGGAGTTGATTTCTCTCCTCTCAGAGCCCTCCCAAAGCACAGCCTGACTTCCACCTCAGCTCCATCCACCCCCTGTGCCTTCCCAAGGCCAGGCCCCGCTCCCGGCTGGAGCTCAGGCCTTGGCCGTGGTTTCCCTGAGGGATAAGCAGCCCTAATGCAGATTAAATGAAATTCCAGAGCACACAAACCAGCAGGGTAAATACCCAACCACGGCCCCATGTCATTGGCCAGGAATCCCAAAGGAATGGAAACACTGCAGGGAGAGCAAACATGGGAGCTCGGAACAGGGGGAAGGAGATATTCCAGGAGAGAATGCAGGAAAACGGAGAAAAACCTGGGATGATCTGAGCTGGGTTTGCCTCATGCCACTGCTGTCGCTCAGCTCTGTAAAACCCAGCCCGTGTCACGGGGGTAGGATTTGCAAAATAAGCTAAACACTAATTAATAGGACAAGTTCCTCCCTCTTCCGTAATTCCTGGCTGGAATTGTTTTGCTGGCACCATGTGGGGAAAATGTTTGGAGGGACTGATGTCCGTGTGGGGGCAGGTGGGCAGTGGGAGTTGCTGTCCTGAGGGGTGTCCCCAACAGGGATCCTTGCTAAGAACCCCTTAGATCCATTGCTAAGAACCCCTTAAAAAACCTCACATAAAAGTGCCATGAGTTTCATCACAGAAGCATAATCCTTTAGGAACACGACCCTTGTTCTTGCTATTTTTTTTAAACATAATTAACTCAGCCACGGCTTCCATTGCTCCCCTGTGATCCCAACATGGAGTGAATCCATAAAATTTGTTTTTCTTGGTCAAAGAAAGCCCAGGAAAGGTCCCTACCTGGAAGGCAGCAAACCACATGAGCCAGTCGAGGCGATAGTGATAGGGGGAGATGAGGCACGGCCTCCTCCGCAGGTCCCCAGGCTTGCACTTGAACTCAAACTCCTCCCAGACAGCAGCGGGGTCATTGGGATCCAGGCTGGCTGTCCCCTGAAGGATCACCTCTGTCCTCTCCTTGGTGATGCTGTGGGATACAACAGGGTGCTGTTATTCGGCTCAGGTCATGGAAAATCATAAAATCACCAAATGGTTTGGGTGGGAAGAGACTTTAAAGCCCACCCAGTCCAACCCAAACACTTCCACCACCCCAGGCTGCTCCAAGCCCTGTCCAACCCGGCCTTGGACATTCCAGGGATCCAGGAACAGCCACAGCTGCTGGCCCTGGCCTCTCAAATCTTGTTTTTGAGGCTGTTTCTACTTTAGCCTCCAAAGTTCCCCACAGCTGGAGCAGCACTTCCCTCTGTTGCCCCAAAATCTGCTGCCAAAAGCTGCTGTGGATGTTCCCAGGAGGGAGAGCAAAGGAGTGCAGGGGAAAGCAGCTCAGCAGAAATGAAAAAGGATGGGGATGGTGAGGGCTATCCTGGATGAACTCTCCCGTGGATATTTTCATCCTGCTCTCAGGGATATTTTCATCCTGCTCTGACATTTGCTATGTTGACAGAATGGGCTGACTCATCAACAGCTCAGAGAAAATAAATTCAGGGGGAAAGGAACCTGCTCCTTTTCTCCTTCTGCCTCATGAGCAGATGTTCCATAAATTGCGTTTCAGTGGGAAAGGAACCTGCTCCTTTTCTCCTCCTGCCTCATGAACAAACACTCCAAGTCTAGAACAGACAGAGCAATAGAATGAGCTTATTAAAAACAGGCCAAGGAAAAGAAATTCAGGGGGAAAGAAACCTGCTCCTTTTTGCCATCTCTCTCAAAACCAGATACTCCATCAGTTGTATTTCGGTGGGAAAGGAACCTGCTCCTTTTCCCCGTCTCTCTCCATTCCAGGTGTGCTGGCAGGGTTTCTGTGCAGGTTCCAGGCACACAGGAGGTGTGGCTGTGCCCCAGGGAGAGGAGCAGAGCTTGGGGATGTGCTGTCAGTCCCCGTACCTCCCGAAGGCTCCGTAGGTGTTGACGATGCGGAGGGGGTTGAAGGAGGTGTTCATGACCTGCCTGGAGCTCAGCAGGTTCAGCACCACGGGCACGCTGAGGTAGGTGATGAGGAGACCCAGGGAGATGTTCAGCACTCGGCGGATGCAGGAGCCTGGGGGGACACAAAACCGGCCCAGGGGGAGGTGATTTCACTGCTCTGCTCCCATTCCCATCCTTATTCCCATTCCCATCCTTATTCCCATTCCCATCCCCATCCCATTCCCATTCCCATCATTCCAATCATTCCCATCATTCCCATCATTCCCATCATTCCCATTCCCATTCCCCCCCATGCTGGCCCCGCTGCAATCACCCCGGCCTTGCCAGGGGCCGCTATCGCTGCTGGGATCTGCCTTTCTCTAAACAGTCTGAGCAAGGGCTAAAGGGAAAAATGTCTGAAATGTGCCATTAATCACGGCTTTACTGCAGGGGAAAAACCCCAGCTGGCACCTGCACCTTGCTCGGGGTCAGCGTCCCGCTCGGGGAGCCGGGTGCGGGGTCCCTGTTCCTGCCTCCCCCGTTGTCCCAGGCTCTCCCCATCCAGAGTGCTTTTCCTCCTGCAGAATTCCCATTCCCCATGGCTTCTGGGGATGTGTGTGGCTGTGCCAGCGCTCTGGGATGGGTTTGCAGTGATGCCTCAGGATTTCAGCTTCTCTATTTCCATGTGTCTGTAACCCTGGAACTCTTCAGTGTTTAACTCCAGACCCCACAGACAGTGCTGAGCTCCTCCTCTCCCATTTTTACACAAAACAATTCCCCTCCAGCCCCAAACTCAAGGACACCTCCCTGTGCCAGGCCCCAAGAGATGGAAACAACAGAGAATTGGGGGGAGCCAACTTGGAGTCAATGACTGCATTGGCTGCAGATGCAATTGGAGGATTCAGCCCCGATGTGCAAATGGACAAAACTGATAAAGCATAAAAAACCCATGAGTCATTGTCCATTTTGGGTACAGCCCTGGGTGGGCTGGGATTACCCTGAATGTCCCTATAGCCCTGAAATAAATGAACTGCTTTATTCTTCTAATTCTGTCCAGCCTCTGGTTTAGGTTTGCCAGATCCAGGCACCAGCAGGAGCAGCAGGGGCTGGGCTGGACCCCGGCCGGGCAGACCCTGCCAGGGGCACACAAACAAGCAGAGGTGACCCCCGAGGGGCTCCTTCCCCCACGGCCCTTTTCCATTTATTTAACAAGGCCAGCTGAAGGATCGGATTCAAAGCAATCTCGTGGAGCTCTCCCCTTCTCTCTGCGGGAGAGGGATGTTTATCTGAACCTCTCGCAGAAGCCATTAATAATTGTTTAGTCTGAGAATATTTCTGGAGAATCGTTTGAATCGGGCCTTCCCTCTCCCCTGCTGCTGTGTATGAGGATTTGGGGCATTTTTTGGGTTTTTTTTTTCAGATAGGATGAAATTCTTGCCCTGTAGTGAAAGAGCAGGTACAGACACAGAGCCCCATGGCCATGCAGGGACTGCTCACCCTCCTGGCCTTGAGGGTTACAACCACTAAGTCACGGAGAAAAAAGAGCTAATTCAGGGGGAAAAATAACCTAGATAGCAAGGATGGAGCATTTGGGGAGAGGAGCCAGTGGGATCTGGATGGGAAGTGGAGTTCTCAGTAGGGATCAAACACAAGGATAATTTCAAGGATGTGGCCCCAGACCATCAGGCCATGGCTGGGTGCCCTCCTGTCCCCTCCTCTGGTGGCCAGGGCTCCTCAGAGAGCCCCAGCTCAACACCCCCTGCTTCCCCAGCAGAGCAAACATGCAGAAATTCAAATCCCTGGGGTATTTCAGACACCCCAGCCCTTCCGAGGGTGGGGCACAGCCGGAGCGGGATGTGCGGATGTTCCCGGCTCACTCAGCCTCGCTGGACAACAGCCCAGGAAAGGTGCAAGTTCCTCAAAACAGGATCTGCCTCCCCCTCACCGTGACTCCCTCGAGCTTCCCCTCCCCAAAGGAAGGCGCAGCCTCGGAGCTGTTTGGGGTTGAACGGAGCTGGCAGGGAAGGCTGAGGCTGAAGCTGCGAAAGATTTATCCCAGCAAAACACGAGCGGCGCAGAGAGCCTAACGAAGCTGGAACTCCCATTTCTCATTAACAAGCTGCTTGTTGGGAGAAGAGCCTGGAGACAGATGCTGCCTGTTGTTGACATTTTCCCTTCCTCCGCAGATGTTGGGGATATTCCACCCCGGCAGCTGCGATCGCTGTTGATGTTACAGGCGATTTGTTGCCTACACGCGGTTTATAAAAACGCGCGAACGCCGCGCTCCATCTGCTCCGCAGCCTGGCGAGGAACACCCAGTGCTGCTCCTCCTGGAAAGCGCCTCTGCAAGGGGCAATCAGCCACCTCCAGCGTTTTTTTCCCAGTTACAGCCCTCCCTGTGTTTGTTTTTTCAGCCCATGGTATGAACGGGAGTTCTCCTCCTCCCTGGTTTGGGGAGTTTGTCCCCACCAGCCGTGGTGGCCACGCGACCTGTGGGGGCCACCAGCAGCTGCTCCTCCCACCAGCCCAGGAATTGTTCGACTTGTTCTGCAGTTCACACATCCCGAGATGGTTTGGGGTGGAAGACCTCACAGCTCATCCAGTGCCACCCCTGGACACTTCCACGTCCCAGGGTGCTCCAAGCCCCATCCAGCCTGGCCTTGGACACTGCCAGGGATCCAGGGGCAGCCACAGTGCCAGGGCCTCACTGGACCCTCACTCACAGCCAGGTTTCCTTCCCAATATCCCATCCATCCCTTCAGCCAGTTTAAAGCCATTCCCTGTTCCTGTCCCTCCATCCCTTGCCCCCAGCCCCTCTCCAGCTCTCCTGGACCCCTTAGCCTGGAAGGGGCTCTGAGCTCTCCCTGGACTTTCACCGTGCCTTAAAGGAGAGCAGGTGAGGAGAGCAAATTGAGAACCCACCCCTGCCTGCGAGTCACACGGGGGCTTCATCCTTCACTTCATCAGTCAATCAACACAATTAAAAAAAACCCATCAGGAGATAAATCACGCAACTCCACAGACTTATTTTGGGTTTGAGTCACCAGGGGCATAGCAAGGACTGGCTTCCAAGAGCTGCAGCTGCCTGGACTTGCTGTGACATCGGTCCTGCATGGGGACATGTCCCCATGGCAGTGTCCCATGGCAGTGTCCCATGGCAATGTCCCCATGGCAAGTCCCCATGGCAATGCTCCTATTTCAATGTCCCCAGGGCAGTGTCCCCATGGCAATGTCCCCATGGCAATGTCCCCATGGCAATGTTCCTATTTCAAGTCCCATGGCAGTGTCCCCATGGCAATGTCCCCATGGCAATGTCCCCATGGCAATGTTCCTATTTCAATGTCCCCATGGCAGTGTCCCCATGGCAATGTCCCATGGCAATGTTCCTATTTCAATTCCCCCATGGCAGTGTCCCCATGGCAATGTCCCCATGGCAATGTTCCTATTTCAATGTCCCCATGGCAGTGTCCCCATGGCAATGTCCCCATGGCAATGTTCCTATTTCAATGTCCCCATGGCAGTGTCCCCATAGCAGTGTCTCCATTTCACTGTCCCCATGGCAGTGTCCCCACAGCCCCTCAAGAACCAAGCCCCACTTCCCCAGGCTGAGCTCCAGGCACCCCCTGCCCCCAGAGCCCAGCCCTGCTGCGAAGGAGATGAAAGCTTTGAGCCAAGCACACCAAAATCCCCAACTTTCCCCTGTCTGGGGATAACTCACCCAGGGAAAGCCTCTCTGGCCGTGTCCCCAGGAGCTCCATCCGTGCCACCCGTTCCTTCAGCCGAGCACCGAAGAGGAGCCCCAGGCTGGCATCATCGAAGCACGCCAGGCTGGGCACCATGGTCAGCCAGTTCAGGAAACTCAGGTTCCCGCTGATGATCAGGAGCACCTGGATGGGAAAGAAGGAAGCAGAGAGCGTTGGGAAATGCCAACAAAGAGATGGATTTCAGCTTCTGAACCAGCACCTTGCTGGTTTTCCGGGGTGGCAAAGCCTTTCTGGAATCCAGGCTCCAGCCCAAGTGTGTCCTCCTGGCTCAGAATGGGAGCTCTGCTGGTGCTTTCAGCAGGAGGGATCAGCCAGGCCATGGAGGGACTGGATTCCCACAGGACTGGATTCCCATAGTGACCCAAATTTCCAGTGACTGGATTCCCAGTGATTGGATTACCACAGGGACTGGATTCCCACACTGACTGGAATCCCACACTGACTGGATTCCCACACTGACTGGATTCCCACAATGACTGGATTCCCACAGTGACCCAATTCCCAGTGACTGGATTCACACACTGACTGCATTTTCCCCAGAGGTCCCACGGGATTCACCCATTTCCTGCTTATTCCAAGGGATCCGTGGCAGCAACACCCGTGAAACCCTTCAGGAGGAAATCTTGGAGGTTCCAATGAAAGAGCAGCATGAAATACAGAAGTGTGCATTTTAAGAGGCATTATTTTGTTCCAATTTTAGCCTTTACTGGCCATTTAGGAGAATATATTGAACGCGGTCTCCCAAAGTACCACTCCACGGAACAAACATCAGGAACACGTGGACGACTGCAGTCTGAGGACTTTCAGCCACTGTTCTGTTTTAAAAAATCCATGTTTTCTCATTAAAAATGACAACAAATAAACATTGAGAACGTGTGATTTCACATTTTATATGACTGGTACCATGTTTTTTGATACGGTGATTTGCAAGTTACGAGTTTTAAAAGCCCAGCAGGATTCTGCAGAAAGTCACAGATTGTTAAAAAGGCGAGCTCTGACCAATCCCAGCAAGGAACAAAAACCCCAACTGTTATTCAGTTAAGAAAATAATAATTTACGCCGAGCTGGATAATTATGAGGGGAAAAATGCTATTTCTATCTGAAATTCCACACACGTGTTGGGTCCTGGAAGGGAACGTGCTACGCTCGAGGTTTGGGGCTCGGCCTTTGACCCGAATGTGATTTAGCTCAATGCATATTAATCAGCCTGGATTCATTAACGCAGCTCTCATTAGGGAGCTCTGCCCCTGTTCTGAGGTGATTTTGCCTTGTGCAGTTGCGTTCAGAAATTCCTCCTGCGCTTTGCCGGTTCCAGCTCCGGAGGAGCCCCTGGGTGGTCCGGGGAGGGTTTTTCCAGGACTGATCCACCTCTTGTTACTGCTTGGAAGTCAGGAGCGAGAGCTCCTATTTCCAGCAGCCCTGAAAAATCAGGGGATTCAAAAATAACACGAGTTTGGCGTTTTCCGGGCTGCGGAGGAATCGCGGAGCCGGCGCATTTTTAATTTCGGTTATTGCGGCCAAGGCTCAGAGCTCGCGCCAGCTCCTGCCTGTGCAGGGCTCGGTGAGACCATGGACCCCTCAATCTGCAGGGAAAAACCTCCAAGGAATTCCTGCTTCCAAGGCAATGAGCAGGAAATCGGGATTTGTCAAACGGGCTGAGGGGTGGGGTCCTGGCAAGTGGCTTCAAGGCCATACTGGGTGAGTTTGGTGTTATCTTCATCATCACCATCACCATCACCATCATCACCATCATCTTCATCATTGCCATCACCATCATCACTGCCATCACCATCATCATCATCATCATCATCATCTTCATCATCATCATCATCATTCATTCATTCACATGGACTGCGTTCGGTGGGTAAAGGGACCTTAAAACTCATCCAATTCCAACCCCAACACCTTCCACCGTCCCAAAGTGCTCCAAGCCCCAATGTCCAGCCTGGCCTTGGGCACTCCCAGGGATCCAGGGGCAGCCACAGCTTCTCTGGGAATTCCATCCCAGACCCTCCCCACCCTCACAACCAGGAATTCCTTCCCAATATCCCATCCATCCCTGCCCTCTGGCAGTGGGAAGCCATTCCCTGTGTCCTGTCCCTCCATCCCTTGTCCCCAGTCCCTCTCCCGCTCTCCTGGAGCCCCTTTTGGCCCTGGAAGGGGCTTTGAGCTCTCCCTGGATCCTTCCCTTCTCCAGGTGAATTCAGGATGGATTTCCCAGGGCAATCCCTGTTGGCTGAGCACAGAGAGCTCCCTGGCTCCTTCCCATCAGCAGCACGAGGAAGGAGAATTCATCCGCGCTTCCCACAGCAATTCCAGCCTTTGGCCCACGTCCCCTTGGCTTTTCCATGCTCCAACCACCACCAAAACCCAGCTGGAACTCCAGATCTCTATCGTCATCCATCCTCATCCATCCTCATCCATCCTCATCCATGATTTGTGCTCCCAGAGCGTCTTTCTCCTCCTGGACAACACCGAACCTCCCAATTCCAACAAAACCAGATGGGATCGACCCCTGTGGTGACGGGGAGCAATTTTTTTATTAAAGCCCAGTATTAATCACGGTAATTGGGGAGGAACTTGGAGGTTATAAAACTGCAGCGTGTCTAATGAGCGAGCTCCTTCGAGGAGGAACTGAGGCTTTTAATCTCATAATGTCACTTTTATGGATTATGACTGGAGTTTTATGAAGTGCCAGATGAAATACAGTGGATTCATGGCCCTCGCCGGATTAATTTGGAAAAGCAGTTTTCCTGGTTCTAGGCCCAAAACCAATTATTGCTCACATTTCTGTCCCCTGCACCGTTACCAAACCCCTCCGTCCGAGAATGGGCACCTCCACCCCTAATAAAATCACTTTTTTACAGGTTGGGGTTTGGTTTTTTTCGAAACCCCAGATTGTTACAAACATCCAGTAGGCAGAGGAAGCTTATTTTCCATGGCACAGGCTGGATTTTTGTCCAGAAGGGACAAAAACGGGTTGGAAACTCTTTAACATAGGTGAGGGCCACCTGGAGCTTGTCCCCAGCATGGGGACAGAGTCACCTCAGTGGGGCTTCCTGATACCCAGCCATTGGCATGGAAAAGCCAAAATTGGGATGTCTGGAAGGACTAGAAATCATTTAAAGGGAAAAAAGAGACCCCAAGAAATGTCCAGTCCTTCCAGTCCTGCCCCTAAGTAGAGTCTAAGAGTCAGGTAAAGTCTCTTCCTGCACCAGAGTGTATTTAAGTTATTCCTAGAAAAATACTCACATATGTAGTTTCCCCCTCAAAAATTTATCATAGGCACAGTTAAAAAAATCCCAATAAATAGCAGCAGCAAGAATATTAATTTTCCCCCCATTATTACTTTAATTTCTTGTTAACTCCTTAATTGGATATTTGCATGAGGGTTTAATCTCTGCTGTTTTGTGCCCTCCTCCTTCATTCTCAGCAAGGATTCCTTCATGGAAAGGGCTGTCAGGCATTGGGATGAGTCCCCATCCCTGAAGGTGTCCAAGGAACCCCAGCTTGCTCCAAGCTCCATCCAACACTTCCAGGGACAGGACAGGATAGGGCAAATCATTGCCAAACAAGCTAAAAGCATTTACCTGATTAAAAAAAAAAAAATTAATTCTGTTTTTTCCTTTGTCAGCACAACTTTTGGTCTTTCCAAAGGACAAAGTTTTGGTTAATTTTTGCCTGATTTAGTTAAAAACAGCACACAGTTTGCAGTATCAAAATCAACTTCCTTCCTGAAAAGCGAGGAATACACCCCTGGATAATTTTTCTTTCAAACCAGTTTCAAATCAGAGCTGGACACCCAGGAAACAGCTTTAAAAAAATAATCTGAAATATTTGGGATGGCACTGGCAGGACTGGGCAATTCCTGCCTGTCCAAGTTGTTCTGGGATTGTTCTGCTCCAGGTTTTTCTTTTCCCTCTCTGCTGCACTCCGCTCCACGCTCGCATATTAAGACATCGTAAGAAAAATTCCAACACGGCAATGAATCATTAACTGCCACCGTTTTCCAGAAGGTGCAAATTTCAGGTTATAAAGCTGTCAAAGCCCTGAACAGTTCCACAGGGTGTTTGTGGGGGGGTTGTGTCCAAATTCTTCCCTCACTTCTGCTGGAAAATGGCTTAAAACTGTGATAAATATGTCAGAGAATCCCAGAATATCTACAAGGCTGGGGGAGATCCACAAGGATCACTGAAGTCCTTGGAGAAGCCCTGGAATAGAATTCCCAGAGATGCTGTGGCTGTCCCTGGATCCCTGCAATGTCCAAGGCCAGGCTGGATGCACCTCCAGCAGGGGATGCAGGGAAATCCCAGTGGAATTGTGGGATGCAGCGCCTTGCAGTGCCCTCTGCCAGGGCACATCCCTGGCAGAGCCCATCCCTGTGGGAATCCGAGAGGGGCTGGGGTTGGTCCCTGTGAGGGGTGGGAATCATGGAATTGTTCGGGTTGGAAAAGTACTCTGAGATCATGGAGCCCAACTGCTCCCCTGCACTGCCAAAGCCACCACTGCCCCGTGTCCCCAAGTGCCACATCCACAGGGCTTTTAAACCCGCCCAGGGATAGACATTCCAGCCCTTTCCACCAGAAAATTCCTCCCTGATGTCCAACCGGGTGCAAACTCGAACAAAAAGCAGGACCCTTCAGTTCTGCCCTGCAATTCCACCCCAGGCATTCCCAAAACTTGGCCCTTCCCCAAAGGCTTCAAGCACCCAGGTTTTGGAGGATGGAACCAGCCCTCAGCTCCATGGGGCCTTTCCCACCCTTCAGCAAGACCCAGACACCACAAAGACAAACTCGGGGCTCACTCAAACCCCAAAAGCCCTTCCCATGTACCATTTGTGCCACAGAGCCGAGATTGTCCCCCAATATCAACACCAAGGAAAAGGAGGGTTCCGGAAAAGGAGGAGTCAGGAAAAGCATTTTTCGGCCCAGCAGAAATAACCCTGGTTTGAGGTTTAATTGCAGCCTGGAATGGGCTGTCAATAGGCACCAATCAATAACTCCATTACACAGAAGTGCCCTGTAATTAGCGCTGGATGATTACCGAGCCAGCAATAATAAAGTTGGAACACCATCCAGGCTAGAAAGTGAAAGCCCTTCTTCCAGAATATCCTTCTCCCTACTAATTAGGGCATTTTTCACCAGGAGATGTGTGGGTTCCCAATTCCCTGTGTGAAATGATGGGAATTAAACCCTGCTCTCAAATCCTGGATCTGTCCGAAGTCACATGGAACTGTTTATGTTCCTTGATTGAAGGAATGCTAAAACACTTCTGGCAAAAATGCTTCCATTCCCTTTCTCCATCCAGGCACTGCAGACTCCTTTGGAAATCACTTTTCCTGCAATATTTAGATAGATTTCACAATTGCCAAAGTCAGAGCAAACCCCATTTTTTTGGGAAGAAGGAGAACACATCAGAAAAAATCTATTCGGATAGCAAACATTTTCCCTAGCCCAGGTCTTGGTAAAATTCAGATGAAATTGGTATTAAAGACAGAAAGTATGGGGAAAAACATGTTCTTGGGAATAAATATTGATGGGAATGCTGAGTATGGCCAACCTCAGACAGCCCTGGCACGGGGAAACGGGATCAGTGTCACAAACCCCTTCCAAAACAATTCAAATCCAAGGTTTTGGTTGCACCAGTTGTGGAGACATCAGCAACAGCTGGATCAGGACCCTGCTCCCCAAATTCCCTGGCGCTCCAAGCCCAGCACGGATCCAAAGCCATCTCTGCCTTTTCAAGCTAAAAGGAAAGGACACGACCGCGTCCGCAGGCACGGGGAAAACGCAAGGAAAAAGTCAGGGATGTCACATCTGATCAGCCTGACACCAGGCTGGAAAACGCTGGTGGCTTCCCCGATTTGGATCCTCCTGCAGCTCCTTGCCTTGCCTCGTTAAATCCGTCATTTCGGGTAACTTTAAGCTCTCAGCAACGTCTGCGGCGAAATGTTTAACTTGGGTTGGCTACTCGGTGTCACTGGAAGCCAAGGCTCGTTTCCAGCTCCGGGATGACCTGGATTTTTCCACCAAACCAGGAGCACGTTCATGGGGAACACACGGAGCTGATCCCTGAGAGCCCGGGAGAAATGGGAAACAGTTGTGGCGTGAAAACACACGGGGAAAACCCAGCCCGGTGCCGTGTTTGGGGCTGGGCAGCATTTGATTTTAATAAAGGCAGGCTGCAAAAGCCTCAGGGATACAAAAAAAAATGAAGGGCTGGATGTAAAAATTTTATGGAAATGCTATGATTCATATAAAAAAAATAAAAAAAAAATAGAGAGGAGAAATGTGAAGGAAGCGCAGAACAGCCACTGTGCCTCAGCAGCTCTGTCCGGGAAGGGCCTTTGCAGCAAAGCACTGACTCTATCCCAAATCCTTCCCTCAGTTCTGCTGGAAAATGGCTTAAAACTGTGATGAACGTGTCAGAGAATCCCAGAATATCCTGAGCTGGGGGAGACCCACAAGGATCATTGAAGTCCTTGGAGAAGCACTGGAATAGAATTCCCAGAGAAGCTGTGGCTGCCCCTGGATCCCAGAATGTCCAAGGCCAGGCTGGATGGGATTGGGGCACCCTGGGGCAGTGGGAGGTGTCCCTGCCATGGTGGGAATGGTCACCAAGGTCCCTTCCAGCCCAAACCATTCCAGGATTCCAATTCCCAATTCCCATCTGTATCCACCCAGCTCACTGATAAATTCAAATCCCAAAATGCCCAACTGCGGGACATCGAGCCCCTGCTAAATCATCCAAGGTCCAAAGAAGAAAAAGAAAGAAAAATAGGCATTTTCTCATTTTCCTTCCATCCCAGATGGCAGCTTAGCAACCCCTGAGCTGTCAGAGGTGGGGACTAAATAAATAGCAGATGAAATGTACCCTGGGCAAAACCAGAGATGCTTAAGAAAACACAAAACGTGTTAAAAATCACATTTTTTTACGCTGCCATCTGCAGCAGTTTCTTTTCAGCCTGACTCATAATTCCAGTTACAATGGGAGTGAGGTGTAAATTATGAAATGATAAAAAAACAAAAGGAGATTTTTTTTTCCATCTCTTTCCTTCCCTGAGCAGTTAGCTCCACATGGGACAGAACAATGCTGGGATGGAGGCAGTGGAACCCTGGAGATCGGGATGCTCTTTGCTCCAGCCCTGCTGGTGGGGCTTTTATTTTATTTATATGGATTTATTTAATTGTAGAAATCTGAAATAAACCCCCAGTTCGGGAATTGATGGAGTCTGTTCAGCACTAGACAGGAATGGAAGTCAAAAGAAGCCCAAATCCTTTGCCCAGGAAGATACAGTGCTCCAAAGGGATGGGATAAAATAAACCTGGAGCCATTTACCTCTGAGGCACAAATGGAAAATTAGGGTTTCAGAGCTGCCCAGGGAGCTCCTGGGAGCTTTGAAGATCCCGGCCATAAAGGCAGGAGTGCAGTGGGAATTTCCCGGTAGCCCCATCCCGCTTTTCCCAGCCCGGATTTGGCCCGTGGCAGACGGGATCACATGAGCCGTGCATCCCCGAGGATGCTGGGGAGGAAACAGAAAATGCCACCCACTCGCAAGGTCACAGCTGTGAGATCCCCGCTCCTGATGGCTTTCAGATGAGAGGAACCTTGGGAGAGGAACGAAAACACTGCGATATTCCAGGCTCGGTCACCGGAGGGGGAACGCTGCCCCAAAAAACACCCCGTGGTTATCGGGGAAAGATTCTTCCCTGGAAAAATCCCGCACAGGGATTGAGGTTTCCAGCTCCAAGGATGAAGTGCAGCTGCCTGTCCTGTCCATGAGGAAGTCCCTGCTCCCTGCAGACTCATCCCACAAAACCCAAGGGCATCCACATCACCCCCAAGGCTTGCACTCACCCAAAAATCGTGTTTGCCAACAGAGGGGAAGAGCAAAAATCTGCCATGGCCTCATCCCGTGATTCCAACGGCCTCATCCGCTGGATAATGAGCTCCTGTGAGCCAGGTGCCAGGGGGTGACATGGGGACAGGCACAGGGAACAAGCACCAGGGTGGCACAATGTGCCAGGCACCGCCTGGTGCTGCTGGAGGAGCGCTGGGGATGGATTGATGAGAAGAGCAGGATCTGAGCACTGCCAGGCTGCTGCAGGGCAGAGCTGGGCTGGGAGAAATGCAGAGAATTGGAGATAAAAAATGCAGAGAGATGGGAAAAGATGCAGGGAACTGGGAAAAGATACAAGGAGCTGGGAAAAGATGCAGAGAATTGGAGGAACAAAGCTCAGAGAGCTGGGAAAAGATGTGGAGAATGGGAGGAAAAAAGCTCAGAGAGCTGGGGAAAATGTAGAAAACTGGGGAGGGGGAATGCAGGGAGCTGGGAAAAATGTAGAAAACTGAATAAATGCAGGGTGTTGGGAAAAATGCAGGAAATGGGGAATAAATGCAGGGAGTTGGGAAAAGATGCAGAAAATGGGGGGAATAAATGCAGGGAGCTGGGAAAAATGTAGAAAACTGCATAAATTCAGGGTGTTGGGAAAAGATGCAGAAAACGGGGAATAAATACAGGGAATTGGGAAAAAATGAAGGAAATGGGGGGAATAAATGCAGGGAATTGGGAAAAGATGCAGGAAATCTCGGCTGTTGCAGTTTTTCTGCACCATCCCCATGGTGCCCAGAGCTTTGGCAATGAGTGCACGGCCAGAGCCAGGTCAGGACAGGGGACAGGAGCAGGCCAGAGGCACCTGGAGAGGTGAGAGCGGATCTGCCCAGGTGTCCTGGATGGATCCTGCAAGGAGAACCTGCTCTGCAGCCACCTCAGCTCAGGGAGATCATTAACCCATGGTTTAAACAGAGGCACTCCTGACCCTGCCCAGGCACAGAAATCCCTCCAGGTCCCCAAACACAGTCACTTCTCCGTTTTCCATAAAAGCACAGGTTACTTTGGCTGTCACAGGACAGAGGTTTGCACTCAATGAGCGACTGCATGGCAGGAAAAGTACCAGGAGAACCCCAAGAACATCCCTGGTGCAAATTCCAACCGGGATTTCTCCACCAGAGCAGGGCCAAGGGCAGGGCCAGCCCAGCAGAGCCACCCCAAGGACTCTGATGCCAGCGGTGGCTGCGTGTGCAGCATTTCATCTGGCACCCTCCAGGGCTCTCATAATCTTTTCCTTTATGATTAATATTCAACAAGTCATATTCCTCATGGAATTTCCTAACCCTGTCTGTTTATATTTTTCTCTACATCAGAGTTAATATTTTAAGATCGCCTCTCTCTCTCTTTTTTTTTCTCTTTTATTTCGTGTTCATCTGTTTTTCCTCATTTTCTACATCAGGTTTCTTATTTAGTAGCCATGACAACATCTGCCTGCGGTGGTTACACCACAGCCCGAGGCTTTTTATTTTCTTTTCTCCCCCTCCCCAAGCTGCCTTCGAAAAAAAAAAAAAAAATTAAAAATCCCTTAAATAAATAAAAGCATAAAACGAAAGGGGTGAGTTGGGAACTGCCTCCTCCCTGCTTTCCCTCCAATGACCACTTCAACAAGATTTCCCAGCATGGTGGGTGAGGACTCATTTGGCTTCCATCCTGCAAAGTCTTATCCACTTAGTTCACTTCAGTGGGAATTCTCGCAGCACAGCGAGTCAAGCACATCTGAAAGTCTTTAAAACCTCGAGGGCTGCGCCTCAGAGGCACAAAAGCAAAAAAGACGGAGCTGCATTTTCCTTCTGGGAAATGGATAAAGGGTTGGGATGGGATGGGGTGGGGTGAGATCCATGGGATGGGATCCATGGGATGGGATGGGATAGGATGGGATGGGATGGGGATGGGATGCGATGGATGGGATGCGATGCGATGGAGCTGTGCTGCTCCCAAGGGTCACTTCAGGAGATGCTGGAGCTCAACATCACCTTCCCAGCAGGGAGCACCACGTGGATCACCATGGATCCGGTCACCACAGCCTCCCCCGATGGCTCTGGCACCTCCCGCGCTCTGGGTTCCCAACCAAACCCAGTGGCTGGAGGCAGCAGGAGCCACCTCCACACTCTGATTTCGATTAAACCCTGTCAGGACAACCTGGAGATCAGGCAAAGGAATTCCAAAGACAAGGAGAATCACACCACCAAAGGCATTCTGAAGATCTGGGGAATATTAAGGAACAGCCTTTTTTTTTTCCCCTTAAATCCAGTCTTTTGGGATGTTGGGAACCAGTAGCTTAGAGGGAATTTAGGCTTTTGGGAAAACAGTAGTGTTTTTCATTTTAGACTCCTCCCTCACAGCAAACAGCCATGGAGTTCTGGATCTGTGATTGCCCATGGAAAGCCACCCCTAAAATCCCATGGGGTTTTTTACACAGGGAACCAGGAGATGGCCAGGAACCCTGAGAGCAACACCAAACACAGAACAGGCACCGAGGAAGGGAAAAGGCCGGGAATTCAGCAAAGGCAGATGAACCTTTAAGGCAGCAGAACCTCTGGGAGCCCTGAGAGCCCGTGTGCAGATGTTCCGAGGTCGCTGTAACCTGACTCCGAGAAGGAAGAGGATGTATTCCTTCAAATTCCCCGCGGCGCTTTAATTTACTGCAGCAGGCCACATGTGGCCATCACAGGTGGGGTTTCACACTGGCCATAAACGTGGAGCTGGGGGCAAAAGACCCCAGTCCTTTCGGGTTTTGGCTGCCAAGACGGTTGAAGAACAGATTTCCATGAAAACATCTCCTTTCCCGCTGCTCCAATAACCAGGGACAGGAGGAAAACCCTGCAGCAGAGATTGTGCAGCACCGAGGACCCTCTCCCTGATGCCAACCAGGAGCTGAGACTGCCCAGACAGGATTTTCCAGCTGATCCCCTCCTAGCAGGGTGGAGAAGGGGAATTGAGAAGGAACGTGGGATGGATGCAACGTTTGAAGCTCCAGTTCTCATCCATGGTGATTTTTTCCAAAAACCCCCAGGAAAACCATCAGTCCATCTTTAGGGCCCCGCTGCCCCTGCAGTGTCTGATCCCTCAGCCCCTGGGATCCCAGAGATGGAGCTGATTGGGATGTGCTGGGGTTTTGGTTGCCCCCTCAGCAGCCCCTGACCCTTTTCTCTCGGGTCTGTTCCCTCTGGGGTTTCTGGCTGCAGGAATGATCCCTGGTGGATGAGAACCGCCGGATTTGCCCTTGCTGCTCCAGGAATAAATGCCATTATTGATGCCATCAAAGCAATCCCTGTCTCTTTCCCACTCTCCCTTCCTGCTGTTCCCAACCCCATCCAAACAATCGGTGCAATTTGATTTGGATTCCCAGAAGAAACGTTGAAATTTCTGTTGTTTGTATCCCGAGTTTGCTGCTGCTCCTGGATTTTGGCATCTCAGAGGAGCTGGTCCCTAAGGGTGACCATGATGCAGGACCTGCTCTGGTGGAAGCTATCCCTGCCCAAGAGGAGCTCTAAGGTCCTTTCCAACCCAAACCATCCCAGGATTCCATGGAATCCCTGTCCCTCTCTGCTTGTTTGCTCACAAAGTGCAGGAAATCCACCTGTGTGCCATCCCAACCATCACTGCCATGCCGCACTGGCCAAAATTCGGGACAGATTTTGCTCTTTTTGTGCACTTTTCTCCATGGTTCCTGTAGGGCTGAACCCATCTCCAAGGGGGATTCAGGTGTGGAAAAAGTGACTCAGGAACGTGGATAAACCATCCTGGCAGGGATGGAATGAAAACCCGAGAGTCTCTCCAAGGGAAGCAAGAAAGGTGAGACCTCGTGCTGCAAACACCTGCCTGGATCAAGAGGTTCTGGGGCTCAGCTCGGGGTTTGGAGCAGCAAGAAAAATCCAGGACCCTCTGCACGGATATAAAACACGAAATCCTGGGATGGGTTGGGTTGGAAGCGACCTCAAAGCTTCATCTCCAACCCCCTGCCATGGGCAGGGACATCTTCCATCATCCCAGGGTGCTCCACATGGCCTTGGGAACCTCCAGGGATGGATGGAGAGGGAACCTGCTGGGCATGTTGTTCCCAGCAAAAAGGAAAGTGAAATCAGGGTTTATAAACAATTCCTGAGAGAAGAACCAACGCTGATCATGGCACAGCATCCCCATCCCACACTCAGGGGAAGGAGCCCATCCCAGCAAACCCCAGCTGCTCCAAGAGGATCCTGCACTGATCCCTGAGTCACAGCTCCAAAAACCCCGGTTTTTATGGGAAGATGAAAGCGAGGAGTGACACAGGTTTCCTGCAATTCCTGGCCGTTGCATCAGCAGCTGTGCAAACTGCGTGTGGGCTGAGGCGTCCCGGCGCTGCGTCCTCAGCCCGACACTTCCAAAGGAAAACAAAACCCCTCGGGAGGCAGCAGCGTTTCACAGGAACATTAAACCCGGCAGCTTGGCCCGGGGAAGGCAGAGGAGTGATCCTCATCAAAGCAGGGAAACAGAAAATCCATCTTCGCCTCCATCCCCAAGCAGCCCGGATGCCAAGATCCATCCTCCGAAATTATGGGGGATTTGTTGATAAGGTTTTAATTAAAGCTGTCTAATTGCTGTGGGAGGGGTTCTGGGATCACTGATACCTCTGTCTGTGGATGGTTTCACACACCCAGCTGGCACGAAGTGGGCTCAGATCCCAAATACCCACGGGCACACAGCATACGGTCATTTAACTGGAGAGGACAGAACTGATTGAGAAATGCAAATTAATTAGAAAAAAAACCTAAATTGGCCCCCTGGGAGGCACAGATTCCCAGAGAAGCTGTGGCTGCCCCACCCCTGGAAGTGTCCAAGGCCAGGTTGGACAGAGCTTTGAGCACCGTGGGATAGGGGAAGGTTTTGGGGCTGGAACTGGATGAGCTTTAAGGTCCCTTTCCCCCCAAACCATTCCAGGAAAATGCCAAGAACCCACAAAAAGAGCAAAATCTGAGCTGCTCCAACAGCCAGTGGCACCAAGAGAAGATCACAGAGCAGGGATGGGAAGAAGTCTTTTTTCAGGCAGGAAAGGCACTTCACCAGCAGCACAATCCTCCCCTCGCTCCAAGAGCATCACCCAAAGGCACCATCCCACTCCAACCCCTTCCACTCCAGGAATGGGCTCATTCTGCCTTCACACGTCCATCTCCGACACCAATCAGTGATTTTCTTTATAATAAATGTATTAAAAATCCCCTTTAAAAGAAGCTCCTCATCTGCCATCTGTTTCCAGTTAGGCTGCTCTGATTTAATCTTTTTTTTTTCTTTTCTTTTTTTTTTGTGAAATGGAACAGAAAACATGATTTAAAGGTCCTGTCATCTCGCTGGTGGGAGGAGAGATCCCAAATCCCAAATCCCACTGCTGTCACCCTGCCCAACAGCACAGGCTTGGTGGGAGCCAGGAGCTGGGAAGGTGCAAAAGGACCAATCCAGATCAGGACTAGGGATAGAAAATGGGATTAAAATTGGAAAAAACTTCACCATCTCTTCAAACCATTGCACTGAAACTGCAGAAATTCACAGTTTAAAGACTTGGCATGTGTTTCAGTGGGTGAGTCCTTTGGTTTGGGTACAGGGATGGATTGTGAGGGTTTTACTCAGTTTTAGCAGCTACACCTGAACGTAAATAAATAATTATCCCTGGAAATACGGCACCAGAGCATGGCAACGATCACACCACGGGCACCAGGAACACCTCTGGATTCCAGCTGCTCTGGCTCCCATCACACAGAGATGTTCTTTGCCCCCTGCACTCACATGTGCAGCACATCCTTTATCTCCCAGCTCGGCCCCAAATCCCAAATCCCATCTGGGAAGTGCAGATGTTGGGAGCTCCCGCAGCCCAGCCAGTTCGGATCATCCTCCAGCATCCCTTTCCCCCTCCAGCCCAAGCACCTGGAAACTCTGCTGGAGGACACAGAGGGTCTGGAGAATCAGGTGAAAAATCCCAACAGGGAGAAAACCCAAACTCCTCGAGCTGCTCAGAGCCAGGAAAGGGAAGGGAAGGAAGGGAAGGGAAGGGAAGGGAAGGGAAAGAAGGAAGGGAAGGGAAGGGAAGGGAAGGGAAGGGAAGGGAAGGGAAGGGAAGGGAAGGGAAGGGAAGGGAAGGGAAGGGAAGGGAAGGAAAAGGGAAGGAAAGGAAGGAAGGGAAGGAAGGGAAGGGAGGGGAAGGAGGAAGGAAGGGAAGGGAAAGGGAAGGGAAAGGGAAGGGAAGGGAAGGGAAGGAAGGGAAGGGGAAGCAGGGAGGAAGGGAGGGAAGGATAGGGAAGGAGTTCTGTCACAGCCACGCCATTCCAGCAGCTCTGGAAGGCGTTCCTGCAGAGGAAAACAGGGAGAGACCTGGAGCACCCTGGAAAGCTGCAATGTGGCCAACACGCCAGGAGTGAGTGAGATCCCATTACATGGAAGCAAATCTTGCAGTTTAAGGATCCAGTTGGTGATTTTGGAGTTATTCAGCGATATTCCTGAGGACACAAGGCCCACACAGTCTCTGGGGCTCTCTGGCACAGAGGTGGCACTGAACTGGGCCAGCCCAGCACATGTGGCAGGTTCCAAACTCTGCAGGAGCCCATCCCTGACTCTCTCCTGTCACTGCATCCCGCACGTGCCAACACCCGCAGCCCCAAAGCCACCCCGCACTCCTGGATGGCCAAACCCTGCTGGCCCCAAAGCCACCCCGCACTCCTGGATGGCCAAACCCTGCTGGCCCTAAAGCCAAGAGTGAGAACCAAGCCCAACCCTGCTGCTGTTTCCCAGACATGGCAGCGCTCCCCACCCCGGGGGCCTCCCATGCAAATCCGATTTCACGGCCGGGCGTCCAACCTCGCGCTCAGGTTTAACGAGCGGGATTGGGGCTGAGCTGACACATCCCAAACCGGGATGGGGTAACCAGAGCCACCCCAAACCCTGCTCCACGGAAAACCAGCCCCTTCCACGCCAACCAAGCGCAGAGGCAGCAGGAATCCGAGGCTGTCAGAGGAACCAGGTTTGATTTCCAGTTTTGAAAAGCCCCGAGCCCGAGGCTGTGGGGTGGCTCCCCAATGGGATCGGGATGGCAGAGCAGCCCCTGCAGTCACCACTGGTCCCCTTCCCAATTAATCAAGTCCCGTCCTGATTACCAGCGTGATTCATGGCTCTCGTTAGGAGCGTTCTGGAACAAACAAGGCTGTATTTCAAGGCTGCTGGCTAAATGGTTAAAATAAATACCTTCCAAATTTCTATTTTCAAGTAGCTGAACCTTTTCCACCTTTACAACTAATTCAGACTTCCTTCAAATTATTTTTCTAAGTAATATAACAATTTGTTTTTCATTAGAGCTTGTCAAAGCCGGACTCGGGTTTATTTTGAGAGAAACCAGCGCTCTCCAGAAACTGTTTAGTACAATTTGAATGACGCCCAAAGGGGTTATTGCAGCCACAATCAAAATAGAGTTTACAGCGCTGGCTTGGGGTGACACTTTAATTAATGATTCAAAAAAAAAAAAGAAAAAAAAAAAAAAAAAGAAGAGAAATCCCCCCCTCAGCGCCCTGAATCGGGAGCTAATTAAATGCACTCCTCTGGCTCCCAGGGAGTGTTTCCCAGCCCCTCTGACTACTGCAGAATGCAAGGGCTTAACTTGTGGCTAACTAATCCCAGACCCCATTAGGGGAGCGGGTTATTGCCTGCTTTGGGGTGGTGTGTGCTGCTGTTCCTGGGGCTGGAGCAGCGGATCCTGCAGGGCTGGAGGTGAAATCAAATCTCAGTGGGATTAAATGGGTCCCGCCTGCTGCACCCACAGTGAGCCATGCTGGGGTGTGGGGATCGGTGTTTCATTCAAGGGGGTTTAAATGGAACGGCAAATCTGCCCCGTGAGCGCTTTGGTTTCGCATTCCTGCCGCTCTGCTGAGGGGGAAAGCAGGGTTGGGGCTGAGGGAGGGGATTTGGGCAGGGAGGGAGGGGCAGGGAACCCCAGGGATATCCTGGGACAGGGATGGGTGCATGGGGCTGCTGCTGAACCCCCACAATCCCAGCCCAGAGCTCCAACATTCCCAAACCACCCCCGAACCTCTCCCTGCACCCTCCATCTCCCAGCTGAGTCCAAAGCGGATTTTTAAACAACTCAACTCCAAAACTCCTTTCCATGTGCCCATTCCTCCAGCCATGTTCTGCTGTTCATTTCCCCGGGATTCTCCGTTTATTGTTTCTTTCTAAACCACAACAAAACCAACAAGATCTGAGCTTTGGTGAGGGCTGAATTTCCTCTCTTTCCGCAGGGGAGCCCCTGCCCAGCCCAGGCAGTGACACCCACCCGGTCTGGGCCGAGGGCACTGTGATCCCCAACATCCTCAGGGGTCCATAAAAAAGCAGGAAAGGGACTTTTTACAGGGGCACGTAGTGCTAGAACAACGGGGAATGGATTTAAACTGAAAGAAAGGAGATTTACATCAGATTTTGGGAAGGAATTCCTCCCTGTGAGGGTGGGAGGCCCTGGCACAGGGTGCCCAGAGAAGCTGTGGCTGCCCCTAGATCCCTGGCAGTGTCCAAGGCCAGGGTGGATGGAGCTTGGAATAATCTGGGAATGTGGAAAGTGTCCCTGCCCATGGAACTGGATGAGCTTTAAGGTCCCTTCCACCCCAAACCAGTCCGGGATTGTGTGAACTGCAGAACAATTCTGGAATTTTCTGGCTGCTCCATCCCCCAGGGAATTGGGCTTTATTCTCACACAGCACCTGAACAGCACCGCTCTGTACCCACACAGGGCCAAAACACAAAAAGGGGGGGAAAAAAAAAAACGCTCCCCCAGCAGGGCCCATGTCCTGTAGGGCCACAAGGAAAGCCCTAAAGAAGGGCCTGAACCCCCAGCCACACAGCTGGAGCTCGCTCCTCCCTCCCAAAAACCAGAGGGGAGCCCTCCCTTGGCCTCTCCCGCCTTCCTGGAGAGATGGGAACAAAACCAGCCAGAGGGAAATGTCCGTTTCCATCAACGTTTTTAAGAGGTTGGGGTTTGGCCAAACCAAGGAGGGGAGAGAAAAAAAAAAAAAGCCAGAAAATATCTGTTCAACAACTGTTTTCTGCCTGAAAAGAAAAATAAAAAAGAGGAAAATGCCTTTGCTTCTGCTGTCCTGCGCATTCCCAGCTCCCAGGGGCCGCGTGTCCCTGGTGCAGTGCCCAGCTGGGCAAGGGTAGAGCAAGGAGCTTGTTTTCCAGACTGGGAGGTGTTTCCCAAACTGGGAGATGTTTTCCAAACTGGGAGATGTTTTCCAAACTGGGAGGTGTTTTCCAAGGGAGCAGAGCTGAAGGTTCCTGCCCCATTCTCCTTGGGGTCCCCCTCTCTGTGCCCCCCATCCCTCTCCAGCCCCCAAAGCCCCCGAATGCTGCTTGGGTGATCCCAGGAGCTGCCCTGGGGTTCCTTTGTGGGGCTCTGAGCCTCGGAGAGGTTTTGACTGTGGGGGTTTCATCCCTGCCATCCCAAGGCTGGAATTCCACCCCGCTCCTGGCACAGCTTTGAAGAGGGCTCCTGCAGAAAACCATCTCGGGATTGCCCAGGGAAGAGCTGGGAACGCCAAAATTCAGGATCTGGAGAGAGGAAAAATATCCCACAGCCACTGCAGCTCCTTTGGGAATTCTGTCTTGGTGTGTGAGGCAGGGGATGAGCCCATCTGGGACGCTCCGCACCGGGATCTCTCCAGGGCATGGAGAAGAGTCTGAATTCCCTGATCCATCCCAATCCAAAGGGATTTCAAAACTTAGAGCTCTCCCCCCACACTCTGGACCCCCCAGTTTCACCTTTGTGGCCGTGAATGGGCAGCAGAGTGCTGCCCCTGCCTTCCCAGCAGCGCCAGATTTTCCATGGGATTCATGAATTTATGGATTTCACCTCTCTGATCCCAAAGCTCCTGCCCAGCTGGCAGTGCCAAACCCCTCCAGAGCTCAGCCCCCTCCCTCCCTGGCTCTAACCAGCACTCCCTGCCAGCTCTGAGGGGCAAGGGGGCTTTTTCCTGCCTTTTTCTTGGCTTTCCTCTGCTTCCCTGGCAGCTCCTTTTCCAAGCAGGGTGATTTTACTGCCTGGCTTCCACGGAGCCAAGAAACGCGTTCGGTGTGAGCTGGGAGTGAGACGGCGTGAAAAACACGCAGCTCCAGGGTTTTTGGGGGCAGATCCAGCGTTTTGAGGAGGAAGAGCCAGGGTTTTTGGGGGCAGATCCAGGGAGCAGCAAAGCCCCCGCTGAGCTGCAGGATTTGCCCTCCCCAGCAGCACTTCCAGCCTCCCTCCTCCTAAACCCCACAAACTCCTCGGGGTCTGGGCTGGCTCTGCCCTGCTGCTTCCACAGAATCAAAAACAACAAAGCCCAGACCTTGCTCGGGCTCTCCAAGACCCTCCAAGATTGCTTCTTTCCCCCTTCAGGTACTGACAACCACTTTTAAAATTTGATTTCTCCTAAACTTTGGGGGATTTCAGATCTCGGGGAGCATTTCCCAGGCCCAGACCCCTCCCCTCTACAAAACCCAGCCAATGACAGGATGGTGAAGGTTGGAAAAGCTCTTTGAGATCATCAAACCCAACCATCAACCACCACAGTCCTGAAGTGTCACATCCACACATTTCATGAACACTTCCAGGGATTTATTCCTGGCAGAGACACAATTGGCAGCAGTGCCCAGGAGGTCCATGGAGCTGGTGGGGTTTGCCCTGAGCTCACAAGGAAACCAGGGCAAAATCCCAAAGCTGAGGGGCAGCAGAGCCCTGCAGAAGACCATTCCTGGCCAAGAGCAGCAATGCCCAGCCCTTCACGGATCTGCCTGGGAATGGGCTCGTCCCCAGGGTCCCTGTGTTCCCTCCAGGGGGGAATCAAGGTGCTGGCAGCACTTTGGGCTCCATCAAACCCACCCTGTTCAAATCCCACTGAGCACAAACCCCAAACACCAATGGGAACCTCCCAAGCACATCCTGGACAGGAACAGTGCAGAGCTCCCGGCTCCCTCGGGGTCACTCTGGGCTGGAATCAGCACCACCAGCCCAACACAACCCCACAGAAACCCCACAAAGAGCACCCATCCATCCTCAGGCCGCTGATCCCCTCCTCTCTGCCCTTCCCAACCTCACCGAGCCATTTTCCTCACAAACGCAGAGCAGGCAAGAAGAATACGTTCACACTTGGAAAAAAAACAAACCCCACTTTCCTTTCTTCCAAGCCCAGCTTTTTTTTTTTTTTGGGTTCCTGACAAAGCAATATTCTCCAGGCCAGTTGGAACCTGGAAAAACACGTTCACTCAACCTAGCCACCGTGACTCCAATAACAATTATAAAATGTCCAATAAAACTTGTCTGTAATGTCAATTCGGATCTTGAAAAGCAGAATTAAGTGGCGTATCAACATTAAACTTTTATTGCTTCCTTCGCAGAGCACAAGGACTGTCAATAAAAGTCGTTCTGAACGGAGGAGAGGGCAGTAAATATTAAATAAACAGGTTTTTGTTGAAATGCTGTAAATGCACCGGGGCTGCCTGTGACACTGGGACCCTTTCTGCCTCGTGATTGAGCTCGGTCAGTAATTACCAGTGATCAATTAAGAGCCAATTAAAGGGGGCTCGATGGCTGTCGTTAGGAGCTTTTATTGGGGGGACTGGGCTGTTCCAGGTCCCCGAGGCTCTGTCTGGTGTCTCCCAGAACTCCCAGGGCCCTGCTGCTCCTCAGGGACCTCCACAGAGCTGGGAAGGGGTTGGAAAGGGATGAAAGGGTTGGAAGGGGTGGAGTGTCACCATCCCAAACCTGTCGAGTGACCAGGATGGAGCAACCCAAGGTGAGAAGGGAATGAGAAAGGAGCAGTGAACTGGAAAGGTTGGGGTGGAAGAAACTAAAGATCACCCGTTCCACCCCTGCTGGTTATTCCAGGTTATTTCATCATCATCATCATCATCATCACCATGGAATGCTTTGGGTGGGAAGGGATGTAAATCCTCAATTCCAACCTCAACACCTCCCACCATCCCACGGTGCTCAAGCCCTGTCCAGCCTGGCCTTGGACACTTCCAGGGATCCAGGGCAGCACAGGTTCTATGGGAATCTGTGCCAGGGCCTCCCCCCCTCACAGGGAACAATTCCTCCCCAGTCTCCAACCCAACCCTGCCCTCCCTCATCCTAACCAGCACAAAGGGAAGGTTTTCCTTTATCCACGAGACAAAACGGGGTTTTCTTAGGGTGGGGCTGAATAAAATCCTCCCAGTACCCCACAAACCTCAGGGGTGCCGCCTGTCCCAGACACATCTGGCACCTGGGTGACACCTCCTGGCTCAGAGCCCTCCCTGCAGCTGCCCAAGGCCCATCCCACCCAAGCACAGCTGCCCCAAAGGCTGGGCAGAGGTCAGAGCTGATGTCCAGTGGCACCCAGGCACAGCAGGGAGCCGGGAATTCGGCAAGGGCACAAACCCAGCGGGTTCTCTGTCAGACCTTTAAAACCTGAGCAGTGTTTTTGTGGCTCACCCAGGGAGTTTATGAGCTGTTCTCCAGCTTGATCGTCACTGAACTCACAGGAAGCAGCAACAGCAGCTCCTGAATATGGATTTCGTGATGCTGAAATGATGCTGAACAAAGACAGGGCAGCAAGGGCTGAAATGGGAGAGCCTGAGAGCTTTAATGAGCTCCCTGAACTCTGCCTTAACAGAGAGGAGAGGAATCAGAGGGGCTCTCGGGAGGTATTGATGCAGCAGCTCCTGTGCTCTGAGTTTTGCACAGTGTAAAAAGAAACCCACCCAAAAATCAGCTGGATCGGAGCACATTAAACTTTCCAGGAATATTCCATCTGAGCCTCGGCTCGTCAGTCTGGGGTTTGTGAGGAGCAGCTCAAGTATCTCAAGGTATCAGACACCTTCAGAGGGAAAGTGCCCATAAAATTAACCTTTGGGGAAATGACAAGGATAAATACAGAAAAGAAAATCCCTTCAGAGAGGGAAAGACATCCACAAAAATTAACTTTGAGGAAATCCCAAGGATCAGAGCCTTTGGATCCAGGCTCCCATTTCTCTGCCACACAGAAACCAAACCTTTAGCACTGAGAGCATCGGGAAACACCCAGGAATTCCTGGCTGGGAGTCATCCCCTTTCCCTGGAGCCTGAATTCCATTGTGCCCCCGACTCGGGGTAGGGAATTCCAGCGATGGGGAGGACGGGAGCCTGGGGAGGAGGAGCAGGACTGTCTCACCTGGAAGAGGATCTGCAGCAGCCCGTGCAGGATGCACATCCTCCGGCCCAGCAGCAGGAAGAAGGGCACCACCAGCTCGATGAAGTGGTTGACCAAAGTCTCGAAGCGGTGGAACCACCATGGCGAGCGGTGCATGAAGTACGAGATAGGGCTGGGCACCGGCTGCGTCTGGGGCGAGAGAGGGAAAAAGGAATTAATCCCCTCCAGAAATTATATCTGCTTTATTCCTTATTTCTCTCTCTCTCAGGAGAGCCACCCTTCACCTCAGGGAACTCATTTCTTTGCAGAGAAAATGACTTCATTTAAGTTTTTTCCGCGCCTTTAAACCGATTCCTCTTTTTAAAAAACCGAGAGTTTGAATTTTCCCTTTTGTCATCACAACCAAACCCCGTCTTCAACGAACCCCTCTGTCATTTAACACGAAATCTTACACCCAGCTCAGCACTGAGGGATGTTAAACTGAGTGAAGATCCTCGGAGCAGATCCAGAAGCGGAGCCCAAGATTTCCTCAGGGTCAGGCTCGGGTCAAACCGAGCCAGGAATGGAAACCAGATTTCAAAACCTCGGAGATCTGCTTTCAAAATGTTTAAAATTCAAATAAATGCGGTGGTGGAGCTGCTTTCCAAGATGGTAATTTGGGAGAGGAAAGTGTAATTCCTCTAAACATGTTCTGCTGGTTAAGGTATTTACATACTGGCCTTGGGACAATATTATCTTTTATCAGCCTGAAATTTTTTGACACCGGGAGATTTTTCCATCTGGGACAAGAATGCTGGAAATTTTTCGGGAACCATCCCAGTTCGATCTGTTAATGTGCCCTAACCACAATTGGAGCAAAAAAAAATTAATTTGTCTCAGAGTATCTGACAGGCTCAAATTCTCTGGTATGTTTTAAAATTGCGACAACAAAAAAAAGAGGCCGAAGACACGAACGTTAATTGGAGGAGACACAACACATCTTTAAATTATTTGTAGTTAAATCCAAAATACAAACAAACCAGGGAAATCCAGAGATGGCGTGGCAGCCGACGCTCCCCTGCCAAATCCCACAACTATTGTATCAATTAGCAAAGCTGGGATTAATAAAGCCGCTGCTTCCCCTTAGGACAGAGACCGCATCCTCCTGGCCGGATGGAGCCGGCCGGGGCCAGGAGCTCTGCCAAGGCCACTCTGTCCGCCTGGGGGGTCAGGGCAGCCCCAGGTGCCCCCAGGCTCCTTCCCCTCTCCAGGACCTGCTTTGAGTTAATTCCAACTGCCTGATTCCCTCAGGGATTTTTTTTCCCCTCGATCCTGAATAGCTGAGAAATGCTTTTATCCTTCCAAAGGGGCAGGTTGCTCCCTGGCTGTTTTCCGTGTTATTATTGTTTTTCTGAAGTGCTTTGCCCAAACCTGACCTGGCTGAGGTGTGGATCCAACAGTTTGGAATGCTGGCACTTCGGATGAGGAGCACAGGGAGCAGACAGAACCACAGGCGTAATTAGCGACTTAGAGAGCAATTAATCCAGTCAATCAGTTTTATTCACAACTGTTTTTTGGGATGAGACAGGAGAGATCACCACCCTCAACCTGCTTAAGGCAGGAAGAGAAAAATCCAGCTTCAAATCGTGCTGCAGTGGAAAATCAAGGTTGGAGGGTGTGAGGGTGGGATGGCCCTGGCACAGGGGCCCAGAAAGGGCTGCCTGGATCCCGGGAATGTCCAAGGCCAGGCTGGATGGGTGAGCACCCTGGAATGGTGGGAGGTTGTGGTTGGAACTGGATGGCTTTAAGTCCCTTCCAGCCCAACAATGTGAGACGAACAACCCCCAGCGATGGAGAAGTGATTCACACATCCCAGAGATCCTTTAAAAGCGGCGGGGGAGGAGATTGTGTGTGTGTGTGTGTGTGGGTTCTCCCGATGCCTTCCAGATGCTGCTCAGAGCAGGTTCCCCGGGAGCAGAGCCCTGTTTGCTCGGGAGCAGCAGCAGGACCCAGAGCAGCGAGTGAATCACCAGGATTGCCAGAAAATTCCCGGATCCTTGGTGCCTGAGTGCCCCAGAGCCCAGGAGTCTCACTAGGATTTGGGGATTGCCCCACACCTGCTGTTCCAGGGGAATCCTGTCCCACGGAACATCCCAGTGGGGTTGGGAGTGGTGGTATCAGAGCCAGGAGGAGGGAAAAACTTTCAAGGCTCTACTCACTTACTATTCCCAGGATTGAGCTTCACCTTGGCTTTGGGGCTGCTCTGAGAGGGGAATTATGGAAGGGTTTGGGTGGGAAGGACCTAAAAATATATTCCACCCCTGCTGTGGACAGGACACCTTCCACTGTCCCAGGCTGCTCCAAGCCCCATCCAGCTGGCCTTGACACTTCCAGGGATCCAGGAGCAGCCACAGCTTCTCTGGCCCTCACCCTCACAGCGAATAATTCCTTCCAACTATCCCACCTAAACCCTGCT
The DNA here is from genome assembly GCA_009741485.1 of Malurus cyaneus samueli. Taxonomy (NCBI): domain Eukaryota; kingdom Metazoa; phylum Chordata; class Aves; order Passeriformes; family Maluridae; genus Malurus; species Malurus cyaneus. The sequence goes on along the minus strand of CM019227.1, from coordinate 9,217,968 downwards.
CTTTTTCACTTTGAAGACATTGCCCCTCATCCCGCCACTCCAGTTCCCAACAAAGATTCCTTCTCTCCATCCCAATGTCATCGAAAAGTTGGAGACAACCAGTCCAGGAAAGACTGATCAAGAAAATAAAGGAATGAAGATATAATAACATCAGAGAGTGAAAATTTGGATCCAATAGGAAAGTGAATACTGGGGGATGCTCAGCTCTTGCCCAATGGACTTTGAAATGATGCATCTCTGTGAGTTTTGACTGCATAAAATCTGAGGGAAAATCCTGAAAAGGATGTGTGTTTGAATATTTTCCTGCACATCCTGGCCAGAGAATAAAGTAATGCCCAATTCTCTATCACCTTGAATAGAGTGCAAGAGGTTTTTATTTTCTTCCTGATTTCAGTGACACGGGAGCCTCCTGGAAGCAGCCAGGAGCTCTCCTGCACCCTGTGATCTCCTGACACAGAGACATGGAAAACACAGCTCCAGGGAAGATGGAACGGGATGAATGCTCCCAAGATGGGTGCAGGTGGAGAGGGAGCGAGTGAAGCCGTGGGCTCAGAGCAGCCTCCATGAGATACAAATATTTTAAAAAAAACCATCAGCAAACCCTGGCTCTGTATGCAGCACAGCACCACAACCCCAGTGCCTCCCTCGCACCTCCAGCAGGCGGGGAGAAACCACCACTCCGACACCTTGGGAACTCGGGGCAGGGAAATGAATCCCATCATTCACGGGGCAGATTTGTAAGGTGTGAGTGCTGCTGGAGGAGCTCGGGGTCTGCTCCCTGCCTCGGACCCGGCAGCTTTTACGAGGGAGTCTAAAAATACGCACAATAAACCGGCTCCTGTCCCCACGGGGTCTGGGCTTTAATTGTGAGACAGAGTGAGAACCATTAAAGGGCACAGAGTACCTGAAGCCCCCTAATTTACTGAGCACGCCCCAGGGCAGCCAACAGAGGGCCATTGTACCACGGGGTGATGCCGAAAATCCGGGCCCTAAACCAGAGGCTGGACAAATTCAGAGAATAAAAGCAGTCTTTATTGGCAGGCCTTAGGGCCATCCAGGGCATCCCAGCCCACCCAGGGCTGACCCAAAATGGACAATGCTCATGGGTTTTTTATGTTTATCACTTTTCTCATTTGCACATCAGGGCTGAATCCTCCAATTGCAGCTTCAGCCAATGAAGTCATTACTCCAAGTTGGCTCCCCCAATTCTCTGTTTTTTCCATCTCTTGGGGCCTGGCACAGGAGGTGTCCTTGAGTTTGGGGCTCAGAGGAATTGTTTTGTGTAAAAATGGGAGAGCAGGAGCTCAGCACTGTCGTGGAGTCTGGAGTTACAACACTAAGAATTCCAGGGTTACAGACACATGGAAATAGAGAAGCTGAAATCCTGAGGCATCACTGCAACCCATCCCAAGCGCTGGCACAGCCACACACATCTCCTCTTTGTTAAAGAAATGGAATCCAGAATGGGTTGGTTGGAAGGATTTAAAAACCCATCCAGGCCACCCCAGCCATGGCAGGAACACCTCCACTGTCCCAGGACCTCCAGGTGCGTCCACTGGCCTTTGGACATTCCAGGGATCCAGGACAGCCACAGCTTCTCTGGCACCCTGTGCCAGGGCCTCCCCACCCTCCAGTGAAGGATTCCTTCCAATATCCATCCATCCCTGCCCTCTGGCAGTGGGAAGCCATTCCCTGTGTCCTATGGAATCTCCTCCCCGTGACCCCACAGAGCAGCAGCGAACACGGCAGGAACGGCTCCTGCATAGGGGACAGAGAGAAAGCCTTTGGCATCCACAGCCGAACGTGGGGAGCAGCAGCCCCTGGAAAAGCCGGCTGGAGGGTCTGGAATGCTTTCCCTGCACTGGGGAAGGGCCAGAGGAGCTGCAAGGCTCGGCTCTCCAGCTTCCCCAGCACCCAGGCATCAACTCATCTCCTCAGCTTCAAAGCAAAGCCTCGCTCCTCTTGCGCTTTGGACCAAAAAACGAAAAGGATTCTCCATCGTGGAGTGTAATTGGATCAGTGTGGTCCAACAGGCTTTTCCCTGCCAGTCCATCCTGCTCCAGACCTGACCCTGGCTCCTCAGGCATCTGCAGATCAAAGCTCCACATTCCCACTCCCAAGCCTGAGCAGGAACATCTCCGGAGAGTGGGGAGGGGATGGAGTGGTCAGTGCCAGCTGCTGGGAGGTGTGGGCAGATGGCTGTCCTGATTCTCAAACTCTCTCAAGGCTCCACAGCAACCAAGAACTCCTAAAAACCACCATTTTTGGGAACGTGGGGAGGTTCCAGAGCTTCCCCACCGTGGAATGGCTCTACACGGGCAGTGAGCAGGGGGATTCAGCACAAGGATATTCCTGTAGGGAAGGGTTTGGGAAGGAAATGGAGCAGGGAACTGCCCATACTGGGGTTAAACCCAGCAGAACCTCGTGCCAGGGGTGTTTTATCCATCCCCTCCACGTCCGCGCTACCGAAATACCCACACGACAGCTGAGTGGTCAAAACAGCCCCTTCAGAACTCGCCAGTTATTAATAGATTCCAATCCAAATAAAATCAGAAGGGAAAAAAAAAAAAGAAAAGAAAGAAAAAGCTGTATCTGGCTCGAAACGCACGCTGCTTCTAACATCCAGCGGGTCACGAGGGGTCGGCTCTTCAGCGGCGCAATATCCAAATAATCAAACCTCGATAAAGTCATAAAAAAGAGAAGTTGCCTGTGTGCTCTAGCTGGGCAGAGCTCCCCTCGCCCCGGTCAATAGGAATATTCAGGCCATAGAAAAACAGACTGGGATCTGCCTGCTCGAGCAGCCGAGCAAGCCAAGGAGATGTGTGTTTGACTCGGTGCCAGCGCGGCCATAAAATGTTGCAATTAGCAGAGACGTGGTGCCGCGCCACTCTCCCAAGGACCTAAATAAACTTCAGATGGAGACATATATTTTTACTTTTTATACGTATAAAAAAAATCTGCTGGTTCATTTTTAACTCCTTTCCCCAGCCGGCCTGCTCGGAGGTTTTTCAGCAAGGAAAAGTTAAAATGCAGGAAAAATTCCGACGTGATTCCCGTCTGTGAGGTTGGGATTTTAGGGAATGGTGGCTGTGGTGCTGGAGGGAAAGGGGCTTGGGAGAAGATTTCTCTACAATTCCCTGCCTTGCACCTAAGATATCCCAGGGAATTGGTTGTTTTCCCGTTTGACCACCTCACACTTGCCAAGTCTTGGGTGGAGGTGGAAACTTTCCTGCCACACTCAGCTCTGCTCATGGAGCACTGGGGAGACCCTGAACGATGGTTTGAATTCCAGCAGGCTGGAGGGGCAGGAGGCTTCTTCTGTTTGCTTTTCAGGCTGCAGCACCTCTGGCCCGAGCCACTCCTCAGGAGCATGAGCCCGCGTTTTCAGCCCCGTTTCCACCTCCTTTATTGACACGGCTCTCTCCTCGTCGCTTCCGATCGTCTTGATATTGCCAGTGGGATGATTACAGATTCACCTATTTATTCTGGACGTTCTGGGAGAGCTCCTGGGCTAAAATTACACCAAGAGCCACAGAACCGTCGAGGTTATTTGTTTGCTCAAAGCCCCATTCCAAACAACCGGCGGGCCTGGGGCAGACGTCTCGGCTCTGCTGGGGCCGGAGGAGCTGGTGGCACCGACTGCGGGTCCTCCCTGCCTTTGGGACAAGGTTGGGCTGTCGAGAGATGGGGTTCAGGGAGTGGCACAGGCTGAAGTCCATCCATAAGAATCAGAAAACCTCCAGATTGGCGAGTCCAACCTTTGACCAACACCCCCGCAACAACCAAAGCGCATCGTGAAGGAAAAGCAGGATTTTGGGGTGACACAGAAGTCCTGAAGGCAATGGAGGAGCTGGAATCCCTCCCCAGCTTTGCTGTTTCCATCAGATGGTGCTGTTCTGTCTCTCGTCCCGGATTTTCACCTTGGAAGCACTCCCTGGCCGCAGCTCCCTTCCCTGCGGATCACTCACCAATATTTTAATTGCCATTTA
>CM019227.1:9189433-9213954 GCA_009741485.1 Malurus cyaneus samueli | reverse complement strand
GGTTGCATTCCCTGCCCTCTGCTGAGGGGGGAAAGCAGGTTGGGGCTGAGGGAGGGGATTTGGGCAGGGAGGGAGGGGGCAGGGAAGCCCCAGGGATATCCTGGGACAGGGATGGGTGCAATGGGGCGGCTGCTAGAACCCTCACAATCCCACCAGAGTCCAACATTCCCAACCACAACCAGACCTCGTCACCTGCCCCTCCATCATGCCAGTTTGAGTCAAAGGATAGTTTTTACAAACAACTCAGAACTCCAAGAACTCCTTTCTTCCTATTTGTGCTGGCGAATTTCTCTTCTCTATAGCTGACCAATAGTTCTGCTGCTGTGAGTATCATTTCCTCCGGGATGGATTTTCTACTCGCTTTGTTTGGTTTTTCTTTTATCTAAGAGTTACTGTAACAACAACCAACAGGAGATCTGAGACTTATGTTGAGTGTATTGTGCTGAATTGATGCCTTCTTTACCAGTCAATGTGTGTGTATGTCGCTGTCTCTGCCCGGAGTCACAGCTTCAGGCAGGAAATACCGGCCAACAACCTCGCATATCTGCCTGTGTTTGGGTTGGATTCTATTGTGAGCTATTTTTTGTTATTCTTTCTGGTTTTATTAGTTGGGTTGTGGGTCATTTGTATCCTTGCGTTGTTTCTTGTTTTCTTGGGCCGATTGAGGCTAACTTTTTGTGTGTATTTAGACCTTGCTCTTCTTGAACATTCCTAGACTGTTAGGGGTGGTGGACACTACATATATAGTCATTACACGAAGTGACTATTTTTGTTACATGGGTTCGCTCTTAGTCACTAGAGACAGAATCGAGTGGAATGGATTTATGATATTTAATATCACATGGGATAAGAGTAATGTGAGAATCAATTCATGTTGGATTGTCTGGGTATTAGTATGAATTTTCGGCTCCTCTAGTGAGTGGTTTGTTGGTAGTGAGTCCTTTCTGGACTCTTGGGGCCGGGCAGAGAAGCTGTGGCTGCCCCTAGATCCTGGCAGTGTCCAAGGCCAGGGTGGATGGAGCTTGGAATAATCTGGGAATGTGGAAAGTGTCCTGCCCATGGAATGGATGAGCTTTAAGGTCCCTTCCACCCCAAACCAGTCCGGGATTGTGTGAACTGCAGAACAATTCTGGAATTTTCTGGCTGCTCCATCCCCCAGGGAATTGGGCTTTATTCTCACACAGCACCTGAACAGCACCGCTCTGTACCCACACAGGGAACGCTCCCCCAGCAGGGCCCATGTCCTGTAGGGCCCAAGGAAAGCCCTAAAGAAGGGCCTGACCCCCAGCCACACAGCTGGAGCTCGCTCCTCCCTCCCAAAAACCAGAGGGGAGCCCTCCCTTGGCCTCTCCCGCCTTCCTGGAGAGATGGGAACAAAACCAGCCAGAGGGAAATGTCCGTTTCCATCAACGTTTTTAAGAGGTTGGGGTTTGGCCAAACCAAGGAGGGGAGAGAAAAAAAAAAAAAAAGCCAGAAAATAATCTGTTCAACAACTGTTTTCTGCCTGAAAGAAAAATAAAAAAGAGGAAAATGCCTTTGCTTCTGCTGTCCTGCGCATTCCCAGCTCCCAGGGGCCGCGTGTCCCTGGTGCAGTGCCCAGCTGGGCAAGGGTAGAGCAAGGAGCTTGTTTTCCAGACTGGGAGGTGTTTCCCGAACTGGGAGATGTTTTCCAAACTGGGAGATGTTTTCCAAACTGGGAGGGTGTTTTCCAAACTGGGAGATGTTTTCCAAACTGGGAGGTGTTTTCCAAGGGAGCAGAGCTGAAGGTTCCTGCCCCATTCTCCTTGGGGTCCCCCTCTCTGTGCCCCCCATCCCTCTCCAGCCCCCAAAGCCCCCGAGCCCCCGAATGCTGCTTGGGTGACCCCAGGAGCTGCCTTGGGGTTCCTTTGTGGGGCTCTGAGCCTCTGAGAGGTTTTGACTGTGGGGGTTTCATCCCTGCCATCCCAAGGCTGGAATTCCACCCTGCTCCTGGCACAGCTTTGAAGAGGGCTCCTGCAGAAAACCATCTCGGGATTGCCCAGGGAAGAGGTGGGAACGCCAAAATTCAGGATCTGGAGAGAGGGAAAATATCCCACAGCCACTGCAGCTCCTTTGGGAATTCTGTCCTGGTGTGTGAGGCAGCGGATGAGCCCGTCTGGGATGCTCCGCACCGGGATCTCTCCAGGGCATGGAGAAGAGTCTGAATTCCCTGATCCATCCCAATCCAAAGGGATTTCAAAACTTAGAGCTCTCCCCCCACACTCTGGACCCCCCCAGTTTCACCTTTGTGGCCGTGAATGGGCAGCAGAGTGCTGCCCCTGCCTTCCCTGCAGCGCCGGATTTTCCATGGGATTCATGAATTTATGGATTTCACCTCTCTGATCCCAAAGCTCCTGCCCAGCTGGCAGTGCCAAACCCCTCCAGAGCTCAGCCCCCTCCCTCCCTGGCTCTAACCAGCACTCCCTGCCAGCTCTGAGGGGCAAGGGGGCTTTTTCCTGCCTTTTTCTTGGCTTTCCTCTCGCTTCCCTTTGGCAGCTCCTTTTCCAAGCAGGGTGATTTTACTGCCTGGCTTCCACGGAGCCAAGAAACGCGTTCGGTGTGAGCTGGGAGTGAGACGGTGTGAAAAACACGCAGCTCCAGGGTTTTTGGGGGCAGATCCAGGGTTTTGAGCAGGAAGAGCCAGGGTTTTTGGGGGCAGCTCCAGGGAGCAGCAAAGCCCCCGCTGAGCTGCAGGATTTGCCCTCCCCAGCAGCACTTCCAGCCTCCCTCCTCCTAAACCCCACAAACTCCTCGGGGTCTGGGCTGGCTCTGCCCTGCTGCTTCCACAGAATCAAAAACAACAAAGCCCAGATCTTGCCTGGGGTATCCAAGACCCTCCAAGATGTCTTCTTTACCCCTCCAAGTACTGACAAACACTTTTAAAATTTGATTTCTCCTAAACTTTGGGGGATTTCAGATCTCGGGGAGCATTTCCCAGGCCCAGACCCCTCCCCTCTACAAAACCCAGCCAATGACAGGATGGTGAAGGTTGGAAAAGCTCTTTGAGATCATCAAACCCAACCATCAACCACCACAGTCCTGAAGTGTCACATCCACACGTTTCATGAACACTTCCAGGATTTATTCCTGGCAGAGACACAATTGGCAGCAGTGCCCAGGAGGTCCATGGAGCTGGTGGGGTTTGCCCTGAGCTCACAAGGAAACCAGGGCAAAAACCCCAAAGCTGAGGGGCAGCAGAGCCCTGCAGAAGGGACCATTCCTGGCCAAGAGCAGCAATGCCCAGCCCTTCACGGATCTGCCTGGGAATGGGCTCATCCCCAGGGTCCCTGTGTCCCCTCCAAGGTGCTGGCAGCACTTTGGGCTCCATCAAACCCACCCTGCTCAAATACACTGAGCACAAACCCCAAACACCAACGGGAACCTCCCAAGCACATCCCGGACGGGAACAGTGCAGAGCTCCCGGCTCCCTCGGGGTCACTCCGGGCTGGAATCAGCCACCACAGCCCAACAAACCCCACAGAAACCCCACAAAGAGCACCCATCCATCCTCAGGCCGCTGACCCCCTCCTCTCTGCCCTTCCCAACCTCACTGAGCCATTTTCCTCACAAACGCAGAGCAGGCAAGAAGAATACGCTCACACTTGGAAAAAACAAAACCCACTTTTTTTTTTTTTTTTTTTTTTTTTTTCTGGGTTCCTGACAAAGCAATATTCTCCAGGCCAGTTGGAACCTGGAAAAACACGTTCACTCAACCTAGCCACCGTGACTCCAATAACAATTATAAAATGTCCAATAAAACTTGTCTGTAATGTCAATTCGGATCTTGAAAAGCAGAATTAAGTGGCGTATCAACATTAAACTTTTATTGCTTCCTTCGCAGAGCACAAGGACTGTCAATAAAAGTCGTTCTGAACGGAGGAGAGGGCAGTAAATATTAAATAAACAGGTTTTTGTTGAAATGCTGTAAATGCACCGGGGCTGCCTGTGACACTGGGACCCTTTCTGCCTCGTGATTGAGCTCGGTCAGTAATTACCAGTGATCAATTAAGAGCCAATTAAAGGGGGCTCGATGGCTGTGTTAGGAGCTTTTATTGGGGGGACTGGGCTGTTCCAGGTCCCCGAGGCTCTGTCTGGTGTCTCCCAGAACTCCCAGGGCCCTGCTGCTCCTCAGGGACCTCCACAGAGCTGGGAAGGGGTTGGGAAGGGGATGGGAAGGGATTGGGAAGGGGCTGGAGGTGTCACCATCCCCAAACCCTGTCCAGGAGTGACCAGGATGGAGCAAACCCAAGGTGAGAAGGGAATGAGAAAGGAGCAGTGAACATGGAAAGGTTTGGGGTGGAAGAAACTAAAAGATCATCCCGTTCCACCCCCTGCTGGTTATTTCCAGGTTATTTCATCATCATCATCATCATCATCACCATGGAATGCTTTGGGTGGGAAGGGAATGTAAAATCCTCCAATTCCAACCTCAACACCTCCCACCATCCCACGGTGCTCCAAGCCCTGTCCAGCCTGGCCTTGGACACTTCCAGGGATCCAGGGGCAGCACAGGTTCTATGGGAATCTGTGCCAGGGCCTCCCCCCCTCACAGGGAACAATTCCTCCCCAGTCTCCAACCCAACCCTGCCCTCCCTCATCCTAACCAGCACAAAGGGAAGGTTTTCCTTTATCCACGAGACAAAACGGGGTTTTCTTAGGGTGGGGCTGAATAAAATCCTCCCAGTACCCCACAAACCTCAGGGGTGCCGCCTGTCCCAGACACATCTGGCGTGACACTCCTGGCTCAGAGCCCTCCCTGCAGCTGCCCAAGGTCCATCCCACCCAAGCACAGCTGCCCCAAAGGCTGGGCAGAGGTCAGAGCTGATGTCCAGTGGCACCCAGGCACAGCAGGGAGCCGGGAATTCGGCAAGGGCACAAACCCAGCGGGTTCTCTGTCAGACCTTTAAAACCTGAGCAGTGTTTTTGTGGTTCACCCAGGGAGTTTATGGGCTGTTCTCCAGCTTGATCATCAGTGTACTCACAGGAAGCAGCAGCAGCAGCTCCTGAATATGGATTTCGTGATGCTGAAATGATGCTGAACAAAGACAGGGCAGCAAGGGCTGAAATGGGAGAGCCTGAGAGCTTTAATGAGCTCCCTGAACTCTGATTTAACAGAGAGGAGAGGAATCAGAGGGGCTCTCGGGAGGTATTGATGCAGCAGCTCCTGTGCTCTGAGTTTTGCACAGGTACAAAAGAAACCCACCCCAAAAAATCAGCTGGATCGTGAGCATCATTAAACTTTCCAGGAATTATTTCCATTCTGAGCCTCGGCTCTGTCAGTCTGGGGTTTGTGAGGAGCAGCTCAAGTATTCTCAGGGATAAAGAAAAATACTTGAGTCATAAATACAGACAGAAAAATGCCTTCAGAAGGGGGAAAGATGCCCATAAAATTAACCTTTGGGGAAATGACAAGGATAAATACAGAAAAGAAAATCCCTTCATAGAGGGAAAGACATCCACAAAAATTAACTTTTGAGGCAATCCCAAGGATCAGAGCCTTTGGATCCCAGGCTCCCATTTCTCTGCCACACAGAAACCAAACCTTTAGCACTGAGAGCATCGGGAAACACCCAGGAATTCCTGGCTGGGAGTCATCCCCTTTCCCTGGAGCCTGAATTCCCATTGTGCCCCCGAGCTCAGTGGGGTTGGCTGAAGGGAATTCCAGCGATGGGGAGGACGGGAGCCTGGGGAGGAGGAGCAGGACTGTCTCACCTGGAAGAGGATCTGCAGCAGCCCGTGCAGGATGCACATCCTCCGGCCCAGCAGCAGGAAGAAGGGCACCACCAGCTCGATGAAGTGGTTGACCAAAGTCTCGAAGCGATGGAACCACCACGGCGAGCGGTGCATGAAGTACGAGATAGGGCTGGGCACCGGCTGCGTCTGGAGTGGGAGAGGGAAAAAGGAATTAATCCCCTCCAGAAATTATATTCTGGCTTTATTCCTTATTTCTCTCTCTCTCAGGAGAGCCACCCTTCACCTCAGGGAACTCATTTCTTTGCAGAGAAAATGACTTCATTTAAGTTTTTTCACGCGCCTTTAAACCGATTCCTCTTTTAAAAAACCGAGAGTTTGAATTTTCCCTTTTGTCATCGCAACCAAACCCCGTCTTCAACGAACCCCTCTGTCATTTAACACCGAAATCTTACACCCAGCTCAGCACTGAGGGATGTTAAACTGAGTGAAGATCCTCGGAGCAGATCCAGAAGCGGAGCCCAAGATTTCCTCAGGGTCAGGCCTCGGGTCAAACCGAGCCAGGAATGGAAACCAGATTTCAAAACCTCGGAGATCTGCTTTCAAAATGTTTAAAATTCAAATAAATGCAGTGGTGGAGCTGCTTTCCAAGATGGTAATTTGGGAGAGGAAAGTGTAATTCCTCTAAACATGTTCTGCTGGTTAAGGTATTTACATACTGGCCTTGGGACAATATTATTCTTTTATCAGCCTGAAATTTTTTGACACCGGGAGATTTTTCCATCTGGGACAAGAACGTTGCAAATTTTTCGCAGGGAACCATCCCAAATTCTGATCTGTTAATAAGTGCCACCCTAAGAAACCCCACAATTGGAGCAAAAAAAAAAATTAATTTGTCTCAGAGTATCTGACAGGCTCAAATTCTCTGGTATTGTTTTAAAATTGCGACAACAAAAAAAAGAGGCCGAAGACACGAACGTTAATTGGAGGAGACACAACACATCTTTAAATTATTTGTAGTTAAATCCAAAATACAAACAAACCAGGGAAAATCCTGTAGGATGCGTGGCAGCCGAGCACGCTCCCCCTGCCAAATCCCACAACTATTGTAATTCCTCATTAGCAAAGCTGGGATTAATAAAGCCGCTGCTTCCCCCTTAGGACAGAGACCGCATCCTTCCTGGCCGGATGGAGCCGGGCCGGGGTCACGGAGCTCTGCCAAGGCCACTCTGTCCGGCCTGGGGGGTCAGGGCAGCCCCAGGTGCCCCCCAGGCTCCTTCCCCTCTTCCAGGACCTGCTTTGAGTTAATTCCATGTTGGATTCCCTGCCAGCATTCCCTCGCAAAGGGATTTTTTTTTCCCCCACCTCGATCCTGAATAGCTGAGAAATGCTTTTATCCTTCCAAAGGGGCAGGTTGCTCCCTGGCTGTTTTCCGTGTTATTATTGTTTTTCTGAAGTGCTTTGCCCAAACCTGACCTGGCTGAGGTGTGGATCCAACAGTTTGGAATGCTGGCACTTCAGGATGAGGAGCACAGGGAGCAGACAGAACCACAGGCGTAATTAGCGACTTAGAGATGCAATTAATCCAGTCATCAGTTTTATTCACAACTGTTTTTTGGGATGAGACAGGAGAGATCACCACCCTCAACCTGCTTAAGGGCAGGAAGAGAAAAATTCCAGCTTCAAATCGTGCTGCAGCTGGAAAATCAAGGTTGGAGGGTGTGAGGGTGGGATGGCCCTGGCACAGGGTGCCCAGAGAAGCTGTGGCTGCCCCTGGATCCCTGGGAATGTCCAAGGCCAGGCTGGATGGGGTTGGAGCACCCTGGGATGGTGGGAGGTGTTGGGGTTGGAACTGGATGGGCTTTAAATCCCTTCCAGCCCAACACATTGTGGGATTTTGGGACGAACAACCCCCAGCGATGGAGAAGTGATTCACACATCCCAGAGATCCTTTAAAAGCGGCGGGGAGGAGATCTCTGTGTATGTGTGGTGTGTGGGTTCTCCCGATGCCTTCCAGATGCTGCTCAGAGCAGGTTTCCCCGGGAGCAGAGCCCTGTTTGCTCGGGACAGGGACCCAGAGCAGCGAGTGAATCACCAGGATTGCCAGAAAAATTCCCGGATTCCTTGGGTGCCTGAGTGCCCCAGAGCCCCAGGAGTCTCACTAGGATTTGGGGATTTGCCCCACACCTGCTGTTCCAGGGGAATCCTGTCCCACGGGAACATCCCAGTGGGGTTGGGAGTGGTGGTATCAGAGCCCAGGAGGAGGGAAAAACTTTCAAGGCTCTACTCACTTACTCATTCCCAGGATTTGGAGCTTCACCCTTGGCTTTGGGGCTGCTCTGAGAGGGGAATTATGGAAGGGTTTGGGTGGGAAGGGACCTGGGAGATGATTTAATTCCCACCCCTGCTGTGGACAGGGACACCTTCCACTGTCCCAGGCTGCTCCAAGCCCCATCCAGCCTGGCCTTGGACACTTCCAGGGATCCAGGAGCAGCCACAGCTTCTCTGGGCATCCTCACCCTCACAGCGAATAATTCCTTCCCACTATCCCACCTAACCCTGCTCTTTTTCACTTTGAAGACATTGCCCCTCATCCCGCCACTCCAGTTCCCAACAAAGATTCCTTCTCTCCATCCCAATGTCATCGAAAAGTTGGAGACAACCAGTCCAGGAAAGACTGATCAAGAAAATAAAGGAATGAAGATATAATTAACATCAGAGGTGAAGAAATTTGGATCCAATAGGAAAGTGAATACTGGGGGATGCTCAGCTCTTGCCCAATGGACTTTGAAATGATGCATCTCTGTGAGTTTTGACTGCATAAAATCTGAGGGAAAATCCTGTAAAAGGATGTGTGTTTGGAATATTTTCCTTGGCACATCCTGGCCAGAGAATAAAGTAATGCCCAATTCTCTATCACCTTGAATAGAGTGCAAGAGGGTTTTATTTTCTTCCTGATTTTCAGTGACACTGGGAAGCCTCCTGGAAGCAGCCAGGAGTTCTACTGCACCCTGTGATCTCCTGACACAGAGACATGGAAAACACAGCTCCAGGGAAGATGGAACGGGATGAATGCTCCCAAGATGGGTGCAGGTGGAGAGGGAGCGAGTGAAGCCGTGGGCTCAGAGCAGCCTCCATGAGATACAAAATTATTTTAAATAAAAAAACCATCAGCAAACCCTGGCTCTGTATGCCAGCACAGCACCACAACCCCAGTGCCTCCCTCGCACCTCCAGCAGGCGGGGAGAAACCACCACTCCGACACCTTGGGAACTCGGGGCAGGGAAATGAATCCCATCATTCACGGGGCAGATTTGTAAGGTGTGAGTGCTGCTGGAGGAGCTCGGGGTCTGCTCCCTGCCTCGGACCCGGCAGCTTTTACGAGGGAGTCTAAAAATACGCACAATAAACCGGCTCCTGTCCCCACGGGGTCTGGGCTTTAATTGTGAGACAGAGTGAGAACCATTAAAGGGCACAGAGTACCTGAAGCCCCCTAATTTACTGAGCACGCCCCACGGGCAGCCAACAGAGGGCCATTGTACCACAGGGGTGATGCCGAAAATCCGGGCCCTAAACCAGAGGCTGGACAGAATTCAGAGAATCCAAAGCAGCTTCTTATTCATTGGCAGGAGCCTTCAGGGCCATTCCAGGGCATCCCAGCCCACCCAGGGCTGACCCAAAATGGACAATGCTCATGGGTTTTTTATGTTTATCAGTTTTCCATTTGCACATCAGGGCTGAATCCTCCAATTGCAGCTTCAGCCAATGAGTCATTACTCCAAGTTGGCTCCCCCAATTCTCTGTTTTTTCCATCTCTTGGGGCCTGGCACAGGGAGGTGTCCTTGAGTTTGGGGCTCAGAGGAATTGTTTTGTGTAAAAATGGGAGAGCAGGAGCTCAGCACTGTCGTGGAGTCTGGAGTTAAACACTGAAGAATTCCAGGGTTACAGACACATGGAAATAGAGAAGCTGAAATCCTGAGGCATCACTGCAAACCCATCCCAGAGCGCTGGCACAGCCACACACATCTCCTCTTTGGTTAAAAGAAATGGAATTCCAGAATGGGTTGGTTTGGAAGGGATGTTAAAAACCCATCCAGTGCCACCCCCAGCCATGGGCAGGGACACCTTCCACTGTCCCAGGACGCTCCAGGGTGCGTCCAGCCTGGCCTTCGACACTTCCAGGGATCCAGAGACAGCCACAGCTTCTCTGGGCACCCTGTGCCAGGGCCTCCCCACCCTCCCAGTGAAGGATTCCTTCCCAATATCCCATCCATCCCTGCCCTCTGGCAGTGGGAAGCCATTCCCTGTGTCCTATGGAATCTCCTCCCCGTGACCCCACAGAGCAGCAGCGAACACGGCAGGAACGGCTCCTGCATAGGGGACAGAGAGAAAGCCTTTGGCATCCACAGCCGAACGTGGGGAGCAGCAGCCCCTGGAAAAGCCGGCTGGGAGGGTCTGGAATGCTTTCCCTGCACTGGGGAAGGGCCAGAGGAGCTGCAAGGCTCGGCTCTCCAGCTTCCCCAGCACCCAGGCATCAACTCATCTCCTCAGCTTCAAAGCAAAGCCTCGCTCCTCTTGCGCTTTGGACCAAAAAACGAAAAGGATTCTCCATCGTGGAGTGTAATTGGATCAGTGTGGTCCAACAGGCTTTTCCCTGCCAGTCCATCCTGCTCCAGACCTGACCCTGGCTCCTCAGGCATCTGCAGATCAAAGCTCCACATTCCCACTCCCAAGCCTGAGCAGGAACATCTCCGGAGAGTGGGGAGGGGATGGAGTGGTCAGTGCCAGCTGCTGGGAGGTGTGGGCAGATGGCTGTCCTGATTCTCAAACTCTCTCAAGGCTCCACAGCAACCAAGAACTCCTAAAAACCACCATTTTTGGGAACGTGGGGAGGCTCCAGAGCTTCCCCACCGTGGAATGGCTCTACACGGGCAGTGAGCAGAGGGATTCAGCACAAGGATATTCCTGTAGGGAAGGGTTTGGGAAGGAAATGGAGCAGGGAACTGCCCATACTGGGGTTAAACCCAGCAGAACCTCGTGCCAGGGGTGTTTTATCCATCCCCTCCACGTCCGCGCTACCGAAATACCCACACGACAGCTGAGTGGTTCAAAACAGCCCCTTCAGAACTCGCCAGTTATTAATAAGATTCCAATCCAAATAAAATCAGAAGGGGAAAAAAAAAAAAGAAAGAAAGAAAAAGCTGTATCTGGCTCGAAACGCACGCTGCTCTAACATCCAGCGGGTCACGAGGGGTCGGCTCTTCAGCGGCGCAATATCCAAATAATCAAACCTCGATAAAGTCATAAAAAAAGAGAAGTTGCCTGTGTGCTCTAGCTGGGCAGAGCTCCCCTCGCCCGGTCAATAGGAATATTCAGGCCATAGAAAAACAGACTGGGATCTGCCTGCTCGAGGCAGCCGAGCAAGCCAAGGAGATGTGTGTTTGACTCGGTGCCAGCGCGGCCATAAAATGTTGGCAATTTAGCAGAGACGTGGTGCCGCGCCACTCTCCCAAAGGACCTAAATAAACTTCAGATGGAGAACATATATTTTTACTTTTTATACGTATAAAAAAAATCTGCTGGTTCATTTTTAACTCCTTTCCCCAGCCGGCCCTTGCTCGGAGGTTTTTCAGCAAGGAAAAGTTAAAAGCAGGAAAAATCCGAGCGGTGATTCCCGTCTGGAGGTTGGGATTTTTAGGGAATGGTGGCTGTGGCTGCTGGAGGGGAAAGGGGGCTTGGGGAGAAGATTTCTCTACAATTCCCTGCCTTGGCACCCTAAGATATCCCAGGGAATTGGTTGTTTTCCCGTTTGACCACCTCACACTTGCCAAGTCTTGGGTGGAGGTGGAAACTTTCCTGCCACACTCAGCTCTGCTCAGGAGCACTGGGGAGACCCTGAACGATGGTTTGGAATTCCAGCAGGCTGGGAGGGGGCAGGAGGCTTCTTTCTGTTTGCTTTTCCAGGCTGCAGCCACCTCCTGGCCCGAGCCACCCCTCTCCAGGAGCAGAGCCCGCGTTTCCAGCCCCGTTTCCATCCCTGTTTATTGACACGGCTCCTCCGTGACGCGCTCCGAGCTGCTCCCGGAATATCCAGTTAATTGGGGATGGATTACAGATTCACCTATTTATTCTGGACGTTCTGGGAGAGCTCCTGGGCTAAAATTACACCAAGAGCCACAGAACCGTCGAGGTTATTTGTTTGCTCAAAGCCCCATTCAAACAACCGGCGGGGCCTGGGGCAGACGTCTCGGCTCTGCTGGGGCCGGGAGGAGCTGGTGGCACCGACTGCGGGTCCTCCCTGCCTTTGGGGACAAGGTTGGGCTGTCGAGAGATGGGGTTCAGGGAGCGGCACAGGCTGGAAAGTCCATCCATAAGAATCAGAAAACCTCCCAGATTGGCGAGTCCAACCTTTGACCCAACACCCCCGCAACAACCAAAGCGCATCGTGAAGGAAACGCAGGATTTTGGGGTGACACAAGAAGGTCCTGAAGGCAATGGAGGAGCTGGAATCCCTCCCCAGCTTTGCTGTTTCCATCAGATGGTGCTGTTCTGTCTCTCGTCCTGGGATTTTCCACCTCGGGAACGCACTCCCTGGCCCGCAGCTCCCCTTCCCTGCGGATCACTCACCAATATTTTAAATTGCCATTTAAGAGCATATTGCAAACGTGATCCTTTAATTGGTCACCGTTATGGCTCTCTATTAGAGAAGACAAGTTTTTCCACACAAGGTAAGCCCTGAAAATGTTTAAAAACAACCCAGAGCTGATGTATTTATTATGCATTTCTCCCTATATAAATAATTCCATGAAAAGGGACGTAGTGAGTGGAAACTCCATTTAAAATGTGATCCCAGATGGTGGCAAAGCTCTAAAATTGCAAGGCAACATGTAAAGAAAGATTAACGACCTCGAACAGGCCCAAATTTATGAGGTGAAAGCCCCTGTAATCCTGGAGAAAAATGATACCAAACCTTCGAGCAGACAGCAAGAAAATACCTCTGCTCACTTCAGGTGCCCTCTGCCATTTTGCATTTTCATTTAATGCCCATTATTTGGGGTTCACTTGGTGCTTTCTCCTGTGGGCCAGAGGTTTCGCTTCGGTTCATGAGCACACTGGGGGGATTTGCCAGCTCCCACCAGGCACCAGGATCCATGGATAAATCAGGAAAATGGGAATAGCGATGGGAATGAGCCGGGGAAAGGAGGGAAATGAGAGCCAGGACACCACGGCGAGCCCTGAGCGTCACTGCGAGACCCAAAGCTCTGCCATGCGGTGGGCTGAGGTGACAGAGATTGACAATTCCAAACTCAACCTCCTGCTCTGCCTGGGTGGGAAATATTCCAAAGGGAAGGATGCCCCAAGGAATGGGGGTCATCCCAAGCCAGCAGCATCTTCCAGGCTCTTAACCAGCCAGGGCAGACCAGGCAGCACAGAGTGTTCCCCTGGGATCTCCTGGGATCCCCTGGAAACGCTCCTGCTCATCCCCCTGCCCATTCTCACCTCTGGACTATTGCACTGACACGTTTGTCAGTGCACTGGCATTTTATAACCTTTCCAGCAGAGATCCTTGCACGCTCTGGTGCCTTGAAAGGCAACCCTATGGCTTTGGAGAGTGAAAGAACATCCTTCTGAATATGATCCTGAACATGATCCGGAATATCATCCTGAACATCATCCTGAGCATCCTTCTGAACATCATCCTGAACATCTTTCTGAGCATCCTTCTGAACACCTTTCTGAATATCATTCTGAATACCTTTCTGAACATTCTTCTGAACGTCCTTCTGAACGTCTTTCTGAGCACCTTTCCAATGGTTCTCAGAGGACCCAGAGTTTCACCCTCCCACTCACAACCCCAAAACCACCACACAGCCTTTCATCCCTTCATTTTTTTTTCCCTTTAAAAAATCCAGTGCTGAATCCAGGGCCAGACTCCTTCAGAGGGCTTTTTTTTCAGTGTGTGCTCACAAACAGGAGCTCAGCACCAGGCCCAGGAGCGCAGGGAGCCCCGGCTCGTGCCCGTGTTTGGACGAGGCACCGCCGTGGCCTGGACGTTTACAGCCGGGTTGGGGTTTGTTTGTTTTTCTCCCCCACTCCACAACTCGAGACAAACACTGGGAGCTTTCATAAAAGGTGCTCACAAAGGGTAAATTGTGCCACGAGGCGCCGACTACCTGGTCAGCCACTGGAATTCTCCGAGCTGGAACGGCACCGAAGACGGGAGGGGGAACTCGTTTAACTCTGCAGCTGCCCGGGAGGCAGAGCACGCTCAGCACAGAGCTACAGAATCCTTCAGAGTGGGAAACAGCTCTGAGATCACCGAGTCCAAGGCCACCATCTACACATGTCCCCAAGTGCCACATCCATGTGGTTTTTAAACCCAGCCCCAGCTCCGCAGGAACCACCGCGGGTGATTCAGTTCCGAACTTCCTGTTCATCCAGGAAAATTTCTAGAGCAAGATGGGATAAAAATGAGACACCAGGGAAAACCAGGCTGCTGTCTCCAAGACAGAGCCAGAAGTTTAGGAGAGTTTATTTCTGTTTTAGGCTTTCTCCCGAGTAACAAAGGATGCAGCCGGAAAGAATTTAGGACAAGCAAAACAAGGCACAAGAAAACTCTTGGCTGTGAGGAGCTGAGGTACAAAATATGTTGGGTGAACCCAGCAGCCAATTCTGCTCCCCCTCACCAACAAATGAGGGCCTGGAGGGGCAGGACAAGGGGGAACAGCTTCAAACTGAAAAAGGGGAGAATTAAATCAGAGATTAGGGAGAAATCCTTCCCTGGGAGGGTGGGGAGGCCCTGGCACAGGGTACCCAGAGAAGCTGTGGTGCCCCCGGGATTCCTGGAAGTGTCCAAGGCGGGCTTGGAGCCGACGGGGATGGTGGGAGGTGTCAGGGTTGGAACTGGATGGGTTTTAAGGTCCCTTCCCACCCCAAATCAGTCTGATTCTGTGATTCCACGAATGGCACCTCCCCAGCAGTGACACAGGCACTGCATCTCCTGGTGTGCCCATCATCCCAACAACTCATCATTCCAACAACTCATCATCCCAAAAACTCCTCTTTAAACCATTGAAGGGTTAAAATAGTGACTCTTACAAAACCATGACAATTCTGCAGGCCGTAACACACACAGAGACACAGAAATTTAAATCGTGCTAACGCTAGGAACCAGGCTGGGGCATCTTCAGACTCCTGGATACTGCCCTTAGAAATGTGCTTCCTTAGGTAAAAACAATTACCAACATTTCAAAGGACAAAATTTCAGCAAATCTCTCCAGCACACCCCAATAACTCCAGTGGTTTCCCTCCTGACACAAAAACGTGATGGATTTCCAGCGGCACGTGCCGGAGCTGGGAGCTCTCCCATTCTCCAGGAGGGAAGAAGCCTCTCCCAGCAGCACCACTCAACGTCCAAAATCTTTCTGCCTCGAGCTCTGGCAAGTTTTGCCCTTGTGCAATCGCTCGTTGTGCAAGTGTTGCCTGTTCCTACGCTTTTCTTATTAAAAAAATAAATAAATTCCCCAGGCAGATAAATTCCACCCAATAAAAATGTCGCTGCTCTATCCCTGCGGACGTAATAACGCCCTCACTCTTGTCCCGGCTTGGAGCGCTCACAAATCACCCTTATAAATAAATCTGCCAACCCAAGGCAAACAGCTCGTTTTTAATAAAGCCTTTTACCTCCTTTCCTAATGCCAAGCAAGACCCTGGAGCAGCTCAGTGCCCCAGGGATGGCAGCTCCCAGCTCCGTGCTGGCCGACCCCGGTGCCACCCTAGGGCTCACGCCCTGTGTTTTCCTGGGACAGGTTTTGGGCTGGATTTCTCCAGCCTGGCGCCACCCCAGGGCTCGTGCCCTCTGTTTTTCTGGGGTATATTTGGAGCTCAAATTGGGATTTCTCAATCCCAATGCCACTGTGGAGTTTGAGCCTTGTCTTTACCTGGGATCAGTTCTGGGCTCAATTTCTCCATTGAGTTGTGAGGCTTGTGCCCTGTGTCTTCCTGGGACAGGTTTGGGGCTGGATTTCTCCACCCTGGTGTTGTCATGGGATTGGTTTGTGCCCTGTTTTCCTGGGACAGGTTTGGGGCTGAATTTCTCCATCCCAGTTCCACCCTGGGGCTCGTGCCCTGTGCTTTCCTGGGACAGGTTTGGGGCTGAATTTCTCCATCCCAGTACCCACCTGGGGCTTGTGCCCTGTGTTTACCCAGGCTGTGTTTTGGGCTGAATTTCTCCATCCCAGTGCCACCCTGGGGCTCGTGCCCTGTGTTTACCCAGGCTGTGTTTCGGGCTGGACCTCTCCCATGTCCCGCACGGCCGGCACCATCCCGTCCCCGCGGGATTTCCTGCCGAACACTGCGCCCATTGATGCGGCGGGGCCGGGGCGATGCCGGGGCGGGGACGGAGGGGCTCTGCCGGCCGAAATGCGGGCCCGGCCGGGTGTTGCACATTCCCAGTCCTGCCGGGCCGTTCCTCCTCGCTGCCGCCTGTCAGTCAGCCCCGGCGATGTTTATTTGAACGGCCACTTGCGGTCAAGGCTGGTGCCAGTTGCGCGGCCGCGGTTCTGCGGATTTCGCGCTGGGGACTCGGCCCCCGGCTCCCCGAGCACGGGAGGGAGGCACAGCCGGGGCTGCTCGGCCTAATGGGAAACAACTGAGCTCTTCCAGCAGCCCCTGCTCGGCGTTAACCCTTGCTGGGCTGGCTGCATCCCCAGCTCGGCCTTCCCCCATCATCCCATATCCATCCTGCCAGTCCTTGTCCCATCTCCTGCTCCCCAAATTCCCCCGGCAGTCAAACATCTTGGGGGGATGATCTGAAACTGCTGGAAGGAGCAGGGAATGCACTCAGTTGCTTAAAGAAGCAGTTTTTGGAGGAAGGAGAGGGTTTTTATAGCCCCCATGGATTTAGCATTGTTCCAAGGGCACAGGACAGAGCTGGGAGTGATCACGGAATGACAGAGGCTGGAAAAGCTCTCCAAGATCATCGAGACCAGCACCAGGTCAACCAGAGCGGAGCACTGAGCGCTCCTGGAGGACTGGCACATGCCCAGGACACAAAGCCAGCCCATCCCTGACGGGAGCCTGGCCCCAGAACAGCCCCGATCCCAACCCCAAAGCTTGCGGAGAGCGAACGAGCCCCCACTGCTCCACCAGAGCCGGGGCCACGCTCAGATGTGAAATGACCCGGGGCCCGCAGCACAACCCTGCATCGTTCCTGACGGCCTGGACCGGCTCCAAGATGCTAATCAGCCCCAGATTAAGTCATCAAGCAAACTGATGAGCAATCACATTCTGTCAGTGCAGCTGGCCGGCATTACCCGGGAGCCGCTCCCGCCGCCGAGAAAAGGCGGTTCTGAGCTGATCCAGCGGGAAAGGAGTGGGGTTGAGCTGTCACAGGCTCTGCACAGCTCAGCTCCAGCTCCCGGCCCCATCTATGCTCCCAAAATTTGCCCCTCACCGCCCTGAGGTGACAGATGTGGCTGTGGCCATCCCAATCTGGTGGCGCACGGCTGCTCCCGCTCCCAGAGCATCCCAGAACATCCCAGAGCACCCCAGAGCTTCCCAGAGCACCCCAGAGCATCCCAGAGCACCCCAGAGCATCCCAGAGCACCCCAGAGCATCCCAGAGCACCCCAGAGTTTCTGAATTCCCACACACAGCAAGAGGCAGCTTTGTTCTCCAAGGGGAAGCACCAGCCTGTGGAATTGCTTTAGCTGGACCAGCACAAACACTGTTAGTAACTGCGAGCAAAAATAATTAACACAAAACCGTTAATGGTGAAGCACAGGGAAAACTGATGCTCAAATCCCAAGTTCATTTGGTGGGAATTTTGGGAAAGGGAAGAGATTCCAGGCTCGAACCCAGTGTAACCCCACAGGGTCTGCAGAGCTCTCACCCAGAGATCCCCAAAACCTGCTCAGGAGGAGAAGCAGCCCAAATGCCCAATGAGGAGATGCAAAAAACCTCTCCAAGTATCAGCATAAAACACTAATTCTGATTTTTTTTCCCTCCAAAAACAAATATGATAAAAATAGATGAATGCTGTCAGTGTTCATTAAGAGAAGGATTTCTACTTGTATTTTAATACTGTTTAAGAAGAAACAAATTAACCAGAATTGTTATCAGGGAGTTGACTCTTTTCATGGGTCTTAGACATGGATACACAGGACCACATCCACAACCATCCCTTCCCTGTGGGATCAGGGAAGGGATGGTTCATCATCTTCTCATCACTTTTTCCATCGCCAATGGAGCATTTTCCGTACCCTATGGAATGTTTTCCATACCCTGTGCTTCATCAGGCCTCAAAAAAGGCAGATACAAATATAAATATATGAATATATACATACATACGCAAATACAGAAATATATGTTTATATAAATATATCAATATACAAATATAACAGTATGTTAATATATCAATATACCAATATATCAGTATACCAATACACCAATACATCAATATATCAATATATCAATATATCAACCCAAGTGAGATAAGAGAGGTTCGGACTCTTCCAGCCCCCAGTGCACACCTGGCTCCAGAGGGGTCCCAGCTGCCCCACACCCTCCCACTGGAATGGAGCACTGGATTTGAGGTGATGATCCTACTGGAAAGCTTGAGAGGTGAGAATATCATTCACCACATCCAGCTGATGTTTTCCAGTTTTTTCAATGCCTGATGGGAGCTCCTCTGGGAACTCTGCATCCATGGGGAGATTCTCCTCCCAGCCCTTGGCAGCCTTAGCTGAACCTTCAGCATCCTCCTGAGAACTCGTTCCCTAACCCCAAAACCTTCATCCCATGGCCTTCACCAGCTCAAATTATCCCAAAATCCCAAATAATACAGAAATAGGAACACATAAATCCAAATAAAGCCCCCAGGAAAGCCCAGCTCCACCATCGCACCCAACAGAGCCTGACCTGCCTCTCACTCATGCTTGGACTAAAAAATAAAGAAAAAGAGAAGAATTTCTGCATTTCAGGGCAGGTGAACGGAGACGAAACCAGGACACAACGTCAGACGCTTTGTAACAAACCCTGGGAACGCCGAGGCCGAGCCGCGCCGCGTTAAAATTCAAGGCTAATTTAAAATCTTGTTCCTCAGTGCAAAAGCTGGAAAGGCGCCCAAGCAGAGGGAGGAGGGAAAAAATAATAACCGAGCCAATTGTATATTTCTCCTAGAAATTCCATGTCAGGAGGTACCTCAGCACTGCACCCGCGGGCTCCAATTTCAATAAATCAACACAGCGTGCGGGGCAACGGTAGCACAGAGCCCCGCTCTCTCCGCAGGCTCCAGCCAGGTAAAATCACCAGGAACAAAATGCCCATTCTTTCCTCTCCTTGGCACAGGGACAAATCCCTCTCTGCACCTTGCTGGGCCGAGGGAGCGGTTATTAAACGCAGTTGGAGCCGCCTTCACAGCCGGACCGGGATCAAAAACGGCGCAAACGCCACCAGCCGCGGGGAACCCGGGGAGCAGGAGCGGGATGAGGCCACCCCATGCACCCCACTGCCCATCTGAGATGTTAAAAGGTTTGGATTTGGGATCAGAGCAGAGCTGGGTGGACACAGAGCCCTGTCCAGAGCTGGGCAATTGATTTTGGCCGATCATTCATGGATTATTCCAGCTCCATCCTGAGCGCTGTCGAGAAGATGAGAAGGTGAGAGGAGCTCTGAGCTGCCTCGTTTGCTCATCCCAAATGTGCCTGCATGCAAAAAATCCCGCTGGTTTTGGGTGGGGAGAAGTTTGTCCGTGTCTGGGACACAGGAATGTGAGTGCCATGGAAATGGCACAGAAATCGGGGCTCAGAAAGAGTTAGGGGAGGGAAGGAGCACGAAGAAGGGATGTCCCTAAAACACAACATTCAATCAATAATGTGAACAAGTCTCTGCATCCCTTGATTCCCCACCTTTGCCATCCTCCCATAATGACATCTCACAGCATTTCTACCCCAAATCATTTTTTATTACCTTTATAATCAAGCCCTCTCCTCTGCTGTCAGTTCATTACTGAATGGAGTTCGTTAGCTCCAACTCCAGACAATATCTCCAAGGATAATGGGAAAAAACAGGGCTTGGAGCTGTTCCTTTCTCTTCTAACTCAGTGCTGACAAGGAGAACAAAAAATGTAGATTGGGACTTCTATTAACAGATTCACTTTTTCTTACCCCTGGAGTTTGAATTTTCACCGAGTCTTCCAGCATGTGGGATTTAGGAAAGTTCTGATCAAGAGAAATGGGATTTATTCCAATCCCAACCAGAATGATCAAGTGGTCACTGGGTCCAGCCACCTCCAGAAATCCCTCCTGGAAGCCACGTGCCAGTGGAAGATGTCCCAGAGCCAGTGACCCTGAGTGCTCCAGAAACCCAGCAGGGAAAAGTAAAGACTTCAGGATCCAACTATTCCTTAAAAAACCCAGTCAACCCAAATATAGCCATGGGCTCATCCTTTGGGAAACAGCTGGACGTGGCACTCGGTGCTCTGGGCTGTGACAAGCTGATGGTCGAGGTCCCGAAGTGAGAATTGATGATCCTGGATTCTGGGATTCAGCAATTTTCGCGGGCAACATTACACAGCTTGTAGGAAATTTGGATTTTCCCTGACATTCTGCAGCGTTTCTGCGCAGACACCAACTTTCCCTGGATCACTCCTCAGCTATTTGTTGGTTTTGAATTCCATCTTCAGCTTGCCACATAAAACACCTCGGAGACTTTGTGCCTTCCATGAAATATTTCAGAAGGCAGCTCCTCGCCCACACAGGCAGCTCACAGTGTGCCCCAACCCCAAAAGAACTGCTAGAACCTCTGCATCGCTGATTAACATATTCCCAACTCCTTGCATTAATTAAAATAAAATTAACAGGCTGGGGAATAAAACTCCTGAACAGGACTGGCCATTAAAACGTCTTTAGCTCAGCACAGCCAGCAATTTCCTCCTATATTTAGGGAAAAAATTATTATGGAGCTGACCATTGCTTGGTGTTCATAAAAACATTCCCAAGGACTGGGAACAAGCTGGGAAAAATGGGAAGAACCTCGGGGTTGGATGGATGGGAGAGTCCATGGCTTCTCTCTGGATGGAGCAGCCAGAACAGAAAAATGTGGAGAGGGATAATTTTAATGGGATTAAAATTAATAATTTCCCCAAATTAATTAACAAAATTTATATAAATAGTAACCCACAGGGGTCGGCAGAGCTTCTTCGACCAGAGATCCCAAAATCCTGCTCAGAGGTAGAAGCAGGCGCCATGCCCAATGAGAGATGCAAAAACCTCTCCAGTATCAGCATAGAAACACAATTCTGATTTTTTTCCTCCAAAAACAATATGATAAAATGATGAGCTCGTCAGTGTTTCATTAAGAGAAGGATTTCTATCTTGTATGGTTAATGACTGATTTAAGCGAATAAACAAATTAACCAGAATGTATCAGGGAGTTCACTCTTTGACTGGGTCCTGACATTAGGATACACAGCACACACACCACACACACCATCCCTTCCTGGGGATCAGAAGGGATGTTCATCATTTCTCATCACTTTTTTCCATCGCCAGTGGAGCATTTTCCGTACCCTATGGAATGTTTTCGCATACTGTGCTTCACAGGCCTAAAAAGGCAGATACAAATATAAATAACTATGCATATTACGATACGATACCAAATACAAAATATTGTTTATATAAATATCAATCAATGACATATGACAACCAAATACAGATATGTTAATATATCATACTTGAGCAATATTCAGTATACCAATTACAGCCAATACATCAATATATCAGATCAATCTATATCAAGAAGGTAATAAGACGAGGACGGGTGAGGTCAGGCATCTTCCAGCCCCCAGTGCACACCTGTCCCCAGAGGGTCCACAGCTGCCCCACACCACCCCACTGGAAGGAGCACTGGATTTGAGGTGATGAATTCCTAACTGGAAAGCTTGAGAGGTTGCAGAATATCATTCACCACATCCAAGCTGATTGTTTTCCAATTTTTCTCAGTGCTGATGGAGCTCCTCGGGAACTCGTGCATCCATGGGGAGATTCTCCTCCAGCGCCCTTGGCAAGCTTAGCTGAAACCTTCAGCATCCTCCTGAGATTCATTCCCTAACCCGAAAACCTCATCCCATGGCCTTCACCAGCTCAAATATCCCAAAACTCCCAAAAGTAAACAGATATAGGAAACATAAAGTCCAAATGAAAGACCCCAGGAAAGCCCAGCTCACAGCCCCAATCAGAGGCCTGACCGCCTCTCACTCAGCACCGGTTGGACTAAAAATATAAAGAAAAAGAGAAGACTTTCTGCTTTCAGGGCAGGTGAACGGAGACGAAACAGGAACAACGTCAGACCGCTTTGTAACAAACCCTGGGAACGCCGAGGCCGAGCCGCGCCGCGTTAGAAATTCAAGCTAATTTAAACATTCTTGTTCCTCAGTGCAAAAGCTGGAAAGGCGCACCAATGGCAGGAGGGAGGAGCGGAAAAAGATTAAGTATACCGAGGCCAATTGTCATATTTCTCAGCTGAGAACATTCCATGCAGGATGTTAACCTCAGCACGCACCCGACGGGCTCCAATTTCAATAATACAACACGAGCGTGCGGGGCAAACGGTAGCACAGAGCCCTCTCCGAGCTCAGGCTCTCCCAGGCTACCCAGCCTAGGGAAAACCAACGGAAGCAATATCATGGCTAAATGCCCAGCGTATCTGAACACTACCACGTGACCTGGCAGAAGGGACAAATCGTCGCGCGTCACTGGCTTTGCTGGGAGATACCGAGGAGTCAGGTTATGAAAGACCGCAGTTGGCATAGAGCCCGCCTTCAGCAGCCGACACGGGTCCAATGTAGAACGGGGTGGATCAACAGCACACCTAAATAGCCGCGATCGGGGACCGGGGAGCAGCGGGACCTGAGAAGTAAGGTGCCGCCACGTGGCGCGATGGATCAGCTGATACCCTACCGTGAGAGTGCGCTCTCATCGAGACTAGGTACAGAAGGGTAGGTGGCGAGTAGGGGGATCGTTAGAGAGTGCAGAAGGCTAGGCGTGAGGAGTCGAGCGAAGGATAAGCCGACGGTGGCTGGAAGCGCGTTGAGCATGGTGATTTTTGGGCGCGCGCGATTCATTTCATATACAGGGAAGCAGTGCGCGTATTTTGACGCCAGCTCCATCCTGAGAAGAATGGCATGCTGTTTGGAGAAGAGGATCTGAAGAAGAGGCTGATGTGAGAGAGCTGCGTATGCAAGCGTGTGGCTGACCGGTAGATGGATGATATAATCAGTCGTTGGCTGCATCGTAGATATCAGTGAAAGACCCGGTGTGAGGGAGCTGGAGACGTAGGGCTAGGAGCTCCCAAAGATGCGATGCCTGCAGGCGCAGTGAAAGTAACACCGCGGGTTGGACGTGAGGAGGGAGCGATAGTACGTATGGAGCGTCCGCGTGTCTGGGACACAGGAATGTGAGTGCCATGGAAATGGCACAGAAATCGGGGCTCAGAAAGAGTTAGGGAGGGAAGGAGCACGAAGAAGGGATGTCCCTAAACACAACATTTCAATCAATAATGAACAAGTCCTGTGCATCCCTTGATTCCCACCTTGCATCCTCCAATGAAACACTCACAGCATTTCTACCCCAATCATTTTTTATTACCTTAATATCAGCCCTCTCCTCTGCTGTCAGTTCATTACTGGAATGGAGTTCGTTACTCAACTCCAGACAATATCTCCAAGGATAATGGGAAAAACACGGGCTTGGAGCTGTTCCTTTCTCTCTAAACCAGTGCTACAGGGAACAAGAGAACAAAATGTAGATTGGGACTTCTATTAACAGATTCACTTTTTCTACCACCTGGATGTGAATTTTCACCGAGAGTCTCCAGCATGTGGGATTTAGGAAAGTTCTGATCAAGAAAATGGGATTATTCCAACCCAACCAGAAAGATCAAGGTCACTGGGGGTCCAGCACCCTCCAGAAACCCTCCTGGAAGCCACGTGCCAGTGGAAGATGTCCCAGAGCCAGTGACCCTAGTGCTCCAGAAACCCAGCAGGGAAAAGTAAAGACTTCAGGATCCAACTATTCCTTAAAAACCCAGTCAACCCAAATATAGCCATGGGCTCATCCTTTGGGAAACAGCTGGACGTGCACTGGTGCTCTGGGCTGTGACAAGCTGATGGTCGAGGTCCCGAAGTGAGAATTGATGATCCTGGATTCTGGGATCAGCAATTCGCGGGCAACATTACACAGCTTGTAGGAAATTTGGATTTCCCGACATTCTGCAGCGTTTCTGCGCAGACACAAACTTCCCTGATCACTCCAGTTATTTGTTGTTTGAATTCCATCTT
Source organism: Malurus cyaneus samueli (assembly GCA_009741485.1). Lineage (NCBI taxonomy): Eukaryota > Metazoa > Chordata > Aves > Passeriformes > Maluridae > Malurus > Malurus cyaneus. The sequence continues at coordinate 9,189,906 of CM019227.1, read as the reverse complement.
CATTGCCACATAAAACACTCGGAGACTTTGTGCCTTCCATGAAATATTTCAAGAGGCAGCTCTCGCCCACACAGGCAGCTCACAGTGTGCCCCAACCCCAAAAGAACTGCAGAACCTCTGCATCGCGGATTAACATATTCCAACTCCTTGCATAAAAAAATAAAAACAGCTGGGGAATAAAACTCCTGAACAGGACTGGCCATTAAAACGTCTTTACCAGCACAGCAGCAATTTCTTCCTATATTAGGGAAAAAATATTTATGGAGCTCCATTGCTTGGTGTCATAAAACATCCAAGGACTGGGAACAAGCTGGGAAAATGGGAAGAACCTCGGGGTGATGGATGGGAGAGTCCATGGCTTCCTCTCTGATGAGCGCCAGAACAGAAAAATGTGGAGGAGGATATTTTTTAATGGGATTAAAATTAATATTTCCCCAAATTAATTTAAGACAAAATTTATATAAAATACGTAA
>CM019227.1:9090217-9187651 GCA_009741485.1 Malurus cyaneus samueli | reverse complement strand
ATAAGAATACAAACAATATTTTATATATTAAATATTCTATGATATAAAATATATTAAAATATATAATTTATAGATATAAATAATATAGAAATATTATAGAAATATATAAATATATAACCACACTAATAGAATGTTAAATATGTTAAAATACATAAACATGTATAGACATATATATAATATAAATTATAAAGATAAACAATATAAAATAAATACAAGTAATATAAAAATCAATGAAATTGATAAACTGGGACCACTTCAGCTAATTAATCATGACATTTTGCAATGGGAAGCGCGGGAGGGGCTGACCCAACCCAAAGGCAGCAGGAGGGAACTTGGTCCTGGAGCTGCCAGAGGTTCAAAACGGGATTCTCAGATGAGGTGAAGCAGGACAAAGATCAGATCCAGCTCTGGGAAAAGGAACCCGAGCAAGCAGTGGGATTCCCAAATCCAGCTGGATGTGGATCAGAGAAGAGGAGATATCTAGGGCAGTCCAGTTCCTCTGGTGCCAATCTCCCACCCCATGGATGGGATCCAAGCCCTTTTTCCAAAAGCAGGGAACGCCGGGAATGTTGGTGTGGAGAGGCAAAGAGATCCCCTTTGCCTTGTCCAACAGAAATATTCCAACTTCATCCCTCGTGGATTCTCCCTAAAAACACAGCTCACGTGGAACAGGAGGAGGAACTGCAGCAGGGAATTCGGGATAAGCTGCCACAATCAGAGAGAATGGAGCAGGGGGCACTGAATCTACTGCTCTGTGATGAAATTATCCCACGTGTCACTGGTGGAACATTTTTAACCATAAATTTTAGGCCGAAATCCTCAAAATCATCACCGCAAATGCCAAATTCTAAAAAGCAACAACTTAAGGTTTTTCGTGAATTTTTCAATGAAATCTTCCTGCTGCGTTTGAAACGGGAACCTACAAAAGGAGCGAATTCCTCATGGATCACTCTCACCAATAAAACAGAGACAGTGGTGCATATTGATAATCCACTCAGATCCCACTCCTGGCTGGTGGGGAAGGGGTTAATCCTCGGAACGCCGGCGCTTTATGGCGCACACAGAACGAGCTCCCACCCCAAAAGCTGCCTGGCATTACGGGCGCTGGAACTCCATAACAATTTATGAACTGGACTCGGGGTTTTTTACACCCCGGACGAGCGGCGGCGAGGCAGGAGGTCCGAGGAAGGCGGGGGTTAAAGGGGATCCTGCGGTGCCTGAATTCCCTTCAATAACTCAGCACGTGGCCATTAGCCTGCTTTACCTGCCTGGCTTAGGAAGAGCTGATGAAAACTTTTAATCTGCTCCCCAGTGACTCCAGGAACAGGAATTTTTGGTTGGGAGATGGAAATATTTAAAAAAACCCAAAAGCAAACCAAAACAAAACTCAAATCCCCCCCCCAAAAAATGCTGAAAACACCCAAAAATAGAAAATATATAGAAAATATAAAATATAAAATCAATAATATAAAATATATAAATATTAAATAAATAATAAATAAAATAAAATAAAATAAAAAAATAAGGGGTTGCCCAGGTCTCAATAGGGTTTTAGGATCAAATACAGGGATTTAAGAGCTCAGTAGGGATTTAGGAGCTCCACCCTGGCTATGGGTGACACTGCCCTGTCCAGGTTAGGGACGGATGGGATATTGGGAAGGAATTCCTCCCTGTGAGGGTGGTGAGCCGGAGTGGCTTGCCCCTGATCCCTGGAAGTGCCCAATTTGGGGGTTTGAAATCCCCCAGAACCTGACCCCCGCCCCTCCCATCCCTCTCTCCTCAAGCCCTTTCAATCTTTCGCAGATAAGAAAATAAAGCTCAATTAGAGCTACTGTAACTCCCCAACTGTTTAGACATCATTGTCTAAATAAAACAAGGGTTTAATTAGTGGGATCATCAACACGAAGGTAGATTTGAATAAACATTCAGTCACAAACAATTAAAGTTTCTCTCGACAAGAGCAATCTCGGCTGGACGCAGATGTTTTTAATAATGCAAATATTTTTCCTACTCGGAATAATTAAGCCCACTATTTTCAAAAAGGAACCCCGCAAAGGCTGGTGCTGGGAATAATCAATATTTCCTGTTCTGCCCCGAGAATCACATCATCCTTGAATCCTTGATAAGGGAATTTTCAGCAGCAAGGGAAGTGTCCTCACAAGAAATATTTTGGTGTCCCGCTTTAGTAAAACAGAAAACCCCTGGCCTTTAAAGGTCTCTCCCAGCCCAAAGCATTCCAGAATTCCGTAATTTCACCTGAAATAAGGAAGGAACTTACACCCATGGACACCGGGTTTCTATCCATTAATACAAATGGGATTAACGCACAAAGGGATATTTTTAGGGGCAGGTTAGGGAGGACTCACAGAAATGATCTCCTGTGATAGATTTGGTGAAGTTCCAAACCAACTGATCACTCTGGGCATGTCCCACCCTGCAGAGATCCCAAAATGTGAGTGTTCCTGCTCTGTGAGCCCTTTGACTCAGTCAAAACCTGGATTTGATGATCCTGGAGGTCTTTTCCAACCTAAACGATCCATCCCTGCAAGGACAGTGGTTTGGAAGCTTTAATCCTCCAGGAATATGAATATTTTTTTTATTATTTAACACCCTCTGGATGGGCTTTGCTCCGTGTGGAAACCAAGGGGAAGAATGCGATGGTGGAAATAAATAAATAAATTGATGCCTCTGGAACTGAATTCTGGTGGGGACCGAGGGAGCTCCCGGTGCTGAATTCCTCCTCCCGTGGCTGATCCATCTGCACACGCCGCTAATCAGCTCAGCCCTGCCTCCCCTCCCACCCCCTCCCACCCCGAATTGCATTTAAAGCACAAATAAGAATAATAAAACATCATAAAAACGTCACCAGACAGAGCAAATACACCAGAACCCCAAACCTGCTCTCGCCGATATTTTGTCCCAGCCCCTATAAAATTAACTTTTACAACTTTTACTGGCAACTCCAACCTTGGCTGAAATTATTCTCTGATTACTGTGCCCATATATCTCAGGGCAGCCAGTGACCCTCATCCAATTACCTCCAGGAACACTCTGCACACATCCAGGCTCCACAATTAAATCTGGGATAACGCACGCCCTGCTCCCAGGGCGGAAAAGCCTCCCTGAATGATTTGGAAGGTGGCAAAAATAAGTTTAAAAAAAAAAAAAAAGAAAGAAAGAAAAAATAATTTGCTCTTTTAATCCTAAAATCAATCATGCACAAATTTTAATGGCCCAGGAGGGTTGTGAGGGCTTTTTTTTGTTTTGTTTTGTTTTTCAAACAGGAAAAAAACAAATAAAAGCCCCTCAACATGCACAATGCTGGCTTTAATTTCCTTGAGTAAACAGCGTGTTGGAGGGAAGAGGAATACCTGGAATTTCGGCTCGTTACTGCCCCATGGAATATGGCTGCAGGGCCAGGCCTGGCTGGGGGTTAAGCCTGGCTTAGTGCAGTTGCTCCAGCCCAAGTGCCAGGTTGAGAGTTTAATGGGTTTACAAAGACTTTGCAATGGCTTTCCAATGATTTTACAATGGCCTTACAACAGCTTTCCAATGGTTTTCCAAGGGCTTTCCAAAAGCTTTCCAATGGCTTTCCAATGATTTTCCAATGGTCTTCCAAGAGCTTTCCAATGGCTTTCCTTTCCATGTGGAAAGCCTTGTCCTGCCTCTGGGAGTCCCTGTACCCATCCCAAATCGGATCAGCCCTGGAGTCATAGGAACATCCCAGAACCATGGGATGGTTTGGGGTGTAAGGGACCCTAAAGCTCATCCCATTCCTCCCCCATCCATGGGCAGGGACACCTCCCAAAATCCACTGGTGACTTCTTTTCAATTTCAATTTAAGAACATGAATTGTAATATAAATGATATAAGATATAATTGTAGACACTTGAGGTGTTCATTCCAGGGCAGCAGCATGGTCCAGAAGCTTGAATTTGCCATGCAGAAAACCTCCTGAGATTGAACTTCAAAATAGCAGAAAATCCCAACTCTTAGAGATATCCAGACTTGCTCCAACAGCATTCCCAAAATCCAGAGCGAAAGGATAAATAAGGAGCGAAACAGTGAAAATCCTCATAAAAAAAAAAAGGATGGAACTGAGCACAAAAAACAAATCTAATGAATAACCAAGAAACTCCAAATTCAGCAGCCCAAGAGAGGGGCACAAATAGCATCAAAAAGAATCCTAAAATCTCCCAAGCTGGAAAGGATCCGAGGATCACCCAGTCCAGCTCCTGGTCCTGCACGGGACAATCCCAACAATCCCACCCTGGAGCAGCCGGCTCCACCCGAGCCTGCTGAGCTCTGCTCACCAAGGGCACCACCCTGATGGCAAAAATCGGATGAGAGACGAACCCACCATCCCTGAGGATTTTAGGAAGGAGCAGAAGAGGAAGCCACGCTGAAAGGAGCTGTGTGGAAATCCTCCCATGGAAAGAATTCCAAAGGACAGGCAGGGAATGGGGCCGGGGAGCGGGAGAACGGGAGAGGGAGGAGAAGGTCCTGTGATGGCCTCAGGTATTCCATGAGCAGATCCTGCCTTGGGCTGGGATGGACAAAGGGCTCCTTCTTCCGAGGGGACAGGGAGCCATGCAGAACATTCACCATGGCTAATTAATTTTGGTCCCTCAATTACCAGGGGGATCTCCTGACACAGCTTCATTTGGAGCCTCTTTTTTCCCTTCCTTTCCTCATAAATAAAAAGCAGATAAGCGTGACACCTTCAATGGCTTTACAATGGCTTTACAATGGCTTTGCAATGGCTTTACCATGGCTCTACAATGGCTTTCCTGCCAGCTCATCCCATGTGGAAAGCCCTGTGCTGCCTCTGGGAGTCCCTCATCCCAAATCAGATCAGCCCTGGAGCCACAGGGACATCCCAGAACCATGGGATGGTTTGGGGTGGAAGGGATCTTAAAGCTCATCCTATTCCAACCCCATTTATGGGCAGGGACATCTCCCATTGGAAAATCCATCCAAATCCTCCGGATGATGGAAATGCAACTGGAAAAGGGAAAAGCACTAGACAAGGAATTGCTTTAGAAATGAAAGCATAAAAAAAAAATCAAAAAATCAAAAAATCCAATTTTATTACAAAAGATTTGCTGCCTCGGTTGCTGTGTTCAGGCAGGAGATGCCTGGAGTTCCTGGACAAAAACCACAGGAATAAACAAAAAACACTCTGGGATTTTTTTTTTTTTTTAAACTGGAAGGGAAAGCTGTGTTTCTTTTTTTAAACTGGAAAGGGAAAAGCTGCTGTTTCCACAGCCCAACACAGATTTCCCCAGCAGCAGCCACATTAAAATAATTCACCCAACACGCCGTGGTCATGGGGAGCTGGGGACCTTCAGAGCCAAACTCAGCGTGACAAAAACGTGACAACATCACAGTAACCTCGGGGTGAAGCCCTGGGGAGAACCCAAAATGCTCTGCCCCTGCCCAGGACATGGAGCAGCCACAAATTCCCAGTGTGCCTGGGAACAACGAGGACATTCCTCCACCCACCCCAGGCCTCCCACGGGACAGCCCAGGGCCTGCTGCAGAATCAGCCAAATTTGATTTAAAGGCACCAAGGCCATTCCCTGAGCCCCCAGAGGGCTGGAAACAAACCCTGAAGCTGAAAGTTTGCCCCCAGAGCTTTGACATCCATGAAGGAATTCCGTGGAGTGGAGTCTGAAAGACCAGGATTGACCACGCTGGATAATATAAAATATTTCCAGGGTTTGACAGGAGTCAGAGCAGGGTGTTTGTGACACTGGAGCTGCTGATGGAATTCCTGCCACCGAGAAAATGGGAATATCCCATCCTCACCACAGAGCAGAGCAGGTGCTGAGAACCACAAGGTGTCTCAGAATTCCTTTTTTTTCAACCAAGATAAGCCTTGGATCCCGATGGAATCAGCAGATCCCTGCAAGTCTGATATAGAATTTGAGAAGAGGAGCAGCTCCTGATGTTTTTGGGGCTCTCCAAAGGCTTCTTTAAATGAAAAATGAAAAATGAGAAAGGAGGAGCGTGTCCTGCCACACAACTCAACACAAAGCACATTTTGGAGCAAACTTCAAAAGTTTGAACCATCCCCGAAACCCGGGCACAGAACAACTTCAATTTGGCAAAACATCAGCCGTGCTTGGAACCCCCAAATCCAGCCAAAGGAATGCTGAGCCCGGGAGGGATGGTTCACAAAGAAGATAAAGGATTAAATTTCTGCAAAATCTCAAGCAATAAAATCAAATTTAAGCTCGGAGGGAAGGGAATGGGGAAGGCCGATGTGTGACTGCTCGGTGAAATTTGTGTTTCGTTCACTTGAGAGGGACATTTTGGAGTTTATGAAAACCAGCTGCTGTCACAGACACACATCCACGGGCCTGGAACGGGGATGTGATTTATCCCGTGAAATCCGTGAACGGAACGAGACAGAGCTCTCAATATCTTCTATAATAAATTCTTTCAGCAGGTAAAACCAAATCCTGGAGCGAGTTTTCTTAATGGGTTACAACGACAAAAATCAGGAATCCAAGAGGTCTGGATGGTTTTTAATTTTTATTGGTTTGAGGCTCTCCAAAGGCATAAAACCATTAAAAATGTGGAATATTTAATGGTGAGTTAATTACTTCCCACTGACACCCCCATGGACTCTCAGGACTGCGAGGAATGAAATTCCCTGCAAAGAATTCTTCCCAAGATGCTTTTAGGAGAGCAAATTTTGGCTAAAAGTCCAACATTTGGCTAAAATCCCACATTACTGTGAGCTGTCCCTTCCCAGCACGAACTCCTGACTGTGCCAGGTGTTGTGGAAACTCCTGGTTCCACAGCCAAACCCCATTCCAGGGATTTGCTGCCCCTTGCTCCCCTTTCCCAAATTATGGGACAAGAGGTTCAAGGTCTGGCATCACCTGGGCAGGTCGGGCTCAGATCTATGAGCTGGAAAAGTGGGAACAACCTCAGGAAACCAGGATTTGGGAAGGGGAATGAGATCCACGGATGAAGGAAGGATCAAAGGAAGGGGAGAGGGAGGAGATTGCAAGAATTCAGATCAATTCTCTGCTCTTTAGGATCGAAAGCAGCTGTTCTGTAACAGCAGGTGAAACAAACTTCATCATTTCCCTCACTATTCCAGGATAAAAATTCCTGCCTGGAACCTCCAGCAGGCCCTAAAAAACAGGAGGTGGATGAGAAATCTCCAGGGAAATCCCTCAGTGTGTGGATGTTTCTTGTGGGAATGTCAAAGCACACCCTACAAAGGGCTCTGCTGCCACAAATCCCACCAGGATCGGCTCCATCATCGCAGGGGATGGGGCCAAAAATACAGGAAAAGGCCAAGGAGCACCTCAGGGAATGGCAAACATGAAACCTGGCATTCTCCATGAGGATCCAGTAAATGAGCCCATTTTAATTAAAAACCAATATGATTTCACCCTGGCCACCACCCTTAACCAGCACTAAAAAATCCCAAATTGGGCGCAAAGGCATGAATGAAGATTAGCAGCAAGAGATTCCACGGAGATGGAGGAATCCATGGAGCCTCTGGAGCGGGGCAGAGCTGCTCACAGGCCCCGAGGGCAGCAGTGACCCCCTGACCCCACTGCCCCCTCAGCCAGCGGGACCCAGCATTCCCAAACCTCTGGAAACAACAGCCAGCAGCACTGGGGCCGGATCCCTGCGCTCCCCAAGAGGGAACGGGAAGAATCCCATCCTTTGAAAACACAGAAAAGCCAATTTGTGGATGGGAGCAAGAGAAATGCCATTTTTAATACAGATATTTCCACGATCTTGGCAAGGGCAGCGAGTCACAATCCCCGTTTTCTGTGTAAATTGGTCAAGAGGGAAAAGGCTGCGGAGAGCGCCTGGAGGAGTCAAAGCTCTTCCCCTGGAATGGGCAATGACAGCAGGGAAAAAGTTTTATTTCTTTGTCTTGAGCTGTTTGGAGACAGACTAGAGAACTTGGTTGCAAAATCCCGTAACTGGAAATCCCAGGAAGTGAAAGAAACGGGTCTGAAAATGGGAATGCTCCTAAAGCTGGGAAGAGAAACTAATGCCTCACATCTGACTCCATATGGGAATTTCAGTTTCAAAACAATTAAAAATTAAAAAATTCAAATTACAAAAAAGCAGGAAAGGGTGTCCTGTTTTGAACTGATAGGAAAAGGCTCCCTGCTGCTTTTCTGTGAATTTTATCCCAAAAGCAGCCAGATTTTGTAGCAGCACAAATGACATCACACAGGAGCCAACTGGACGCACGATTTTACCAATCTGGGCAGTTTTTAGGGTTGAAAGAGCTGATCCACGCCAAGTTCCCCTCCCAGTATTCCCAGGGAATGCATCCCAAAAACGATAAGCAAATTATCTCCAGTTACACCTAATTACAGAAGCTCCTAATTGCACATCCCTGCTCCGAGGCAGCGGAGCCGACGCCGCGCTTTCCCAGAACGGCGATTCCTGCAGCGGGCGGTAAATCGGCTCCCGCTTGCCACTGATCTGAAACTTTAACCTATAAATTAAATTAATAAGAGACAAAGGCTTCTTTTGTGCATTTGCAAGCCTGTAGGATTTTAGAAATAATAGGACTGGAAAGTGATTTATATTCCCAGATTAAAGGTCAGTTTGGCGCACACGACTTTGGAGCAAAACACCGTGGCAGAGACTTCAAATTAACTCGTTCCTGCTCCCCCCGATTCTGCTTTTTCCAGAGCTGAGAGGGCTTGCTGTGAGCACTGGAGGACTGAGAAGGCAGAAAAAAACCCTGGAGAAATACGTGGAATTCTTCCCAATCTGTGGGAAAGAGGGAAATGTATCTGGGAATTGGCTCAGCCCACCAGTCCCTGATCACTGAAGGGACACAAGCCATGAGCTGCACTTCAAACCGATGCATGTCCAACATGGAGAGCTAAAAACCACAGGGAATTCTCTGGAAATGGCATAAATTAACTGGAAATTGGAGCTGTGCAAATAAAGTGAAGGGCTCTGCTTTTCCTGTGAGGTTCTGCCCGTAGTGGGCTCTTCTCCTGGCCAGACCCTGTTTGAGACTGGAGGAATAAAAAAAATTGAGCTGAGCTTAAAACCTTTGGTGCATGAAAAAAATATTATCATGGAATTGTGGAATGGTTTTGGTTGGAAAGGCCTTAAAGCTTATCCCATCCCACCTCCTGCATTGGGCAAGGACATCTTCCACTGTCCCAGGCTGCTCCAAGCCCCATCTAAACTGGCCTTGGACCTTTAAGGTCCTCCCAGCCCAAACCATTCCATGCTCCTTCTAAAGACTGGAAAATGTACTCCTGCCATTTCCCCCTCTCGTTTCTGCCTTCCAGAAACCATCACAATTTGTCACCTTCCTTCTCTTTGCACATTCCTTAAAACACCCCATTAACCGGCTCATAAATCCGTAATTTCAATAATTACCGGAGCCTTGCCTCCGTTATCTTCCCAGCTCCCAAACCCCCTGGGCCCTGCAGGTTTCAGGAGCAGCTCGTTATTCCCCACGAAGGCCTGGAAGGCAGAGGGATGTGATGGGATCCAACATTCCAGCCCCTGGAGAAACCCAGGGAGGACGAGATCCATGGGCAGAGCACAGAGAGCCGATGGAGCGAGGATTAATCTGATTAGGATTGGAAAAACCCCAACGGGCAGGAAGGGGGAGGAAAAAGGAATATTGAAGGGAAGTGAGGAGGGTCCTGGGTGGTCTGCAAACGAGTCAGGAACAGTGGGAGAGTGTAACCGGGAGATGAAACCCAATAGGTGTGCAGGAAGCTTTCACCGGGCTTAAAACAAATCCTAAAGCAAAACAGCGGAGATGCGGGCGGAGGAATTGTGTTACGGCTGGGAACGGGATTGGCACGATCCCAAAGGGTGACTGACAGCTCTGCCCCATCCCTCCCAAGCCTCAAACCCTCCCAGCACAACGCTCCCCATGCAGCCTCTGCTGGTTTATCCCGCTGCCGTTGGGATTGTTGGGAATGATGGAAAGCTGAGGGACACACGGGGCAGGTGCCACCACCTGCAGGGCACAGGGGAATACCAGGAGCTGCTCCGGGTGGTTTGGGTGAGGAATCATGGAGAGGAAAGTGGATCTGAATTGGGGCAGAGAGGAATCCTGCCCTGATCCTGGTGTTCCACCACCCATGGGAGCCACGTCTGGGAGGGATTGTTACCGGAACTTGGAGAGAATTTACAAGGAATTCTGGAATGGGTTGGGTTGGAAGGGACCTTAAAACCCATCCAGTTCCAATCCCAACACCTTCCACTCTCCCATCGTGCTCCAAGCCCCATCCAGCCTGACCTTGGGCATTTCCAGGGATCCAGGGGCAGCCACAGCTTCTCTGGGCACCCTGTGCCAGGGCCTCCCCACCCTCCCAGGGAGGAATTCCTTCCCATTTTCCCATCTCACCCTCCTCTCCTTTGGTGTGAATCCATTCCCTCTTATCCTGTCACTCCAGACCCTTGTTAAAGTCCCTGCCCAATTTTCCTTTTGGCAGTTCCTCTCTGCCATCACCCCATTTCCTCCAGCAGGGCGTGGCTCCCCAATCCAAAGATGCCATCAGATGTGATGCTGATTTGCAGCTCCACCTTTTACTTTGATAATTCCCTGACCACACACTCCTTCTCCCTCTCCTGAATTCCCTGCCAGCATCCTGGTCCCCCTCATCACCAAACTGATGCTGATTTTGAGGAGCTGGGAAGCCGAGCCAGACCTCTGCTCCCACCTGACTGCTCCCAGCAGTGGCTGCCTCTGGAAAAGCTGCTTCCCTGCCTGCTCTGCTGGGAATAAAACATTCCCCACCACGTCCCGGCATAAATCTGCTTTTGTTCCGCCTCAGGCCCGATGTTATCCATCCCACTCGCTCTCCTGGTGTATCTTTGGTGAGCAGGAGCCCTGGAATTCCTTTTCCTTTTTTAAAACCCAGCCTAACCAGGCATCGCTGTCAATATCGAGCACCGCATCTTCTGGAAATGAAGCTCCACCAGGAGGGTCACACTGTTGCGAATTCAATGCCCCCAGAGTTCAGCCCTCCTTTTCCTCATCCCTCTGCCTCACGGAATTGTTAAAGCTGGGAACAAGTTGGGAAAGGGCACCAAGTCCAACCATCAACCAGCACCACCATCGTGGCTATCATAGCCCCGTGTCCCCAGGTGCCACCTCCACAGATTTTGGGACACTTCCAGGGATGGGGACTCCCCCACTGCCCTGGGCAGCTGTGCCAATGCTCCAACACTCTTTCCATGATGGAATTTTCCCAGCTCTGCAGTTCTTTTTTCCGAAGCGCCGCCCGCCTCCAGGACTCCCAAACCCTGGAACACCGGGATTCCTTCCCAGAAATGCTCAGCTGGAGTTGATATCCCTGAATCCCTGCCAGCAAACCTGACCTGTGCAAACCCAGCGAGGCAGACCCTCTGAGAAAAGCCCAAATTCTACCTTTGAAGCGTTGGCTCCCTCTTTTTCGAAGCGATGGGCACCTGTCGGAGCCAGCCCAGACTCGGGAATAACAAACTTTTCCAGCCAATTGCATCCCAAGATCCCTTGAACCCATGAGCTGGGATTCATCTGGAAAGCTGTCTGAGATCAAGCCCTTCTTGCAGAGCCCCAGCCTAATCAGTTTTTGATGTCCTGCTGACATTTCTCTGCCAATCCAATTGCTCTGAGCACTTCCCCTAAGATGGATCTCATTACTGAATCTCAGCCCTTTCTCCAGCCTCATGGACCCTCCCAAAATCCAGCAGAGAGCCCCTGATCCTCGCTTCCAGTGCTCCTGAGCAGCCCTTCGAGGCCTGGGAATGAACACAAGTGATTTTACCTTCGCAAAGGTCACCTCCAAAACTTGGGACCAAATTGGAAGGAAAAAACGGCAGCAGCTGAGCCAAGTGTGTTCTCCTTTTGGTGCTGGCCACCCCAGCCCAAAGAGCAGCTTGATTTGCACCAGGACATGGAAATAAACTACATTTCCACCCCCTCACAGGCTCCCTCCCCACTCTCCTTGCACAAAACCCATCACCAGCAGCTTTGGTTCCTCCAGAATTCCCATCCCAGGAGGGCACAGAGGGAGCACGGCTCATCCCACCCCTGTATTCATGGGAACACAACTTCCAGAGGACAAATTTTCCTGTTTCACATCCCAAATCCACCTGTCCCTTATGGAAGTAGCCCTGAGCTCACAGCCACGGGTCCAGCTCACCCTGAGCCCTGCAGGCAGAGGCTGCTGGACTTCAACAGACTTTTCACGTGAGTTTTGGGGAAATCTGGAAAATTTCTCTATTCCAAGGCTGCATCTTGTCCACTCTTCGAGCCTCACGTGAGCCAGACTCAGACACGGCAAAATCCATCAGCAAAACCCTTCAAACTCCCACCCTGCACGAGGGAAGCAGCAGAGACACAAATTATTCCGCATTTCATTAAATTCAGGAGAGAATCCTTCCATGGGAGGGTGGTGAGGCCTTGGCACAGGTCCAAGGGTTGTAAATTTAGGATGCTCCATAAATATTTTATAACATAATTATTAACGTTATTAACAAAAAGATCCCCAAAATTATTTTCACGGTTAGTCCTTTTAATAATTACTGTTTTCTGTTGAATTCAGCACCACCTCCCTCGCTTGAATTTGCAACTTTTAACATTTTCAGCACGAAATCTGAGCACCTGCTTCCCTGCTAGGAACATTTTCCCTTCCAGCCACGCAAACTGTTGGAACAAAGCCCAGCCCGAGCCATCCGGGCTCATGAAAAGCGGCTCATTTTCCGATTCATCCAAACAGATTGCTAAATATTATTTACTTTTTGTTCCATAATGGCTCGGAAAAAAGCTGGATGAAAAGCTTAACGAGGTCTAATCCGGGGGAGGGAAGGGAGAGAAGGAATGAAGAGGCGGTTAAGGAGCAGTTGGAGCTTCCTTATCGCCCTTATCAGCGGAGCTATCAGTCAGCGAGCCCTCATTAGGCACAAAAGCCATTGTGCCTCCTTCCAGAGGTTCTCCGGGAGCTGGGAGCTGCTGGGAGCAAGGCTGGAGCGCTGACTGACAGCCTCTGCTTGGGAAAAGCAGCTCCACGACAATCAGGGACAATTTGTCCCTGCCAGGAGTGGCCCCTGTGGCTGTGCAGGGGGACAGAGCAGAGCTGTTCTCTGCAGCAGCAGCGATGGATTCAGGGTGGGAATGGGGATGAAGCCAAGGTTGGTTCAGGAAAACTCTCCCAAATTCCCTCACCAACCCACCCTGGGCTCCTCCAGAGATTCTGGAGCAGGGAAGCAAATCCTGGATCTCACTTCTGATGCTGACCAAAGTTTGCTGCTCCAGGAGTGGGGTTTTGGTTTGCTTTCCCTTTATCCCTTTTCCTTTTCATCCCTTTATCCATGTATCCCTTTAATCCCATTGCCTCACAGAATTGTCACAGTTGGGAAAGACCTTTAATGGCCCCAAGTCCAACCATCAACCAACACCACCACACAGTCACCACTGTCCCATGTCCCAAATGCCACATCAAGGATTTTTTATCATTTCCACAGGTTTTTGATCACTTTCAGGTATGGAACTCCACCCCTGCCCTGGGAACCTGTTCCAATTCTTGAACACCCTTTCCACGAAGGAATTTTCACCAAAATCCAAACTAAACCTCCCCATGCCCAGCCTGAGGCCGTTCCCTCTCCTCCTGTTCCTGTTCCCTGGAGCACAGCCCGACCCCCCCGGCTGTCCCCTCCTGTCAGGGAGTTGTGCAGAGACACAAGGTCCCCCCTGATCCCACTTTGCTCCAGGCTCAGCCCCTTTCCCACTCCCTCAGCCCCTTCTGGGGCTCCAGACCCTTCCCTGGCCATGCTCCAGCCCCTCCATGTGCCCCCTTCCCTCAGGAGGTGCCCATGGCTGTGTCCAGCAGCTCTGGCGTGGACGCAGAGCCGGTGCCCAGCAGAGCTCCTGCCCCAGCAGCTGCTCCCACAGCTGTTCCCTCCAGTTGGTGGCTGAATTTTCCAAGATATCTGTCTGGAATTAAACAGCGACAGCGCTTTGGCAGCCATCAGGAAAAACCCATCCCTGGATTGGATTGGATCCCACTGGAGCGCTTCCCTGGTGGAACTCACTGGGATGGGAGGGATGAGCCCATGGAGGACATTCTATTCCCATTTCTATTCCCATTCCATTCCCAAACCCCTGGGAGAGATGAGCCCATGGAGGACATTCCCATTCCCTTTCCCATTCCAAGCCCTTTCTCTCAGGGATCCAGAAGGGTCTGGCTGCTGGGACAATGCCTCTCCTGTGCCAAGCATGCTCCGTGCCATTCCCTGCTCCAGATCCCACGGAATGGGGCACATGGAGCCCCCAGGGAAGGGCAGAGCTCCAGGAGGCTGGGACAGAGGCCTTGCCCACCAGCAAGGAAAAAGGGAGGAAAAACCAGCCCTTGAACCACCTGACCACAGCCCCATCGTGCTGCTCCATCCACCATCCCAACAAAAGGGGAAATGTCTCCAGAGCTGCCGGTCCCACTGCAAACAAACAGCGCAGGCAGGGATGGAGGCCACGTGTTTCCATGAATTCTCTTGGCACAGGAGCCTGTGGATCTTGGATGTGGCTGGTGCTGGGGCAGGAGAGCCGGGGTGGCCAGCACACATCCCAGCACTCTGCACCTGGCCCCAATCCATCCCAACCCGCTCCAATCCCCGCTTTCATCATCCTAATCACGAGCAGATTCCCCACTCCATCCCTCCCTCACAGAGGTACTTCCAGCTTCCCCCTTTTCTCCCTCCCTCTGGCTGGAATTAGCAGGTGAATCCCAACCCTTAGGAATTCTTGTTTTGTTATTCCTGCTGGACAAAGCCTCTTTAATTTCCCTTTCCCTGCGTGGATTACAATCGATATCAATAACGAGATGTGCCCCCGGCCCCTGGCCCCAATTACCAGCCCAGCCTGGGATCCTGCCTCGTGGATGGGACAGGAATGGTCCCCATTAGGCTCCAGAGCTGATGCTGGGATTGATTTGGGAGAGCTGGGATTATCCAGGCTGATTGCTGTGGGCCGGGGTCAGCGGCAGGGGCTGCCTCGGGGCTGGATTTTCCCCGAGAGCTGCCAGGTGCCCAGCAAAATGGGATCATTTTCTGCAGCCACCTCCATGGCCAGGATTAGGAAGAACAGCACTGGAGGGTCTTTGCTTCCCAAGTTTTCCTCGGGATGAAGTTGGATCCTTGGTGCTGTGCCAGAGCCCCACGCTGGGGAAAAACCCAGTGAAAGTAAATTATAGGGACACAGGAAAGGAGGTTTAAAGCTGAAAAGGCAAACAGAGCTTGTTGGACCTGCAAAATCCTATTTCATAAAGCCATGGAATTGTAAATGTTGGAAAGCCTTTGAGATCATCAAACCCAACCAACAACCTGCGACACCACGATGGTCACCATCAAAAGTGCTGCATCCACACGGATTTTGAATATCTTTAGGGATGGGGACTCCAGCAGTGCCCTGCGCAGCTGGAAAGCCCTTTCCAGGAGAAAATGTTCCCAATATCCCCCCTGGCCCAGCCTGAGGCTGTTCCCTCTCCTCCTGTCCCTGTTCCCTGGAGCACAGCCCGATGCCCGGGCTGTCCCCTCCTATCAGGGAGTTGTGCAGAGCCACAAGGTTCCCCAGCCCCTTTCCTAACTCAGATTCCCAAATATTTGACAGGAACGGATTCCACAGCCTGGAGATCATTCCAACCCTTGCAGTGGCTGTGATGTCAGTCCAGGGAAGGGAATTTTCCTCCCTTCACCAACCCAGATCTCCTCACTTCAGGACGCAGCATTTTCCTTTTTGCCACCATTTCTATAAAACTCAGACACCAAAAGAAAAGGGAAAGGAGAGGGGAACTGAGTTTGCTTCTGTGAGCAGAGAGGAGCTGACCCCAGAGGCAGCCAACAGCCCCAGTTTGTAACCAGAACACACCAGAATCACTGCAACAATCACAGAGATAAAACCACTGAGTTGGGAATTGCCAGCGCCCTGCTCTGCGTGTTGGAGAGCACAGGGATGCTCTGTTCCTGGCACATGGCCACATTTTGGGAGTGTAGGCAGGAACAGCACCACAAAAATCCTTTCTGTCCCTGCCCTGCAGCACTTTCCCAGTGGAAGTTCCCAGTGAGGCTCAGGTTTGCTCCTGGATCCACGGTGGGGAGGGGAGGGAAGGAGAGAAATTGAATTTTAGGGCCGTGGTTGGGAAAAGCAGCATCACCCAGCTGGCACATGGACAGGGCCTGGCTGCCAGAGGCTGGGATAAAGAGGGAAAACATGGAGCTGCTTGGCAGGAGAGGAAAGATTGTCGAAAATTATCCCACCAAAGCAAAGCAGACGAGAAATGAGGTTTTGTGTGCACAGCGCTCACCTCGTAGTGATAATCCATGCAGGTTAACTCCCTCCAGCAGCGATCTCCTCGGATTTTAATCAGCCCCTGGGGGAAAAAAGGGCAAAGATACGGTTACAAATATTTTATTTGACTTTATTTTGTGTCTCAAGGCACCAGATTCTGTGGTGGAGCTGTAGAAGCTGAACGAGACCCAGGGTGCATCCACAGCCCGGGTGCAGGCGTTGTTCCCAAGGGAACACAATAGATGTGACTCATTCCATTGCCTGGTTACCAGGAATCTGACTGGGAATCCTTCTAGAATATTCCACAATCCCCTTCAAGGATGGCAGCTTTCCCCACACCTGAGCCCAGGGCTCCTGACAGCGATTTCAGCATTCCTGGGAAGCAGTGATGGGAAAAACCAGGATCTGTCCCTGGGATAATGGATAAAATCCAGCAGGATTCATGATCTGAACATCCAAACCCCACTGTTTGGGGTAAAGCCACCTCTGCTGCTTGGGGACAGGGAAAGAGTGCCATGGAGTGGGAATGGGGACAGGGAGTGGGGATGGGGACATAGCTCAGATGGGGATACAGAGCTGGGATGGGGACAAGGAGCAGGGATGAGGACACAGAGCTGAATACAGAGTGGGGATGGGGACAGGGAATGGGGATGGGGACATGAAGCAGGTATGGGGATACAGAGCAGGGACAGGGACATGGAGAGGGGATGGGGTCAAGGAGCAAGAATGGGGTCAAGGAGTGGGGATGGGGATACAGAGCTGGATACAGAATGGGGACGGGGACATGGAGTGGGAATGGGGACATGGAGTGGGAATGGGGACACAGAGCTAGAATGGGGACACGGATCTGGACACGGAGCTGCAATCAAAGCAATCAGAGAAACCCCCAAGGAGCAGGGGCAGCTCCCAGCTCCGAGCACAGGCTCTGCACCCCCATCTCTGCCCCACTCTGCTCAGGGGCTGACAGGGACACGAGCAGGGATCCCAGCCTGCCCCACCCCGGGACCCCAGGGCGACAGGAGGGGGACATTTCCAAACCACCGGCTCTGCTCCGGGGCTGGCAGCAATACCGGGATTGAATTTCTTTGCCTCGGTGATGAGGAGCAGAAAGGAATCACTCGGCCAGAGCGGGAAGCACACCTGGGCAGGGATGGGCTGGGCAGGAAGCCGTGCAATCAGGGCGGCTTTGATGTCCCGGAGAGCGCCCTGATTAGGATCACAATATCCCAAATTGAGGAAAGCTCCACTGGTCAAAAGGCTGAGGCAGCTCTGTCATCTGCACACAATTAGGGGGGTTTGGCCCCCTCTGCCACTGCCCTGATGGTGACAGCCCTGCCTTCCCAGGGGACAAACACTGCTGGTTTCGGGAAGGTCTCGGGAGTTTCGGGAGGGACCCACATCTGCTCCGCCGGGAGCATCCTGAGGCTTCCATCCATCTGCAGCAGGGAAGGGATCAGGCACCTTCCAGGGTTAAAACTGAGCTCAGAGGAAGAGATTTCAGCGTTGTGGCATTGCGAATTCCATCTAGATTCCAACAGGTTGGAAGTGACCATGCTGGCTCCTCTGCTCCAACTTCCCTGCTTGCCCTAAAACAAATCTTCACTCGCAGCATTAAACAAATTTTAACGCAATCAGGGTTTGAGAAAAATTCCAAATTCCAATTAAAGCCCATCCAAAACTGCTCAGACCCCAGGAATATGCAGGAATATCCAGTTCCCGAGGCTGTGTGTGTGTCTGACTGACACCTGAGAGCACAGGGCAGAGTTTATGAGCTCTAGGCTGGTAGGAAAGGGATGAAAAGCAGTATCACCCAGGATCTGTGCGATGGCAAAGCAGTTTTATCTGCAGGGATTCACTCAGCAGCCCTGCCGGCTCAGGGAGCTCTCTGGGAATGCTGGAATATTCCACCAGCACAGTTATCTTGATGACCTTCCCTCCTCCCTGCCCGGGCCACTCTCAAGCTCTGTTATCCAGCAGGGATAATTAAAACTCCAATTAAAACGAGGACCAGGGAGAAGCAGCCCCCTCTGAAAATCCCAATTTTCCCTACAATGACTCACTCAGGCAGCTCATCCCTTTTTGTTTACTAGAAAGGAGGAAAGTCACAGAAAACTCTTCAAACCAAAGAGGTTCTGCAGCACCAAAACCTCCCACTGCCGTCATTAAAGAGCTTTTCCAGACAGTTTTAAATTCAGACCCTGAGCTGCTTCCGAGGCCACTCCACTCCCACACCAGCACCTGAATTTCCCAATTTTCCCAAGGATTTGCACCAAGGAACGAGAGCAAAATGAGCACAGAAAATCCCTGTGCCCCAAGCTTCAGCTCTGCTGAGGAGGGGCAGGGAAGGAGAGCGAGGAATCTCTGAATCCTGGGATTGCTGAGGCTGGAAAAGATCCCAGAGATCCCCAAATCCAACCATCAACCTGCAGCACCACCACAGCCACCCCCACACCGTGTCCCCAAGGGCCACATCCACAAGTTTTTAACTCTTCCAGGCAATCCTTTCCATGAAAATATTTTCCCAAATTCCCATTCCCTGCTCAGCACAGTCCATCTGCCGTGGATCCCAGCCCTCCTTTCCCGGGATGAGGAGAGGACAGGCAGGAAAAGGAGCCAGAGGGGAGGAGCAGGGGACAATCCTGTGAAACCTCAGCAGAGCTGGAATTTTGGACATCAGCCACCAACATCTCGCAAAGAATATTTGCTGGGAATAGATCAGAGTTCCAGAAACCAATGACAAGGACAAATTAAATGGAAAACAAAGGAAGGAAAGGAAGGATTGAATGTAAATCCAGCTCAGCACCACATTCCTGACACTGTCCCCTGTCATTGCCATCATGGAAAAGATGTGATACATCAAACTCTGCAAACAAAGTATTTTCTCCTTTTCTAAATACTAATATCACTTTAAAAGTTGCTTTTTCCCCTTCTATTTAAGTTTATATTTAAGTTTTAAAAAAAAACAAACTGGGAAGTTTCTTCCTGGTCCTGAGCTAGCAGTAGCTAAAAAACTTAATTCTGCTTTTATTTTGGCATAAGGGTTGGAGACAAATAGGGAGGAGATGGGGATTTTTGAAAACATTTTTGCATTTTCCCTTTTTATGGATCAGCTCTAAGAGACAAGACTAAGAAGCATGTTTTGGGGGAGGCAGGAAAATGGTTTTTAAATTCATTTTCCCTTCCCAACGAGGAAAACCAGGCAACGCCACCACCGGCTCTGGGGTGGGCGAGGAGCTTCTCTGATTTTGGGAAAATTTTCAGGAGCACAAATTAAACCAGAGCCCAAGGCGAGGAAACAGGTGGCCAAGTGAACCAGCAGAGGCCCTTTCACCCCCGTGGCCTTGCCCTGAATCTGGCCAGCATTATTAAATTCCCGTGGATGGAACAGTGGCTGCGGAGCCACCGGGGTCGGGAACTTGTGGTGCTCCGGTTCCTCGGGATAATGAGCACGGGGAAGGGGGAACAGGAGGTCCCTGTCACAGGGATTTACAGCAGCACGAGCAGGGGGTGCTGCCCTTGGGGTGAATTAAGTTCAGGAATGAAATGGGGGCTCCGTTCCCTGTCCTTTGCTGGGTTTCCTCCCTGCAGGAGCTCGGGGTGGGATGGGGATGCAGCACTCGGAGAGCTCTGATCTCCCAACTCCCGGAATTCAGGGGCATTAAATCCACTGGGATTTCTCCCAGAGCAAGGAAAATTCCCTTTAGGATTGGGTTTTTAATGGTGGGTAATATATCCAAACAAATCCTGCACCACCAGCCTTGTTCCATCACCTCCCTCATCTCCATCCCTGACCTTCCTTCCCAAAAAATCACACCCAGGGCACAAGCCCTGGCTCATCAGACAATTCCACAAGGATTTGGCGCTTGGAACGTGGAATAAAACATTCCCAAAGCAGGTGAAGCCCTCCCTGATCGACGGGATGCCAGCAAAGGGGATTGAGGGATCCGGGGGGGATCCAGCCCCCAGCCCAAGGCAGGGAAGCGCTCGGCTCCGGCCCCAAATCCTGCCCTTTCATCTTCCCGGGATGGCTGTGCCCAGCCGTGCCCCTTCCAGGCTGCTGTACTTGGGAGAATCAAACAGAAAAAAAGCCGGAATAATTAAAATGTCATTCAAGCCCTAAGCCCAGATGAGTCACTGTTCCAAAAAATATCTGAAAAATTCCTTCAGGAGTGGGGGATAATTATATTCCTCCCTATCTATTGATTTTTCTCTACAATGCAGATGTCAGATTTTCCACGGGTTTTTTTTCCCCTTTTTCTCCTTTTTTATTTTTTCTTTTTTCCCTGGAGTGAGTGTCAAGGAGGAACAAAGCACTTCTTTGAGACTTTTTCAGCCCAAAATTAATTCTGAAAAAAAAAAAAATGGCACAGACAGGCCAACAGCACGGGAAGCTGAGCAAAAGGCTGGTGACTCAAGCTATGTCTGCAAAATTCCCTATTGATCCCGGCTCCGGAGGGAAGGGTGGGGAATGGGGCACCCACGTTATAAATTTAGAGTCAATTTAAAGACCTTTCTGTGTCTCTGCTGTACAAAAGATTGGCAAAAACCCACCCAAAATTCCCAATCTGAATTCTAGGTTTTAATTTTGTTCCTGCTATAAATAAGAGACGCTTCCAGAGAAAATCCCAAATCCGTGCGCTTCCCAGCTCTGCTGCCCGCAGAGAAAGCGACGCTGTCACCTCTGTGAAAGCCAACCTTTGCCAGAATATTCAGAGACAAATTTAGACCCCAAATCATGGGAGTGGAAGGAGTTTCTGAAGGTAAAATTTAAAAATAAAATCAAAAAAATAAAATTAAAAAAATAAAATCATTTAAGGATAATAGGACAGGGATGCAAGAAGCTCCTGTAGAATCTAAATCTGAGGAACCCAACAAGATCAACTTCTGCTGGGGGTCTGAAATTCCCTCAGAGCTCCAGGACTCCAGACCTTCCACATCTCCCTCCCTGATGATGGATCAAGGTCTGGGCTGCAGGAAGGAGGAGCTGGATCCTCGGTTTTCCTTTCTTTAGGGTTTTCCTTTCTGTAGGAGCAGGTGACACAGGAACAGGTGACACAGGAGCAGCTTCCAGGCTTCCTGCTGCAGCTGGGCCAGCAATGAACCAAAGGCTCGAACCCCTGATGCTCAAACCAACCTTGCTGAACTCAGATTCCTGCTGCAGCTTCCATGGAAAGGGAGGGATAACGGGATGCTCTGTTCCTGGAAGGGTCCAAGGCCAGGCTGGACAGGGCTTGGAGCACCCTGGGAGAGCAGGACATGTCCCTTGCCCATGAAGGTCCTTCCAGCCCCAATACCATTCCAGGATTCTGGATGATCCAGGGGAACAACCCCCTCCTGCACAGGGGGGCTCTGGGCTGGCCCCAGGCCCAGATCCCACCCCAAACACGCAGATCCTGCTGGAACAGACCCAGGTTTGAAGCCTCACCAGAGCCACCAGAACCACAAAGCCCCACATGGACGGACACTGCAATCCCGGAGGAGAATTCCCCACCAGCGACTTTCGCTTCCTTTTCTTTGTCACAACCCCCCGAGGCTGCCCCGAAAAGTCCCTTTGAGATCGCCCCAGGAGCGCAGCAGCATCTGGGCAGCTTTGAAGGCAGCAGTGGGTGAAAGGATTGTGCCAAACCCTTGGCACCGGCGGCCCCTGCCTTTTGCAGCCCCCACGGAACAGCGAGCGCCGCTGCCAAGGGCCATTCCCCGGCGAGCGCAGCGGCACCGCGGCCACAAAGGAGGTTGCCAAGGAGTCAAGTGTGGGATCCCTGCAGAGAGGAGGAGGCTGCAGCTGGGACGGCAAAGGTCAGAACATTGCAGACATCATTTTCCAAAAATTCCCATGAAGCCCCAGCGCGGGAGCCGGCCCCGCCGAGCTCGCCCAGGAATAATGAGCGAGGCAGGGAAGAAAGGGAGCTTTCTTCCCTCCGACCCACGCTAATGTAATCAAACAAATTAGAATAATTATCCCCCATCTCGGAGCCATCGTGCCCGGGATCGGGGTGCGCCTGTCACCGAGCTGACATCTACATCCGCTGGATCCTGCCGCTTTCCCCCGCTGCCGCCTTTCGGGATCGCCCCAATTCTGGATTTATTCGATTCCACCTCGTGAGGTTTTTACTGCAGGCATCCAGATTTTCTGTTTGCTTCAAAGCCTTCCTTATTTTTGCCAGAAAGTTCATCTCCCTTCTTAGCTAATCACAGCCCCACCCTTTCCAGTAACCTTTCGAATGCCACCCACGTCCTGACACTTCCAACGGGATCCGAGCGAAAACAAAACAGGGAACACCAGGAGTTTCACATGAACCGCGAGGTTTTAGAAGGATTTGCTGCAGCGGGTTAAAAGAAATGTTTTCTAACAGCAGAGAAAATTCAAAACAGTTTCTAAACATATTAAATATCAAGAGATGGATAAATAATCTGGAATCGATCCTTTTTCTGTGAAAACACAGAAAGCTCTGAGAAAGATGGACAAATCCACAGGAAGAAAAAAAGTGACAATTTAAAGGGGAAAAAAAATCAGTTATTAGAAATATTTTTATTTTTTTCCCCCAAGACTGTCACTGTAAATGATATTTTATCCTCCTGTAAAAAGGGGGAAATATCTCTTGTGTAGGTTTGAAACAGCAAAGGATTGGAATTATTTTCTGAGTCTCCCTGCCAAAAAATGGTCCCAACTCCTCTGCGCTGCAGCAGCTTCCGAGGATGTACTCGAACAGCTCAGGGAGGCTGAACTTGGATTTGGAACAGAGGGGTCAGCTGGACACTCAGTAAGGGAAATCTGGGAAGTGGGAAAAAAAAATGAAGAGAAATTTTGTTTACAGGAAGCAAAGCAAGGGGAGGGATGGCCAAGCCACAAATCCCAAGTGGGAAAGATGCTCTTGGGTTTCCCTAAATCGCCCCTGAGCCCCTCAGAACCTTGTGCAGGGCACGGGGAGGAGCAAAGGGAGCAGCTTCTGGGAAGGGCTCTCCAAAATGTGGGGATAAGAGGGGGAAAAAAACCCCATCCTGAGCTCCTGTGACAGTTTGAGGGGCATCACATGGGGAAGATGTCAAGGGCACGGCACACGGGCAGATGATTAAATAAAAATACACTTCTGCTCTAAACAATAGAATTATTACAGAACACGCCTATTAAAGGATCTCATTCCAAGGTTTGGGATTGAGCTCGTGGCCCCAGGACCCATCTGGACACAGACCCCGGAGTCCTTGCAGCCCCAACACCTGCAGCAGCCAGCGAGAGATTGGCAGCTTTAAATCTGAATTTCCTTGCTTTGGGCACTTTTCAATTAAAGCGGTAATGCACTTTAAATCCCCTTTCCCTGGTTTTTCACTCGGCTCTTCAATCCTTTCCTGCAGAAACCAATCAAGATGTCTCAGACTCACTCACACTCCCTGCTCCAGCCACTTTCCATGCTAACTTGTTCCATATGGTCGGGATCCTCAAGGCTCAGCTCCACCTTCACTCCCTGTTTGCTTCCCCCTTTCCAAGGTGCTGTTGCACCAAAATTACCAAACCCAACATTTTGCACCTTCCAAGCTCCAAGAAATCCCAATGACAGAGTACCCCAAACAAAACCACGCAGCCATCAAGGCTCTGAGTTATCCTGAGAGGAACCAGCCCTGCAAAAATGTGTTTGCATCGCTTCCAGCCTTCCAGAGCCCCTGCTCTGCTGCCTCGGCTGTTCCTGGGAAGCATCCATCCTATATCCCGCCTTAGTGGATTATTAGGAACATCAAACATATAGATTGGATCACGTAATCACACCTTTTAGGAAGGCAGCAATATTTGAGCTCAGCCCAGTGCTTGCTGCCAATCAAACCCTGATGGAGGTACCTGAGCTCCTCAGCTCCACCTCAACAGGGTGATCCCATTTCTCTGTCACCCCAAAATGAGCCCAGCCAGCTCCAGGGGAAAGGTGCACAATAAAGCAGGGGCTGGACGTGATTTCTGGGGGGAGGCTTAGCAGGGAAACAGCAAAACTCCCAAATCATAGAACAGTTTGTGCTGGAAGGGACCTCAAAGATCATCCCAACGCTTCCTCCAACCGCCTCCACCAGACCCGGTTTGCTCAATGCGAAGTCTCAGGCTGTCAGAGCTCAAACACAGAAAATACCTGAAAAAGATCCCAAATCCGAGACACTGACTGGAGGAAAAAGGGGCTGACAAGTGAAATCAGCCCCATAGCTCAGGAACTGACCCTGGAAAGCAGGAGAGCGATGGGATGAGAGCCTGGAGCCATCACCCTGCAGAGCAGAGACCCCCTGGGCCACCCCAGGGGCGTTTCCAAGGTGTTCCCCCAACTCCCAGCACGAGCTGAGGATGGCCCAGCTGCTCCAGGGAATGCTGCTCACTCTGAGGATTTCCCAAGAAAAGCCTCACCCCCGCCAGCTCCAAGAATCCTGGGAGAACCGTGCGGGAAAGCCGAAATTCCTGCGTCAAACAGAACCACCACCAATCCCACCCTGGGGAAAACCCTTCAGCACGTGCTCAGCTCCTGGCTGGACCAGCAGGAAACCCTGGGAGCACTGGGATTCCAGCAGGATCCTTCTCATTCCTGCTGCCGGCCAGCGCCGTATCCCAGGCCCAGGAGAAATCCTACACAAGCTTGAGCCCCAAAACATCAAAGATCCCATCAATCACTGCCTGTGGGGATCCCCATGGAATGGCCTCTCCATGTTCTCCTCTCCCATGCCCATTAGGGATATTCAGTGTCCCAGATGTGCAGGGACATGGCTATTCCTGAAAATATTTGGAATGTTATTGCTCTCCTGGTAGAGCAGAGATAACAGCAACAGAGGTGCTTGGGAAGCATGGTTTTCCTCTATATCCAGCCTGTCCCATAATTCAGAATATCTGGGACACATCAGCAGGAGCGAAGCTCAGTCAGATCCCAATTTCCACGGAAAGGATGCAAATTGGTGATCCTATCAAATTTTTAAGGAAATTTGGGATGTTTCGCTACACTTGGTGCCATGGGCTGTCAATTCACTCAGTGAGCAGCATCATGAGAACCACAGAATCCCAGAGTCCCAGAATGAGGATGGAAAACACTTCCAAGGTCATCAAGCCCCATCTGTGACCGACCCCTAACTTGTTCCCAGCCACCTTATGCCACATCCAGGCATTCCCTGAATCCAAAGAAGCATCAAGACCCCAGGATTCACCTCCATCCCTCAGGGATGAAAGGTCTGTGCCGACATTTGGTCAAGACCCCATTGGTGAAAAATGCCCCAAATGAAACCTGAAAGAAATCCCAAGCCAAAAAAAGCCACTCCAACAAAACCCAACCATTCCTGCTACAGTGATGATCCCGAGCTCCAAGTTTTGGGATGTTCTGAAACATCAGAGCAGACGGAGCTGACCAGAGAACGCCCCTGCCACACCTTTGTTTGAACGGGGATGTGTCTGTTCCTGACGGAGCTTGGGAATTCCCTCTGGCACCGGGACAGCTCTGCAGCAATTGTTCCGTCCAGAGCCATGGAGCAGAGAGTGACATCCCAAAAAAACCTCCCAGAAAGGAAATCAGCTCCAGGGAAAGCTGGGAATTACCCGCTGCATTCCAACGGTCTCACGGAAAAGCCACAACGCCCAACGTCCCTTTCCTTCCTTCACAAGAACCGCTCAAGGGCAGCACCAACACATCCCCAGGGAGAATTCCTGCTGCTTTTCCTCCTCCAAACACACACCTGGAGCCAGCTGAAGGATCCTGGCAACCACAGTGGGAGGCTTTTCCTCGGAACTGGGAAAACTCCTCAACCAGTGGATTCCGAGGTGCTGGATTGGGGCAATTTCCAGCTGGGATGGGACATTCAGAACACGAATTCCCACTCACCGCTCCGAGCATGATCCTGAAAATCAGCCAGCGGAAGGCCCAGATGACAATTCTGGAAGGAGGAGAGCCCTGGGGAAGGCGGGACAGGCTCCAGAGCGGGCAGAGGAATATTCCCAGGAATCCTGTCTCCAGGAGCTGCGATTCCCAACCTGCAGTGCCAACAAGAAGGGGAAAAGGAAATCATTATTGTACAAGTGCTGGAAGTTATCCTGGAGTTCACTAGAGATGCTTAAGGATTAAAAAAAAATACTTTTCATGCTTTTTAAGGTTGATTTCGGGGAAATGAGGCCTTGGGATCCCATCATGAACTGCTCCCTGGATGCTTTGGAGCAGCCAGGCTTCACCTGAGCCATCCAAATCTGTATTTTGCATTTTCTCCTCCAGCCCAGCCCAGCCTGTAAATATTGGAATGATTATCCCAGAAGAGGCAGAACACACGGCTCTGTTTGGACAAGAGAAACCCAACCCCTACCACTTTTGGAAGCACCAATTTATTTCTGCCAAAATGAAATTGCTCCAGCTTTTCCCACCCCCAATCATGCTGATCCTCAAATATTTCTGTGTGATACAATTGCACCCTGAAACCATTAAAAAAAAACAGATATTAAATTGGTGAGGAGAATTCCTAAAGATTCCTTCTTGGAGCCAATTAAAGCACTGATATTCCCAGCTACAGAAATTAAACTGGGCAGTGTCCACAGCTCCTATTCCTTCCCAAAGGTTCTCCAGGCACTTCACTAGTTTGATCTATAACAATTCACTTCGCCCAGACAGGGAAACACATTCCAAATGCATTCCAAACCCATTTCAAACCCATTCCAAACCCATTCCAAACACACCCATCCCTACCCATCCCTTCCAGCTCCAGCTTGACCTCCTGATCCCCCACTCCAAGATTCTTGCAGCCCCTGATTTTGTGTTGTCACACAGGCAAAGCCATGTTGAATTTGCTTTAAATATTCTCAAAAACAAGCCACAAAACCTTAATATGCACAAAGCCCCTTAAATGAAAATTTAAAAACTCATATTATTACACATCAAACCATCAAAAAAACATCAAAAACCTGTCCTCCTGCACCCCTTCTCCCTGCACACATCCCATGGTTTCCAGCACAGCCCCCCCAAACTGCCCAAATTAATGTTTCTGGGAGGAAAAGTGAGGAATATTGTCCCAAAAGCAGCTGCAGCAGGAAAGCACCGGCTCATCCCAAAAGTGAAAGGTTAATTGTGCCTGAACCCAGCTCTGGGGCTGGCTGGCACCAAAAGGGGTCGTAGATCTCCCTGCACAAGAATCCCACTGTTATCCCTGTTTTCATATGGAAATCACCAGCCCTGCGTGGGGATGGGCGTCGGGGCAGGATCCAAACATCCCTGAGCATCCATTCCCCTTGAGAGCGGCACTGCCCTCACCCAGCAGGGCACACAATGGGTTCATCCTGCTTTATTCTGAACCCCAAATCCCCAGAAGGCAGAGGGAAGGGGTGCAGGAGGACAGAGCGATCCCGCAGGACAATTCCTGCCCATCCTGGAGCTCCAGCAGGATGCTCCTGGCACCCATGGGGCCTGAGCCGAGCCAAGGCCTTCCCGGCACAGCCAGACCTGCCTAGATCACGAGTTCAGCCTGGAACCTGTGCTTTTATCCCAAAGAAATGGGCTGGAATCCTGGCAGCACCCGGCAGCATCCGATGGGAGCCGTGCAGGGCAGGTCTGGGAGCGAACAGTGCTGGGAGGAAGCTCCGGCATTCCCGGCTGCTCCAGCAGGGCTGGACTGCCAGGGCAGGCAAGGACCAGCTCCAGACACAGCCCAGGGCACGAGCCTGGGCCCAACATTCCCCCAGCTCAGGGTTAAATCTGACCCAGCTCTGGCTGCTCCGTGACTGGCGTGCGGAGCTGTGCTCTGACCCCAGGGACGGCACAAGGTCCTGCCAAACCCGGGTGTGTGGGAAGAAAAGCTTGGAGAGACTCTGGTTCATTCCATGCCCTCTTCCCAAGGGATGGAGCATTCCCAGCTGCCCATGTGGGATCAGTTTTGTGGGATACATCACCCACTGAGGTCAGCAGCAGGAGCTCCTTCCCAGTCTCCATCCATCCATCCATCCATCCCAGTCCATCCATCCATCCACATCCATCCATCCATCCATCCATCCATCCATCCATCCATCCATCCATCACCCAAGCAGCTCCTTGCCCTGAACCTTTCCTGGCCGCAGCGTTCCCTCTCCCCTTCTCCATCAGCACGGACTCATCCTGACCATGACCAGTCATTCCTACAAAAACCTCAAGCTTGGAGAAGACCTCTAAGACCTTTGAGCCCACTGCTCCTTCAGGCTTCATCTCGTGCAAACACAGCACTGCTGGATGCTGCTCCATGGCCAGTGGAAGCGCTTGGGATGCTGGGATTATCCCAGATACTCCTGTACCGTGGTTTCTATCAATATTCCAGCTAAATCGGGAAGATTTGAGGATATGACCATGTGGAACACAAGTGAATCCACAGCCCAGCTCGCTGTAAGCTGATATCAGCCCCAAGATGACCAAATCCATCAGCAGAACCCCCCATTCCCCCCACTGACTCACTGACAATTGTTCACATCTGCCCTAAAACCCTCACGCTCCAAATCCCCTGGAATCTTACAAGGGTCCAGACATGAAGCCAGGTCCCTGCTGAGGTTTGGGCATTGCCACCTCTGACAGCACCCAGGGGCTCCCAGAGCCCAAACATGCTGGGACACCCCCAGGGCAGCAGTCATGGCACCCCACCCAGCCAGTTCTTCACTGACCCTCCCGGATCATCAACACTGGGATTCTCTCCCTGTTCTCACCCTCCTCTTCCTGCTGTCAAATGGGAGCCGTGAGGGAGATGAGGGAGGTGAGGAGGGTGAGGAAGATGAGGAAAGTGAGGAAGGTGATGATTTCAGGTCCCTCCCAACCCAAACCATCCAGATCCAAATGAGATGTCTCTGGTGCCGTGGCAGTGCCAGGAGCCTGGCACAGACACATCCTCCACATCCACCAGGCCCCTTGGGAAGCACATCCCAAACCTGCTCCAACTGCAGCAATTCCCACCCCAAACATTTTGTAGGGCGGCTCTAACACAGCAACAAACACGGACACACAGGAGTCATCTCCATGACGTGGGAGATTCAGGGAAGAAACTGGGATAGAATCATGGAATGGGCAGAGATCTTAAAGCTCATCCCACTCCATCCCCTGCCATGGGCACCTTCCACCATCCCAGGGTGCTCCAAGCCCCGTCCAGCCTGTCCTCGGATACTTCCAGGGATGGGGCAGCCATATCTGGGACAGCCCCACCTTGGGGCTGTGGGATGGGAAGGCAGATGCTGACCACTGGGAGCTTCAGGAGCATCCACATGGGGCCCATGGAGCACCCCCCAAAACAATAAACCAGCAAAAATCTGGGAATCATGGAGCAAAGATCTGCCTGCAGCGACGCCAGTTATCACCTCCAACAACATTCCCCAATGCTGGCGTTTCGGGGGTGAAACCAATTCCATGGAATTCCAATTCCAGGCCATTAGGGCTCTCTCCAAGAGCCAATTCCCATCCTCCAAGCCCCAACCAACCCATGGAGCCGGGCTCCATCCCGGGGCTCACTGATCCTGCTGGGAACGAAAGGGTCACGTTGTTGACCCACCTGCTCCTGTTTTCCTCACTTGGATCTTGTCAAATTTCAGCAGCTGCAGGGCAGCACAAAGCCCCCCATTGTTATCTCTGGCACAGCCGGAGAGGGAGCCACAGGCTGGGTTTTTTTGGGCAGAAAAAAAAGAGGGAATAAAATCGACTGCCAATGGTGGCCGCGCTCGCCCCACACGTGCTCCAAGGGTTTGGGGCGCACTCAGAACCTGATGTGGCAAAATTCAGGGTTTGGCATTTTCCAGAGCTCTCTGCTGGGGTAAGGGAGGAGGAGGAGCGGGAGGATGTGCCGGAGGGAGCAAACCCAAAACCTAAATGCGCTTTCCCATTTTCCTTTTAGGGTTTTCAAGCGTTACTCCTCTTTAAAACACTGCAACCCCTCAGTGTAGGGTTTGGGTTCATGCAAGGGACCTCCAATTTTCCTCTTCATTATTTACTATCAGATTTATCACCCCAAGATGATAAGTTTTTATCCCAGATTTTTATGCCAGCCTGGCCATGGCTATAGAGGAGTCAGCACAGTCCCTTTCCCCAGTCTCCACATCCCAAACCAGTCTGTTGTTCCCATGGACAAACAGGGAGAAAGCAGCAAGGGAAAGAATGGCTGAAAGCCTTCAGGAAAAGATAAAAATTAGGTGCAGAGGTAATAAAGTTTCTTATTTTCTGGTTTTCTGATTTAAAAAAAAAAAATCACCTGGCTAGAATCATCCCCAGTCCCTGTCTATGCTGGAAACAGCCCATGGGATTAATTTGCATTAATTCCCTTTCCTAAAATACAGAATAAGGTGAGAATAGCCAATTGTCTCTGTTTGCACAAAAATATCAGAAATATCAGGCTCGCAGAGAGCACGTCTGCATGGCACAGACAAATGCTGCTCCACCAGATCCCGATTTTCCAGCTCCCGGTGCAGCTGTCTCCCGATGGATATTGTGTCAGGCAGCCCAGCAGCCCAGGGCAGGCAGATATCCCACCCAGAGTGATTTTCCCTGGAATCAGACCTGCTCCTGAGCCCACCTCCCTGAGATCCAGCGTGGTTTGAGTTCAGCTGGAGCGTTAAAGCACCTGTTGAAAATATCTGAGCTGTGCTGGGGATGGTGGGATATCCTGGCAGGGGAGTTTTGGTGGGATTTTGGGAAAAGGTTCTTTCCCCCCTGAGGGTGCTGGGCACTGGAACAGCTCCCCAGGGAATGGGCACGGCCCCGAAGCTGCCAGAGCTCCAGGACCCTGCTCCAAGGGATACCCAGGGTGGGATTTTTGGGGGTCCGTGCAGGGCAGGAGCTGGATTCGTGATCCCTGTGGGTCACTGCAGCTTCCATCCCGCACGGCAGCGAAGGAAAACAAAGCTCCAAACCAGCCCTGAAAGAGCTGCCTGGAAAAGGCATCCCCAGCCAGTGAAAACCCCAGAAATTCCCCAAATCCTGCTCGTGCCAGCTCATCACAAACACCTCGTTTCTCTCCAGTGGGGAATACTGGTCCCACTCAACCCCAGTGCAGAATTTCCCCAATTCCAGCTGGGCTGGGCTTTCCCAGTTCCCACCTGCTGGAATGTGCTGGTTTTCCCTCTCTGCTACAGCCTGGGGCAGAGGGCTCTTCCCCCAGCTCTGGCCCATTTCCCCTTTTTTCCAATCATTTTCCCTTTTCCAGAAGCACAACAACCCTCCCAGAGGGAGGGGGTCTCTCCCTCCCCTCCCCAGCTTCCCAGAATCAATAGGAACAGAGGCACAAAGCCCTACAAGGAACGCTCCAGTTCCTGTCGAGTTTCCCAAGTTTCCCTTTATGGGCAGGATTTGGGGTGATTTCCAATGAAATACCAAAAATCCCAACCTGCAAACATCAACCCCCTGCCCATAACATCAGAGAGCAGCTCTGAACCACCCACAGGCAGAGCACAGTGCAGGGATTAACATTGAAATAATTTCTGTTTTGCAGTCAGTGGGAAAGCAAAGCCCAGGAACTGGCACCGCACACCCAGAGCATGGCAAAGCTCCCTTTTCAGCCAAAATGAAGCAGAAAGTTCCAACTTTATAACCTGAGAACACTGCAGAGCATCGAGAAGGATTCGTTTTGAGGTCACCTCCATAAAATCTCCCAAAATCCTGAGATGCTGCTCTGAGAAGCAGAGCGGAACGAGGGCAGAGAAAGGGAAAATGATAAAAAAGGGAGAAATCACCCATCGGATCCCTGAGGAACAGACAGCAAGGGAGGCCCGTGATTTATTGCTTCTCATTCAGTGGTGCCCCTCCTCTCCAGACCCCAGAACAAAGGGATTCCCCTCCTGAGACATTGGCCCCTCAGGGTCTTGGGGTTTTTTGGGGCTCTGAAAGCCCAAACTTGGAATACCCTTTGGCACCGAGTCCTGGGCAGAGCTGGCAACCCCAGGCCTCCACCCCATCCCTGAAAACACCAAGATCTGATCCCACAGATTCCCAAACCCACTTTCAAACCCCACCATTCAATATTTCCCATTCCTTGTTCACCAAAGTTTCCTCAGACTGGGGACACCTGACATTTCCACAGCCACCAGAAAAGTTCTGGCTGTTGTTGGAAGTTTTTAGGAGAACAGTTTTGCAGGAACTTTTGTTCTTAAAGTATAAACTACCCGGAGGGAAAAGAAAAAAAAAATTTAGCATAAAAACTTTTAAAAGCTTCCAAGTGCTCTCCAGGGTAGTCATTAGGAACTACTTAGGTAACAGGAGGGTGATAACAGGGAGTTAATGCAGCGTTAAATTAGCCCTCCTTCCATGCAGAACTTTAAGTGACAGAGGAATCAGTTGGGAGGATTTTTATTTTATTTTTTAAATAATGAACTTAATGGATTTCCTGTTTTTAGCTCTGTGGGCGGCTGTCAGCTTGAGGGATCTGTACATACTGTATTTAATTACTCTGTCTTCCAGCAAGGAAAATAAGTTCAGCCCGTTCCTGTGAACTCTGGGGACACCAGGAACTCTCCAGCTTGGCTACGAGGGGAGAAGAAGGTGCCCACACTGGTCAGGGAAGGTGAGATGTCCCTGGAGATGGGAAACTGAACTCCCTGTGCTCCTGCTGCCCAGAGAGTTTGTGGCTGTTCCATCCCTGGAAGTGTCCAAGGCCAGGTTAGATGGACTTGGAGCAACCTGGGATCATGGATATTGTTCCAGGGGCTGGAACTGGATGGGCTTTAAGGTTCCTTCCAATCCAAACCATTCCAGGAGTCTCAGCATCTCAGCCATCCCTGAAAATCCTCCCAGGGCCAAGGACTGGAGCCTCAAATCCCAGGGAGGGAAAGGAATAGGCACCGGGAATGGATTTGAACCTGAGGATTCCCAGGTATTCCTCAGGATTACAGATCAATAGAGAAATGGGTATTTCCAGGTCCTTTTGGACATCCCTCCATCCCAACAGAAGCAAACAAGAGTCTCCATCGAGCCCCATCCCTCGTGGAACTCAACCAGCCCTAAGGAAGCTTTAGTGCTGGAATCTGCTGAGATTCAGGGCTGCTTTGAGCCAGGCCTTTTCCAACACCATGAGCTCAAAGTGACCCCCACACCCACGGCTTGAACCGCCAGGAACCGCCAGGAACAAAGGGAGGGGGAGCAGGAGGAAGGAGCCCAAACGCCGATCTCGGGAAATCAAAAAGCTGCTTTGAAACCCTGGTTTTAAAGAGATCTGAGGAGGAGGCAGCAGCTTTTTGGTAATTATGGGACAAAAGGCAAAAAGCCAGCGGGGTTAGGATGCTGTTCTCCCCCTGCATGGTGCAGAGAGGAAGGAGCACACAGAGGGGCAGAAATGCTGATGGTCAGACACCCCAATTATGGGAATATAATGTGTTATTTAGTTATATTTTTTATATCTATTATTAATTTACTACATTTTTTACATTTTCTATATATTTCTATATTTTTAAACTTGTATTATTTTTAATATTTCTTAAAACAGATTTAATATTTTAATACATAGTAACATTTATTTTTTATATTCTTATATTAACTTTTCATAGTTTTTTTTGTTCAATTTCTATAATATTATAAATAATGCTATATATAGTGAAATATATATGTGCTATATTTTATATAATTATATATGTAATATATATTCTGTATATCTAGTAACTGTATAATTCTGTATATCTTTATATGTATTATTTATAGACATTATTTATATATTATTTTTATAATAATATTAATATATTATATTATATATATATATAATATATAATATATATATATATATATATTATATATAATTATTATATATAATGTGTAATATAATATACATATTAGTATATGTAAATATATATTATATATTATATGTTATATACAATATATATTATTTTATTTCCAACCCCTGCCATGGGCAGGGACTTGTTCCAGTGTCCCAGGTTATTCCAGCCTGGCCTGGGACATTCACAGCGATCCAGGAGCAGCCACAGCTTCTCTGGGAATGTGTGCCAGGGCCTCTCCAACCTCCCAGCCAAGATTTTGATGGAGAAAATCACCAGGTTGGGTAATCCAGCAAAAATCCACCTGTGGCAGCTCCAGGGATCTCCTCCTGCAGCCCCACTGCAAACACCATGGAGCCTTCCCGCTAAACAGCTCAGAGGAGCAGCAAAACGGCGCATTTTCCCCAAAATATTCCCAATCCCAGAGTTCTGAGCCGCTTGGAAGGGTTGAGCACTTCCACGACAACACAACCCAGCCTTCCCCGCCACGGAATTCGGGATTCCCGCTTTTAACGGGGAGAAGGAGCGCTTGACATTTTGCTGGAAACCGCCGCAATCGACCACATGAAACCAACAACCGGCCGGGGTAGTGACAGGCGAGATTAAACAGCTCCTCGCAGATGTCCCAGCCCCGCCAGGCTCCTGAACGGGATCCAAATGACTTCAGTGCCTAAAATGAACCAGATGAATGATTTCAGTCCTCACTCGGCACTCATTAAATCAGGCTGAAAATCCTACAGCGGTTTGGGGCGGGAGGGACCTTCCAGATCGTCATGTACGTGCACCCAGAACAGGGGGATGCAGCAAGGAAAAGCCATTTTTGGAGAGTTTAGGGATATAATGCCAAGCTGGAATTGGGAAATTGTGGGTACAGCTCAAGGATTTTCCAGACAAATGGTCATCCGGACCCCAAAACCTGGGAAAATGCCCTGCCACTGCTCTAATCCCGCAATTCCAAGCGCATGGCAGCACCTCTGAAGTCGCTGCTCCAAGAATGAATTCAATTTATCGACAGAAATCGCTGCCCAGGCTTTGATGCAAATGTTCAGTCCTTAATGGGGAACTTGTCAGGAACGCTGGGGGCTGGAATTCCCTAACTGGAACCATGTGGGAAGGCAGCTGGAACACCAGCACTGCTTATCCCGGGGATTTATCAAGCACCTGAGGCCACGTGTGTCACCCCAGTGACACCCTGGGTGAAGGAAGAAGAACTGCTCTGGTTTAAAACCACGTGAAATGTGAAAAAGGAACAACACCAAATCCAAAATATCTGTTTTTGTTAAAACAATTAGTAGCCAGCCCGTTTTTAAGTGTTGTTGTGTTTTACACACAAAAATGCTCCTCTTTTTATGGAGTCACAGAAAGATTTGGGGTGGGACCTTAAAAACAACCTAATTCCAAATTCTCAGTTGGTCCAGAAAAGGATTTAAGAGAGATCAACCCTTTACAAAGTGACAGTGTCCTGCTCTTAACGACCACATGGCAGGATAAGCACAGATATTAAAAAGAAATTATTTCTTAAAGTACCTAAAAATGTAGAAATAAGAGAGAGCAAAGCTCTGGGCTGAAAAGAGGGAAAATCGCATTCCCAAAGCAGAGCCCAGATCCTTTTCCTGATCCATCTCCAGAAAGGAGAGTTTTTAGCATCTGTGGTGTCCCAGGATTTAAAAATGAAACCAAACACAGATATTATAGTGCAGGGTAATTTTCCAAAGGGAAAGTGCTGACCCTTAAAGAGCAGCAAGTGCCAGGGGCTTTTTAATTTTGTTTTACTCAAAAAACTCACCCAGGAGAAGTTCAAAATGCTGTTTGTAACTAAGTCAGAGTGAAAAGGTATTCCACAAAAACCTCCACCGATTCCTTCTGGCCATAAATCCAAAAGGTATGATTGTGCAACACCAGCCCTTCATAGTTAATAATAACAAACAGATGGGAAAATATTCGAATAAATTATTTGAACTGTCGGAGCCGTGTGCCAGAAAGTCCTGGCTAAATTTCCCTGCTTAACCATCTCTGGACCATTTTCCCTGCAGATCCCTGAGCCCTCCCTGCTCCTGGAGGGTGAAATATCAGCATCGAGTGACTTTCCTTTGAAATAAATTTAAAAAGAGATGAAAGCACACCCTGAGGTTCATCCTACGGCTGATATGGCACACCAAAATGTGAGGGAGGGATTTCCACGACAGAGAAGGAGCTCCAGCATGGATCAACATCCATGGAAAATGCCCAAAGATGGGGATTGATCCCTGCCCCGAGCTCTGGGGGTGATCTGGGGGTGATTTGTCCCTGCTCATGGTTTGGAGGGTGACTTGTAAATCCCAAATGACCCTTGGGATTGAGCCTGTCCAGACAGGACCTGGGCTCGGAGCACCCACAGCCCCCAGCTCCCATACTGAGGGTCTGGAAATCCTCGAGTTTCTGGGGAAAAAACTCCGTGAGCTGTACCCACAGATGGGCAGGGGAGCGGGAATGGCCCCAGGGCCAGCGCCTGCCTTGGACACAGCCAGGTCACAGCGACCCCTGAGATGGATTTGCTGCAATCAGAGTTAAAGGGTCGATTCTAAACCACCAAATCCTGACTTGAAAGTTCTCCTCCTCCTCCTCCTCTCCCTGGCCACTGTCTGTCAGAAAAGCTGAACAAGCCAGCAGAATTCTCAATATTTTTGGGAATATTGAGAAGCCACGGGAATGAGAACGTGCAATGTTTATTGGGAGCAAGAGGACAAACAGTGGGATTTTACAGCTTAGCAAAGGACAGATGGGAAGAGCTCCAGCTCTGCATTATCCCCTTTAGAACCTCCCTGGCATTCCCTCCCCATCCCTCTGGGAATTGTTGAGTCCCCAGGCTGTGCTTTCCTCCAGCTGAGCCATCCAGCACAGCTGGGCAAATCCAAGAGCACTGCCACCATCCCAGACTGGCACCTGGAACGTGGCCCTGGTGTTTCCCAATCCGGATTTAACTCCATGGAAAGCTCCCGGCCCCATTTGCCCTGGTGACACTCGGTGACATCAGTGACACAGGGCTGCGTCACCACTCTGCCTTCCAAGAGAACAACATTCCCTCGGCAGCCCCAAAACCAGGGACAGGAATCATTTCCCCAGCGCTTTCTGCCCCTCATCCTTCACCTTTTCCATGATTTTTACCCCCAGGATCCCTCCACGCCTCCTCCTCCCTGCTCCTGGATTGCTCCATGCTCACTCACCACAAGTTTTTTATCTCCCCCTTGCTATTTTTGGGAAGATGATTTTCACTCTCTCCTTTCATTCCCAATATCCCCTCTGTCAGTTTGAAGCCATTCCCCCTTTTCCCATTCCTCCATCCCTTATAAATAATCCCTCTCCCTCTTTCCAACCAGCTCCTTCAGGCACCAAAATCCCCAATTAAAGTCACCCCAGAGCCTTCTCTTCTCCAGGATAAAACAGGTTCAGGTAATTTCGGGATGCCTCCAGACCCACCCCTTAAAAAAGAACAGGAAAACACCAGAAAGTTGCTATAAAAGCAGCAAAAAGCACGGGAGCCGAGGTGCAGCAGAGATTCCAGCGCTGAAAATGCGGAATTCACATGGAATTCACATGGAATTCACCTTGAAATCCCGACCCTTATCTGCCTGGAAGAACAGATAATCTAGATTTTGGCTGCCTCCTGCTCCATCCTGGGGATGGCTGGGAAGAGGGAAGAGCGTGGCTCAACGCTGCGGTTTCACCCGGGCTCAGGACGGAAAGGCAGCCCATGAGAAAATGATCCCGCCCGACTGAAAATAAATAAATGAATCCCCTTTTCTCGAGGAGTTTCGGGGAACGTGGTGGATGAAGTGAGGGGGTGGCCAGAAATATTTGGCTAGGTGGGATTGTCCTTAGCTCAGGAATGAGAACACGAGGCTGTCCCAGCCAGTGCTGGTGGAATATTTCAGGAAATCAGAGCATCCCACACAGGGCTCAGCGGGAAGCAGAGGCAGCAGATTGGATTTGTGCACAGAGATGCCACAAACAACAAAAAATAGCAAAAGATTTCAGCTCCCAGCGGATTCCTGACAACAAACAAACTTTGGGGACAGCAGGAGAAGGGGCAGCCCCGTCCCTGAGCTCCCTGAGGGTTTTGAGACTCGACTCAAGCACTGCCCCCATTTTGTTCTGCTCTTTTCCTTCAGATTTTGCACATTTGCTCTTGGACTGATCTAATCCCGAATGTGAAGTTCAGGTGATGCTGAGGAAGGCAGTGAAACCCCATAAAGACCCCAATTTTTAATGATGCTCGGCCAGTAATCAGTTCCTGCTCCCATTTAAAAGCAGGGAAATACAGAAAATCTGGTCGCTAAGATATTTTTCACATGCAAAAACCCACTAAACCACACAAATTTTGCTATCTTAATTGCACTGAAATCTAAATTTCTATTTATCTCCCAACCATGACACGTTTTCTTCCTCATTTAAAGACAGTAGAACAAAAAGAACTGCAGCAATTCAAAAAAATTCTGGCTTCCTTGTGCCGGTCCAGAAATCTGCTCGACCCCAAAATTCCCACAAATAATACCAAGAAAACAACATTTTTAGCTAAAGGAGCTTCAAGAAGAAACCCACAGACAACTCCATCCATAGAACTTGTTCTCTGCTCTGGGCAGATCGACGAGTCTGGACTTAAAGGAAGATCAGCCTTGACCTCTGGCTCTCCCTTCCAACCAGTTTTTGGGAACGGAAGGAACAGAGAAAATGCAATAAAAACCTCAAAACAGAGACTTGTGAAGAATCCCAGAGAATTCCAAGAGGGGCTCTGCCAGCATAAATACAATTAAATGATATTTAACCTTCAGCAGCATCGAGCTGTCAAATAAATATTCCTAAGAATATTTAAACAGCTTAAAAGAAGGGGAAAAAGCAGCTCCACACCATTCCTCCTTCTCCCTCCAATGAGAAAAAAGGGATAATAAGAATAGATGAGAGCACAGGACAAATGTCCTGGAAATAAAACTTCATTTTATTGCTCAGGCTGATGCATTTTTAATCTGTGGCCAAAAGAAGGAGAGGAGCAGATAGGAAAGGACAGGAAAACTGAAATGTTTTTCCCTTTCCCTTGCAATGGGGTGGCTGCTTCCAGCTGGGATCCCACGTGGAGATGCTGCAGGGCTGCTCCAGGTGCTCCAAAGAGCTTTTCTAATCCTCTGACTGATTAAAAAAAGGACAAAAAATCGAGGCCATTTCACCTGAACTGAATATTTCTGACAGAAAGTGACCAAAATCCAGGGACTTCCACCCAAACTTCCACACTCCATAATTACAAGAAGGATCGGGAATATCCCAAAAGCTGGATTCCTTTAAAAGGGTCCAACCTCCCTCGGAGCTCCCCACAGATGTCCAGTGTCAATAAACAATTCTTTAACTGACAATTCTTTCATAAATCTTAGGAACACCTACCAGGATCCGCCATCCTAGGGAAAAACAGGGCTCCAAAACCTCATCTGAAGAGATGGAACCATCCCCAAAAATCCCTGCCATAAAACTTTTATGGGAAAGAAAAAGGGTATCAAATGGGAAGGAGCCCCAGATAAATGGGATGGTTGGAAGGACAGTGTGGAAAAGGGAAAAGGAAAACTCCAGCAGCTCCTTGGATGCCCTCGGGTTCGCTGGGATGATCCAGGGGTGACTCTGCACATCGAGGTTTATTGAACTTCAGGAAAAGACAAAAATAAAAAGCCAAACTTCCTGAACTTTGGATGGAAAAAAGCTTTGAAGGCAGCTCTGCTCAGCTCTCATCCCGCTTCCATCAAAAGCCTGGAGACAGCACAGGGAATTCAAACAGCTCCACGCTGGGAAGTGTCAGCCTGTGAGAGCCAGCACCGCCGTGGAGCTGATCCATTGTTTTCACTGGAGCCTCCCCAGCTTGCCTCTTTCACTAAAAATCAGGAGAAAATCTCCCAATCTCCCACTTTTGAGGTGGATTCTGCTTCCAGGTGGGTTCTGGGCTTGCAGAACATTCCCCAGAACGGATTTTTTGCAGGTGAAGCCAAGTAGGTGGATTTTCCCCGGAGTTTGTGACAGCTGGCAAACACTGCATGGACAAAATGTGCCAAATTCCTGACTGAATTCCAAGGATCTTGAATGCCAAAGGTTTGAAATCCAGCAGAATTCCATAAATGAGGTGAAGAGCAGGTTGGGCAGGGCTGGGAGCACCCTGGGACAGTGGAACGTGTCCCTGCCCGTGGAACTGGATGGGCTTTAAGGTCCCTTCCAACCCAAACCATTCCGTGCCATCAAATAAAGCCAATGTCCTCTGCAGCTCCTTAAACTCCTGCCAAAATCCTCTTCAAAACACTTGTCTGGGTTTGGGTTTTTAAAAACAGAGCAAAAGGATAAAAATAAACCCACAATACAGTATTGACAGGGTGGGTATTGCAGCTCAGCCTTGCTGGGGGATTTTGCTCCTGTTTTCGACAGGGAAAACTCATCCTTTTGTGCAGTGAAATGGGAACAACCAAAAGAGAGAGAAGCAATAACTCCCAGGAGTCCCAAAAACGGCTGTGACACAGTTGGAGCAGGGTCAGAGCAGTCCCACACCCTGGATTTTCCTTTCCAAACCCACCTGTGCCACAGGACACAGCAGAGAGCCCTGCAGGTGACCCTGCCCATGCCACAGCTCCCAGTCAATTCCCATTCCCTGCCAAATCCCAAATCCCAGCACATCCCAGGCAGGGACAGCTCAGCTTTCAAGGGATGCACCAAACAGGGATCCCATCATGGGGTCACTGCACTGCCCAGACCCTGAAGGAGTGGGGGAATTCATCCCCCTCTCCCAGCCACATTCCAGCTGGGAATTCTGCTGGATCTCCTCAAACCCCAGAGCAGTGGGTGCAGTGTCCAGCCCACCCCATCCCACTCTGTCCTGGGGCACTGTCAGATGATCTGAACCTCAGCCCAGCATGGTGGCAGCACTTCCCTTGTTAATGGTGAACTTGGAACATTTGAGAGAAAGGCTTTTTGGGGAGAGAAAAAGGCCTTTTTTTAGCACAAACACAGCAATCAGGCCGAACTGGGATGTTACAGCTAATTACACTAATTGCCTTTCTTCTAGCATAGAATCATGGAATGGTTTGGGGTGGGAGGGACCCTAAAGCTCATCCAGTTCCAACCCCAACACTTTCCACTGTCCCAGGCTGCTCCAAGCCCCGTCCAACCTGGCTTGGGCACTGCCAGGGATCCAGGGACAGCCACAGCTTCTCTGGGGATGTGTGTCAGGGTCTCCCCACCCTCCCAGCCAGGAATTCCTTCCCAATATTCCCTCTATCCCTGCTCTCTGGCAGTTTAAACCACTGCCCCACTGCTCTACCCATACAAAATGTCCCTCTCCCTCTTTTATGACTCAATCCAAAGTCACCCCCAGCCAAGCCCTGAGCTGAAGCTGGAACAGGAGATCATTGAGATCCTTCTCTCAGCCCCACCAATTACTTATTTCTGCTCAGAAATTAATACTGGGGACAACTTCAATTAACCTGGCAACACTTCAGTCTGACAGCCTTAATGAAGGAGAACTCCACTCCTGCCAGTCATCCTGTGCAGTTCAGCTTTTCTGATGGAAATCATGGAATCCCAGAATCATTCAAGCTGTAAAAAACCTCCAGGACCATCAGCTCCATCCCCAGCCCAGAGTGCTCAGTGCTACCTTCAGCCCTTCCTTGGACACCTCCAGGGATGGGCACTCCAACCCTCCCTGGGCAGCCCCTTCCAATCCCTGCCCACCCCTCCCATGGAGAAAATTCCTCCCAAAATTTCTCCAAAGAGCAAAACCCCTGCCTGCAAAAGGCATTTTTGTTTGTTTCCTTTCCCTCGAGGCCAGGCCAAAAGTCGGTCACAAGAGCCGTGCAGAAACAATTCGCTCAGGGAAAGGGTTTCCCAGTTTCTGCAAGCCCAGCGTTCCCATTCCACCCACTTACATTCCTGGATTAAGGGAAAATAAAATCACATCCGCAGGCCGGTCAGCGGTTACCCAGGTCGAGGTCCAGGAACACGGCAAGGGCTGGAAGAAAATTCCACCGGCGTGGAAAGCTGCTGGAGGAAGTTCTGCGCTCGTCCCAGCCCCACCGGTTCCATCAGGCCTCGTTAAGGAGTATTTTATCCCTTCCACTCATTAGCATAATTGCCGCAATCAAAGGCACTACTTTGCAGTAATAACTTTAATGGCAGATTTTTCCTTAAACATTGTTTTTTCGAAACGCTCTGAGGTTGGCGCATCCACGTGCCAGGAGAAGTGAGGTGACACTCTGGAAATGAGGGGTGTGGAGAGGGGCCACATTCCCAGAGCTGATTTTTTTTGTTTTGGGATTATTTCTGCTTTATCATGCTCTGCCTGCATGCCAGAACCCAAATATTTGTCGAACAAACAGGAGCCTGCTTGGGACAATGACAATTCCCTGCTTTTTTCCTCATTAATTTTGCTACTGTTGTTTTATCAGGAGGGAATCAGGCTCATTCCCAGGGTGAAATCAGGTTTTGGAAGGGAGACTCCAAATTCCAACCTCTGGCTCGTCTTCATTGAACTTTGGGATGGTTTGGAGTGGAAGGGACCTCAAAGCCCATCCAATCCCATCCCCTTCCCATGCGCAGGGACACTCTCACTGAAGGCTCATCCTAACAAGCAAGAGCCCAGTTTTCCTCAGTTCCACAGAGACAAAAACATGGAGACCCCAAATCCAGGGCTCCAGCAGCCTCGTGAGGTTCATTCTGAAGACAGGCAAGAACC
The DNA here is from genome assembly GCA_009741485.1 of Malurus cyaneus samueli. Classification (NCBI taxonomy): domain Eukaryota; kingdom Metazoa; phylum Chordata; class Aves; order Passeriformes; family Maluridae; genus Malurus; species Malurus cyaneus. Next base: position 9,144,943 of record CM019227.1, on the reverse strand, counting down.
ACTGGGCTAATTCTGAATATCAAACCCAGACTGGGGGCAAACAAGCTCAGATCCAACTAGAAGGCCACAGCAGGAGCCAGCTGGGATTTCCACTCTCCAACTCCTGACTGAGATTCCGAGCTCTGTGTCCTCCACAAAACCATCCCACCCCTCCATCCCACAGCAATCCCACCAGCTGTTCCACCAGCTCCACGCTGGGATGTTCCTCATGGAAATCTCCCCCAGGACCACAAGAACATCATGGATTCACCCAAACAGGCTCCACCCCTCATCCCTGGAGCAGCAAAAGATTTGGGGGAACGCTTCCTCCTAAATCCACACTCCCAAACGAGCCAGCCCCGAGGCAAGACCCTACAGCCGCCCTAATGCCATGAAACCCAAATGCTCTGTGAGCACGGGGCGAGGCTGGGGAGGGAATCAGACCAGCCCTAAATGAAAGCAGGGGATATGAATTCCACGCAGACTGCAGCACCGGGGTCTGGAAGCAGTTTAGGGAAAACCTGGAGTGGCCAAGGGCCAGCTCTGAGTGGAGCTGCTCCGGGCTAATCGTTTCCTTCAGGCAGCCCGCTCCAGCTCACTAATAGGTTTTAATAAAAACTTCCAATTGGGCCAGTAAACCCCTCATTAAGCTGTTTTTAAAGCATGAATTTAAGAGGGCCGGGGGTAAAAGGTCAGGGGGAGTTTTTAATTCAGACCGGCTGGCGAGAGGTGCTGTTGTGATTGAAAACACCGGAGTTCAAGTGTCCAGGGCCACATAAACATCCGACTCTGTCACTGGACCTGCCTAAGTGACAGCTTGAAAAATAGATTTAATAAGACAGAGGGAAAAGTTTCCCACTCTTACACGAGCTACAGGAACAGCAGATCCCAATATCAGGCGGGAACAGGAAGGGTCGGGAAGCAGCGCTGGAGCTCCCAGCCTGGCCTGGGGGGATGGATAAAGGGCAGCCCAGGGCCAGCGGGGTGTCCAGCAATCCCAGGGGCTCTGGCACACCCAGATCCAGGGCCTCCTGCTGGGAAGGGAGCGAAATTCCTGGGAATAACACAGAGCAGCCCAAACCCACATCCTGCTGCCAGGGATGCCCCACACAGCCAGCTCCAGGAGGAACTAGTGCCATGGGAATTCCCTGCTGCCACATGGAGCATCCCAAAACCCCACACTGGGATGGGCTGGAAGGGACCTTCAGGCTGCTCCAGTTGCATCCCCTGCCATGGGCAGTTTTCCACTGTTCCAAGTTGCTCCTGGTCTATCCTGACCTGGCTTTGGAAGTTTCCAGAGATGGGGTAGCCATGCTTCCCCACCTGGGAATTCTCTTTTTGGGCAAACCCTGCGCTGCAGAGGGATCTGCAGGAATCTCAGCTGAGCTCTGAGCACCCAGCCCAGCTCCATCCCCACCTCAGCACACCTAAACCAAGCTTTGGACTTGCACCAGTGAAGCTGGACCTCAGCTGTACCATTTTCCTCTCATTTTCCTCCAGGACCACAGAGCCTGTGGAAAACGTGCCCCCCTTCCTTGGGAACAGGCACTCACAGAGCAGAAACATCTCCATCTCACCCAGAACCCCAGCTGTGCACTCTTAACATTTAATTTTATGTCAATGCACATCTAAAATTTGAGATCCCTGAAGACCTTTTAAAAGAAAATCCTCCTTGGAACAATTTGCATCGAAGCAAAGAGCGAGGATTTAACAAGTGATGGAGAATTACAAATACTCGGCTCTCAACTTTTTATTCTACTCCTAATCAAAACACACTTCAGCTCCAATTCTGAGCTAAGAGATGCAAGACAAAATCTGGGGGGCATTTTGGGTAGGAACTCGGTTGTTTGTTCATTCCATGTTTACAGATAACGGAAAAAAAACTCCAGAGTTCGTTCAGGGATTGACTTCCCTCCTCACCAAAATGAACAAGGAAGTTTACTGGGAGAGGGGGGAATTAAAAAAAAAAAAAACTTTTACTTTTAAAATGTGCTTCTAATTCTGGCCTGCAAGGAGAGCAGGAGCCAGGCTCCCTGGAATGATCCCTAAGGAAACATTTGCTTTGGCTCCAAACGGGACACTCCGGAGCATCAGGAGTCAAATAGGATCAGCTGCTCCTCCGTCCTTTCTGTTTAATGATCCCATTGATAGCCACGGGGTCAGCAGATGCATTCCTGCCTGCTCTGCCTGCTCCTGGCTGGGGATGGGGATTGATGGCCACGGAGGAGGCAGCATCTCTCTGGACACTGACCTCATTTTCCCTGGATTTTCACTCAGATTCACTGCAGCTTGCTCCATCCTTTCAGTTTTCCTGCTTTTAATTCCCCAGTGCCCTCTTTTTTTGGACCAAGACAAACTCAGGACTGTCAAAGTCTCCTCTGAATATCTGGAGCTCCTTAAAATAAGGCAGAGCAGGGAGAAAAGAGGACAAGAAAGCCTGGAGAAGAGCACCACCTTTTCCAAGCCGCCCTCCAAGAGCAGGGATAATAAATCACTACCTCCAATCAGATTTCCACTGGGGAAAAAAAGGAGCCCTTGGGGCATCCCAGGTAGAAACTACCTCAGGTAGAACTAGAAAAGAACCCAGGAATAGGAACAGCAGAAGAGGCAGCACCACACTCCTGGAGAGGCAATTCTGGTCCCATTCCAAGCCAGGAGAACACAGATTCTTAATTTTGGGAAAGGATAAAGCAGCAAACTGGCCTTGGAGGCTCTTTCTAATCCCAGCACCACAGTGGGAATGTGGGGAGAGAGCAGAGCTGCCAGGGCTGGGGCTGAGCCAGACTGGGCCACCAGGACACCTGGAAGGGGCTCCAGCAGGGAGAACAGCAGGGAAAGGCCCTGAAACAGCAAAGATCAAGGAGGAGATTGAGGGTGAGGATGGAGGAGCCATGAAAGGTCTGTGGGGGCAGCCTGTGCTGCATGGAGGGCAGGCAGGACAACAGACATCCATCCATCCATCCATCCATCCCACAGCAATTCAGTGCACTCCAGCCAGGAACAATCCCTGCAGAAAACAGGGAAGAAAAGGGGCCCTGGATCTGTGCCCATCCTTCGGGAAGGATCCCATGTGCCACCACCAGCCCTCCCCGAGGGCACCACACCAGGTCCAATGCCGAATTCACACCAGAATAACAACAAATAATCCTGAGCTTATCCCAGCTCAGCTGATTCCAGAGCAGCACAACCCCCTGGCTGATACCCACTCCAGGATCTCCATCCTGGAGCAACTCCTCACCTTCCAGGGACAATCAGCCCCAGGGGTGCCTTGCATCCCTATTTCCCAGCTCATCCCTCCACTAAGGAGGGCTTTTGATCACTTTTCCCTACCAAGAGTGGGAGCAAAAAGCAAAACCTGTGGCCATCCCAGCTGATCCCATTTGGCCCAAAAGCCTGTTGTTATTTCCAGGCTCTGGAGTTTTTAAAATTCACAGGGACAGGCTGGAGTTGGAATAGAAGCTACCAAAACCCATCCTGAGACATATCCAAAAAAACCCCACACTTCCTGGAGGGGAATAGGAAACAGTCAGCTCTTACAAAGAACTCTCCAGGAATTTTTTTTTTTAATTTTTTTAAAGAGTTTCTGTGCTTTGAAGTAGATGCTCCCAAAGATCCAGGCTTCCAGAGCTCAGCGATATTCAACGTCCTGCCCCAGCGATGGATGACAGCGGTGTTGTTTCAGCTATATTATAACAAAAATATTGTGGTTTTCCTGTATCCTAACAAAAGGGAACTCACGATTTACATCCCCTTCATCTCATTCCGAAGGAGCCCCGAAGCCAAGAGCAGGGAAGGGAGAGACCCCACTGCGTACAAAGGGCTGCAGGGCTCCTGGGAGGGTGGCTCTGCGCTTGGGACACGGGGAAAGGCCAAAAAAAGATGAAACACCACTTGGAAAGGAAAAAAAAAAAAAAAAGCAATTTTTCTACACCCATCAGCAACTCATCCAGAAAGTCGAGTCTAAGATCTCTGGGTTTGTGTTGTCCTGGATAAAATATCCACGTTGAACAGGGAAGGATTATCTGGAAGAGTTTGGGGATTACAATGGAAAAGTCTCCATATTTCTCTGCTTCTCCATTTGGAGAAGTTCCACCTCAATATTCTCACAAACTCTCAGAGAGTTTGGTCCCTTAATGATTGAAGCAACCCATTGGAAATGAGGAGACAGCCACAATTCCCACAAGGAAAAGGGATCAAACCTCCCAAAAACTCACACACAAACACACTTTAACCCTTCCTGTGCCTCCTTCCTAAATAACCAGATTCCACTTGGTGAATTGCCACATGGGAACACAAATCCCATTTCCAACCCCACCATGATCCCGTGTCCTTCTCCATCCACCTATCCCACATTCCTGACAGGAGCAGACACAGCCAAACAGGCTTCTTTAAGACATTATTCCATAACAGCAATACCCAGAAAATCAGCAGCTCCACCAGCAGTTTTCCTGATATCTTCACAGGGAGGAATGTTTCCATCAGGATTTCTAATTTTCCATTTAGGAATGGGTTGGAAAACTGGAAAAAACCAAGCTGGACAAAGCATGTCCTGACTTCCAAGGGGGAAAATACCTGCACCTCATCCCAGGGAAAGGCCCAGAATGGGAATAAGATGTTCCTGACTTACAAATCACCCGTGGAAAGGGAATTTGGGAGGAAAGGTTCCCTCCCGGAAATGTCATTCATTCCCTTATCTTAAACAAAACCCTCCAAACAATTCTGTTCGTATTTCCTCAACCCTTCCACCAACGCTCCTCAACCTCAATTTACAGAATTTCCACTCTTTAAGGACATATGAGCAGAAAGAAATGCAGTGAAAGATAATAAAAAGCTTAATAAAAACATAAATTTAACAAAAATACCCTTAAGTTAAAAAAAAAAAAAATCAAAATTTCAACATGCCAGAGAAAGAAAGAGCAAACGAGCTGGAGCAACATAAAAACTACGTACCACAAATGCATCAATAAATGATTACTGCAGCTTTTGGCTCATTTTTAGTCACTTACCGAAGGAATACCTGCAAAACAAAATGAAGAAAAAGGCAAAATAATTAAAATTTGGGCTGATAAATTCAAGAGAGCCACATGTCATGTTAGTTTTGTTCCTCACTTCATGCATTTGGGGCTTGGAAATACGGTCAAGGAGCACAGGAAAGTTCTGAATTGCGTAAAACCTAACATGAATGGGAAAATACTGCTGCCTGGACATGGAAAAAGAGGAAATTCCCACATTTTTGGGTTATTCAGGCTCCAAGGAGTGGCCCCCCTTCTTTGGATAAAGCAGCAGACACAAAACTGGCCTAAATCCCACCAGGTCTGGGCTTCCCATGGGCTGCTCCTGGTTTTCCCCCTGGAATTCCCTTCACCAAAGTGATTTTCTGTAAAATGACCAATTCTGATTCAAACTGACTTTTAATCCTAAAGTGGAGCAAGTTTTAGGATGCTGCTCTTCACCTGGTGTTTGTTCCCAGTATGGTTTCAATCCCACAGCAGGTCTTTCTTATTCGTACCTGCAGCATACAAAACTGACCCAAACCAACCAAAAAAACAACAAAAAAAACCAATCCAAAACAACCAAACAAAACCAAGCCAACAACAACAACAACAAAAAAAGAAACAGAAAAACACCCAACAAAAAAATCAAAACCCACCAAAAAAACCACCAAAAAAACCAAAAAAACCCTAAAACACCAACCAAAAAAAAAAGCCAACCCCAACCTAAAACTAAAAAAAAACCCCAACTTTTAAAGATTTTCACATGGATTTGCTACTACTGAACACATCCTGAACAAGTGTGTTCATTGCATGCTCAAACATAGTTTAATGAGTTCTAAAACCCATCCCAGCTCAATATTTTGCATATTTAACAACCATTTCCTACAGCTTTACTGATGCACAAGCAAAACGCTCAAAAACGCAGGATAATTTGAACAGAAAAATAATAAATTTATATTTTTATTTATATATTTAATATATTTTTATATATTATAAAATTTATTAATAATAAAAGCAGCTCTTTACAGAGTGATCTGTCACTGAAGGAACTTCCCCACCACCCTCGTGCTGCTGTTCCGCACCAACTCACAGGAATTATTCCCATTTCTTGGCACAAGAGAAGAACCCCCCGAGGCTCATTTAAAACACCCCCCCTCTCCAAAATGAGGAATTAATAAAATCCTGTATTTTGCCGAACCACATGAAGTTTTCTGACGTGGTGTCTGGTGCTGATTACATCAATCCCAGCTCCCGGGCTTGTCATGTGATGACAGCCGAGCACTCGTGAATTTATTTCTCTTAAAAAGCCTGAATGAGACGAATGCCAAGGAAACCAAACCGAATGGCCCACTCTGATCCCATAAAAGCAGCAGGAATTCTTGCTGGGATTGCTTCGTTTTTTAATAGGTACAAGCAGGGCAGGTACCCCATTCCCACAGATTTCAGGTCAGAGTTTAAACTCAATTGCCAATTTTCCTTTCTGAGGTACTCTATAAGGTGCCATTTATTAATAATCTATTAATAAATTATATAATATAATTAATATTATTTAATATTTATTTTTAATTTTTTTTTTTTCCACTACTGCCTTGGCATTTGAAACGTTCCCAACAGACAGTGATAAGGAAAAACAGGATTTGATTTTGCAGGTTTGGGGCAAATTTCACCAGCAGTACTTTTGATTTGTGCACTGTCAAACCCAAGAGTTCTGCTGATTCTAAGAATATTCCACATGGATTGCCTAAATGCAATTAAAAGGTGATGCCATGGCTGTTTTCTGCTGGCAGAGAGAACATTTTTAGCCACGGCTCGTCAGGGGAGCCAAACTCTGTGTCCCACTCAGCTGGGAATCCTAAACATCACCCAATCCCTGGGTTAAACTATTTTCACCACCTTGTCACGCTGATCAATTCTAACTCCAGTACATTCCTGGGAAGGAAAAATTTAGAGCCAAACAAGGTTTGAACACCATTATTCCTGAGGAAAACACTCCCTGCTAGGGTTTGAGGACATGGCATCACAGGAGCTTCCAGGGACCAGGAATTCCCAAACCCACCTGGCACAAAACGCTACCTTTTCCAGAGAATTCCTGTTTTTCCTGCATGCAAAGCATGTGGGCTGATCGTTTCTATTTGCTCAAGGAGGAGGAAAAGCTCAGCAGCCAGGCTTGCCCCATAAATTTACATCCCTTCCCCACTCAGCCACTCCAGAGCTGCACAGGGGATTTAAGGATTCCGCTAAATCAGTAAAATATTCCCAAACCAAAATAAAATTCCAAATCGAGTCCATTAAAACAGTATAAAACCCAGATTTTACCTTTACATCTATGGGTGTTATGACAAAAACACAGCTCTGTTTGTAATAAAAATTTGTAAATTTGTAATAAAAAAAGAATAAAAGCAGTCCCAGCCACCCCTCCCATCCCAGCAGTACCCAACACCACGAGATCCTTCCAGCTTAACCCGTTTCCACAGGCAGGATAATTCCCTGCTGCATCCCATAATCCACAGATGGTGTTAACAGCTCCTCTCCATGGAGAACATCCTCCATGAAAATGAACCCAGATGGATGAACTTCCACCTCCATCGTGAATCCCTCTCCTTCTCAGGATCTGCAGCTTGGCACGAGGGAAAAGGGATCTGGAGACAGCAATGTTTTCTATTCTCCACCATGTCTGTTCCATAGGGACATTCAGGAGGTTTGTCCCAATTCCTGACCCAGATCTTCTTTCCCACATCACAAACCAGCAGCTTCCTGTCCTGTGCACAGGGAGATGGGACAGAGAATGGAATCCTGGGATGGTTTGGGTTGGAAAAACCTCAAAGCTCATCCAGTGCCACCCCAGCCATGGGCAGGGACACCTTCCACAGTCCCAGGTTGCTCCAAGCCCTGTCCAACCTTGCCTTGGACACTTCCAGGGATCCAGAGGCAGCCACAGCCTCTCTGACAATCTGTGCCACTGTTCCAACCTCTCTGCTTTTTTCACACTCTCCATTGTTGTCTCCTTTCCCATTTTCCTTCTCCTCAGCTCCTTCAGCTTTTCCCCACTTACCTCCCCCATGTCCAGTGTGGTGCCACCGCAGTTCCAGAGCACAGGAACACCCAGACCCTGCCACCTCCCCAGCTCTGAGGAGTGGAAAAGCTCACCCACAGCTTCCAAAATCACTGAAAACTTGCTGAGAAACCACAATACACCAACCAAATTAAAGCTGTAAACACTTAGGATGGGAAGACGCCCCTTTTTTTCCCCCTGGAATGTGGGGATCCACTTCCCCACCCCGCTGGGAAACATCACTGGCAAGAGACAGTGAATCCATCAAAATGAGATCCAGGATTAGTCTGGTGCATCATTAATTTCAGAGCATCATTAACTTAAAAGTGTGGGGGTAAGGAAACCTCTTGGACAGCTGGTTTTGGTCCCTGCCAAGCCCTTGGCACTGCAGAGCCATGGTGGGGGGAGGAAATCAGCTGGAATGGGAATAAATGAAACCAGCCTGGCTCCTGTATTCACTTTCTTGTGGTCACAGAGCTCTAAAAAACGGGATTCCGTGCTCTGTAATTACAACATCCACATTTAAACGGGAGGAGCAGGGATAACATTAAAAATAAAGGATGGGGAGGGGGAGTTTTGCTCCTCAGGGCTGGGGAAGGTGCCTGGGCAGGGCTGGGCCAAGCAGGGGGTGAGGAAAGGGATGTCCCATCCTGGGTATCCCCTTGGCTAGTCCCAAAACTCTCCCTAAAGACCACATTGTGCTCCCTGGCAAGGCAGGGACCCAGGCCTGGCAGGAGAACAAATCTGAATTACCCAACTGAGCCCCAGCTCTCACCAACTCCTCCTTCCATGCTCATTCCCAAAGCTCAGAATGATCCCAAACCCTGGCTCAGGTGACTGCACAGTCAGCCAGGCTCCAGTGGGGAAGGCTTTGGGAAAATCCTGCTGGCCAAAAGCAGGTGCTGAGGAGGCAGCTCAGGAATCCTGCTCTGAGCTGCTCCTGAAAGGCCACTGAGTCCAAGGAGAGTCCAAGGAAAGGGGAAAATGGGAACAGGCAGCAAGGAGGTGACCCTGGGCTGGAACAAACCCAAACAGCAGCAGCACAATGGGGCACAAAGACTGATGGAAAACCACAGGATTGGGACAAGTTCAGGACCAAGAATGAGTGGGAATGGCCTCCTGACCACTGCTGTGATCCTGCCTGGACCAGTAGAAAACTCTGCAGGTAAAACTCCAGGAAAAGAGGATGTCAGTAATTTCTGAACTGAAAATCCTTTAACTGCAATCCTTTAATTGCATTAATTAATCTCTCTGGGGTCAGCTCCTGGGATTCCCCACCCACATTCACCTCACCCAGGAACTCATCCTGGCCAGGTATGCAGGGTGAATCCAGCCATGGATCCCCTCCTCCTGACCCTTCATTCAGAATTCTAGGGGAGCCCCTCCCAAGCACTGCTCCTACCCCAACAAACCCTTCCCCATAAATCACTCCAGGATTCATTTCTGCCACCAGCCACGATTCAGTTTGAATCTCCCAACCCCAAAGAAGATTCCCAGCAGAGCTCCAAGGCTGCTGTCCCATGGAATGAATCCTGGCTTTCATTCCCATGTCATCCCCAGCGCTCAGGGCTGCTCGCAGCCTTCTTTGAAACCAATCCCTTCCCTCTCTCCTGGGCGGGGAGGAAGCGCCAAAAAGCGGCTTCCTGGGCAGGAAGGATGACCCCCTGAGATCCTGCAACTCTGAGTTCACATTTCCAGGGATAATCTTTCCTGGCTGGGGAGAGAGGGAGGGCATCTCGGAGCAGAAGGGATGTGAGGCTTCGAGCCACGATAACAAAGAGATTCCTGAGCTCCCGTGCCAAGGCCAGATGAAGGAGCGAGATATCCCAACTTTTCTTTTGTTGTTGTTGTTGTCATTGGGGTATTTTGGAGAGCTGGGAAAATAAAAAGAGTTCTGTGCAAAGACTGATTTGCAAACCCCTAAAAACCTCCCGTTCAGCATGTCACCGAGGAGATGTTGGTTAATGAGCTTTATCTAAAAATCTTCAAATCCTTCTTTTTTAACACACAAAACTGCACACCACACTTGGGGACAACACACATTTCTGCTTCCACTCCCAGCTTCCATGGAAAGCTGGTCTCAGTTGGGAATTACAGTCCCTCAGCAGAAGGTTGAATCGTCTCCAGGCTGATGAGGCAGGATGGATATGGATGGCCAAGGTCACCCAGCCAAGCACAACTGGCACCTCCACTCCTACCAGAGAAACGATCCCACAGAACTCCCCACGTGTCCCCATCAAACCCAGCACACCCATTCCCTCCCTGCACAGATCCTGAGCTTTCAGTATCTGGAAAAGTCTTCCTGAATTACCCACACTACTTAAAACCCTGCAGAGCTCCACAATCCACTGACCCCTCCTGCAGCTGCTGGGGGGATTCCAAGGGGGATTCTTTCAACTCCTGCTCAGGACAGGGCTCTGCCAGTCCAGAGGAAGCACCAAGAAATCCTTCAATATGAAAGTCTCAAGCTGTTCTCTCCCAGCAGTTGAAGATGGAAAACCACCAGGTATTTGGGGGTCCAAACACTGAGCCATCTCCTCCCCTCTCTGCTGCAGCGCCAGCAGTTTTTTAAGCTTCAAAGGACACACAGGCTCTGTTTCATATTCCTTGCAGGTAAAAAAGGTGCTGCTTGGTGTTATTTGATCCTAAATACCTGCAGCACCCTTTTCCAGGAGGGAAGAACACACTGGAAAGAGCCCTGCAGCCACCTCGTGCTATAATTTAATTTATTGGCTTGTTGAACCTATTCCCCTGAGCCCCTGTAACTCAACCAGAATCTGACTCATGAAAGAAAATAAAGGCAACAGGATTTAAAATCCCACAATTCCAGCTTTTTTCTTTTTAAATTTGTGCTTTCTAACAATGGGCAATGAGCTTTGGGAAATGACCCAACAAAATTACCGAGGGAAAAGAAGGGTTTGCCAGTTGGAAATGCCGGGGGCAGGGAGAAAACATCAGGAGAAGGAACGAGAGATCAGTGGCAGAGCAACTGAAAAGTTTGTTTCTGTAAGAAAATGTAACAGCTCTCTGGAGGCACCTTACTGGGGGATAAAAGCGAATTTATTCCAGAATTACCAAGGCACTTCAGAAGTGATTCTGGTACGAAAATGGTTTCATTTCTGCTGGGAGCCTCTGCCACAGAGCCTGTCCTGCCCCAGGACAACACCCATCCCACAAACAGCAATCCTACACAAACCAGGAATGACAAATCCTACACAAACCACAGGGAAGGACACCACTGATGGAGGCTTCACGGGGTCACCTGCCACAAGGATTTTCATTAAACCAGGAGCAGCTTTTCCCATATCCTGGTTTAAATGCTGATAATCCATTACACGAATATATTCAGGATGGAAAAATTGGGGAGAGCGAAATGGCTTTGCCTGTTGGAGCTGTTCTCCAGACTGAACCTGGACAAGCTGGATTTGAAGGCTGCAAAATGGATGTTGGAGTGTGAGGAATTCCCACAAAAATCCTTTCCAATATCTTTAAACAGCTTCTACTCTATTCAAAGTGACTACTATCATTTTACTCCTATTTTACTACTGCAAAAATGACAGAAATAATCAAGGTCAAAATGAACACAATGATTCAGCCCTTTACCCAACAGGTCAGGCATTAAATATTAAATATTCCTTTGCCCTGGCAGATTCTGAGATTCTTGACAGTCTCCTACTTCAAAAGGAAAAAGTTCAAAGTGGCAGCTGGGGAAAAAAAGAAAAAAAAAATCCAGTATTTGGAGGCAGACACGCTGAGCTCCTGATGGAAGTGTGACACCATCACATGACCATCACTTGACCCCAAACACATCCAGGTTTAGCCTGAGCAGACCCACAGCTCTTTTGGGAAACATTTTGGGACCCAGAATGACAAAAACTACAAAATCTGGAGGTGGAAAGCACTGGGAATCTTGATCCCGCATTTCCCAGGCACCAAAATAAATTAATTTTTCTCTGCAAGGTCACCTGGCTTTGAGAGCATCTTACTTCAGACTGCTCAGAGTCCAGGACAATAAAATCAAGGGCACCAAATTGGGCCCAGTTCTGGGGATTTTAGGTTGCCAAAGTACTCCTTACCCTGCAAACCCCATTACAAGGATCTCACAGGAGCCTTTTCCTCAGGGTTTTAAGACCCTCCAAGCCCTCAGCTGCTCCCTGGCTCACGGAGTATTCCCAAACCCATGGAACTTGCTAAATCCAGCCCCAAATTCCCACCTGGCTGCTTTCCAACCTGCAATAAGAACCTCAAAAATCCATCTCCAACTTTTACCGCACTGCGCCGCTCGGGATAAAAACCCCTTCAGTGTCAGACCCCAAAGCCAAACCCTAAGCCCAGCTGCCAGGAGAGTCCTGCCCTTCAAAGAACACCCTGAGATCCTCTGAGCTCCCCTGGCTGAGCCCAGGCCAGCTGGGCAGCAGTTGAAAGAGCAGCTCCTGGGCTCTGGGGACGGCAGCCCAAAGCAAACAGGGACATTTGAAATTCAAATCGGCCCAAAAGGCGATAAAAGGAATAAATTGTCCCTCGCTGGCCTGAAGAAGAGAGCTCTGTCCTTGCTTATCCTGCTGGATCTGCCTGGAGCTGCCTTCGCAGGGTTTTGGGGATGGGAGTGAACAGGGACAGCAAGATTGGGGGATAATTCAAAATGATGGGGCCACAGGAGGAGTTTGTTCCTCATTTCAGACCCCTCTCTGCTGGGCTGCCCCATCCCTCCAGCCAGGAATGCCTGGCATTGTCCTTCCCTGCTTTGGAAGATCTGTGCTCTTCTGCAGGTGCTTTGGAGAAACAGCAGAACTCATCAAAACCTCCTGATCTGCCCCAAAATGAGAGCAAGACAAATAACAGAGCAGCCAATCCCACCCACAAAGCACAGGGGACCAAACAGCCTCTCCAAGAATTATTTTGGGAAAACCTCAGGAGTCCTGCAGGGCTGTCAGAGGAGACACCTGGAAAAGCAGGAGCACCGGCTTCAGGGGGAGGATTTTTTCAGCTATTGGGATTTTTTTTTTTTCTTCCTCCTCCAAACAGAAACACAAAAAGGAAGAAGGATCACATCCAGATTTTGCTGCTACAGAGAACAGGCTCCTGTATCCCTGGCAACCAGAGCAGAGGATGCTTGAATTCCTGCCCTCTAACATAAAAAACATCCAGAAAATAGACAAGCAGGTCTGGAATGATCTGGAAACAGGCAATGGAAAAGTTATTTTTCCAACTCTGTGGCTGGGTTTCAGAGTTTTAAGCTCAAGCTGAGCTAAGAGCTCAGAGAATGGAGCTTTTCAGAGGCTGCTCTCCTTCACCCACTGACATTCCAGCTGGAGTGGGATGGCAAGGAATGGGACAGCACATGCAAATCCTTAAAATTACAGCCCCTGAGCCCATCCGTGGAAAAGGTGCCCTGCTGTGTGTTTTAGAGCCAGATTTAGGGAGAAAATCCCCGGGCACCTCTTGGTGGCAGAACCTTTTCCCTTCCCAAAGGTTCCACATCACCTGAGCTGCAGGAATCAATGATATTTTGGGTTTTAAGGGCACATTCCCTTTCAAGCAATGTATCTGGGGCCTTCACCAGAGTGGGAACAACCAAAACCCTTCATGTTTGCACCACAGCAAGGTGATTCACAGAGCTTGGGTTTCTCCTTTTCTCCCCCCAAAGCTTTCTGTGCTGAAATACAGAATTGCAGCTCTCTTCTGGGCAGGGCTGAAAACAGATAAACCATCCTAAAAGTAATTATTGAGGGAATTTCCTTGCAACAGCCATGAGGGAAAGCTCTGCCCAGCTGGGATAACTAGCATGGAACGTTTTGGAATTACCTCAGTGGGAAGGGAGCTACAAAGAGCATCAAACCCAGCTCCTGCAGCGATTTTCAGAGCACAGCAGACACCAGGGTGGATATCCCAGGTAAGACATGTCCATGTCCCCGTTCCTGCCAAGTGCTGTCCCTATATCACATTCCTGCATGGAGATCCTGCTGAGGAGCCAGATTCCTTCTTATCCCACTGGATCCTACCAAAGCTGCCTTCCCAGGCTCGCTCAGCAGAGGATTTTGGGAATGGAAAACGGGATCGGGAGAACAAACGGGGAGCGGGAGAATGACTACATGCCCTAACCAGCCCGAGGGAAAGAGAAAAGCCGAGCAGAGGTGCTGAGAACTCACCAGATCTGTCCAACGTTGACCAGGGAGAGGTAGAGCAGCCACAGCAGGGCCATGAGGACCATGTTGGCACAGCCGGTCACCAGCACAAACCCTGCCCCTGCCAGCCCCGCCAGCGCCAGCCCGTCTAGGACACTGTCCATGTCTGACCAGTCCAGGAACCAGAGCACGGTGGGGGCATAGCTCAGGGCGTCCAGGCCAATCTTGCCCTTGAAGTACCTCTGGATGTCCTGCAGGTAGAGCTTGCAGGGGAGCAGCCCCTTGGTGCCGATCAGCTGCTTGTTCTGGTGCAGAGCCACCAGGAAGGCCACGGCTGCGGGAGAGCGAGAGGGAAAAGCTGAGTTAGGAATTGCTCTAAGGGAGGAGGGATCTGCTTTGAACCCAGAGTTGTATGGTTCATTCTTGGAAGGGATTCATTCCCAAATCCTCAACTCCAGCAGAGCTAAGCAGAAGGTTCCCCACCCATGATCTTGAAGGTCCCTTCCAACCCAGACCATCCCAGGATTCCATGATTCTGTGATTTCCATGAACCACGAGGCAGAAGGCAAAGGAATTCCACAAGTACCATCTCTCCCTTCCCATTCTGAGAGAATTCCCTCCTCCCCAGCTGGAAGGGATGTGTTACCTGCTCCAGGCAAACCTCACTCCTGGGAAAAGCTCCCTGGAATGGAGAGACCTGAGCCAGAGGAGGAGGCTCAGCCCTGCTCCGTCAGGGCCAGAGTGACCCCAGTCATTCCCATTTTCTGTTCATCCCCTGAAGCTCCCCCACAGCACTGCAGAGGGGAGGGAAAGCAGAGCACTCATCTCCAGAATTTCACACAGAATTCCCCTTTTACAGCAGAGAAGGGACACCAAGAAAGCTCCGGGTCCCCCAGAGCTTCCAGACACCCACTGAAGCATCCAGAGGAGCACCCACACCCCTGGGGCAGGTTATTCCATAACATTCCCCACCTTCCCAGAGAACAAGTCCTTCCCAATATCCCATCCATCCCTACCCTCGGGCAGTGGGAAGCCATTCCCTGTCCCCAGTTTCTCTCCAGCTCTCCTGGAGCCCCTTTAGGCCCTGCAAGGGGCTCTGAGCTCTCCCTGGAGTGAACATCTCCCTTCCCCAGGGGAACATTCCCAGCTCTCCCAGCCTGGCTCCAGAGGATCTCCAGCTCTGGAATTGCTCCAGCAGTTCCTCCCTGTGCCGAGCCCCTGGGGCTGCCCAAAGCACACCCAGCTCTTTGGGCAGACCACACTCCACAGTTCACCCAACCACCCAAGCCAGCAGCTCTGACCGTCAGGATCCTCCCCCACCCTGGAAGGGTCAGAAATCCAAAGTTTTCACATCTTCCCATCCCCTAAATCGCTCCTTTTCCCTGCCTCCCAGTTATGGTGTCTCTGCTCCTGCCCTGCACAACCTTAGATCAGCCAGCTGCTTTTTGGAACAGCCCATCAGCAATTTAATTACAGATCCCAGACCCAGCGTTTGATGCCCCGCAGAGAAAGCTGGGCAGTTTTTAGGCATTATCTCATATTTTAGGCATCTCCTGCAGTCACCAATTTGCAGTTTGTAACTCCAGCAATCTCCACGTCACAGGCAGCGATGGCAGAGCTCTCGCAAAAGAAAATTTGTTTCCCCCAAGCCTCCCTGGTTAATGATCAAATCTGGGTCCTTCCTTATCTCATCCCCAGCATTCTGCAAACAACAACCCTGGTGTCTAGCGCTGGGGGAGACTCCCTGTGAAATCAGACCCCAAATTCCCATTTCTTTGAAGTCTGGAGCAGCAGCCCAGAGTCTGCAGCCCCAGGGAATCCGGCTGCAAGTCCCATTCCCCAGACAAAGGTCTCCAGTGGGTTCCACTTAATCCACTTAACACTTGCCCGGCTCTCTGTGCACAGCCATGGATTTTATTCTCATTTAAAAACCACTAAAAGTCATCATCCAGCTCCCAGCAGAGGTCACTGGGAGGGTTCTCTTTGATTCCAGCAGATCCCAAACCCCAGGGACAACACAATAAAGTTGGGAGTTAATTGGCTGTGTCTCTTCCCATCCATCTTTCATACAAAGTGAGTGATTTTATGAATAAAAGACATTTTAATTCAATTATTTTACTCCATTATGGACAGGGAGAGACAGAAGAAAAGCTCCAGCGCTACAGGATCAGCTCTGGAGCACAAACTAAGTGCTTTCTATTTTATTTCTATTTTTCTACCAATGCTCAGCCCAGCACAACTGCATCATCAGACAGCCTGACATGAAACCAGCAGAAACAGAATTCTTCTGAGCTTCAGACAGTTTAATATCTTCACTTTTGGCTTTAAAAACAACACAACCAAAGGCCAGCTCTGCCTTAAAACTCCCTGGCTGGAGTTCCCGTGATTAGCACTGCAATTTGCTGCACAGTTTTCCAAAAGTGCTAATCAAATTCACCTCTAAACGCTCCAGAATTACTGCCCCAACCCATAACTGCTGAGCAGGTTTTTGCCTAAAAAAAGGCTAAATTAGACCCCTGCACCGTGAGCAGGACAAACAGGGAAAGGGTAAATTAGGAAAAACAAACGGCAGCAATTCCAGCAAAGTACACATTGCAGAGACAGAGCTCTGCATGGCCTCTCCAAGCCTGGGAGCTGCAAACACCGCCTGGAATTCCAAGAAACGCACATTTTAGGATGGCCCAGCTCAGCCTCCAGAGGGGTTTTCTCCCAGCACATCCATTTCCTGCTGCTGGGATTTCACAACTAAACCCCAGCAGCAGCTGCAGCCCCAATCTGGGGAGAATCCACCTCCCCCAAAGCAAACCCTACCATTCCACCCCTGCTGCGATCCATCCCCTCCCAGGTGATGCTCACACACCTGCAGCATTCCCAGAGCTCCCTCCCGGATCAGCTCCCTCTCCTGGACATTCCCCATCCTGAGTCTGGATGACCCTGGGCTCCTTCTCCACCCATCCAACAGCTCCTGGAGCATCCCTGAAGGGCTCAGCATCCCTCAGACACCTCCTGGAGCATCCCTGAAGGGCTCAGCATCCCCTCAGGCATCTCCTGGAGCACCTCTGTAGGGCTCAGCATCCCCTCAGGCATCTCCTGGAGCACCTTTGAAGGGCTCAGCATCCCCTCAGACAGTTCCTGGAGCACCTCTAAGGGCTCAGCACACCTCAGACAGCTCCCACTTCCACCCAAGCACCCATCGCAGCCCTCTCAGCTCCATCTCTAAGAGGTTTCCCCTTCAGGCAGCAGCTCCTGTGGTACTAGATATGGGTAAGAGCTGAAAGTAAAGAGAAAGTCTGCAGAGGATTTCAGGAACACAGGAGATGCCCAGATCCAGGGAGGGAAAAGGGGAAGTTATTTATCAGCTTGTCGTTGCTTCCTCTCTCTGAGCCTCTGGAGAAAGTGGAACCCTGAATTTCGTGTAACAGACCCTGCTCCCTTCTCCAGGAACCTTCCCTTTAACCTTGGCTTGGGCAGGGAGGGTAAAAAGTCCCTTTTCCTCCAAAGCCTTTGCTTCTTCCTCTTCCTTAACCCCTGTTGTGGAACCTCTCTTCCCATGGCCTTGTGTCTGGGGATTTTCCACCTTCCACTCCCTTCAGCTCAAACCAGTTGCTTCCACCCTGATCACCACCATCACTGCTCTGCTGGGTTCAGGGCACCCTGAACCACCTCTCCTTGGTCCTGGAGCCTTTTCCTGGGAGCCTGCATTGCTCTGCTTCCCCAGCCCTGACACAAACCCCACCACCCCGGTGCCACTCACTGCCTGCACCCTTTCAGGGACACTCCCAGGATGTGGCAGCGCTCAGCCCAGCCCAGTGCCCTCTGTCCCACCCGGATTTGCCGTTCCTGCCCGCTCAGGTGCAGGAGAGGAGCAGCTCCAGCGTTGCCTCCCCCAGCAGAGCTCTGACAGCTCCCATGGGAGCGCTGCTCTCCTGCTGCCAGCCCAGCTTTACATAACCCATGCAAATCAGCAGCGCTGCTAAGAGACCTTCCCCGCTTATCCTCACCTCAGAAGGTGCCTCCTTCCCCTCTCTGCCCCCAAACCAGAGCGTTCCCTGGTACCAACCCACGCGGTACCAACCATCACCACCCGAGCGTCCCCATCCCAAAGGATTCAGTCCATCCCTATTTCCGTCACCTCAGCTCCTGTCCCCCGGTCCAGGCTCAGTCTGGCACAGCAGGAGAATGACAGAATCCCATTCTTCATGCTCAGATTTAAAGATGTTAAATGCAAACCTTTCTGGTCATACGGCTTTTTCTCTCTTCCCCTCCAATTAAAAGAAATCTTCACTTTTCCTGAAGAACCGAACCGAGAGCGCAGAGCTTTGCCTGAAAACCCAACTGCGTTTTGCACACACACCCAAAAACCCTGCCTGGAGCAGTTTATCGAGTGCCCCTTTGACCCAGCAAGGCATTCGAACAGGCCCTGAGCTGGATGCTGCAGGCTGAGGTTGCACTGCTGCAAAGAAGAAAGAGCAGAATATTCCTGGAATTCTCTTTATTACCAGAGCAATGAATCAAATAAGTTTTCAATTGATGAATTCCCCTGCGAAGTTTTGCAACAACACCGGAGCACTGAGCGAAGGGTGAAGCCAAGCACCCACAGAAAACACACAACAAAGCCCTCTGAACACCTTTTTTTGTTTTCTCGCCTTTCACAGCCCAGCTGAAGATTTTGGGGTGGTTTTGAAGTGCTTATCTCCCCACGGCCTCCTTGTTTGGAAAGGTGTGGAAATAGCAAAAGCTTCCCTTTGGGTCTGGGGCTGTTCAAAACCACCCCAGGCTGCAGCTGGAGGATGCCCTGGGAAGATCCCTCTGCTCCACAGCAGCTCTGGGCAAGGAGCAGAGAGAGAGATGGATAACAGGAGAGGAGAAGGGAATCTTTATCCCATTCCAGGAGGATGCAGCTGCTCTGAGCACCCAGTGCTGACACGCTGCTGGTGCTGCCCAGCCTCGCTAACGAGCCCTGAGCTCGTTAAATAAAAATAAATAAAACCTTTCAGGGGAGAAGAAGTGCCTGAATATGCTCTCTAATCCTGACTGGGCAGGCTGAAAGCTACCAGGAGCATTTAATAAAATCAAGGGAAGGGAAAGCAGGGGAGATGGCAGAGAAAGAGAGGAGGAAGGACACCGGGGAGAGCCAGGAACCTACAGGAAGCCAAACCCCCCGAGAGGGCTTTAGATTTCAGATTTAGGAAGAAGGAGCACAAACCTCCCGTAGCTCTGGCTCTGGGGAAAGCAAATACTGTTAAACAATACATAAGGAGAAGGAAGAGAAACTGCATTTCAATAATAGCTTTTATTTCAAAGCTCTCCACAGAGCCTGGCTGGGACTGGGGAGGGTGGGATTTAATTACTCTCATTCCTACAGCTGGAACCAGATTATAGGAATCACCCAAAAAAAGGGCACTTCAAAATGATTCAAAAGGAAGGTGAAGGGAGCAATAATACACATTTGTTGTCAAGAGCTTTGGGACCAGCCATTCACCTGGAAGAGCACTTCCAACAAGACCTCAGAGTATTTCTGAACTGCCAAAACCCCAATCCCTGTCACCAGGAGCAAACACACGGTGCCAGACCAGGGTGGAAAAGCTGCAAAGCTCAAACTGGCATTTGTCCACCCCTCTGCCCTGCTCAGGTGAGACCCCACCTGCGGAGCTGCCCCAACTCCCGGCTCCAGAACAGAAAGGAGATGCTGGAAAGAGTCCGGGATGGAGCAGCCCTGCTGGGAAGAAAGGCTGAGAGAACTGGGATTGCTCAGCCTGGAGTGGAGAAGCTTTGGGGTGACTTCACTGCGACCTTCCAGGAGCCATCAGGAAACAAGGAGAGACTATTTATAGGGATGGAGAAGCTTTGGGGTGACCTCACTGTGGCCTTCCAGGAGCCATCAGGAAACAAGGAGAGACTATTTATAGGGATGGAGAAGCTTTGGGGTGACCTCACTGTGGCCTTCCAGGACCTGAAGGAGCAATCAGGAAACATGGAAAGACCTTTAATAGGGATGGAGCACCAGGACAAAGAACAAACTTCACTGAGCCCTTCCAGCTGGATCCACTTTCCCTCCCATCCCACTCCCAACAGCAGCAGGTGGGTTCGGTCTCCGAGCTCCCCAAAGCCTCAGATCCTCTCCCACCTCCCCTCTCCAACCTGCCTCTCACACAGCAGCTGCTTTGCCAGGGACTTCCCAGGTTCCGGCTGCTGCTGGAAAACCCCTTCAGAAGAACAAAAATAAAGAGAAGGGGAGAGTTGTTATGAGCAGAGGGGGTGGGGAAGAAGGGAGGCCACACAGAGGGACAGGTCCCACCTGCCCTGCCCATCCTCCTTCCAAAAGGGAAGATCCCCAGGGAAAGCACCTCCCTGACCTGCACCAGGCCATGAACACCCCCTTAGGAATGGGGTGGGGTGCAGAAAGGAGGTGACAGACCCCCAGACCTCACCTTGTGGTCACTGTGAACCCCAAATCCATCCCATCCTCAGGGTCCTCAGCTCTCCCACCCCTCCCTTTCCACCCTCAGCTCCCCAAACAGCTACAACCACCAGGGACCGAGCGCTTCCCCCACACTAAACCATAAAAGGGTTTGCTGCTGAGCCCAGCAGGAAGGAAAGGGTTACACATAAAAGGGTGAAACGCAAGAAGGGGGAACAACATCCCACGACTGAGGAATGTCAAACTGTCACGGCGGCATCAACCGTCTCCTCAGCGAGGCTGAGGCTCGGCGCGCGCAGGATCGCCGCGGCTGGGAGGGAAATCAGCTGTCACGGGAAACGCTTCCATCTCCAGAAAAAAGCCTGGAAGAGCAGCTTGGCACACAGGCACAGAATTGTTTTCTGCTGTTTGTAAACCCAGGCTCTCTGCAGAGATCAAAAGGCAAACCCACCTTCCCTCTGGAGCATCCCACCCCAATGGGGCTGTGTCAGGGGGAACCCACCCGCTCACAGCCTCTGCAGTTCACACACTCCAGGAAGCTGCCACCCCAAAAAATGCTTGGCTTGGAGCTTGTGGGGCACCTCTGCTGCCCTGGCAGCTTCAGCCCTGCTCCCAGGAGGAATGGGACCTGTCTCAAAGCAGGCCCAGGCTCCTGGCTTTGGGTCAGCTGGCTTGGACTCACCCCAAACCAGCAGAATTCCTTGGACCTGAGTGCAGCCAAGCACGAGTTGGACAAGAAGCAGGTGAACTCCTCATCTCCTGCAGTTCTCCCCTTCCCAGGGACACAAATATCCTCCTCCTGCCCTGCCCCTTCCAGCTCCAGCACCGAAAATCCTCCTTCTGACACCTTACTCTCCCAAACATTTCCTCACTCTGCCCTACAGAAGCACTTTGGGATCTCCTCCCTCTTTCCCTGGTGCTCTCACACATCTCTCCTACTTGAAAAAAAGCCCACACAGAATTTCCCCTCTTTTTTTACTACCCCACAGATACTCACCAACCTACAACCTCCAGCCCTGGCCCTCCCAGCGTCCTTTTCCCCTGCAGCCCAACAGCTTCAATCACTTCCACCTGTAACTCACCTGCCCCCAATCACATCCTCATTCCCCACCTCATTGTCCCGGGTATGTCCCACTCACCCCAAGCTCCCACATCTTCAATTTCTACCAATTCCCACTCCTCCAGCCACCCCCTGCTCCCCTCCCACACCCCCTTTGCTCCCAGATGTGGCACATTTATCACCCCAAATCCACCGTCAGCGAGCAGCAGCCTCCACCGCAGGCACAGCAGAGAACACTCATCAGTTTTCCATAAGGAAACTGCAAACTGAGCCCCGGGAAACTCAGCAGCCTGGATTTACACACGGGGGAATATCAGAATCGCTTTCATTTTGACGGAAAGAGTCATAACCTCGCATTTCACTGAGCGCTGAAACCAAACCAGAACCAGAGCACGTGTCAAAGCCATACGAAACTACAACTCCTGCGTGGTTTTGATGCAAAATAATCCAAGCAAGCTGGCAGGCTACAAATTCTAACGATTCTGTGGACAAATCTGGGGCAAGTTTGGAATTTGTACTGTAGTGTGTTACTTGTCAGTTTGGGTTTCGCTGTCAATATTTTTAAGCGGAGCACCAGCGGGCTCTGAGCTCAGCTCTCCGTGCCAAAGCGAGAGGCAAAGGAGCACGGCAGAGGCTGGAAGCTGCTTTTCCTGTGGGATATTTTAAGGTCATGTCGACTCCAGGTCCTGATTGCTGGTGGTGCTGGCAGCCAGGGATGTCACCTCTCCCTCCAGCGCTGCTGCAGGAGATACAGAGTTCCTCTCCGGTGCTTCGAGCTCACAACTTTTGAAGGAAAAGGATGAGCAGCTCCAAGCAGCTCTGCTAAGAGGTACCAGCCTGGAGGTGTGAGCAAACCTCTGCTTATCCAACATCCCCAACGCCATCCAGGCATCAGCAGCAGCATCCCTAATCCACTAGGAAAGTGCAAGTGGAAAACAGCAGAATCATGGAACATGCTGAGCTGGAAGGGATCGTATAATCATGGAATATCCTGAATTGGGAGGGACCCACAGAAATCACAGACTCCAGCTCCTGTTCCTGTACAGAACATCCCCAAGGATCGTGCAGCGTGCCTGGGAGCTGTGTCCGAACGCTCCTGGAGCTCTGGCACCCTCGGGAATGTGTCCATTCCCTGGGGAGCCTGATCAGCACCCTCCGGGGGGAGAGCTTCCCCCTGATCTCCCACCGAACCCTCCCTGGCATAGCTCCAGCCGCTCCCTGGCCGCTGTCCCCGGTCACCCACGGGGGGACATCGCGGGGACACGGCGGGGCGCAGGGGGCCGGGCACTCACAGTACAGGAAGGCAATGGAGCGCAGCAGCACGATGCGGGTCAGCCAGAAGGTGCCCGGGGGGAGCGGCAAAGCCGCGGCACCGAGCCCCGGCCCGGGGGAACCGGGGGAAGCAGCGGGGGATGGATCGGGAGCTGCTCCGGGGCTCGGTCCCGGCCCGGCCGGCGCTGGCGCGGCCCCGCCATGGGCGCCGCCATGTCGGGCACAGCGAGCATGTGCGGCCTGGCGGGGCGGGCCGTGAGGGGACACGGGGCAGAAACGGGGAGAAACGGGGGAAAAAAGGGGAGAACCGGGAAAACGGGAGAGACGGGAAAATGGTCGGCGGACGGCCCGAGCTGGCGGCACAGCGAGCATGTGGCCCGGCGGGGCGGGCCGTAGGGACGCGGGAGAAACAGGAAAAAGGGGAGAAACGGGGAAAAACGGGAGAAATTGGAAAAAAAAAACCAAAAAAAAAACGGGGAGAAAGCGGGAAAAACGGGGAGAAACCGGGAGAATCCTCTGCGAGCCGGGGAGAAAGTGCAAAGTTTAATGAGGAAAAAGAAAAGAAAGGCAATAAGCGGCCGGCACGGAGGTGGTGCGGGATGAGGAGCGTCTCTGAGGCTGCGGGAGCCGGGGCTGGCTGGAGAAGGGATGGGAGAAGGGATCCGAGATCCCATTAATCCATGGAAATATCTGCAAAGGGTCAGAGATGGTGCCAGGCTCTGTTCGGTGGTGCTTTGGACAGGATGAGGCGTGGTATCTTATCCAAATCGCAGAATATTCTGGTTTGGAAGGGAGCCCTGAGGGTGATGGAGTCCTCCTCATACAGGGATTGACCCCTCAGCCTTGGCATTACCAGCACCACACTCGGACCAGCTGAGCTCAGGGCAGATGAGCACAACAAATCCCACTTCAATTTAAGGAAAATCTTCTTTCCGTGGAGGTGGCAGGGCCTGGGGAGGGTGTGGAGTCTCCCTCTCTGGAGATATCCCAAACCTTCCTGGATGTGTTTCTGCATCACTGCTCCAGGTGACCCTGCCTGGGCAGGGGATCATTTCAAGTTAAATTCCTCAGGTTTTCCTTATGGAATCACAGAATGGTTTGGGTTGGGTTGGGTTGGGAGAGACCTTAAAGCTCATCCAGTTCCACCCCCAGGGACACTTTCCACTGTCCCATGTTGCTCCAAGCCCCATCCAACCTGGCCTTGGACACTCCCAGGATCCAGGGACAGCCACAGCTTCTCTGGGAATTGGTGCCAGATCCTCCCCACCCTCACAGGGAAGAATTTCCTCCAAAAATCCCGTCTAAATGCACTGCTTGTGATGCTGCAGTGATTTTTACTTCATATAATTTACAAGCATCAAACACTTGGCAGTGTGGAGTATTTTTGAGCAAAACTGCTTTAATAAAGTGTCCTCATCAGCCATTGATAAGCATAAACATACACTGAGTATCCCCTTAGTAAACACCTCTTTGCTGGTTGCTGAGAAAGTATCTGCTGTCAGGTGTAACATTATTCAACCCTTTGCAGCCTCTAAACCAGTCCCTTCTAAATGCCCCTTTTGTTTTTCCGGTTTCCCATCACTGCTGCTCGCATTGTTCTCCTTAGGAAAAAAAAAAATTCCCACATAATGGTGCATTGTATAGGGAAGGAAAAATCAGCTGTTTGTTAAAGGCCGCTGGAATACTGCAGTTCTGCTCTCCCTGTAGGATCAGCTACGATGTTTGGAAAATTTAAATAGATGGGAGCTAATGGTTTCCTTTGTGGGGTCTTTTACAGCAAATTCCACGTTAAATGGGGATGTCTGTAAAATAAACTGGATAAATGAGGAAATTATTGAGGGAAAAGCAGAGGGTTTAGGCTGAAGGTTTAGTGAAAAGGAATAATTGGAGATGGGAAGGGAGCGCTGAGCTGGGTTGGTTTTCATTGCCAAGGGACGCTTTGAGATCTGCTGGATGCACGGGTTGAGGTGGTGACACTGAGCTGGGGACATCGTGTGTCAGGAGCACATTTCAGCAGGACAAACTGCAAATTTTAAGCTTGAAAGAGCAGAAATATGTTACTGAAAAGGTCTCAACTCACATAACAGGCAGTGGAAGCCTTTCCTGGCTTTCTGGGAAGATGATTCAAGCTAGAAAGGAAAACATGATAAACCAGTTGATTGGGACATCAAATGATGTCTTTTTTGTCCCAAATGCAACTCAGGGATCTTCATGTGTCCCTCCCAACCCAGACTGTTCTGTGATTCTGTGAATCCCTTTGTGGGGCTCCTCACCAGCTCTGGGATTTCTCTCCACTTACCCTTTTATCGTTAACTTTTATTTTTGTGTGGAGACTTCACAAGCAAAACTTCAGGAAAGAGAACAGCACAAACCCCGAGCACAGAACTCAGACACGATATTTACCAGTGAGGTTTGGAGCCTTTCAAGCCACCAGGGGAAGACAATTCATGAATGCCAGGCAGGCAAGGGCATCATTGATGCTCATCTTCATTCAACAAACCGCCCAGCGCCACGTCCCCTATTTTGCTGTGTTCCAAACAGCTGCAAAAGCGCCAGGGGAACAAGCCTTCACTGTCACAGCACCCAGCAGCTGTCCCCAGCAGCACCTCAACCCCGCCGGCCCTGGCACCCTAAATTACTCTGTGTTCATTCAGGGCTGGCCTTTCGCCCCTCTGGCTGCCAGGAATTGGGTTGAAAGGGAGCAGGGAAAGGGAATGTGCGGCAAAATCGGGAGATTGGGAGGCGGCGTTACCATGTGGGGCTCCTCTGAAGAACACACACATTCAGTTATGGATAATGCAGGCACACACCGAGCACTCAGCTGCGTTTGCTGAAGGAGAGATCGGGATCTCACAAAGAATTCAGGAGCTTCCTTCTATTAGTCAATTTTTTTCCCCACGGTAATAGTTTTTCCATTGAAAACCCTGATCTTTCCCCATGGAAATCTGCTCCCTAATTCCAGGGTTAGCAGGATTAAGGCTAGGAAGGATTTTTAGGGGAAGAATTACTTTTCTCATGTATTTGTGCAGCCTAATGAGGAGATGCTGATACAGGAGAGAGGATCCTTAAGTGGTACCATAGGATATGCAATTAATAATCCCAATAATCTTAATTATTCCAAGTAATCTCCATTATTTTGGAAAGCTGCCATCCAGCCTGTGCTGTGCAGGAGGAAAGAAGAGACCCTTTGCCAGCATCTCACCTCACAGTTAATGTGTAATTTGTACATGGGTTTATCTGATCAGGGCTTAGTTTTAATTCCCCTATCAGGCTCTTTCTATTTGCTGAATTCCCACACACAATCTTGGGAGGCCAAAGAAGGCCAGTTTTGGATAAATGAGGACTTTCCCCCTTGCTCAGATGAAAGGTGGAGCCCACCTTTGGGAGGAAAACGGTCTGTGTGTGTATCCCAGGGCACGTCTGTGGGGTCTGGAGATTCCACATGCTCTCATCCTCTGAAAATGCCTTCCCTGACTGCCCCTGGAAAGGAGATTTTTCCTTGCTGGCACAAGCAGGGCTCTGCCTGCTCCGAAGCCAATGAACACGCACTGTTATCCCATGAGGAACGGGTATGGAACAGAGGAACCAGGATGGGAGGTCAGGCTGCCTCCATCCCACAGGGGTGCTGAGCATTCCCGAGTGAGGATGTGCTGGAACCAGGCACACAGGCCTTGTATTTACTGCCCAATTCCCAGAAACACTGGCTGAGCTGGCCAGGAACTTTATTGGAGGCCACGTCAGAAAATGAAGCAATATTCCAAATATCAACCTCCGCCGTGCCCACTCCGTCAGGAACAGCTGGATCTGTTCCACCAAATCCCCTCTAAACCTTTCCTACCTGCGTGCACTCCTGAAGGCTCCACTGGGCAACAGGAACCTCGGTTCTTCCCTGCTGGATCTGCACCCTTTTCCTGGGAATGCTGATGTCAGGGCCCGCCCTGCAGCAGCCTGGGTCGGGACAGAGCTGTGGCAGGCCAGGATGACACATCCTGTGGGATCCTGCCCTGCAGCTCCGGCCTTTGCCCATCCCTGGGCAAACATCCCTGATCCTTTGTCATACAAAACTCAAGCACGAGACCCCGCAGGACAAACGGCCCCACTTGAACCCACTTGTTCCCTCCACATTATCTCATTCCATTTCATGGATGAGTGAACTTCTCAGGAAACCGGAGCTGCTGAGCTTTTCCAGGTGCTCCAGCTCCCTCCTGTCCCTGCGTGCTCAGTGTGGGAGGCCAGGGAATGCCGCTCCATCCGCTGAGAACTGACACAGAAACACGGAATGGTTTGTGCGGGATCACAAAGCCGGACGTGCAGCCGGACACGTTCCCTGCTCTGCTTCCAGGCACGGCCTCTTCCCTGTGCCCATCTCTGGGATAAAGGGAAACAACTGCCCAAAGTCTCCTTCCTCCTTCTACCTGTGCTGGACAAAGAGGAATTCAAGCCTGTGGGCTGGGAAATGCAACTCCCTGCCTCAGGCACAGCTGGGGAACCCTGGAAGGCAGCAGCAAGGAGGGGAGAAAACCAACGTCTCTAATTCCTGCTGTCCTCGGGGGCTTCTTTTGCAGGAATCTTGGGAGTTGAAGACAGCGAGCAGAAAAAAGGGATTCTTGTTTCCATTCCTACCTCCAAAACTCCGAGCATCCCACAAATCCCTTCCCGGCCTCAGTCACGCACTGAGGTTGGGATCTTCCGAGGAAGGTGCTCCGCAGGAGAGGCTGGATTGGGAAAGGTGGACTAAAAATAGTGATTATTGCTTGGATTCTAGCCATGGCTAAAAGAGATGAAACACTGCAATTCTGTGAGTCAAGGTAAATTACCCAATGAGATGGGATTTATAGGAATATACATTAATTATATGTCACAGGAGAGGGAAAAAAGATTTTCCCAAGTGTCCAACAGCATTGCAAAGTCACCAATCCACAGCCCAGGGAAACATAAGCTCATCCCCAATCTCATTAAGTTTTAGAAGAAAATTTCAATTATTCCTCATTAGCAAACTCAACAGATTTAGTTCGCCTTGAGCCTTAAAATACTTTTGTTTTATAGACGATTTGGAAATTGTATTTCAAATAACTTTGTCAGGAAGTAACTCTGCGAACAGCTGAAAGCTGGAAAAATTCAAGAGGTTTTTTTTTTTTTAATAAAATTAAATCCTTCTTTGCAATTTGAGAGAAATGAATTTTCACATANTAGACGATTTGGAAATTGTATTTCAAATAACTTTGTCAGGAAGTAACTCTGCGAACAGCTGAAAGCTGGAAAAATTCAAGAGGTTTTTTTTTTTTAATAAAATTAAATCCTTCTTTGCAATTTGAGAGAAATGAATTTTCACATACAAGGCAGACGGATGTTCAGGCGCATTTAAACACATTTAAATTCAAAGCATATTGTTTATTTATTGCAAAT
Organism: Malurus cyaneus samueli; assembly: GCA_009741485.1. Taxonomy (NCBI): domain Eukaryota; kingdom Metazoa; phylum Chordata; class Aves; order Passeriformes; family Maluridae; genus Malurus; species Malurus cyaneus. The sequence goes on along the minus strand of CM019227.1, from coordinate 9,116,634 downwards.
CAGTAATTAAACAAAAACCCACCACGTTCCTGGTACTTTTTAAACATTGGAATGCTTGAAGCCCAATTTCTATTTTTCCCCTGTCAATCTTATATGCGACCCTCTATTTTTCCGAGGGGAAGCAGTGGATAAAACTGGAATTTGGGCAGTTGCATTTACTTTTTTTTCTCCCCCAGTCGCAATTAGAAGGCTGAATTCCCCGGATAATTAAAATCAAATGCTCCAAATGAATTCTGCAAAAGGAGGGTTCACTTGGAGAGGGGCAACTTAAGCTGAATGGAGATATTTTGGGGATCACCCTCCCTTTTTTTCCCGATACAAAAGCTCACCCCGAGCTGCCGCATCCTCCTCCGACCGGGAGCTCCCGAGCGCTTCCCGGTGCTTGGGACTGAGCCCGCTGCGGGAAAGCTGCGGGGAGAAAGAAGAGGAGAGTCGGGCGAGGGGACACGGAGGCTCTCGTATCGCCTTTTTTCCAGCAATTTCCCGCTTTCCTCTGTTATTCTCCTGTTGGAGAGAGCGAGGGCGAAGCGATGCGCCCGGGGCTGCGGGAGCGCACGGCTGCCCCGGGGGCACCGGGGATCGGCTGCGGGGGACCCAAGGGGAGCATCGGCCCCCCTGCCACGCACCGATCGCCCCAAAAAAAACCTCAAAAAAGGGGCTTTCAAATAAGCGGGGGTCCCACGACACCGCTCCGCCGCCCCGGAGCCGCCGCCGCCGCTCCGCGCCTCTTCCCCGCGGCATCCCCGTTCCGCGGCGCTTGGAAAAGGCTCCCTCGGCTCCATCCCGCACCCGCTGCCCGGTTCCCCGCTAGAAAACCGGCATCCCGTCTGCACACTGGAGTATAAAACACATCCCCACCGTCGGGGGGTCCCCGCCCGTACCGCGCGGCGGTGAAGCCCCCGGACGATTTGCAGCGGGAAAAGCGCAGAGGAACCGAAAGAGGCAGCAGGAACAGGGAGCCGGAGCAGCGGCGGTGGCGTCCAGCCGGGCCGGGCGGGCAGCGGGACGCCTTGCCGGTGGCGGGACCCTCGGCCGGACCCGTCACCGATAGCGGGACCCTCTGCCGGACCCCTCGCCGGTAGCGGCTCCGCCGGTGGAGCGGGGCCTCTGCGGCGGCGGGCGGGCGGCACGGCCCCGCTGCCACGGCCACTCCCCTTATGCAAATCATCCCACCCTCTCCACCAATGGCGATCGGCGGCGGGGGCGGGGCCCCTCGCCCTGCCCTTAAAGTAACTTGTTGCCAGGGGCCCCGTTTCGCACTGGACGTGGAGCGCGGCGCGGGGCAGCGCGGGCCCCGCGGTGGCGGCGGCGGCAGACCGGGCTGCAAGCGGGGCAGGGAGAGCGGATTTTGGGCTGAATTCTGAGCGTTTCGTGTCTCTTTCCTCAGAACTTATTGATTTCGCTTCGTTTCACCCGCGGCTCGGGCACCCGCGGAGGGTGCGCGGCCCCCGGCGGGCAGAGCGCGCGGCCGGCCCGGCTCCGCCGCCGATGCTCAACATGACGAGGAGCACGACAAAGCGCTGGAGGCTCCGTGCAGCCCCGCGGGCACCCCAGCTCCATGTCCCACGTGGACTCGGACTGGACTCGCCGCTTCCCCCGCCGGCTCCGAGGGGCGGGCTGCGCCCCCGCACCCGCTCCGCGCCCGCCCGGCGCCGCCGCGCTGGGGGCCAAGGTGGACGCGGCCGAGGTGGACGAGCGCTTCCCCGCCTGCATCCGCGACGCCGTCTCGCAGGTGCTCAAGGGCTACGACTGGAGCCTGGTGCCGATGCCCGTCCGCGGCAACGGATCGCTCAAGGCCAAGCCGCACGTCAAGCGGCCCATGAACGCCTTCATGGTGTGGGCGCAGGCCGCCCGCAGGAAGCTGGCGGACCAGTACCCGCATCTGCACAACGCCGAGCTCAGCAAGACCCTGGGCAAGCTCTGGCGGTGAGTCCCGAGCCGCACGGACCCCCCGCGCCGCGTTCCCCGCGGGGCTTGGCGGCTGGAGCCCCCTTCCAGCGCTGCTTTAAAGCTTCTGCCTGCTTTGTTTTTATTAATCGCTGCTTTTCGGGACTCTCGAAGCGATTCGAACTGAAGTACAACCCCCGCCCCGAGCATCCCGGCGCGCTGTAAAGGACACAGCGGTCCCTGCTCCGAAAAATCCCCCGAGCAAGGGTTTGGGCACCCTTGGGTGGATTTTCCCTGCTCCATCACGGAGATGCACAACCAGGGCTCTTCCCTTGCTTGCGGCTTCCCCATCCCCAGGGGATGAGACTTTTTTAATTACTTGTTTTATGGCTCTTCCTATTTTTTTTCTCTCCTTTTGGCTTGCTTGACGCTTAACAGGCTATAAACGCAACTAAACTCATTTTAGCAGTTATTTTAACGAGCTTCCTAATTTCCCTGCTTATCTTCTCAGTGCTGCCCAGGGATGCAAACTTTTATTTGCTGGGCAGCATCACGAGCCCGTTTTGCTTTCCAAGGCTCTTCCCCGAGCCACGTTTTTCCCTGTGGTTTGTCCCATGGTGTCTGGCTGTACCTAATTCCCCTCTTTCCTGCCTGCTCGGGCCAGCGACGCTCCCGCTGCGGTTTGAGCCTCTCCAAGAGTTTGCAAAGAGAGGTGTGGGCAGGGGGAAGAGAGTTTGAAAAGCAATAATCCCATCCCTTGTGCCTTCGTGGTTTCTTTGTAAGAACCAAACAAAGCTGGAAATGTTTGTGGCGGTGAGGGGGTGGCATATACAGGGCGAACATGGGAATTATATTTTGTAATTATGTTGGAAATGGGGAAGGGGGATTTTGTTCTGCCCACTTATACTTGTCCATAGTGGTTGGGTTTTTCATGCGCCTGTAGCTGGTATTTTAATGTGATTTTTTTGCTGTGAACTTTAACTCTTTTTTTGCCACAGCAAGTCAAATTAATTTTGTAATGAACTTGCTGAGTTTTCAAATCAGTACATGGGAAATGGAGATAAGTGAGTCTGAAAGCAAGCTGAAAACTTTTAAGAAAGAGGCACTAATTATGGAATTTTTTTCTCCCTCTCTTCCTTATTAAAACACCGATCCCCCCAAACCAGTTTATTGAGCGAAAACGAGAAACGTCCCTTTGTGGAAGAAGCCGAGCGGCTCAGGGTGCAGCACAAAAAGGATCACCCGGATTACAAATACCAGCCCCGGAGGAGGAAAAGCGTCAAAGCCGGGCAGAGCGACTCGGACTCGGGCGCCGAGCTCAGCCACCACGCCGGGACTCAGCTCTACAAGGCCGACACGGGGCTGGGGGGCATGGCCGACTCCCACCATCACGGCGACCACACAGGTAAAGGGGACATTCCCGACATCTGGGGTGGGATGGGAGCCCGCTGCCTCTTGCTGGGATAGCCAAAGGCAGCAGCTGTTGTCCCAAGAGCCGTGCTTGGGAGAGTGGCCATAGTTTTCCTTAGTAAAAGCTCTAGGACTGCCTGTGCCATAGGGAATCCCCAAAGCGCTGGGATCGTGGTCTCGCTGGAGTGGGGAGAATGGATTGGGAGCTAACAGGGTTAATAAGCAGAGTGCCCAAGGAGCGGGGTCCCGGAGCTTCCCGGCAGTGGGAATGGGCACAGGGAGAGTGTTGACAGATTCCAGGAGGATTGAAGTCCTGCAGCTTCAGATGCTGCTCTGCTCTCGCCCAGCCTGGCTGGGGATCCCGCCCTGGATCCCTCTGCCTCAGGAGAGCCGGGCTGGCTCATGCTGCCCGTGGGGAGAGGACGAGCTCCATCATGGAGCCGTGTCACGGAGCTCGCCCTCCGAATCCACCCTAGTTCTGCTCCCCAGGCATGGGGGAGTTTGTGCAGCCAGGGTGTCCTGCTGTGTCCCAGAGCGATCCCGCTGGGCTCAGTGTGCTCCCAGCTTCATCCCATCACCCGTGTGGGAGGCTCATTCCAGGGGGGACACGGTCCCAGGGGACATCACCCACATCCGGCACAGTGCTGCGGATTTAAATCCCTCTTGCCACAAGAGATGAGTGAAACTTTTATTTAATGGTGGAGTTGGGCATTTTGTGGTCACTGTTAAATCCTCGCTGTCTCTTTCATCCCCAGGCCAGCCCCACGGGCCCCCACACCCCCCACCACCCCAAAACCGACCTGCACCACGGCGGCAAGCAGGAGCTGAAGCACGAGGGCGGCGCTGGAGAGCGGCCGCCAGAACATCGACTTCAGCAACGTGGACATCTCGGAGCTGACAGGCGAGTCATCAACAACATGGAGACCTTTGACGTGCACGAGTTCGACCAGTACCTGCCCCTGAACGGCCACGGCGGCACTGCAGCGAGCACGGCTCGCCGCCGCCTCCTACGGCAGCTCCTACCCGCACTCGGGCGGGCGCGGCCGCCCAGGTGTGGACTCACAAGAGCCCGGCGCGGCATCGCCGGCAGCGGCCGAGCCGGCCAGCAGCAGCAGCAGCGGCCGCACATCAAGACGGAGCAGCTGAGCCCCAGCCACTACAGCGAGCAGGCTCACGGCTCGCCCCGCCTCCGACTCGTACGGCTCCTACGGCGCCCAGGCCTGCCGCACCTCTGCCGCGCCCCGCCCTGCTGCGCCGCCTCCTTCTCCAGCTCGCAGTGCGACTACACGGACCTGCAGAGCTCCAACTACTACAACCCCTACCCCGGCTACGCCTCCAGCATCTACCAGTACCCCTATTTCCACTCGTCCCGCCGGCCCTACGCCACCCCCATCCTCAACGGGCTGTCCATCCCGCCGGCACACAGCCCCACCGCCAACTGGGAGCAGCCGGTCTACACCACCCTGACGAGGCCTTAAAGGATTCTCCGAGCCTCTGGAGGCTTTCCCGGAATTATGCACTAATGAAGGAATGGAGGAGGAAGAGCGTGGAGTGCCGCCGTCGCTTCCAAAGTGCCTCCTGAGCCGCTGGGAACTCTTGCTCGTCCCCTTGCTTCGAAACGCTCTGAAAGGACAGAGCTCTGTTTTGCTTCGATTCATAGGATTTCAGAAATTCAAAAGAAAAGAAAAAAAAAAAAAAACAAAGAAAAAGAATTTAAAAGAAACCAAAGAGGAAAAAAAAAAACCAAGCCAACAAAAGGAAAAGGACCAGCAATGCCTTTTGAGTAAATGAAGGACAAAGGTTCGACTCCTCTAGGAGGACTGAGCTGAACTTGCTCGGCCTGGAAGTTAGGACAAGTGCAAAAAGTGGAGCCGGGGGGTGGGGAGAGGGGACTGAAAACAACAACAACAAAAAAGCTGTTTGAGACTTTCAGGGTCTATTGCAATGTGAGGAACGGACCAACCTTGAGGGCAAGAACTCACTGGGACCAACAGGGATGAGCCCCGAAATCCCGAAACAATCCCGTGGGAACACATGAGTCTGGTGGGACCAACCAATTCAGTGTCTGAAGTGTTTGTTTGTTTTCGATTTTTTTTTTTTTAGTCAGGAGTTCTTCTAAGCAAGGTTTGGCTGTAATTAACATTTTGTTTCGGGTTTTTTTTGGAAGCTTTCAATGTTTTTGGTTGTTTCCTTTTTGGATTTTTTTTTTTTTTTAAATCTGTTAAATATGTATTTATGTTCTGTATAATTTTGTCTTTTAATTAATGAAGTAATTTTGTGCAAGACAAAAAAAAAGTAGAATTTTAAAAGATTTTAAAGGTGGGGGAGGGAGCCTAAAAAAATAGTGGAGATGATACAATAAACTGGTGTTATGAGTCTATAGATTTTCCTTGGTTTTTGGGTTTTTTCCTTTTGGAACCGCTGCAGGAGCTGTGCTGGAGAATGGGACTGAAGGAATCCGCCTGGAAACTCCAATGGGAATGTCAAATAACAAGGGGGGGAAATTACTAATTCCGTTGGGAGGCTCCAAGGCTGGCTGCAAAGGGCAGGTGATTTCTGGCCACCTGTTTTGGGTTGTTAAAGTGGGATTTAAGGAGTCTTCGAAGGCTTTCAGAACCAGGACTACTTTAAGGAAGCTGTGATTTAATGAGAAATGATCAACTTCTGCTTTAATTTTGGCTTCTAGGGACCAGAGATCATCCATCAAGCTGTGAAACTAAAATCTCCTCCACTAAAAAAAATTGTTTTAGGTACTTAGTGTTTAGACTAATATTTCATTGATATATTTCTACTTCTTCCATTGTATGCTGAGCATATAAATAACCGTCTATTTTATGGGAACTCGTGCCTTTAAAACCTTTGTAAATCTAAACCCGCCTTGCAGAGGTTATTCATCTTTTTACCTTTTCTACGTTTCCTACTCTTTTTTCTAAAAAAAAAAAAAAAAATATTTTTGTTGCGTATTTCCATTTCGGGGGTGGGAGGGGAGGGACATGCTGGGGCAGGGGAAAAGACAAAAAAAGCTCATTTTTATGCAATCTATTTTTCTGTATAAAGTTTGAAAGACTTTTGGCTGTTACTGATCTGTTCTCTTCACTCGCTTCTGACTAAGCAATGCTAACTTTTGTACAGATCCATTTGATAAAATTAAAAAGTGCTTTTTATCAAGGCCGTGTTCTGTTTTCTTTCTGCTTGAGCCTATTTTCTGTGCTGGGGCAAACCCAGAAAACAGCTTGGAAGGAGATAGAATCTTAAAAATAAAACATTTTGATCAAGGATTTCTTTTCCTTTTAGTCTGTTTTATTTTTCCCCCTCGCTCCTTTTCCCTGTACTTTGTGTCTGCTCTGGGATTTTATTTTTTATTAAATATAGATATATTTATTTGATTTTTTTTTTTTCCTTTAAGAAGGGCATTTCCATGCCTGTAATCCCAAGGATTTCACAGGATTTCAGTGAGACTGCTCACATGAGGCCGGGTTTGCGAGGTCAGCCTCCGTGGTTTTAGCCCCAGTCGATTTTCCTTCTGTAGGAATTTCACAGGAAGAAAATCTCTTTTCTGCTTGGAGAGCCCCTGTAAATAAATCCCTCTGAATTACGGGAGCAACAAAATTATAGGTTGGGTGTTGGGGTTAGTTGATTTCTTTTTTCAACAATGCTATTAAAATGGTAACATTTGTGACTTTTGTTTGGGTTTTATTTTGTTTTTCAACACTGTCATTAAAATTGTTACATTTGTAACTTTTGCATGGGTTTATTTTTTACACAGTCCTTAAAAATTGGTACTTTTATAAATTTAATTTTTTTTTAACACAGGCCTGAAAAATTGTTACATTTGTAACTTTGGCTTGGTTAGTTTGTTTTTTCAACACAGTCATTAGAATTGTTACATTTGTGACTTTTAGTTTTGATTCCTTAGGGAAATGTTTGGTCGCTTCTCGGGTTTTCAGCTCAGGCAGCAAAGGGGTCTCAGCCTGGGAGGAAAAAATTGTGGTTAAGGAATTAAAAATTGTGATTAAAGAATTTCAGCCCTCCCTGGTTGCGAGAAAAGGCTTGAAAACGAGGAGGAAACAAAAAGTGATGATGATGAATGAAGCTGCAGCCCATGGAGAAAGGCTGGAGAGCAGAATTCCACCCCAAAAGTGCAGAATTCCACCCCAAAAGTGCCGTTTGCAGCCGCTGCCAAGAGGGGCTGGAAGGGGACACCGTTTTCTCCGTGCTCCTTTCCAGCACTCCTGGCAAAAGGATTTGATTCCAGCCGGAGCCAAAGTGCGGCGTAATTCCCTTCCCTCCCTTCTCCTCCCTCCCGTGACACTGCAGATTTCCGTTTAATCCTGATTTATGCCTGGAAAATGGATGTGTTTTGGCTTTGCCCTCTCTGTGTGCTGAGGTAGGGGTTTGCCTCCAACCCTGGCTCCCCACTTTGAGGGGAAAAGGAGGAAAAAAAGAGAAGTGGGAATATCTTTGTGAATGATCCGTGCTTTCTTCTTGGAGTGGCTTTACCTCATAAAACAGAGTTCAAATATCTGTGTTTGATAAAATGCTGAATCACCCCAAATAATGACATTAAAAATCGCAAATTATCCAGAATATTGAAGCAAAGAATTACACTGAAGCATCCTTGGCTCCTGGGAGAGCACTGTGGGATCCAGCAGGGTGGATCCCATTCAGGGCCCTGGGGACCGGCCTCAACCTCTTCCCTGTCTCCTTTCCCTTCTCCTGGTGTGGCACCAGCTCTCATCCCAAAGATTGCACACCCCAAACAGCTTTTAAATCTGTTCACTTTGGCTGCACTTGGTTTTACTTCCCACGAGCTTTGCAAAAATAAATTTACTTTTCACTGGTATCTACAGAAACAAAGCAATAAAATCATGTTATCTATTATAAAATAGATCTGTGCTATGTTTTACCATAATATTGGAGTTGAGAGGGATCCACGAGGATCATGGAAGTACAATCCTGATTTTTAGATATCACAGGTCTGTATTCTGTATTTTAGCTTAATTCCATTCCATAGGTGTGAGTGGTGATGGGAACCTTGGAATCATTAAATCGTGGAACGGTTTGGGTTGGAAAGGACCCAAAAGCTGATCCTGGGACACCTTCCCCTATTCCATGACTTGGCCGTGGATACACCCATGGGAGCAATCCCGGTGGGAGCAGCTCCCGGGATTTGGAGGGGCTGTGGACACACTCTGCACATTTACTGCGGGTAAAACTCCAAGATGATGTAGGGTGGATACTCAGGAAGGTGCCAGACAGGTAAATTCAGCATCCTGGATAATCCAGAGCTAAATTCGGGGTTTAAGGTGAGCTGCACATTCCCAAGATCTACAGAAATACATTCCTTACTCCTCAATATACACTTAACTCTCCCATTTCATTTCCCTGTGAGGAAAACTCAGATCAATTTTTACCCCAAAATGCAGCATTTTGATCAGAAATGACTGCCGCTTGCACAACTGCCTTTCCACGCCTCACCCTCCCCAACCCTTTGCCGATCCTGGCCGCGGGAGGAGAAGGATTTTCCATGAGTTTTGCAGCCTTGAATGGCAGCATTGTGTGTCCCGTGCTCGGGGCTGGTGGCTGTGCGCTGGCGTGGGGCTGGAATGTCTCCGCAAAGTCAATGAGATCAGGTGAAGCCAGAGCCGCCTTTTGACCCCTGGCTGTCAACAAAAAAGGCTTCTCAAGATAATTGCAGGGATCCACGGGCGAGAAAAGTCCCTCTATTTCATTTTGGGAGAGGGGAATAATGAGTGCGGCTGTTCAGCTCAGACAGTGCTGCTTAGGAAGAAAGAGGAAATTAATTTTATAGCCCATATCCACATTCTTTCTGCAGGCTGGGAAAAAAAGCCCCTTCCCATCTTCCTTCTTTTAATTTTTCCTGGAATGACATCAGCTTGTATTACAATTTTTTTTAAGTAGTTTGTGGTGAAGAAATGATTAAATGGCATTTTTATGATGGCCTGGAGCTGTAATGAACTTCCACATGGGGATGTCCCTGCTCCCTGCCTACGGATCGACCTCTTCCCTCTGCCACCTTTGTTTGTCCATTGCCAGGGCTGGATGATCTCTGTGGCCTGGGATCTGGGGGAAAAAATGGAAATATAAAATAAAAAATTACTGGAGATGTGATGCCATTTGGAATACAGAGACAGCCATTTGCAGGTGATCCCAGAATCCAAAGGGATTTTGAGAGCAGGAGCAGCACATCCAAGCCCATGGATGGTTTGGTGGCCATGGAAAGGTTTTGGTGGCCACGGATGAATTCCCTTTGGAAGGCTTTAAGGAAACTCCCAACATTGCCCTTTTTCCAGCCTTAATGGGCATGAGGTTGGATTTGGGGCTCAGAAGGCAAATTCCTAAGGCTGGGCTGACCAAGGGTTCCAAGATCCCGCTCTGGGGGTGGAAGCAGGGAATTCCACATCAATTCCCAAGTGAGGGATTCACGGATCCTGCTCCCACAAAGCCACGACCTCTCCACTGCCCTGCTCCTCCTTGGGGAGCCTGCAGAGGCTCCATGAGGCTTTTTGGCAGCTCACCCCATGGACACAGTTAGGGGGGAGCTGCCCAGGACTCCGGGATCCAGGGAGACCCCATCCAGCTCCAGGTCCATCCCCTGTCCAGCAGCACCAGCTGAGCCAGGGCAGTGCCGTTTCCCCTTCTCTTCCTGTGTGTTCCAGGCAGGAATTCGGGATGGCACCAGGCTGAGGCTTGGGGAGGGGAAGCCATTTCCCAAATGAGTCAGCAGGAACTAAAAATACCTCCCACCCCGGAGCCCAAACCACAGCAAAATGTGCTTATTCCAAATTGCTTCATTCTCCTGTCATCCTGCAGCCCAAGCTTGAGGAGCTGAGAGGCTGCCGGGCAATCCCTGGGATGGGAAGCATGGGATTTTGGGAATGACAGCCCTCCAGGCAGCCCAGGTGGCTCATGATGGATGTCAGGCCACAGGGCTGCTGTCGCAGAGCATTTGCAGAGGTTCCAGCTGGGGGATGAGGCCACAGCCAGCGAAGTGGGAAGCTGAGTTTATTTTCCTGCAGAACCTCGCTGCAAGGGGAGGGATGTTCCAGGGTCCTTTTGCCATAAAAATGCACTGCCTGCATGGGAAAACCCAGTTTTAATAGAACTCAGACATCAAACCTACCCCAGCTTGTGCTGCAGTGGGATGGGACAGACTGAGCTGGCTGCTGCCACCAACCCGGGGGCTCTTTCCCAGAAATAGTTTGGGTAAACGGGATGGGTGCTGCTGAAATCATGGATCTGCCCTTCCCAGGTGTGAAAGAGCTGCCAGCACCGCTGCTGGCCCTATGGAGCTGCTTCCCTATGGCCCCATATGGGGCTCAGGCAGCCCCAGTGTGTCCCTGGCTGAACGGGAGGTGCGGGGCTGACCCAGCTGAGGGGAGCCCGTGTTTGAAGGAGCAGGCTGGACTCCTTCAGGCGGGATTGACAGCCCCAATTTCCATTTTATCCTGAATCAGCTAGGGATGGAAACCAAGCTGCTCCCGATCCGAAGTCAGAGGGCATCCCTCCCTTCCTGAACCTGCTCCGGGGCTGGGCTGGTTTGGGGCAGTGAAGCCGTTTGGGGTGGGAAGGGATGTCCAGGAGGGATGGGGAGCCACACACCTGTCCCAGCAAGGCACCTCACACCCATCCCATGCCAGAATCTCACATCCATCCCACCGTGGAATCTCCCACATATCCCATCCCCTCATATCTGTCCCCTCATATCCATCCCATCCCATCCCATCCCATCCCATCCCATCCCATTCTATCCTCCCATCCCATCCTCATCTCCCACTCCTCTCGCGAGCTGCCCTAGGCTCCCTCTCCAGTATTTGTTTTGGCTCGCTCAGGCATATTGGGGCTGTCAGAGCGCCATTAAAACATTTACCCAAAACACCTCTGCCTGCCTCCCTCCTCCTCTTTCTCTCCTCCCCCTCCTCCTCTTCCTCGCTTTTTTTTTTTTTTTTTTTTTTTTTTTTTTTTTTTTTTTTGTTGCTAGTGCCGTGTTGCAATACCCAGCACGGGGATGGAGGCCCTCGGCCGGGAAAGGGTTAAACGCTGGGAAAGGTCTTGTTTGAGGTGGAGTGAATCTGAACCACCACACACATAACGAATGCGCGGCAGCCTGAATTGCTGGTGAGGAGCCAAGAGCACAAGAGAGGAGCTGCTGAATTTTAATGATTCATTATTGCATGGAAGGCCTTTGTCTTCCTTTATCCGGTGCACAATAAAAGAATTAATTGGACAGAAAATGGCAGGGCAAAGAACTGACAAGTCATTAAGGGGCTCTGAATGGCTGATTAGGTGCACATTGGGGGTGGAATTTCAACTGCACTGTTGCAGCAAGGGCTCCGGAATAATAATGGCACGGCACAGTTTATATTTTGTATGCAGTACCAGAAAGGCCTTTCTGTCGCCATTGTGGGGCTATTTATTCTGCTGTCCATTTCGCCTTTGTTGGCATTGTGCTGCCAATAAGAATGCGCAAACAAAGTTGGGATTTTTTTTTTTTTTATGATTTTTTTATTTGGGAGGGGGAGGTGGGATTTCAGCTTCACGCCGGCAAAATAATTGGGAAGCAACATCTCGCTCCGTGGACGGTTTTATTAATTTTGTGCTCTGTGTGTGTGTGTATGTGTGTGTTCAGGGCCGGCTGTAAATATTTAGACTCGCCAGAAGGAGCTTCATTTAGCACGAGGAAAAAAGGAAGGAATAAACTTCTCCTGCTTTTTTTTTTTTTTGTTTTGTTTTGTTTTGTTTCCTCCCCATTCCCGAGGAGCCGGGGAAGCCCGGTGCAGCTGCCGGAGCCCCCGCGGCGGTGCGAGCCCCGCGGATGGAGCAGCGAGCGCTTCCCCGGCCCGACGCCGGGAGGATGCAGCCCCAGGAGAAGCAGCCGAGTGGAATTATCGGTCGCTAGGAAGTCCCCGGAGCGCCTCGCACCCGCATCCTCCGGGGCGGCTCCCGCGCTCTTGTGGCCGGTGGCGAGTTTGAATCAACCCCCACGCCCGGGAGGGGGAAAGGGAGGAATAAAGGGAGGAATAAAAACCCCCAGCGCGCTCGGTCGCTGTGATCTGGGTGAGGAATGGGCTGGTTTTTTAAAGGATAACAAACAGGAATTGGGGTTTGCTGTCAACTGCTCCAGAGTTTCAGGTGGAAAAAAAGAGGGATTTAAATGAAGATCCAGCTTTTTCTTTTCCTTTTTCCTTTTTTTTTTTTTTTTTTTTTTTTTTCCTTGGGTATGATTCACCCCAGTCTGATGGGAACAAAAGCTGTCATCTTCTCGTAACCTGAGGATCCTCACTCTGTAAGGGTCACGTTTTTAATTCTGCTCCAAGCTGGAGGAAGGTGATGCCATTCCTGCCAAGCTCCTTCCCGACCTCGCTGGGTTTGACATCCAGAGGTGCCTCCTTTCCTTCCCAAATCACCGGCAGCAAAGATCCCACAGATCCCACCTGCCCCCTCCAGCCCCGGGGGAATTCCTTATTGCCAAGGAACAGGGGTGCAAAACCCACCTGATGGAACTCATCCAGCTCCCCTGGAACCTCCTGCTGATGAGCTGGAGTGGGGTGGACTGGGATGGACTGGGATGGACTGGGGTGGACTCCAGCTCTGCCTTCACATCCCAACCCATTCCCAATCCCACTCCATTCCCCATCCCTTCCCAAGGACCCAGCTCAGTGACCCTCACATCCCTCACAAAGCGATCCTGGCCAGAGGGCACAGGGAGGGCTCGTTTTTTTTCTCCTCCTCCATCTCTGATCCCAAATTTTCCTGGCTGGGGTGGCTGGGAGCAGAGGGAATCTCATCCCCATGTGATGTAATTGGGGTGATGTCTCTAAATTAATAAAAGGCTGATTTAGATTGGATATAAGGAATAATTTTTTTATCGTGAGAGAGGAACAGGTTCCCAGAGAAGCCCCACTCCTGGAATTGTCCAAGGACGGTGCTTGGAGCAGCCTGGGATGGTGGGAGCTGTCTCTGGCTCTTTCTCACTCTTTTCCTATTTTTAATTTCCTCTCAGAAGCTGTAGGGCAGTAATGGGTTAACAATATCTCCATAAATTGGGAATCGTGAGCAGGGATTTGGGTGTCAGGGAGATGGATGAGCTGCAATCCGAAACGTTTTTGGGAAGGAGAAGGGAAAAAAAAATGGGGCTGGTACCAAAAATGTCGCTCCTGGTAGGATACAGCAATAATATGGAAATTAAGGGCTCATTAGTAAATAAAATACTCAATGAAATTAAAATATTTAAATAAAATACTGCAATAACATTTGAGGATGGCAGTTAGTGGCACTCTTCATTCAGAGACGGAAGGGATGGGTGGTAACCACAAAGAATAGAATAGAATAGAATAGAATAGAATAGAATAGAATAGAATAGAAATAAATTGAAAATAAAATTAAAATATAATAAAATAAAATTTTTTTTAAGAAGGGTGGGAGCCCAAAACTGGCTCCACTGGAGATTGTTCTTCCTTTAGTTTCTTAACAGTGTGAAAGGATATATATAAATATACCATCCATATATAAATAATATGTACAATAAATAGGAATTTATAAAGTATTATTAAAAATACGTACAAATAATTACAAATTATAAATATTAAAATAAAAATATACAGTATTTAAAAATATTTAAATATAAAAATGCATTTATAGAAATAATTGTAATATATTATTAATATATAAAACTATATATGGTAAAGAAATATATAATACAACTAAATAAATATATATAAATATATATACATATAAAAATAGATGAGCATAAGTGGCACTAGATACATAGAACAAACAGAAAAAAAATTAAATTTATATTCAAATATTAATATATATATATACCATTAACATATTAATTTATTAAACAAAAATGAATATATATAAATAGAGGACCACAAATAGCACTAGATATTTTTAAAGTTCTGCTTGGGAGAGAGTGGGAATTTGGAATATCTGTGCTGGTTTGTGAGCAGTAAATCCTGATTTTTGGGCCTTCCCAGGGATAAATTCTTAAATCACTGGGAAAAGGCTCCAGGAAAAGCTGTGGCAGGGCCTGAGATGCTGTTGATATTTGGGATGGTGAAGGAATCAGGCAGGAGGGTCCTGCAGGAAGGAAGGAGCTTCCTTAGGGAATGGCAGGCAGAGTCTGGGAATGGGACAGCTGATCCCAAACTGGTGATGTGTCCTCATCCTGCCCCCAGGACATTCCTCAGGAATTGCCATTCCAGGGGTGCTCCCCCATCCCCACCTCCCATGGGGTGTCCCAAATTCCCAGAGCCCCCCAGCCCACACCTCAGGACACGGATTTTGAGCCCTGAGCGGCTCTGACGGCATCTTTTGGCTTTTCCCTTTTGCCTAATTACTGGGATTTGGTTTTATTACCACCACGGGCTCGTTCCAAACCCAGCCGGCTCAGGAAAAGCTTCCACAGGCTCTTGGATCTGAGCTCTTGGATCAGGCCAAGGCACTCGGGGGAGCTTTTCCTACAACAAATTATCCATTATTTGCTGGTTCTTATTTAATTATCGGCCAGAAGCTGCAGAGATTTCCCTTCCACGTGCCTGGAGATTGAGGAGAGGATTCCTGTTGCCTGCAGGAGGATCCCACTCCTCTCCCGAGCCTACAAATTGGGAATAGTTGGATTCTGGGTTGTTTGGAGTCAAATATTCCTGACATCAGACACAAAGAGGGAGATTTTGGCCAAGGATTCTCCAGCCCAGCCACCCCTGTGTCCAACATCTGCTCCACCTTTGTGGGAAAAGGCCCTGGAATGGCTTCAGACCTCAGCTGGACACGGGGATTCCGAGGGATTTGAAGCGTTTCTGCTCCGTGGGCTGAGCTGCAGCTCTCTCAGGGAGATTTGAGAAAGAGGGAAATTGATGTTTCTGACACTCCTGAAGAAGGTGAAAATGAAGAATTTTTTGTGTTCTTGTCCTCACGGTGTTTTCCCGAGCAGAGGATCCCACGGAGCAGCCGGGATGAGCTTCAGGAAGCAGAAATGTGAAATCCTTTAACACCAGGGAGTTTTGCCATGGATTTCACTGGAGACCATCAGACCTTGAGAAATGGGCTTTGCCTTAAAGCTGCTCCTGCTGTGTCCCATCCTATCACCCTATGGGATCCCCCAAAAATGCTCCTTTTCACCAATCCCAAAGCAGAGCACGAAGGAATGTTTTCCCCATGGATTCCCCTATCAGAACGGGGAGTTTGGAGAGAATAATTCTCACAACTCTACCTCCATCACGGGATATCTGATGGTCCTGACCGGATCAGGAGATTTAGGATGTCACCTGCTGCTGCCCAGACCAGTGGCAACAGAACACCACCCATTTTCCCACATGGAAAACTGGGAATTTCGGTTCTGGATTGCTGCCTGAATCCAACTCTCGGCTGTTCTCCATAAGATCACAGCCATAACCGAGTCCTGGACGAAAATCTTCCGCCTGGGGACACCTGTCCCTCCCTCGGGAATGGGGTTTGGTGCCGTTCCTGGAGGTGTAGAGCTCCATGGCAGCGGTTAATATATGCATACTTCGGGTTCCCTCATTACCATTTCAGTTGGCTCGTTTACATAATAACACAGAACAGAGGATCATTTGCATAAAATTAAAAACAAAACAAAACAAAAAAAAAAATCCGAATAACCGAACGTTGCTTTTATTCGTGAAGGAGCCTGTGAAGTTATTTATATCCCCGAAGTCCCGAGGAGCCCGATCGGCGGGGAACCGCGCTTTCCACACAAAACGGGGCTTGACCACTTCAATTTATTCATGGAATAGCAGCTCTCTCCGTGGAGGAGGCGGGTTTTTGTTGTGTTTTTTTTTCCAGCAGCTGGGTTTGGAGCCGTCGGGAAATCCCCTCCCAGCTGCGGCGGGAGCAGAACCACCCGGGGCCAGACAAAAGTCGATTCCCCCGGCTCGGCTCCGCACCTGAGGGGCTGGGAATGAGGGCTGCGCTCCTTGGAGATGGTTGGAGCGCTGGAAAAATGCCGTGGAAAGCGCTGTTCTCTTCCAGCCCTTCTGCCTGGTGGTCATTTACCTAATCTCGGGGGGTTTCACCCGTCCAATCCCACATCCACCACCAAGAGCCCAAGGAAAGCTCCTCCCAGATTTCCTGCCATGTCCTGGTAGGATCACAGGATCGTTTGGGTGGGGAAAAACCTCCAGGACCATCGAACCCAACCTTGGATCCATCACCACCACTCCAATGTGACTGAGCGCCACGTGCCGGGGAAATAATCCCAATTTCAGTGGGCAAATATTCCCAGAGGAGCAGTCCTCAGTTTTCTGATCCAATGAGTTTCAACACCACTCGAGCTGTTTGGGTTTGGAGCCAGCAGGATTTCGGGATCTCCACCAGCAGGACACGCACGGACAGGGAGAGCCACAGACCTGGATGTGTGGATTCCAGGAGGGAATGGGAGCCCGAGCAGTGGAGCTGGGGCTGATTTGGAATTCCAGGAGCGTGCAGAGGGCTGGGATTTGCATGAGAAAGGTTTGGTGGGAGAGATCTCAGGCCAAACCCTCCTTTCATTTCCGAGTCTCCGAACCTGCAGCATCTTTATGCACACCGGGAATGTGACTGGAGGTCATGAGAGCTGAGCCTGACCCAGGAGCATCCAAACCTGTGGAGTATGGAGGGATTTATTCCAGGAATTCCTGGGGAAACCATCCCTGATATCAAACCACAACCCCTATAACGATCCAGCCTCGTTTTTCCCGCTGGTGCAAATCCTCCTGGAGATTTTTGGGATGTGCTGCGCCAAACATGGCAAATTCCAGCAGCACAGATGGAAGTTTGGAAACACTACCCAGAGCTGCCTCCTCTCCCTGTTCTTTGGGATCCAGGGGCACAGGGACAATGGGACAAAGTTTTGCTTGAGTTCCTTATCCCTCAGTGTGATTCTCCCAAGAAAAATGGGAACGCAGGCTTGCGAGGGCTGCCCTGGCCCCCCAGGAATGCCACCATCAGTGGGAATTGTTGGCCATGGATGTGGTGGAGCCCAGCTCTCTGAGCCTGCCAGGCTCAGAATTCTGCCCCAAAAATCCATATGGCCTCAATAACAATCCTGTTCCCCATGTAGGATTCCCCACATCCATGTAGGATGCAGATGAGATGCAAAAGAGAGGGGCAGGGATTTGCATCCTTTGCTCCATAGAGAGGCTGCTTGGAAAGGAAATTGTTTTCCAGCTCTCCTGGCAGTATCCTCATCTATTCTGGCCCATGAGGGATTTCTGGAGTGGAATTTGAAGGACAAGGACTGCAGAGCTCGGCCTGTGCAACCTTTGGAAGTGCTGCTCCTCCCCAGCTGCTGCAATTAACAGGCTCTTTTTCTCCTATTAATTACATCTTTTTCCCTGTGGAATTCCCTGTATTTTAGCTGATTAAGACACTCTTCCCTTTCATCCCAGAGCTCTGCATTCCCCCTGCTCCTACAGACTCTGCAGTCCCTCACCCCAATGGAGCTGTCCTAGGAAAGGGCTTTGATGGTCCCTCATGGATAATCCCAGCAATCCCAGAAATGGATTTTACTGAGTGGGATGTAATTCTCCCACTATATTTCATAATAGAGAAGAACTTTCCTGCATCTAGGAAATAAAAAATTTTGTCCCTATTTCCAGCATCCCATCCAAAAGGTCTCTCCTGTCTGTAAATCCTCGGGAGGGCATTGGGTGCTGGACCTTGGGGTGCCCATGGATGCATCCCAAGGGATGGGCCAGCCCTGAGAGGGACAATCCCATCCCATTCCTATGTGTTTGGGACTGGAAGGGTAGAGTTTGGAGAAAGGGGTTTGGAGGGACAGGAAATAGGGGGATGGGGATTGCAGGGAAAGAGTTTGGAGGGATGGGGTTTGGTGGGATGGGACTCATAGGTACAGGGATGGGAGGGATGGGATTTGGAAGGATGGGGATTAAAGGCCCAGGGTTTGGAGAGTTGGGATTTAGAGGGATTGAGCTTGGAGGGACAGGATGGTGAGATGGACTTGGAGGGACGGGGTTTGAATGGATGCAGTTCAAAAGGACAGGGACTGGAGGGACAGGGATTGGAGGGAGAGGGACTGGAGAACACAAACCTTTTGTTTCATCTCCTTGTCCCCAGGGGCTTGGAATTTTTACCCTGGGCTTGGATATTGTGTTCTGCTGCCACTCTCTGACTCCCAGATCCTGACAGTGGTAATAAACCTCTCCCTGCTTTGCTGGGAAGACTTTTCCCAGTCAGGCTGAAGGGACAACCCGCTGGGCTGGGTTTCTCCAGGGCCACCAAGGCCTGGATGCCCTCCCTGTCCCTCCTCCGTGCCAGAAATCCCAGCTGGGAGGGGACTCTTCATTCCCCAGCCAGGGCACAGCCCTTTTCTTTTTCCTGGGACAAATATTTCATGTTCATTGTCCCTGGGACGGGCTGCAGTGGCAAGGCAGGGACACGGCTCCAAGGGGACAGGAAAGGAAAAAGGGAAGGATGCTTGGGAAAGGAGCAGCTCCCAGTGGTTTGAGACACAGAATCAGAACCGTTTGGGTTGGAAGAGACTGCTAGAAGTCATTTATCCAACCCCCATAACTTGGGGATAAAGGTTGGAATATTTCCTTCCCATCCCCATTTCTCACTGTGTAGGACCTTTAGGGCTCTCCCAAATTCCTCCTTTCTTCCACCCTTTTCCTCCTGGGTGCCATTAACTCTGAACCCTGTCACCCCAGATTTCCTCTGGAAGGAACGTTTTGTGCCTGATGATCCATATCCTAGGAGAATCTCAGAAACAAAACAAAACAAAAAAAAAAAAAAAAAAAACCCAACAACAGGAACCCCCGGATCCTGTCCCGAGCAGAGCCAGCGCTGCCACCCGAACGAGCCCATGGAGGAATGTGCACATGGCAGCGCTCCCTGAACATTCCAGGCAGGATATTGCCTGCTCCTGGATGCGGGAGCCTCTCGGCGCTGCAATGACCTTCCCAATAATCGGCCGTGACTCCGCTCCGGGGCAGCGGGGATGGGCTGCGATGGGGAGGGGCTGGGGGGCTCCTCCGTGCCCAGAGAACGGGGTTGGAGAAGCCGGGGCTGTCTGAGTGCTGAGGGGGCCTTGCTCCCTGCCCTCCCCCGGGGGTGATCCGGGCTGGGCAGCCGGGTTGGCTCCGGGAGCTCTCTCTCGGTGCCAGGCGCCCGGTGCTCCTGGCAGCCATCCCAGCCCCCTCCAGCCCATTCCCGGCTCCTGCCAGCCTGGACTCTGCTCCTTCCTTCACAGAACTGCTCCTCCAGCCCCTGCCAGGCTGCCCGGGACCCCACGGCTCCGCTGCCCTGCGTGGGCACAGATTGTCCAGGAGGGGATTTTTGCTTGGATTCTGGATCGCTGCTTGGAGCTGCTTGGCTTGGCTCGGCTTATTCCAGGAAAAACTGCTCGGATTCACGGAGCCGGAGGCTGGGATGCCACCGGGGCATCCTGCTGGCCCTGAGGCATCTCCAGGTTGTCACTGTGCTGAGCCAGGAGGGGTTTCATTGCCAGAACAGCAGCTCTCGCCCCGCGTCCATCCAGAACTGCCGAATCCATCATTTTTCCATGGATCTCTGACAGCAGCTAACACTTCCTCCCAGCGCCGAGCAGTCCCCATTCCCAGGCGGGGCTCTGTGTGGTTTCCATTCCTGGCTGTGGCTGTCCCTGCCGGGGTCGGTGCCACCCCAGTGTCTCGTTGTGGGTGGACATTCCCACCCCGGGAGCCCGCGGTGGTTTTTCCAGGGAAAGCCGGCGGCTCCTGGCTGCCCGGGCCAGCCGGGCTGGGCCCTCTCCAGCCTCCAGCGAACAAGGAAGCGATTCAGGAGGGAATTCAGGGAGTGCTGCTGGCCCTTCACACCTTCCTAGCCAGGGCCATAAACCCTTCCAGAGCACAGCCGGAGGCACGGAGCTGTTTTTGGGATGTGACTGTGGACAGCGTCACCTCCGTGTCTCTCGTCCTGGCTCTTTCTCCTTGATCTAAAAGATCCATCTCCTGGTGTGGCTCAAGGTGGCTCCGTGCCAGCCTGGGGACGGCACCGGAGAGGTTCTGGATTCACCCCAAAATGAGATCAGCGGGAATGGGAAGGGGGATCCGCGCACCGAGAGCTGACCTGGTGCGTTTGGATCGGGATCTGCTGTGGTGACCCATAAACAGAGGCGGGGTCCGTGCAGCCCCCGGGAGAGCCCCCCGGAGCTGCCGATTCCCCGCTCCTGCAGCCCCCAGCAGTTGTGAGAGCCCCCAGAGCTGCCGATTCCCCGCTCCTGCAGCCCCCGGGCCGGCCCCGCTCCCGGTGTTTAACCTGTAACTCCCCCTCGCTCCCCGCCCCGCGGCACCGGGACGCGTTCCGGGACCAACACCCGATCCCGCGGGGAGTCAGAGCCCCACAATGTCCCTGTTCATCCTGTGCCGAGGTGCTGAGCCCGATCACAGCGCGCACTGTTTGCTTTGGGCCGCGCTAAAGCCCCTGTAACTCCTCGGCGAGTAAAGCTCGTTCCAGCGCCGGGGCTGAAAATCTCCAGGCTACTGTGCGAACGAGCGAGCAAACATTAATCCAGGGAAAATGATCCGGGAGGGGAGGCCAGGGAGCGGGAGGAAGGTTATTTATACCCTCCTCCTCCTCCCCGAGATTATTAATGCCAAAATAAAAATGAAAACAATTAAAGAGGAGGAGGAGGAGGAGGAGGGGTGTGACACTTTCCTGCTGCCACCGACCCTGCTCATTGATTTTCTGGGAGGGAAAATGTCCCAATTCAGAGGATGGAAGGGACCCACTGGGATCACGGAGTCCCAGGATGGATCCTCCCTGGTGTCCCAGGAGCTTTGGAGGGTGACAGAGCCGGGTCGAGCTCCTCGTGTCGTCCTGACCTTCCCTGAGCTTCCCACAAGGAGAAAATCACCAAGAAGTGCCATGCCTCAGTTTCCCCATCTTTAAACAAGGAATATTGATGTTTCCTAATTCCCAGGGGTATCCCCGGGTAAATAGATAATGCCGTGGAAAGCGCTGTTCTCTTCCAGCCCTTCTGCGTGGTCATTTACCTAATCTCGGGGGGTTTCACCCGTCCAATCATCCCCCACCAAGAGCCAAGAAAGCTCCTCCCAGATTTCCTGCCATGTCCTGGTAGGATCACAGGATCGTTTGGGTGGGGAAAAACCTCCAGGACCAATCGAACCCAACCTTGGATCCATCACCCACACTCCAATGTGACTGAGCGCCACGTGCCGGGGAAATATCATCCAACTTTCAGTGGGCAAATATTCCCAGAGGACAGTCCTCAGTTTTCTGATCCAATGAGTTTCACAACCACTCGGGCTGTTTGGGTTTGGAGCCAGAATTTCGGATCTCCCCAGCAGGACACGCCGACAGGGAAGAGCCACAGACCTGGGATGTGTGGATTCCAGGAGGGAAGATGGGAGCCCGAGCAGTGGAGCTGGGGCTGATTGGAATCCAGGAGCGTGCAGAGGCTGGGTATTGCGCATGAGAAAGGTTTGGTGGGAGAGATCTCAGGCCAACCTCTCTTTCATTTCCGAGTTCTCGAACTGCAGCATCTTATGCACACCGGAATGTGACTGGAGGTCATAGAGACTGAGCCTGACCCAGGAGCATCCAAACCTGTGGAGTATGGAGGGATTTATTCCAGGAATTCCTGGGGAAACCATCCCTGATATCAAACCACAACCCCTACGTCACGTCACTCGTTTTCCCGCTGGTGCAAATCTTCCTGGAGATTTTTGGATGTGCTTGCGCCATGGCAAATTCCAGCAGCACAGAATGGAAGTTTGGAAACACACTACACAGAGCTGCCTCCTCTCCCTGTTCTTTGGGATCCAGGGGCCAAGGGACAATGGGCATGTTTGCTTGAGTTCCTTATCCTACGTGTGATTCTCCAAAGAAAAATGGGAACGCAGGCTTGAGAGGCTGCCCTCCCCCCAGGAATGCCACCATCGGTGGGTTGTTGGCCTGGATGGTGGTGAGCCCAGCTCTCTGAGCCTGCCAGGCTCAGAATTCTGCCCCAAAAATCCATATGGCTCAATAACAATCCTGTTCCCTGTAGGTTTCCCACATCACCTGTAGGATGCAGTTGAGATGCAAAAGAGAGGGGCAGGGATTTGCATCCTTTGCCTCATAGAGAGGCTGCTTGGAAAGGAAATTGTTTTCCAGCTCTCCTGGCAGTATCCTCATCTATTCTGGCCCATGAGGGATTTCTGGAGTGGATTTGAAGGACAGACTCGCGAGCTCGGCCTGTGCAACCTTTGGAAGTGCTGCTCCCTCCCCAGCTGCTGCAATTAACAGGCTCTTTTCTCCTACCTATAATTACATCTTTTTCCCTGTGGAATTCCCTGTATTTTAGCTGATTAAGACACTCTTCCCTTCATCCCAGAGCCTGCGCATTCCCCCTGCTCCTACAGACTCTGCAGTCCCTCACCCAATGGAGCTGTCCTAGAGAAAGGGCTTTTGATGGTCCCTCTTGGATAATCCCAGCAATCCCAGAAATGGATTTTACTGAGAGGGATGTAATTCTCCCACTATATTTCATAATAGAGAAGAACTTCCTGCATCTAGGAAAAAAAATTTTGTCCCTATTTCCAGCATCCCACCAAAAGGTCTTCCTGTCTGTAAATCCTCGGGAGGGCATGGGTGCTGGACCTTGGGTGTCCTGGATGCACTCCGGGATGGGCCAGCCGAGAGGGCACTACATTCCTATGTGTTTGGGATGGAAGGTAAGTTTGGAGAAAGGGGTTTGGAGGGACAGGATAGGGGGATGGGGTTGCAGGGAAAGAGTTTGGAGTGGAGTTTAGTGGGTAGTATCTCATGGTACATGGACGATGGGAAAGGGATGGGATTTGGAAGGATGGGGATTAAAGGCCCAGGGTTTGGAGAGTTGGGATTTAGAGGGATTGAGCTTGGAGGGACAGGATGGTGAGATGGACTTGAGGGACGGGTTTTGAATGGATGCAGTTCAAAAGGACAGGGACTGGAGGGACAGGGATTGGAGGGAGAGGGACTGGAGAACACAAACCTTTTGTTTCATCTCCTTGTCCCCAGGGGCTTGGAATTTTTACCCTGGGCTTGGATATTGTGTTCTGCTGCACTACCTCTGACTCCCAGATCCTGACAGTGGTAATAAACCTCTCCCTGCTTTGCTGGAAAGACTTTTCCCAGTCAGGCTGAAGGGACAACCCGCTGGGCTGGGTTCTCCAGGGCCACCAAGGCCTGGATGCCCTCCCTGTCCCTCCTCCGTGCCAGAAATCCCAGCTGGGAGGGGACTCTTATTCCCACAAGAGGGCTACCTTCTCCACTTTTTCTTTTTCCTGGACAGACATATTTCATGTTCATTGTCCGGGGGACGGGCTGCAGTGGCAAGGCAGGGACACGGCTCCAAGGGACAGAGAAAGGAAAAGGGAGGATGCTTGAGAAGGAGCAGCTCCCAGTGGTTGAGACACAGAATCAGAACCGTTTGGGTTGGAAGAGACTGCTAGAAGTCATTTATCCAACCCCATAACTTGGGATAAAGGTTGGAATATTTCCTTCCCATCCCCCATTTCTCACTGTGTAGGACCTTTAGGGCTCTCCCAAATTCCTCCTTTCTTCCACCCTTTTCCTCCTGGGTGCCATTAACTCTGAACCCTGTCACCCCAGATTTCCTCTGGAAGGAACGTTTTGTGCCTGATGATCCATATCCTAGGAGAATCTCAGAAACAAACAAAACAAAAAAAAAAAAAAAAAAACAACAACAAACAGGAACCCCCGGATCCTGTCCCGAGCAGAGCCAGCGCTGCCACCCGAACGAGCCCATGGAGGAATGTGCACATGGCAGCGCTCCTGAACATTCCAGGCAGATATTGCCTGCTCCTGGATGCGGGAGCCTCTCGGCGCTGCAATGACCTTCCCAATAATCGGCCGTGACTCCGCTCCGGGGCAGCGGGGATGGGCTGCGATGGGGAGGGCTGGGGGGCTCCTCCGTGCCCAGAGAACGGGGTTGGAGAAGCCGGGGCTGCTGAGTGCTGAGGGGCCTTGCTCCCTGCCCTCCCCCGGGGGTGATCCGGGCTGGGCAGCCGGGTTGGCTCCGGGAGCTCTCTCGGTGCAGGCGCCCGGTGCTCCTGGCAGCCATCCAGCCCCCTCCACAGCCTTCCCGGCTCCTGCCAGCCTGGACTCTGCTCCTTCCTTCACAGAACTGCTCCTCACAGCCCCTGCCAGGCTGCCCGACCCCACGGCTCCGCTGCCCTGCGTGGGCACAGATTGTCCAGGAGGGGATTTTTGCTTGGATTCTGGATCGCTGCTGGAGCTTGCTGGCTTGGCTCGGCTTATTCCAGGAAAAACTGCTCGGATCACGGAGCCGGAGGCTGGGATGCCACGCGGGCATCCTGCTGGCCCTGAGGCATCTCCAGGTTGTCACTGTGCTGAGCCAGGAGGGGTTTCATTGCCAGACAGCAGCTCTCGCCCGCGCGTCCATCCAGAACTGCCGAATCCATCATTTTTCCATGGATCTCTGACAGCAGCTAACACTTCCTCCCAGCGCCGAGCAGTCCCCATTCCCAGGCGGGGCTCTGTGTGGTTTCCATTCCTGCTGTGGCTGTCCCTGCCGGGGTCGGTGCCACCCCAGTGTCTCGTTGTGGGTGGACATTCCCACCCCGGGAGCCCGCGGTGGTTTTTCCAGGGAAAGCCGGCGGCTCCTGGCTGCCCGGGCCAGCCGGGCTGGGCCCTCTCCAGCCTCCAGCGAACAAGGAAGCGATTCAGGAGGGAATTCAGGGAGTGCTGCTGGCCCTTCACACCTTCCTAGCCAGGGCCATAAACCCTTCCAGAGCACAGCCGGAGGCACGGAGCTGTTTTTGGGATGTGACTGTGGACAGCGTCACCTCCGTGTCTCTCGTCCTGGCCTTTTCTCCTTGATCTAAAAGATCCATCTCCTGGTGTGGCTCAGGTGGCTCCGTGCCAGCCTGGGGACGGCACCGGAGAGGTTCTGGATTCACCCAAAATGAGATCAGGGAATGGGAAGGGGGATCCGCGCACCGAAGCTGACCTGGTGCGTTTGGATCGGGATCTGCTGTGGTGACCCATAAACAGAGGCGGGGTCCGTGCAGCCCCCGGAGAGCCCCCCGGAGCTGCCGATTCCCCGCTCCTGCAGCCCCCAGCAGTTGTGAGAGCCCCCAGAGCTGCCGATTCCCCGCTCCTGCAGCCCCCGGCCGGCCCCGCTCCCGGTGTTTAACCTGTAACTCCCCTCGCTCCCCGCCCCGCGGCACCGGGACGCGTTCCGGGACCAACACCCGATCCCGCGGGGAGTCAGAGCCCCACAATGTCCCTGTTCATCCTGTGCCGAGGTGCTGAGCCCGATCACAGCGCGCACTGTTTGCTTTGGGCCGCGCTAAAGCCCTGTAACTCCTCGGCGAGTAAAGCTCGTTCCAGCGCCGGGGCTGAAAATCTCCAGGCTACTGTGCGAACGAGCGAGCAAAACATTAATCCAGGAAAATGATCCGGGAGGGGAGGCCAGGGAGCGGAGGAAGGTTATTTATACCCTCCTCCTCCTCCCCGAGATTATTAATCCAAAATAAAAATGAAAACAATTAAAGAGGAGGAGGAGAGAGGAGGAGGGGTGTGACACTTTCCTGCTGCCACCGACCCTGCTCATTGATTTTCTGGGAGGGAAAATGTCCCAATTCAGAGGATGGAAGGACCCACTGGGATCACGGAGTCCCAGGATGGATCCTCCCTGGTGTCCCAGGAGCTTTGGAGGGTGACAGAGCCGGGTCGAGCTCCTCGTGTCGTCCTGACCTTCCCTGAGCTTCCCACAAGGAGAAAATCACCAAGAAGTGCCATGCCTCAGTTTCCCCATCTTTAAACAAGGAATATTGATGTTTCCTAATTCCCAGGGGTATCCCACATGGATGAGAGGAATGAATGCTCAGTGCTAATGGTGCCACTGCAGAAATCTAAACCAAGGATGTGTGGGAAGTCTTTGCTAGGTGCTGCTTTCCCAAACTGAGGAGGTTCTGGGGGGATCCGCACCGCCCTGGGCTGAGAGCAGACATTTCGCTCTTCATCAGTGGGTACAGGTGACACCCCTTTGCTGGGGGGGGGGGGGGGGGCTGGAAAAGATCCCCCAAAATCCCATTCCATCTCCTCTGTGGTGAGGATTCCAC
>CM019227.1:9064191-9090192 GCA_009741485.1 Malurus cyaneus samueli | reverse complement strand
ACATGGATGAGAGGAATGAATGCTCAGTGCTAATGGTGCCACTGCAGAAATCTAAACCAAGGATGTGTGGGAAGTCTTTGCTAGGTGCTGCTTTCCCAAACTGAGGAGGTTCCTGGGGGGATCCGCACCGCCCTGGGCTGAGAGCAGACATTTCGCTCTTCATCAGTGGGTACAGGTGACACCCCTTTGCTGGGGGGGGGGGGGGGGGCTGGAAAAGATCCCCCAAAATCCCCATTCCCATCTCCTCTGTGGTGAGGATTCCACTCCCACAGCTCTGCTCAGCATCCAGCCTGCCCACGTTCCTGGGGGGTTTCCCGCATGGACACCTCTTGTTTCCCACCTTTCCAGACCCCCAGGAATGGGGATCGGGGTCTGGAACCCCTCCTCACCCCCAGAGCTCCCTGCACGCTCTGCCCCGCCGGAGCAGCGGCACCTTCAGCAGGGCTCTGCAATTCCTTGGTCTTCCCAGGAAAAACATCACCTCGGTGGGATGCACAAGACTGACGTTGTCTGGAGAAAAAGAAGGATTTGCTTTAACCTGTGTGGGTTTGCAGGCTGAGCGAGGCACCCCGGCGGCTCCAGGCGAGACGGTGCCCTGGAGCCCGGCCAGGAGCGGCGTGGGGTGGATCCTGCCCCTCATCCCGGCCCTGAAAGCTCCTTCTCGGTGGTTCCAGGGCGGTTTTCACCCCGGGAGGGAGCAGCGAGCAGTAGGGTTATCCCTCCGGGCGGGCTCGGAGCGGGACGGAGCCGGGAAGGCAGCGGCACATCCCATCCCGGCCACCTCCATCCGGAGCGCGGCGGGGACACGGGCAGGGCTGATGTCAGCGGAACCCTCGTCAGCCGGGTGTTAATGAAGGAAAGCCAGGCCTGGGCCCTGCAGCGCGCTTAAATCTCCGGGAAAGGAGATTGCTGGGGGAGGAGGGGAATTATTGCTCCCAGCGGGGCTGCGGGGTCGCTGCTGGTGGCTCCGGGGCCGAGCCACGGTGCCCGCGGTCCCACCCAAAACCCTCCGGAGGGGTCCTGATTAAACAAAAAAAAAACCGGACAATTTTCAGCGAATCAGGATGAGATGAGTGCTGGGTGGACCCACATCCATTCCCAGGCCAGCTTTCCGAATTTTTTTCCGGGGGCCACAAGGGGCGGGGCAAATGCCGCTCCGACGATGGATCTTCTCCCACTCCCACAGCTCTGCTCAGCATCCAGCCTGCCCACGTTCCTGGGGGGTTTCCCGCATGGACACCTCTTGTTTCCCACCTTTCCAGACCCCCAGGAATGGGGATCGGGGTCTGGAACCCCTCCTCACCCCCAGAGCTCCCTGCACGCTCTGCCCCGCCGGAGCAGCGGCACCTTCAGCAGGGCTCTGCAATTCCTTGGGCTCTTCCCAGGAAAAACATCACCTCGGGCTGGGATGCAACAAGACTGACGTTGTCTGGAGAAAAAGAAGGATTTGCTTTAACCTGTGTGGGTTTGCAGGCTGAGCGAGGCACCCCGGCGGCTCCAGGCGAGACGGTGCCCTGGAGCCCGGCCAGGAGCGGCGTGGGGTGGATCCTGCCCCTCATCCCGGCCCTGAAAGCTCCTTCTCGGTGGTTCCAGGGCGGTTTTCACCCCGGGAGGGAGCAGCGAGCAGTAGGGTTATCCCTCCGGGCGGGCTCGGAGCGGGACGGAGCCGGGAAGGCAGCGGCACATCCCATCCCGGCCACCTCCATCCCGGAGCGCGGCGGGGACACGGGCAGGGCTGATGTCAGCGGAACCCTCGTCAGCCGGGTGTTAATGAAGGAAAGCCAGGCCTGGGCCCTGCAGCGCGCTTAAATCTCCGGGAAAGGAGATTGCTGGGGGAGGAGGGGAATTATTGCTCCCAGCGGGGCTGCGGGGTCGCTGCTGGTGGCTCCGGGGCCGAGCCACGGTGCCCGCGGTCCCACCCAAAACCCTCCGGAGGGGTCCTGATTAAACAAAAACCGACTAATTCAGCGAATCAGGATGAGATGAGCTGGGTGGACCCACATCCATCCCAGCAGGCTCCGAATTCCCGGGGCACAGGGGCGGCAGATCCCGCTCCGAGCGATGGGTCCGTGCCCCGCCGGGATTCGGTCTCCTCGGAGCCGGAGAGGAGGGGAACCGTTCCCGCAGCGCTCGAGTTTTCCTTTCAGCCTCCGAGCTGCCTTGCCAAGTGTTATAAAAATATATCAGTGTGAGCCAAAACATTTAGCACTCCACTTATTACTTTAAGGTTATAGGTTAAACAAATTCCTTCTCAGAATTTACTGTGTTCATTTTAGCTTCACAACGCAGCCCTGCTAGTGCTGGATATATTTCACACTGTAATTCCTCCCTCATGGATTGGGGACGGGGGAGTGGGGGGAAAAGAGAAGAGGAAAGGAGCTTTCTAAATTTTTATGTGAACAAAAGCTACTATATAAACTAGCTGCAAACAAGTCCTCTGCAAGAGATAGTTTGTAAAACTTATTTTCCAGTAACCAATAAAAGCGGGAATGAAAGGTAGCGTTTGTTTTTGCCTTGCCTAATAACTTCGGGGTTTTTTTTTAATGAGTTTTGCCCTTTTTTTGGGGGGGTGGGGGGCAATAAAGCCTAAAAAGAAAATAAAGAGCCCAGTTCACACCTTGGGTGAGCAGGTGGAATTGTTGTAGGGAAAGAGAGCTGGGCTTAAACCCCTCTTGGGTGGTGCATGGATTCAGGGAATGGGAACGAGGTGCCCAGAGAAGCTGTGGCTGCCCCTGGATCCCTGGAAGTGTACCAGGAAAGACTGGATGGGGTTGGAACAATCTGGGACAGTGGGAGTGGATCAAGGGATCTTTAAGGACCCTTCCCAAACAATTCTGGGTTTCAGTTCCATCGCACAGTGCCATTCCCATTGGTGTCACTGGGAAATGCTTGAAGCAGCTCCAGGATCACAGAATCCTGGAATGGTTTGGGTTGCAGGGACCTTAAAGACCATCCAGGGCCACTCCTGCCATGGGCAGAGACACCTTCCACCATCCCAGGGTGCTCCAAGCCGTGTTCAGCCTGGCCTGGGACACTTCCAGGGATCCAGGGGCAGCCACAGCTTCTCCGGGCACCCTGTGCCAGGCCCCCCCCACCTCCCAGGGAAGGATTTTATCCCAATATCCCATCTCTCCCTGCACTCTGGCAGTTTAAATCAATTCTCCCTTGTCTTGCCACAATCTCTCCATATAAAAGCCCCTCTTCCTCCTCTTTAGAATCCGCCTCACAGAACTGGGACGATTTTTCCTTGGTGCTCCCAAGCTGCTGCTCTGGTTTCTATGGAACAGACCTCAAACAAAAGGCTAAAAAAAAAAAAAAAAACCCCAACCAAAAAAAAAAAAAAAAACCCATCAGGCCAGTTCACATTTGGGGCTTGGATTTCACCTCGGAAGGGAGGGAAGAGGGAAATCAGACATGGAGGTGTCGTGTCTGTGAGCTCATAAACCGGGGCCAGCAGCTTGAAGATGGAGGAGCTGAGGGACTGTTTAGAGGTTTCCATCACCTAAATGAGGAGGTGGAGGAAGTCTGGATGATAGTAACCCCATATTAAAAAATTCTGCCCTGTCAACAGGCGAGGAACTACACGGTGGAAATCCGTCTGTGCCGCTGGAACTGGGAAACCAGATGTCTCCGAGCAATAACTGTCCTGGGAAGGACGACAGGAACACGTTTGCCTGCGATTTAGGGAGGGGGGAAAAAAATAAATAAAAAGAAAAGAAAAAAATCCCAGCCGTGGTTTCAATTAAAATGGCTCAACCCTAATATTGCTGCTCTTAATGGGATGTCCAGCTGTGGCAGCGCCGGGGAGTATCCGTGCACAACATCTGGAGCACGATCCCCGCATCCACCCAGCGCTGCCGAGGGGCTGAGGGGCTGCTCGCTGCTTTCCCTGGGTGAAAGGGGAAATCTGGGCCTGGGAGAGGCTGGAAGTGAACAGGGCCTGATGGCCATCTTTGGGGCAGGGAGGATTTTGGGGGTGTAAAATTGGGAATGTGGCATAAATCCAAGATTTGGGCACAGCAGGAACAAGTTTGGGGTGCTGCAAGAGGAAGAAGCACTTTGCTGTTTTTCCAACAGCTGGAAGAAGAAGCACTTTGGTTCCCTGAAGCTTTTAGCCTTCAAAAAATCCAAAAATAATTAATAAAAAAAATCCAAACCCAATCCTAAGCCCCAGTACTGGCGTGGGATCTCACCCCAAAGCCAAGGTTTACACAGCAGGAGCTGCTGCCTCCCTTCCAAGGAGCGTTGCCTTGCAGTGTGGAAGCTCCAGGAGGATCTTCCTCATCCCCTGGGTGAGATCCGGTGTTCCCATGCCCAAAGAGGGGAGGCAGACCCGGGATGAGAGTCCAGAGCCCTTGGGCTCCTGGGCGGGCACAGGGAGCTTCCCAGCTCCAGAGGGAAGATTTTCCTTCCCCAGCTGCTTCCTGCTGCTCCTTGTTCACCACTGCCCCTCCCCACCACCCCAGCTCCAACCAAACCCATCCATCCCAGCTCCTTTTTCAGGGGGAAATCACAATACCCTCCAATCCTTTCCATCCAGACCTGTGCCCTGTTGCAACCCCAAGCTCCTGGGACATCCCTGTTCTGTCCCACCCCATCCCTGCTCTGCATTAAACTCTCCAACCTTTTCCATGCAGATCTGTGCCCTCTTGCAATCCCGAACTCCTGGAATGCCCCTCCTCTGTCCCTACCTATCTCTTCTCAGTGCACAAAACCCCACACCTTTTTCCACCCAGATCTGAACCCTCATCTTCCCCACTGCCCCCAAGCTCCTGGGATGTGTCTGCTCTGTCCCAAACCATCCCTGCTCCAACCTTTCCCATCCAGACCTGTGTCCTACATGTCCCCCAGCATACCCAAGCTCCTGGGGCTTCCCTGCTCCATCCCACCCCATCCCTGCTCAGTATAAAACCCTCCAACCTTTCCCATCCAGACCTGTGTCCCTCAGCATACCCAGGCTCCTGGGGCATCCCTGCTCCATCCCACCCCATCCCTGCTCCAACCTTTCCCATCCAGACCTGTGTCCCCCATTTTCCCCAGGCTCCTGGAGCTCCCCTTTTCCGTCCCACCCCACCCGTGTCGGAGCAGGTCTGTAGGTTCGCTGTGTGCTCGGCCCGCACGGTTTGGTGTTTCCTGCCCGGCACGGGAGCCCAGGAATGTCTGCCGGCTTTTCCTGCCTGTCTCGCTCCGAGGAGCCGCGCGTTCCCCCATCCCCGGCGGCCCCGCGTTTATGGGGCTGCTGCAGGAGCTCTGTGCGGCAGCTTGGCCGGGCTCCAAGGGGACCCTCAGCCACCTCGTTCGCACGGGCGGCGATCGGGGCGGGGGGAGCCCGCCGGGGAGCGGCTCCAGCGCTCCGACGCCCGCGCCCGGCTCTCGTTTCTACCTCATTAACTTTACGGTTTGACAACTTGGCGAGGCGGGGACTCCTGCGGGGGTTGCTGCCGCTCAGCCCCGGGGGCAGATACCCCGTCCCGGGCTGCAGGGTCACCTCGGGCAGCTCTGGGCTGGCAGGGTGTCCCCCAGGGTCACCTCGGGGCCCCCTCGCTCCGTGGCTGCTCCTCCAGGTGAGCGCCTGGCCAAGGTCTCGCACACCGCGGACGGCTCCGCTCCTGCTCTGCCCAGACAAAGGGAAAGTCAGACTCACGGCAAAGTTCGTTAAAATTAATTAGCTCTCTAAGAGCAGGAGAGGACCCAGCGCCCTCTCCCCGGCGCTCAGCGGTCTCAGCGCAGACGCTGAATTAAAAGCTCTGTTTTCTTTTGCCGTAAAGAAAATGACTCCGAGGCGCCCGGGGGGAGGCGGAGGGCTGGAAACACAACTTTTATAACCTTTCTGCTGTTTATAAGGATGGTTTAACCTTTCAGAATTTCCAAGAGCTCGTTGCACAACCCCTACCTGGGCTGGCTGGGGCCTGGGGCCGTGGCAGGTGAGTCAGGGCTGGAGCAGGAGGGAGGAGGAGGAGGAAGAGCGGTGAAACACAAACACCCGGAGCTGGAGAGCCTCGGGAAAAGCCCAGAAGCGATAACTGGGAAAGGTTATAAATTCTCATGCTCCAGTGCTCTGCAAAGCTCCAGTGGACAGGAGAAGGACATGCTGGACATGCTGGCTGCCTGCTCGATGTTCCTCTAAGTGGGCCTGGGTCACTCCCAAAGATGAGGGAGACTCAATTTGATTAAATTCCTGGCCCAAAGCCCAGCGTGGGGACTCGTGCAGCTCCAGCAGGAGCTGGTTTATGGAGGAGGTGATGCATCCATCACTTCCCAGGATTCCAGCTCCGAGCCTGGGCTGGTGGGGGCAGGGAATGCTCGGCTGCAGGTGGTGGCTCCAAGGCTGGCGTTGCCCTTGGTGAGATGTCCTTCACCAAGGAGCCATCCATGATCCAGCCTTGGATCCAGGCTGGGCTTGCAGAGCCTTTCAGCAGCTCAGGCAGGTCCCACAGCTCAAGGAAAGAGAAAACCCAAGTTTAACTGGGAAAATGCCTCCTCATTTGGTGTTTCTTGGCCTGCTCAGCAACGCAGACGCCTCTGCAAAAAGCTCCCCTTTGCAACCCAAAGGCCACATCCCCAGGCAGTGACAATCAGAACATGGGCAGGACATTCATGGGGCTGCAGAGGGGCTGCACCACGGAGTGAGAGCGGGATCATGGGAGGGAACACTGGGAGGTCACGGGAGGGACTGGGCAGGAAGGTGAGGAGGAGGAGAAGGCACAGGGTGTCCGACAGTGGAGCCTTTGTCTGGAGCCACCCCGGACAGAGAGCAGAGGGCTCTTCCTGGTAGCGAGAGCAAATGCCAGGGTCAGCTCCTTCACTGACCTGAGAGAGATGAGATTAGAAAAGAGCCCATCCATGGAGTGCCAAACCTGCACCCAGCACTGCCCAGGGCTGTGGGATTCATTCCCACCATTCCCAAATCCCTGCAATCCTCTCCTGTCACAGTGGGAAGCCAGCAGGAGCTTTGTCCCACAGGTTGAGTGGAAGGTGGGATCCCCTGGCCTTCCCAAGGGCCAGCATGGAGCAGAACCCTCAATGGGAATCCCTAATTAGGAACGGCACAATTCCACTGGGGAAGGCCAAGAGGCAGGAGATAAAACGTGGGGCACAGCCCCCCGCAGCCACAAAGTTATTCTGTTTTCCCTTTCCTCCAAAAGGAGATCAAAGAGGCGTTTGATGGAATTCAAACTCGGGGCCGGCTCTTTTGATGGCATAAGTTGACTTCCCTCCAACTCAGCGCAGGTGAGAACCCGACTTTATCTGTTTGAATAAAAGCCGCTGCAGCCCGAGAGGTTATAAACCCGGGGAGCTCGGCGAGGCAGGGTTATTGTTCCAGCAAATAGCTCCGAGCTGCCAAGATGGTTGGAGAGAGATGGGAATCGGGATAGAAAAGGTCACGGCTTTAACAGCAGTGGGAGCAGCGGGCTGGATGGGTTCACCAGAACGCCAACAAAGGGATGGGGTGCCGGGAAAAATGCGGTGAATCCCCGCAAGCCTTTGAAAGCAGCCCCTGCTCAGCCACAGCTTGCTGCTGGTTGGGCAAAGGGTTGGGCACGAAATGCCCACGAGGTGAATTGAAGGGAAATTCTTCACCTTGCCCGAGTCAGAGTGGGGCAGGCTCCTGATGGGAGCTCGGTGTTCCCTCGGTGTTATTTATTGGGGGATTGGGAGTAGTGACCCCTGGCAGAGCCCTGGGGTCTCCACCCTAAGGGGCTCCTCCAGGCTGCAGGGATCCATGGTGCAGCTGGGTTTGGGATCTCAGCAGGCGCTGTTTTCCAAGGAATTCCCAGTCCTACATGACCAGCAGCCCCTCTGCCGCTGCTGGGAATCATCCAGGTGATCCCTATTCCTTGGGATGCTGCAGATCCCCAGCCCTGGTGTCCGGTGGTTTCATCAATCAACAGCTTGGGAATGCACAAACCTGTGCAAAGAGGCTAAAATGGGGATTTAAGCCAATATTTGAGGGGCCAGGGAAGGCTGAGCACCCCCAGTTTCCCCGCCCTGGCTCTGCTGGGAGCACTGGGACCAGCACGAGGGATGTCACCGGTGCCACCTGGAGAGGAGCCCTCATTCCACCCCCTGTGCCCTGCCCCTGCCTGGGCCCGGCCCCTCTCTCAACCCTCGCCCAGCCGAGGTTCAGTCATGCAGCAAATTAAACCTGCAGGAAGCCGTTTCCAGCCGTTCCCAATTAATTGGGTCGCCCGGTCCCGCACGGCTCCGTCACCGCCGGTGGCACGGTGGTGACACCACTGTGCCCTGGGGACACTGCTGCTCTCCAGCCCTGCAGGGAATCCCAGATCCATCCGCTCCAGCAGCTCCTGCAGCTCTCTGGTGTGCAACTGAAAAGGTTTGGACGCTTGTTCTGAAGCAGAAATCCCAGACTTTTAAAATTTATTTTAATTATCACAAGGAGGTTTCTCAGCCTGGGTCTGCCCTCAGTGCTCCAGGCAGCTCCTGGTAGCAGGCTGTGGCCAGGACTGCTTTTTATGGAAAAGGGATCCCCTGCAGATGCAGCTGGTACTGAAATTCGGGTTGGATTTGATGACCTTGGAGGTTTCTCCAACCAAAATATTTCTGTGGTTTTGTGGAAATCAAAAAGATGAGCGGACACCCCCCCTCAGGGAACCCCTGGATCTCACTGCAGGGAGGAATCTGGGATTCTTCTCGACATTCCAAGCCATTCCCTGTGCCCCCAGCAGCCAGAGCTGCCTGTCCTGTATGGAGTTCAGGCCTCATTTCTCCCTCAGTACCTCTCCACTCTGGGTACTCCCATGCTCCTGCTTCCAACACCGGGGAGTTCTCCAGGAATTCTCCATTCTGTCCCCTCATTTATTCCCATCTGCTCTGGTATTCATTGCCCCTGATCCACCAGGGGTTAAAGGAGAAGCAAACATCGGGATTGTAGTGTCTCCCAAAGCCTCATGGCAGCCAAAATCCGGTGACCACAGAATTTGGTGTGGTCACAGAGGTCAGCGTTGTCCGGGCACGGCGACGCCAATCCCGGGGCGGGAATTCTGCTTCCCTCCAGGGAAAAGCGTGCACAGAGCTGAAGGGATGATGAGGAGCAGCCTCATGGGGACCACAAGGGCCCTTTCATGCACCCCAGATCCCGAGTTTTCCCCTCTGGAGCAGGGACAAAGCCCCGTGTTCCCAGCTTCGGGGCTCCAGTCTAAATCCAGAGGGCTTTGCCACCAACTTTGAGACTTTCCTGGCTGTCTGCTGGAATAAGGAGGAATTCCTTGAGTGTGCACAGGGATGAAGCCAAGCCGGGAAAAGGCAGAGCCTTGGAATGGCACTTTTTGGAATGCTGTGGGTGTGTCTGGATATGCCAGCCCTGGATGGGCAGCTCCAGTCCCTGCTCCCAGAGGGATCTGGGAATCTGTGAGTTATCCCAGAGGGGTAGGAACATCCCTGAGGCAGCAGAAGGTGAAAATTAAGGCTGGGTTCCAGTGGTACCAGAGCATTCCCGGCCCCAGGAGAAGCTGCATCCAGGGATTTGTGGGCTGAACAGAGAGGCTGAAATTGGCAGGAAAGTTCCTTCCCAGCTGGAGAGTTCTCACAACTCCAGAGAGGATCTCCCATGGCCATGAGCTCAGATATTCCATTTCCACAGGGGAGAGGATGGAGCAGGGCACGGAGAGCCAGGCAGGGCCATCCATGGGATTTGAGCACCAGTGGTGCTTTGGATGCTGGAGATTCCCAACACAGCTGGGATCTGGGAGAGTGGAGAGTGCCCACCCAACCTGCACAGCTCCTACAGAGCTCCAGGAAAGACAGGGATGCTCAGGGAAATAAAATGGATACATGAAATCCCTGGAAAAGCCTGGAGCAGGCGTTCATTCACATTTCCATCAGCATGAATTCCATTGCTCCCATCCCCTGCCAAGGGAATCCATCCGAGCTGGATCAATGGCCTGTGGATTGTGAATGGAGGGGGATGCCCAGTGTGGCTGAGCTGATCTGCTCCAAACCCACACCTTTAATTAGCTGGGATTAATTGTCTCGAGTGTCACCACACACAGACAGAGCTGGGGGGGCTGGAAGAGGAAAATTCCAGAGGCAGCTCTGTTCCCTTCCCTCCTGTTCAGCAATACCAACAGCACTGGGATTCACCTTCCCCTTTCCCTTTCCCTTTCCTTTCCTTTCCTTTCCTTTCCTTTCCTTTCCTTTCCTTTCCTTTCCTTTCCTTTCCTTTCCTTTCCTTTCCTTTCCNCTT
Organism: Malurus cyaneus samueli; assembly: GCA_009741485.1. Classification (NCBI taxonomy): domain Eukaryota; kingdom Metazoa; phylum Chordata; class Aves; order Passeriformes; family Maluridae; genus Malurus; species Malurus cyaneus. The sequence continues at coordinate 9,079,988 of CM019227.1, read as the reverse complement.
TCCTTTCCTTTCCTTTCCTTTCCTTTCCTTTCCTTTCCTTTCCTTTCCTTTCCTTTCCTTTCCTTTCCTTTCCTTTCCTTTCCTTTCCTTTGACTCAAGGAATAATTAACACAGGGATTAAGAGGCAAATGACCAATTCCTGAGGAATTGAAGGAAAAGGGAGCAGGTGACCTGGAGCTGCTGACTCCTTTCCTCATCCCGGGATATCACCATTCCTCCGTGAGCATCCTGATCCCATGAGGAGAAATCCATGAGGACAAAACACTGATTATAAAACTGGGATTTTCTCATCCAACTCCTTTCCCTGCCCAGCGTCCTGGAATAAAAGCAGCCACGAGGTGCCCTCCATGCCGAGCTGGGATTTCTCTCCCACTCCCTTAGACCACAGGGCTGGGAGAGCGCACGGGGTAATTAATTTTGACTTACGGAAGCTGGATTAAATTGGATTGAAAAGGGGGAAAATAGGATTAGGGATGGAGTTTAGCCAAGAGCAAACAGAGTTGAGAAACTGGGAGAGTGGCTCAGGCTGGCTGGGGGCAGTGCCAGGATGGGGGGAGAAAACCTGGGACATTTTGGAAGGGGAATGGCAGGGATTGGAACCTGGTGCCCGACTAGATGGGGACAATAATAAAATTTTTTTTTTAAATTGTTCTTGTTGGATTTCTGGCTTGGAGCTTCCAGGGATTAATTCAGGAACAATTGTGCAGGAGTCTCCCTAAACCCCGGCCCACGGAAAAGCGTGCAGGGCTTTCAACACATGCCCCGAAATCTCATTAGTCCGGGATTATCCCTGTCACAAACCATCGGAACGGGACGGATCCTCGGCAGGGAAACCACCTCCTCTCCCTGAAATCCTCCTCGCAGAGCCTCAGGGCAAACCGGGAATTCCTGTTTCCCTGTTTGCCATGCTGACAATTCCCGTGACGCCGATGGCATCCCCCATTCACTGCCAGGGTTTGGGAATTCTTGGATTTGGGTCTGGCTCAGCCCGGTGTTCCTGCAGGGAATGAGGAGCCACTGCCTGGGAATGGGTTTGACCTCCCTGAGAGCTGCTGCGAGTCCTGAGCTCCTTTCCCATCCCTCTACCTGATCCCAGTGAAAATCCCGTGGGATAGATCAGAGCAGATCCTGTTCTTCCCTTGCCAAATGTGCCCAAAGCTGGATTTGCTGAGGGATAACCCTAAACCAGGAATGTCCAACCTTTGTACGAGGCTTCCCGGCTTCTCCCACCCACTGCTGAGCACAGAGCTTGATATCTCTCTCTCCCTGGCTTTGTTATTCATTATTCATGATTTGTTATTTGTGGTATTATTTTAACAGAATTTATATATAATTTCTACATATTATATATTTAATATAGACATTATGTATAATGATCCGAGATTCCCAGGGTTTGTTGGATGGACCAAATGTTCCCTTTTGCTCCCTGTAATTTTCATCCTGGAATTAAAACTCAGCCTCGATAGAGTCTGGCAGTGCAGATTTCCCAAATCCATGGATTTTTCTCCATATTCTGGTGCCCAGAGGCTGCTCCTAGGAGCAAACCGTGCCAAGGACACCGAGCTCATTCTGTTTTCCCAGCATTTGGGAAGAAAAACCAGGCACAGGACTCAGCCTTTCCTTTGGCTGCTGGAATTCTTCGTATATAATATCTATATCATTAATATAAAAGCCAGGGAGAGGGAATTAAATATATAATATATAATTAATTATTTTAATATTATTTATTTTAGATGATATTATATAAACTTATACAATTATCAATATAATCATATAAAATAATAAACCAGGGAGAGAGGTATTAAAACAGGGAGATGGGGTATAAATAATATTGATATCATACATAAAATATCTATATATTTAAATAGATAATTATAAATATACATAATTCTATTAAATAATATAATCTATAATAAACAAGAAAGCCAGGAGAGAGGGATATAAATAATATTGAGTTATATATGTAATATATATATGTATATAGATATATATATACATACATTTATTACATATAGATATTATATACATAATAATAATATAATAATAATAAATAAAGAATAATAATGAATATAAAGATACAGATAAAAATAAGTCAAGTGGAGAGAGCTTACAGCCAACGAGAGGGGGTTAATTTGATTTTTGCTCTAAGTTTTGTTTTTTTTGTTCTCTAGCTGCAAGGCAGTTCAGATCCCTGTCACTTTTCTCCTCTTCCCGGCATTTTGGCTCCCCTTTCTCCTCGGAGAGGCTAACATATCCGGCTCGACGAGTGCAGTTCGTGTCTGTTGTAATAGGGAATTGTGCCTCCCTTTCTGCATCTTCGGGGCAGTCTGAGGCAGCTGCTGCTCCGCAGGGCCCCGGCTGAGGAGCAGAAAATCAGATCCAGTCTGGAATATGCGGGTGCCGCTGGACATCTGCGCCCAGCCCTTCCCCCAGGAGCTTTTCCCGGCTGGATGATGCTCCTTGGGCTGCTCCGGCACGGAATTTGGGGGGCTGCTCAGGGTGTGATGGGTCGGTCAGGAGGGCAGATCTGGGATTTTGGGAGTTCTCCTGGGGTGAGGTGATGGCAGGGACCTGGCTCAGCTGGGCAATGCAGCCCTGGCACTATGGATGAGGATTCATGGAATCACGGAGTGGTTTGGGATAAAAAGCACCTTAAAAACCATCTAGTGCCATCCTTGCCATGGGCAGGGACACTTTCCACTGTCCCAAGCTGCTCCAAACCCCGTCCAACCTGGCCTGGGACACTTCCAGGGATCCAGGGGCAGCCACAGCTTCTCTGGGCACCCTGTGCCAGGCCCTCCCCACCCTCCCAGCCAGGAATTTCTTCCCAACATCCCACCTAATCTTAATCTTTATTAATGTCAAGCCATTCCCTGTGTCCTGTCCCTCCATTCCTTGTCCCCAGTCCCTCTCCAGCTCTCCTGGAGCCCCTTCAGGCCCTGGAAGGGGCTCTGAGCTCTCCCTGGAGCCTTCCCTTCTCCCAGCCGGGCTCCAGAGGGGCTCCATCCCTGGAGTTTTTCCAGCAGTTTCTCCTCTGGACTCTCCCCAGCACATCCCTGTCCCTCCCATGGAGGGCACACACGAGCCAAGGGGTGACTGCAGGCACGAGATTCCCAGATTTTTGTCCTGTGCAGCAGATTTAGGATTTTAGCTGCTCCCAGCTGTGGGTGGTGCTCAGGTGTCCCCAGTCCCAGCCCTGCCCGGTGTCACCCCCAGCTCTGCCTCCAGCAGCACCGTGACCAACACGGCACCGGGACCCAGCTGGGATCCCGTGTTTTGGCAGCTTTTTTTGGGATTAAGCTGTTACAGACCCCACTGCTCGTCTGGGCCAGCTTTCCCTAATGATTTTCAGAGCAATAAATCCTTTTCCTTCACTGCAGCGTTCCCAGGATGGCCCCGCAGCCCTGCAGGGATGATCCAGGGTGACCCCGCTTTGCTCCTTGGCTTCTCCCTGAGTGAATGTCCCAACCTCAGGAAAACCCGCGGATTTTTTGCTGCTGACCTTCGTGTTTGTACCCCGTCCCTCTTCCCCTCCATGTCCTCTGTTCCACCCCAAACACGACTTTTCTGACTTTTTTTGACTTTTCTTTTTAAGCCTCCCCTCGCTGAACCGCGGTTGTGGCCTTTCCCCTCCCACATCCCGACGTGCTGGGCTTTTTTGGGAGATGAAGGAGGGGCACCTGCAGCCCAGGCAGGGTCAGGGCAAGGGAGAGGCACTCCGGGAGCTCATCAAGGAGCTAATTAATGACCCTGCTGCCGGCGGGGGAGCCCGGGGCTCGTCCTCGCCGCGGGCCAGGGCAGGGCGAGCCGCGCTCCGCCATCAGCGCTCCCTCCCTGATTAACTCTCGCTAATGAGGCTGAACTCCGAACCCCCCGGAAAGGGGGATCTGCCCCCGCCGGGATGATCCTGGCGGATTTCCCGGGGGATGGACGGGGTTATCTCCCTGACCGGAGCCTTTCCTTTCCTCGCTGTCGTTATTTGCCGGGATAACGCAGCGCAGCTGGAGGAGCTGGAGGAGCGGCCGCGCTGAGGAATTGGCCACTTCCAAACCCGCTCCAGGCTCCACCAGGAACCAGCGATAGCCCTCGGTAACCCTTTCAGCACCTGGCTCTCTCCGGAAGGAGCTGTTCCAGATGCGCTGAACATCTGGAGATGCTCCAGGAGGGAAAAAAGCCAAGTTCGGGGATGAGCGGCCCCGGGGATGCGCGATCCTTTGGGAGGGGATGGCTCTGTGGGGATGAATCCTCCTCTGGTGCTGCTGCAGCTCCTTGTGAGTGCCCACCCCAAACTCTGGGCTACCAAACTCATGGGAGTGGCAATGAGAGGGGGACAGGAGGTTGGGAATGGAGTTAAGGTGGGATTCAGGTTTGCCACCCTGGCACTGACACAGACGCTCTGATTCCCAAAATGAATTTTCATGCTTGGTCCTTCCAAATCCCTGCAGAGTTTTCTTAAATCTCAACTTTTGTGAGCATTTTTGTTTCCAAGGAGATTCATTTACAAACAGCTCCAAATGCTGGGTTTGGGTGATAAAGAAAATGCAGCTCAGCAGTGAGCCTGATTTCCTCATTTTTCCAGGGATGGGGATTGTCCCCAGTGCCCATCAGCTGATCCAGACATTCCTAAGGGCAGGAAAACTATAAGAACACCCAGTGCCTGCCTTTTGCCCTTGGAAGGAGGGAATTTTTTAGCTGTGCTGTGGATTCCTGCAGGCTTTAGGCCCAGGAGTTTTTCCCAAAAATCTGCTCCAGCTCAGGCGGGGCTCCCAAGCTTGGTGTGGAAAGGCATGTCCTGTGTTCCACGGGAAATCGGGCTTGAGGATCGTAATGGCTCTGGCTGGATGGATGAGAACAACATCCCAAGTGGGTTCTCCTTCTCTTCCATGCAGGAATATTCTCTGGGAAGGCTTGTGGAGGGGCAGGAAGGCAGCTCGGGGCTGAAGGAGCCGGCTGGGAGCAGCTCAGGGGGGAATCCAAAGGGGGATGCATTTGTGACCAACCCAGCTGCAGCTTCCTGCTCCGGCTGGAAAACACCACAGGAGCCACGAGAGAGGGCCTTGGCCTGGCCCTGCTTCCCCATAACCAGTGAATGGTGGAATTGTGGGGAGAGGGAAAGGTGGAATTCCCAGAAATTCTCATCCTGAGGTGAGCACAAAGAGGGGGTCTGTCTCTGTCCCTCGGAGGAGCGGGCAGGGAAGGAGAGGGCTTTCCTCTGCTGAGCACCCGTTATCAGCAATGTTTTGATGGAATGACACCCTGCCAATCCAGGATCGAGCCTTTGGATGCCAGGGGAGTGCTCTGGAGCCCATCCAAGGTCAACAGCCCGGTTTCCATCGGGATTGCACTCCCACAGTTCCCCTTTCTGCTCCCCTAGTGCTCCTCATCCCCTCGGGGTGTGCCTGACGTGGGTTTTGTGGCTCCCACCATGCTGGGATATTTTCCTGACTGAGGAACCAAATGAAATCTGGGGCCACAATGCACATTTCCCATAAAAAATGACATTTTCTTCAGGGCAGAAAGGGAAGAAGAGGAGCCAGCCTTCACAGGTGTTTTGACAAGAGGCTCAGTGGACGTTGCTAATTTGTTATCCGACCATAAAAGCGATTTGGGGAGAACAATGGTGACATTTCAGCACAAGTTTTCCAACAAAACGCTGCCATTCCGGGGTGGGGGAAATACCTTATCTCTCAAAAGCTGGATTGTTCAGGTGCAGTGGCAGCGGTGCCAGCACGGAGCTGGTTATTGACATCGGACACAGATTTGGGATTTGGCCTTTCTGGGTGTGGGGACAGGCAGGGAGAGGTGGCTCACCTGGATTCCACAGATTTAGGGAATATTCCCAAGGTCTGATCCTATTAAATCTCCTCATTAATGATCAGAGTAACCTAACCAAGTGTGTGTTTAATAAATCAGGAGGTGAGTCCTGTGCTGGAGGAACCGCAGAGGGGTTGGAACTCTAAGGCTGAGTGACCCCCAAAATGAGATTATTGAGAAATGAACTGCAGGTACAATGCAGGAATTGCAGGAATGATCCGTGGGCACTTTGGGAAGGATGGAATTCACTCAGGCAGGCAGGGGGCTTTCAGAACCAGCCCACAATTATTGCAGTTGAGCACACATTTGGTGTGAACCGGGACCCTGTGGAAGAATGAAGGGATGAGGGTTTGGCCTCTGAAAAAGGGAACAAAAAAAGCAGAGGAGAGAGCCTTGAAACTGAAAAAGAGAGAAAAGACTCAGCTGTTCACATGCTGCAGAAGAGAGGGCTGAGTTTCGGTGAAACGAGGCTGGATTTTGCCCAAAGCTGCTGGAGGGGAGGGGAGGGAAGAGCTGCCCCAGATTCCTGCGGAATTTTGCCCCATTAAAGAGCAGGAGAGCAGGGACAGAGGGACCCCTCAGCCCTTCCCTGCTCCCGAGCTGATGGTCCATCGGCTATTCCAGGGCCAGGGAGAGCTGGGAGAGCCTCCACCACCTCCTGACACCGAGGAGCCGCCCCAGAGGGCTCGGCAGGACCCTCAGCCCCGTCCTTGGGGACAGAATCAGTTTCCTTTCGCAGGCAGGTATTTGTTAATCATCCGCTGCTCCGATCGCGTTACCCGGTGTGAAAAGGGATCCCTGCAAGGAGCCAGAGCCCCGGGAGCACAGGAGGGATAACATTTCACTCTGCTCGTGTGCTAATCCCAATCCTCTTCTCCCAAATCCTCTTAAAATCTGAGGGTTTTTTTTTCCCCCGGCCACCTGTGTTCGGATCAAACACGAGAATCTTCACTCGCTGAGCTCCTAACGAGCCTGCTAAAATATTTACAGGCTGATCATTCCATCCCAGAGCGCCTGGTCAATGCTCTGTGCCTCTCCCCACCGTTTTTCTCGCTGGGCATTGTCGTTTTAGGGCGGGCTGGTCCTTTTTCAGAGCGCTGGGAGCGAGCAATCAGCGCTGTCATCGCGGCAGAGCCGGCTCTCCGGGCACAAACCTTCCCCGCCGCTCCCTTCTCATTTCCTGGCGAGGCAGCAGGGGAAGAGATTATGCGATGTGAGAGGTAAAATTATCCCGGCGGAGGTGAATGTCCGCATAAAAGGCTTTTGCAGGGCCGGTTGTGTGATATCCCTGAGAAGGGGACGTTCCTCGGGAGCCTTTTATTGAAGGGAATTCTCGGTGCCTGCGGAAAGCCGGCGGGACAAAAGGCGATCCGAGCTGTAGGACACACACACAGAGGGCAGGGATGCAGAATTGTTGCTTTTCCCTGGCTGAAAAGAGAGGAAAAAAAAACAGGAGAATCAACAAAATGTTGGGTTTTGGCTCAAAATAGAGCGGTTTGAAATTCTGCTGGTGAAAAGTCGGGGTGATGAGCTTGGCCTGGCTGTGTGAAAAAAGAGAAAATGATTTAAGAGCCTTCCCTGGTGGTTTTGGGGAAACAGGATCGGGGTCAATCAATCTGCAGAAAGGAAAATGGGGATCTTTCAGGCAGACCCTCTCCCAGACCTCTGCTCAGTGTTGTCACAGTTTGTGGTTTTGGGGAAGGAGGAGAGCAGAGAGAAGCAGCAGCTCCGTGTTTGCTCTTCCAACCCCGCAGCAAAGGCTGGGGTTTGTTCCTGCTTCTTGGGAAGGCTGGAGGGGAGCGCTCCGCACTTCCCAAAAGTGTGTTTTCAATTAAAAGAAGAAAAAGCTCCAGAACTCACGGCGGATTAAACATTCCCCTAAAAAGCATTTACGCTGCTCTTCCCTCGCAAAGCATCCGCGGGTTCTGGGGGAGATTGCAGGCAGGTGGTTCCTGTTCCCATTAAAAATGAGTAATTCCAGCTCCCCCGGGATTCCTGCGGAGACGATCCGCACGGACCTGCGAGCCCCACGCGCCTTTTAAACCATTAAATGTTTCCCCTCCTCATCCCACTGTTCTCCTTCCCCAGCGTTTGGAAGGAGCCCTTGGCTGGTGGATTGGGATGGGCTGTGCTCGGGGAGGGGAGATCATGCTGCCATAAATGAAGGGATTCCCTGTTCCCTGCAGCCTTCAGGGAAATCCAGCCCGGAGCTCCTGGTGGGGATGAGTAGGAACAGTCAGTTCTGGCCATTTTTTTCCCAATTTCTTCCTCCTAATGGGGTGGCATCTCCACCAGGAGAGGTGGGCAGAGATTCCCTTGGCCTCATTCCATGCCATTCCCATATTCCTGCCATTCCAAAATGGATCCCTGCCACGTTTGTCAACCTCTCCTACCAAATCCCCTTCCCAACTGGGAATTCCCAATCCCTGGATGTGCTCAGGCAGTCCCTGGGCTGCACAATTCCCAGTTCCAGGGCTCTTTTCCAGTATGACATGGCCGTGTCATGGAGACACGGCTCATGGCAGCTGAGAATATTCAGCCCTGCGATTTTTTTCCCCATTTCCCAGTCTCTTCCTCCTGATGGGGTTGCATCTCTGCCAGGAGAGGTGGGCAAGGACACCTTGGCCTCAGCCTGTGACACCCCAAATTCCAGCCATCATCCCAACCATTCCAAAGTGGACCCCTGCCACATTTGCTGACCCCTCCCATCAAATCCCCTTCCCAGCTGGGAATTCTCAATTCCTGGATGTGCTCAGGCTGTCCCTGGGCCGTAGGGGACAAATTCCAGGCTCCATACCCACCCTGAGGCAGCTGTGTGAGGACAGGGAGCTTTCCTCAGGTTTTCTGTTGCTCCAGGAACACCTGACATCCTCGGAAGGAGCCGTGACTCCCCCGGGAAAACCATTTGGAGATCCCATCCCCGCAGCACCAGCTCCTCCCTGGTGCACACAGGACACCAAACCTGGGTAAGGTTTCAGCAGAATTCCCAAAGGCTGCATTTCCCTGATCCCCCAGGGAATCAAAGAGCCCCACACGCAGAGATCTTGGCCTGAACACCGGCGATGTTTAATCTTGCCCACTCAGCAGTTTTTGAACGGATTCCAGGAAAGCTTTTAAGCCCGATCAAGCTGGGCCTTTTTGCATTTCCGAGCGATACTTTAGCTCCAAATGACAGGCTCCGCTTGTCACCCGGCTTGAAAGGCAGGGAATTAAAATCTTCCTCGGAGAGTGGCGAGAACCCAACGGGAACCCAAATGAAAGGGAGAGAGGAGCCCACAAAAATGCAATTTAGCAGCTGAGAAATGGGCAAAGATAAAAGTATTGAATGCACACTCGCTGTTTGCCCAGGGAGGGCTGGGTGAGAGGGGAGGTGCAGACACTTCCCCAGCAAAAGCGGGGGCCAGGCCAGGGAATTTCCAGCAGATCTTATTTGCAGGTTTTAGGGAAGCCACAAGACAGGGTTGGAAGTGGGGATTGGAATCCTGGCTGGGAAAGCAGTCCCTGCTTGGAGAGGTGGGAAGTGGAGGTGAAAGAGAAATCCTCACCCTGAACTGGGTGAGGTCAAGGAGAGGTTCCCAGCAAAAACTTTTGGGGAAAATGTATGGGATTGGGTTCACAGTTAGCAGCCCTGCTGTGTTTGGGGAGAGGAAGCTGCTTCCCAAAGGACTGGGATGATCCAGGCAGGATTATTCCCCTGGAGGAGGGAGGGCAGCAGGGAAATCAACATTTCTGTCTCCAGTGAGCATTCCACAGAAATTCCTTGAGGAAAGATGAAGCAAAACCCACCCAGCCAAGGCACAAACCCCTTCCAAGGGCTCCAGAGTGCCGGGATTTGCTGTGGCACCCCCTGGCCCGGCCATTCCTCAGCTCATTACCGGGAGCTGCTAAGCAGCTTAGTCATTCCTAACCCAGATTCCTTTGGAAAGGGCTCCACGTGCTGCAGAAATGGGGTGGTGGGGAAATGGGATTTCTGCCAGGAGGACAGGGGTGGTCTCTGGGGTTAGGACCAAATATGGAGTCAGGAATCAAAATCCCAGGCTGGTCAGGATGATGGGAGTCTGGAGGTCATCCAGTCCCACCCCACCCAGAACACATTTCTCAGGATTGCATCCGGGTGGACTTTGAACATCTCCAGGGAAGGAGGCTCCAAACCAACTCTGGAGCATGGAATGCCAGGCAGGCTGGAAAGTGAGGGAGCTGCTAGGGGGCTGGGGATGAGGATTGGGAAGGGTTGGAGCTGGACTGACACCTCCTGCATGTCCCACACCCTGTGACAGCTGCTGGGAATCAGCCTGGATCCTTGGGGATAGGACAACATCGGGAAAAGTCCAGTCTGGGATTGAACAGAATCCCACAGCGCTCCCGTGTCAAGGAATGTCACTTGTCTCAGCAGGACAGGTGACCCTGGAGGTGTTCCACAGCTCCTTTTTCCTTTCCCAGGGAATTCCTGATCTCCCTACAGCTGCCTTGCACCTCGGGTGTCCCAGCACCAGGAAATCTCCCAAATCCTTTATGGAATACAGCTCTGGGTCAGCAGGTGCCTCACCCACAGACACTTCAAAGGAAAAACCCAATTCCTCAGCACCCCTCCCTTGCTCTTGATAAAGGTACTTTCCTTTTCTCTTGATTAATTAATTAATCACCGAACAGAGCCATCATTGCACCCTAACAACTTTCCCTTCATTCTCCCTCTTGTTTGCTTTGCTGTGAAAAACTCATTTCAAGGGAAGGCTTCAACCAGATCGTGTTCCAGCTGCACAAAGGATGGGAAAAGGTTGGGAACTGAGTTTCTGGGGTGGAAACCGAGCCCTGGCTGGAGCATGGGCACTGAATCCCATCGGGAATGCCCAGATCCCGAGTGTGGATCCACAGGGACTTGTGTTAACCGCAGGAACATTGTTTGACTGCTTCAAGTTGACTTAACATGGGCAGTGGAACTGGTCTGTCCAGTCTGCGCCGTTTTCACTTCCTCCTTCTGGTTTTCAGCAAGTGTGGGAAATTCAGGAAGGATTCTGTGAGGGAAAGCTGAAATCCAGTAGTGGCTGGAAAGAAATGGAGAAATTTGCTGAAAGATCCATCAATTTGGAGGGATTATTTTCGCCACTACAAAATCCCCTCCTGTTTCACGCTCTCCAGAGATGTTCCATCATCAAGGGGAACCTGACAAGCTCCTGGTCTCCAGACTGGAAGAGTATCCAGTGAATAAACCAGAGGGGAACTGGGCCATCTGGTTTGGGTTATTATTTCAAACTGTGTCTATTAGAAATGTCTCCTTGCTCTTGTTCTTCATTATTCTTTTAATCCTTTCTCTTCTTCTTCCTCATTTTTCTTCTCCTTCTTGTTTTTTTTTCTTGCTCTTGTCCTCGTTCCTCTTGTTCTTCTTCTCCTTCTCCTTCTTATTTTTCTTCATTTTGCTTTTAATTTTACTCCTTCTTCTCCTTCTCCGTCTCCTTCTCCTTCTCCGTCTCCTCCTCCTCCTCCTTCTCCCCCTTCTTTCTCCAACTCCTCCTTTCCTCCTCCTTTCCTCCTCCTTCCCTTTCTCCCCCTTTATTTTCCCCTTCCTTCTCAATTTTTAGGGAATGTTTGGGAAGCTGTTCCCACATGCCAAGTGATGAGTCCTCCTGCCGGCCTCCCTCCCCACCAGACAATTCCCTGGACACGGGGCTGTGCTCCAGAGGATTTCTCTGACTCAATCCCTGATGGGGGGTTGCTCAAAGTGGCTCATTCCAAGCCAAACACATTTTTCAGGCCAGATCCGTCGGCAGGTATCCTGGATACCAGGGACAAGGCTCCAGCTGGAGAATTTGAGGATTTGAGGATTTAAGGCTGCCCCAGTCCCTTCCTCGTTCCCTGACACCAAACCTGGCTCCAGGATGATTTTTGGGCTGCTCTGTCAAAGGGCACTGCCACACATTTCTGGAGAGGGTTGCACTGGATAAATCCCTGTGGGCATTCCAGGGGCACAGAGGGGGTTGGGCAGTCCAGGATTACTTTTAGGAGGAAATTTGGGCAAAGATTGGTGTTGTGTTCCTCAGAAAGGAAATAAAAATAACAACATCAGTGTCTGTAAGAAGGGAGAGCAACAAAATTTTGGGGATGCACCCGGAGCCCAGTTTGGGGCAATCCTGGGATAGAACTGGAAGAGAAATCCCATTGTATTTGTGCATTCGGGATTTTTGTGGGATAACAGGATCTCCAAAGGGGTCTGCAGCAGAAGACACCACAACAGCCAGGGACGAGCACACGACAGCCCCTTCCCGAGCCTGCCCTGCCTCTCCCGCTTCCCTCGGGGAATCAGCGGGAAATCGAAACCCCACAGCTGGCGGGGCCACCTGTGCCTGCAGCCCCCGCAGCCGTCACCCCCTCCCCGGGGACACCCCACAGCCGCGGCCGGGCAGGGACACGGGGTCAGCGGGGGAGGGAGAGTCTGCTCAGCCCCCAGCCCGTCCCCCTGCCGGGCCCGTCCTGGAGCGGGATTAGGGCTGGAATTAGTGCCGCTGCATCGGGATGGAGCGCGGGCGGCAGCTGGGGGGTCCTTTCTGCAGCCCGTGCCAGGGAATCCGGCGGGATCGGAGCGGGGCCGGGTGTGGGATCGGCACAGCTGGAGCAGCGCCGCCCCTAAAGCGGCTGCACGGCGGCAGCTGCCCGGCCCAGGGGCTGCGGGGACGGGATGAGCCCGGGGACAGCGGGATGGGGTGATCCCAAAAACAGAGGAGATGGAGTGATCCTGGGGACAGCGGGAACGGGATGAACCCAAAAACAGAGGAGATGGAGTGATCCTGGGGACAGCGGGAACGGGATGAACCCAAAAACAGAGGGGATGGAGTGATCCCGGGGACAGCGGGGATGGGATGATCCCAAAAACAGAGGGGATGGAGTGATTCCAAAAACAGAGGCGATGGAGTGATCCTAGGGATAGCGGGGATGGGATGAGCCCGGGGACAGCAGGATGGGGTGATCCTAAAAATAGAGGGCATGGAGCGATCCCGTGGTCAGCAGGACGAGATGGTCCCATCCCGGGGAATGGGATGATCCCAAAAACAGAGGAGATGGAGTGATCCCAGGGACAGCGGGATGGGATGATCCCAGGGACAGTGGGGCCCCTCCTCGTTCTCACTGGAATGGCGCTGCCCCATCCCAAAGGATCCCACCTCCGCAGTGTTCCTCAGCTTCCCCACCCCAAAAATAAAGGGACAAACGAATGGGAAGGGATGTGGAGGGAGCAGGGCAGTGTGGGGAGCTGGGAGGGTGGAGAGAAGGGAACTCCTGGGGATTGCACTCTGGGATTGCCAGGCTGTCACTGGAAATGGGGAAATGAATCCCTGGAGTCCCCCTGGAGGGATGGATGCTGAGGAAAGGATGGATCAGAGACCAGTTATAATCGTTATAATTGTTGTAATTGTTATAATTGCTGTAATTGTTATTATTGAGCCAATCTCCCTCTGAAGCCAAAAAGATTTCCCTCCTTCATCTTCTGGAGTTTTCCAGATTGTCAGAGCTGCTCCTGCCCCCGCACCCACCAGGAAAAGCTCCAGAAATGATGCAGCCATGTGAGTTTTATGGTGTAAAAGTAATTTTAACAGGAAGGAGTGGAGTCCTTGGAGAATCCACCTGAGGATGTACTGGAATCATCCTCCTGGAAGCTCCAGGATTGCCCCACAGGCACCACCCGAGGCCAACCTCATTTTCCATCATTCAGTGGGACCAACATCCCATTTTTCCAGGGGTTTTTAACCCAGCAGCTGCCCCTGGATTTGCTGATCCCGGAGCTTCAGTCTGGAGTCCTAAGCCGGGCTTTTTTAAATCCACTTATGGGGTTGCCATGCAAGGCTGGGATTTTTGTTGTGCTGAGTCCCAAAACGTGCAGCGGAGGTTTTGGCAAAGGCCAGGATCTCACCACGAGCTGGAGAGCCTCCCTCTCTCCACTGGCAGTGCCCAGGACAGGGGTGGTTTATTTTTGGGACAGAGCAGGGAAAATCCACGGGATAAATAAAGCAGCGGCTGCCTCTGGCTCAGCCTGTCCCCGCTGCTGGAGAAACCCAGAGACTTCTTGGGCAAGAAAAAGATGGATTTCCACCTCCAGCTCCTGCTCCATGAAATTGGTGGTTTCTGCTCACCACTGGCTTTTTTTTTTTTTTGTTTTTTTTTTTTTTTTTATTTGTTCCTGGGATTTTTTTCCACTAGAACAGCTGCTGTTGGATCTGTTGTCAAGGCAATAATTCCTGTTAAAATACACACGGATAACTGGGAAAGCTCGGATCACTGGGCTCTTTTTGAGTGAAATTCTGGCGATTTCTGAACCCCAAATGTGCCCTGTCTGGGGTTTACTCACAGGCAGAGCTGATCATTGCAGTTTCATCGGGAAGGAGAAGCATCCCAGTGCAATCCTGAGGATTTGATGGACGGAGAATCCCACAAAGCCATAAAAACTCATCCTCCATCCCAGCTGTTCCTGCGCTTCCTCCAGCGCTCCTCATCCCAATGTTCACTGGCTGAGCTGTTCCCATCCTCTTGGAAGGAAGAGGAACCACCAGGCAGCCAAAAAGTAATTCCAGCAGCCTGGAAGTGAACACAACATTCCCAACTGGAAAAGGATTTCCTTTGGAAGTGCAAGAATCGGGATATGCTCGAGGAGAGAAGAGGAACTGGCACTGAGGGAGTGGGGAATTAGAGGCCGGGTCTAATTCCGATGATTTTTCCTGCTCTGACTCACAGCAAATTGAGACATTTTCAAGTTCAAGGGGCTGTGACCCTGGAAGGGAAGCCTTAATTAGCTGGGGTCTTCTCCAATTAGCACCCAGCCCCACTTGACCCCAGGCTGGTTAATTAGGGGCTCTCAGCTCATGCAGGCGCCTCCTGGGAGGATGCTTTTAGCTGTGCCTGAGCTGCCTCCAGAGTTCGCTCCGTGGGGAGGGTTTGGGGATGAGCTGAGACCACGGGGATCCAGTTGGGATCCAGTTGGGATCCAGTTGGGGTCCAGTTGGGGTCCAGTTGGGATCCAGTTGGGGTCCAGTTGGGATCCAGGAGCGATCCTGGGCTCCAAGAGAGGTAAAACAAGAATTCCCAGGGTTTGGTGGATTGATGACCTTCCCTTCTGGCTCCATCCCAGTGATTGCTCCATCCCTGCCCAACCTGGAGGGCTCAGAGCAAGCACCCAATCCCTTCTCCCTTCTATCCCTTCTCCCTCCTCCTCTTCCTCCCTGCCCAGGAATTTCCCTGCTGCTCCTTAGCCCTGAACAAACCGTCGGGAAGCGAGACAAGTTTTTATTTTCAATTTGAAATGAAAATAGTTCCAAGTGGGCCGTAATACCCTCCAGACTGCCTGTCTTGGAGCCGGTTCCCAATTCCAGTGTGTAATCTTCCCATTTCCTCCGGGCTGACTCCTTTGCACACTCATAATTAGGGGTGGTTTTTATTCCTCTCTCTCCAAAACCTCTGACTCCAGGAGATTCCAAAAGTAGCTCACGTCCCATTGGTACTATTATTTATTATTATTATTATTATTATTATTATTATTATTATTTTGTTATTTTAATATTGTTTATTATTATTCCTTAGCTCATGTCCCTAAGTTGGGGTTTCATTATTATTATTAATTATTATTATTATTCCACTTAGGTCACATCCCATTGGATTTGTTAATGATTTATTTTATTTTTATTTATTTATTTTTTATTTAATTTATATTTTAACTTTAATTTTAATTTATATTAATTTCTGGTTAAATTTAAATTTAAATTTTAATTTTAATTTTAATTTTAATTTTATATTTAATTTATTTATTTATTTATTTAATTTTTATTTCACTGTTCAGGAGAAGGGGCTTAAGGAAGGGGAATAGAGGGAACTGTTTTGTCTGCTGTGTCCTGGGGAATTTTAGGATGGAAATGGGACCCAAGAGGGGGTTGCAAAGTGTCAAGAATGATCGGGCTGGGATGTGTCCGGTGGCACCAGACAGAACTCGTCAGAGAAACTTAACCACT
>CM019227.1:9027925-9062981 GCA_009741485.1 Malurus cyaneus samueli | reverse complement strand
AGCCTCATAATTGTGTGAAGCTATTTTGCAAGACAACAGCAAACTAAGACTGACTTTCTGTTTGGAAACAAGCACGCCCTCCCGGGGAACCCCCACGCGCCGGGCTAGGACACGAGCGAATAAAACGAGGGGAAGGGGCGGTTGCTACCCCAGTACTCGCGCTCACATCTGGGCCGTCACTGCAGACGGGATTAGGGCTGGAATAGTGCCAGCTGCATTCGCGGATGGGAGCGCGGGGGCAGCTGGGGGGTCCTTTCTGCAGCCCGTGAGGCATCGGGCGGGAATCGGAGCGGGGCCGGGTGTGGAATCAGGACACAGCGGACAAGCGCCGCCTAAAGCGGCTGCGACGGCGGCAGCTGCCCGGCCCAGGGGCGGGGACGGGATGAGCCCGGGGACAGCGGATGGGGTGATCCAAAAAACAGAGGAGATGGAGTGATCCTGGGGCACGCGGGAAACGGGATGAACCAAAAACAGAGGAGATGGAGTGATTCCTGGGACAGCAGGGAATCGGGATGAACCCAAAAACAGAGGGGATGGAGTGATCCCGGGAGACGGGGATGGGATGATCCCAAAAACAGAGGGGATGGAGTGATTCCAAAAACAGAGGCGATGGAGTGATCCTAGGGATAGCGGGGATGGGATGAGCCCGGGGACAGCAGGATGGGGGATCCTAAATGAGGGCATGGAGCGATCCCGTGGTCAGCAGGACGAGATGGTCCCATCCCGGGGAATGGGATGATCCAAAAAAGAAGGAGATGGAGTGATCCCAGGGACAGCGGGATGGGATGCCCAGGGACAGTGGGGCCCCCCTCGTTCTCACTGGAATGGCGCTGCCCCATCCCAAAGGATCCCACCTCGCAGTGTTCCTCAGCTTCCCACCCCAAAAAATAAAGGGACAAACGAATGGGAAGGGATGTGGAGGGAGCAGGGCAGTGTGGGGAGCTGGGAGGGTGAGAGAAGGGAACTCCTGGGGATTGCACTCTGGGATTGCCAGGCTGTCACTGGAAATGGGGAATGAATCCCTGGAGTCCCCCTGGAGGGATGGATTGCTGAGGAAAGGATGGATCAGAGACCAGTTATAATCGTTATAAATTGTTGTAATTGTTATAATTGCTGTAATTGTTATTATTGAGCCAATCTCCCTCTGAAGCCAAAAAGATTCCCTCCTTCATCTTCTGGAGTTTTCTCAGATTGTCAGAGCTGCTCCTGCCCCGCACCCACCAGGAAAGCTCCAGAAATGATGCAGCCATGTGAGTTTATGGTGTAAAAGTAATTTTAACAGGAAAGGAGTGGAGTCCTTGGAGAATCCCACCTGAGGATGTACTGGAATCATCCTCCTGGAAAGTCAGGATTGCACCACACCACTTGTTTCTAGTAGTATACATTGCAAGACTATAACTACTCTCTTGTTTTCCATCATCCTTCTTTCCCAAGGGGACATGTATTTTATCGCTTGCATGTTAGCTGACTATTTTCACAGGGGAAGACGCAAGGTGAATTAATGTAGTTTAGAGAAGTTGATGTGGAGAAGAGATCTCTGTCACTCATTATCCCAAAGCCTCTGCCCAGTCAGTGGGCTACTACGTACCAGATGCCAGGTCTGTGAGCAGCCCAGACATTTGTTGGTCCAGCAGCTGCTAAGAGAACCGTGGTCCCAACTCATTTTCCATCATTCAGTGGCCAACATCCCATTTTCAGGGGTTTTAACCCAGCAGTGCCCTGGATTTGCTGATTCCGGAGCTTCAGTCTGGAGTCCTAGAGCCGGGCTTTTTTTAAAATCCACTTATGGGGTTGCATGCAGGCTGGATTTTGTTGTGCTGGATCCAAAAGCAGCGGAGGTTTTGGCAAAGGCCAGGATCTCACCACGGCTAGAGCTCCTCTTCCACTGGCGTGCCCGACAGGGGTGGTTTATTTTTGGACAGAGCAGGGAAATCGCACGGGATAAAAAGCAGGGCGCCTCTGGCTCAGCCTGTCCCGCCTGCTGGAGAAACCAAGGACTTCTTGGGCAAAAAAAGATGGATTTCACCTCCAGCTCCTGCTCCATGAAATGGTGGTTTCTGTCACCACTGCTTTTTTTTTTTTTTTTTTTTTTTTTTTTTTTTTATTTTTTCCTGGGATTTTTTTCCACTAGAACAGCTGCTGTTGGATCTGTTGTCAAGGCAATATTCCTGTTAAAATACACACGGATACGTGGGAAAGCTCGATACTGGCTCTTTTTGAGTGAAATTCTGGCGATTTCTGAACCCCAAATGTGCCCTGTCTGGGGTTACTCACAGGCAGACTGATCATTGCAGTTTCATCGGAAGGAGAAGCATCCAGTGCATCCTGGATTTGATGGACGGGAATCCACAAAGCTAAAAACTCATCCTCCATCCAGCTGTTCTCGGCTTCCTCCAGCGCTCCTCATCCCAATGTTCACTGGCTGAGCTGTTCCCATCTCTTGAAGAAGGAACCCCAGCAGCCAAAAAGTAATTCCAGCATGCCGGAAGTGAACACAACTTTCAACCATGGAAAAGGTTTCCTTTGGAAGTGCAAGATCGATATGCTCGAGGAGAGAAGAGGAACTGGCACTGAGGGAGTGGGAATTAGAGGCGGTCTAATTCCGATGATTTTTTCCTGCTCTGACTCACAGCAAATTGAGACATTTTCAAGTTCAAGGGGCTGTGACCTGGAAGGGAAGCCTTAATTAGCTGGGGTCTTCTCCAATTCACCCAGCCACTTGACCCCAGGCTGGTTAATTAGGGCTCTCAGCTCATGCAGGCGCCTCCTGGAGGATGCTTTTAGCTGTGCCTGAGCTGCCTCCAGAGTTCGCTCCGTGGGGAGGGTTTGGGGATGAGCTGAGACCACGGGGATCCAGTTGGGATCCAGTTGGGATCCAGTTGGGGTCCAGTTGGGTCCAGTTGGGATCCAGTTGGGGTCCAGTTGGGATCCAGGAGCGATCCTGGGCTCCAGAGAGGTAAAACAAGAATCCAGGGTTTGGTGGATTGATGACCTTCCCTTGGCTCATCCAGTGATTGCTCCATCCCTGCCCAACCTGGAGGCTCAGAGCAAGCACCCAATCCCTTCTCCTTCTATCCTTCTCCCTCCTCCTCTTCCTCCTGCGGAATTTCCTGCTGCTCTTGCCCTGAACAAACCGTCGGGAAGCGAGCAAGTTTATTTTCAATTTGAAATGAAAAATGTCCAAGTGGGCCGTATACCTCAGACTGCCTGTCTTGGAGCCGGTTCCAATTCCAGTGTGTAATCTTCCCATTTCCTCCGGGCTGACTCCTTTGCACACTCATAATTAGGGGTGGTTTTTATTCCTCTCTCCAAAACCTCTGACTCCAGGAGATTCAAAGTAGCTCACGTCCCATTGGTACTTATTATTATAATATATTATTATTATTATATATATTATTATTACTCCACTTAGCTCACATCCCTGGGTTTTTTTAATATTTTATTATTACCTTAAGCTCATGTCCCATAGTTTTGGGTTCATTATTATTAATTAATTATTATTATTATCCACTTAGGTCACATCCATTGGATTTGTTAATGATTTATTATTATTTTTATTTTTTATTTATAATTATAACTTATTATTTTATTATGGTATAGATTTAAAATTTACTTAATTTTTAAATTTATAATGAAACTATTAGATTCATGTTTAGTTGCTATTATTAAGAAATAAAAAGAGGAATTTAAAAAACATTTTTAATTTTAATAGTTTGAAACGTCGTTTATATGAATATATATTAAATTTTTGAACTATATTAAATAAATGTATTATTTCACTGGTTAAGATAAGAAGGGATTAAGGAAGGGAATAAAGAGGGAAACTGATTTGGTCTGCTGTGTCCTGGGGAATTTTAGGATGGAAATGGGACCCAAGAGGGGGTTGCAAAGTGTCAAGAATGATCGGGCTGGGATGTGTCCGGTGGCACCAGACAGAACTCGTCAGAGAAACTTAACCCAGCTGCAGCCAAAGATTCTGGATTCGACTCGGGATAAAGGAATTTCTCCGGAATTTATCAGCCGGGTTTGGAGCCTTTCATTGACCTCGCAAGTTTTTACCCCGTTACTCTTCGGAAAAAGCAGCAAAAAGGACAATCCCGGCTGGAGCTGCAGGCAGCCCCCGATCCCGGCATTTAAGCTGTGTCACGGGATCTTTTGTTCCCTTGGGGACCGTGCCAGGCAGGGCCTGGCTCCCAGATCCGGGCAGGCTCCGAGGATTAGCCAGGAAAAGTGGCCGTGGGGAGGGGCTGCCACCGGGCACAACTCAGCAGCTCCGAGGATTTTTGCAAATAAAACAGCCCCGGATCCTGGCAGGTTGGAAAGGGAACGGTTTCCTGGCTGGAATGACCCAGCATTCCGTGACCTGCCGACCAAAATCCTTCACAGAACGAAGGGATGGGTTTTTGGAGGGAATTCTGAGTCTTGCACGGGATTTTGGACATGGGGAAAAGGTTTGGAGAGATCCCAGAGCTGTTCCCGGAGCAAAATGGGATGTTCCTATGGAACACTGGGATGCAGACGGGCTTGGAGCTGTTAAAATCTCTGTTATTCCCAGGACAGCTGGCCTTGTTTGCTTCCAAATGCCAAAGGAGCTTTGGATTTTTCTTAGGAAAATGTGGAATTCCCAGCTGACTTCTTTGAGATCTGGATGGAAATGAGAAAAGGTAGAAACGTGGAAAAACTCCTGAGTTGTTCCCACAAATCCCCCTCCATCCAAAGGCTGACTCAATCCACAAAAAACTATCCCTTCTGCGGTGTTTTTTCTGTAAAAACAGGATTTTCCTGCATTGTGGCTGCTCCTCAGAGGAGCCCCCATATTCCAGGGAATTCTGAGCCTTTCAGACTCTTCACCAGGGGCAGCTCCGAGCCGGAGCCGCTGCCCGGGCTGTGTCACGGGGGCCTCCCGTCGGTGCCAGCCCAGAGGTCACCAACTGTCCCGGCAGCAGCTGCTGAGCCCGCGCTCCTCGCTCCAAGCTGTTGCAGCTTTTCCCTGGATTTAGCGAGGAGAGGGAAAACCGAGCCAGGGCTCTCCCATTAACTCCATCCCCGGCTCCCTTGGCAGCTTGCGCCGGCAGCTGCTGCCCACCCGCTCCTCCGCGGGGAGCCGCAGGGTCGGGATTGATTTCCCTGGAATTCTGGAGCGCTCCGGAGCCGGGTGCTGCCTCTGGAGGGGCTCTGAGTGCTGAAATCCCACAAAAAAAATAGCTGGAGATTCCTGCAGGGCTGGGCTCTTCCCACCAGCATGGGGATCCCACACTCCTTGGGGAGTGAAGGTGGAACCTGCATCCTGCTGATCCCATCCTGATCCCATCCTGATCCCATTCTGATCCCATCCTGATCCCATTCTGATCCCACCCTGATCCCATCCTGGCTCTCCCCTTGAAGTAATTCCCATCAAATTTCATCAAATCAGAAAATCCCAAACTGCTTTGGAGAGGAAGGGACCTTCCAGTCCATCCAGTTCCACCCCCGTTCTGCAATCCCAGGTTGCTCCAAGCCCCATCCGACCCGGCCTTGGACAATTCCAGGGATCCAGGGGCAGCCACAGCTTCTCTGGGAATCTGTCAGCGCCTCCCCACCCTCCAGCCAGGAATTTATTCCCAATATCCCATTTAAACCTCCTTAATTCCCATTACTTTGGACACACTCAGGGCAGATCCATCCCCATCCCCTCCGCCATCAGGATGAATCTCTTCCAGCATCTCAAGCGTTAACCTAGCCCAGAAAAACATTTTTTTTTTTTTTATAAATCTTTTTAATTTTGCTGTTGGGGGTTTTTCGGAGCTGCCGCCTGACAGCCGAGCTGGAGATGGGGATGCAGGGCGGCTCCTCGCTGGAAGCCGCAGCGAAGCCGCAATCGTCGCATCAAACAGCTCCTTGCGCCGCAGCGAAATGAAATCCCGGTGGTTTCCACAGCCCTCGGTGCCCGCGCTGGCGCCCGGAGCGTTGCCGCGGCTCCCCGGGATGGGCTGGCTGGGCGGGGGGCTCGGGAGCCGCTCCGGGATCCATCCCGACCCCCGGCAAAGGGGTGTCCTGCCATCCCCGCCGGGATGGATCCCTTTAACCCCTTCTCCTCCCTCCCCCGCCGCCTGCCTTGGGGGAAGGAAGGGGAAAAGGGGATTTGCTGGGCTCGGCTTTGCTCTCTCCATTCCCCGGACTCGTTTTCCTCTGTCAGACTCTGGAGGAAATGGGGTGGGAGCAGCCTGGAGGAGTGGGAAATGTCCCTGCTCACGGCAGGGGTGGAATGGGATCATCTTTAAGGTTCCTTCCAACCCAAACTGTTTTGAGACCCCATGGACATCCCCCTTGTGTCCCCTGTGCCTCAGTTTCCCCCATTCCCACAGTCACAAGGATGGAGAAGCCCCTGGAGTTTTTTTTCCTGCCGAATTCCCGACTCTGGGATGTGCTGGCTCTTCCCACCTGGAAGGCGCTGAGTTGTGGGCACGGCTTGGGGCATCCCTTCTCCAGAGGATTCAGGAATGTTGTCCCTGGGAGCTGCCGGAGATGGGCACAGCCCAAGACAGATTCGCTGCCCCAAGAGCCTCCCTGGTATGGTTTTCCTCAGTTTGGGGGTTTTCTGGGATTTTCTGGAGGTGCTGGAGGCATCAATCCCCACTCCTATCACAGCTCCACAAAATTCCCCACTCCAGGAGTTTGAGCAGCGCTCTGGAAGCATTTAAAGCATTCCCAAGGTGAAAAGGAGATTCCCAGCAGGAAAACAACAGCCTGGGAAGACAACAAACCCCACAGCGGGGTCTGGTGCTGCCCCATGAGATGATGAGACCCCGAGCAGGACAATCTGTCACCTCTGCCCCCTCCGGAAGGGCAGGATTTCTCCTGGGGCGCATCCGGCTGGGAAGGTGACTCAAACAAGTGGGTGCAGAACTTGGGGGCTGGAAAAAACAGCCGGAATCAAAGGAGCGGGGAAAAAAAAAATCCCTTCTGGTTTCCCAGGAAAAGCAGGTTCCCGGCGCGAGGCTGAGACGGGATTAATCCGTTAATTGTTGCCGCTGTTAGCAACAGTTGCCGTGTTTGGGGTTGAGTCAGAAACGCTGCTCCAAACCCGAAATTCAAAGGCACCTCCAGCAATAAAATCCAGCCTTGGAATGGGAATTCACGTCAGCAAACACAGCACTGCCTTCTCCACCCTGCCCTCTCCCGATCCAGAGAATATCGGTCTGTTATGGACGAGGCCTTTGCAATTGAAAATTTTTATTTTTTTTTTCTTTTCCCCCCACTTAAATGTTTATTTCTGGATTAGGAAATTGCAGCTTTGCTCAGTGCCACGGAGAGCAGGGCTGGGAGCTGCGTGTCCCACCCTGTGAGGTGGAAAAGCTGGGTTATCCCAGTGGGATTCCCTGGAAAACTGGTGGAGGGATAAACTGGATTATCCCTGTGGGATTCCTTGGATTCTTTGGAAAACCGGCTGAGGGATAAGCTGGGTTATCCCAGTGAAATTCCTTAGAAAACCGGTTTGGAGAGATTGCTCTGGCTCCAGAGGAATGAGTTAAACCAGGAAATCTGAGTTTCCAGAGTTAAACCAGGAAATTGGGAAGACGTTATCACAGCCTTCCCTGGGAATCCAGGGGAGGCAGGGGCACAAATTAAAAAAATAAAAAAAAAAAAATAAAAACCTCTCTGTGTCCAGGAGTGTGATCTCAGCTCCTGAAATATCCATAGGAATCATTTTGGGAGCACAATCCCCCTCCTGCCTTCTCCACGTGCTCCTGGAGCTGTCACAACTCTGTCTTTAACCTCAGGGGAAGTCGGATCTTCCAGCCCGAGACACCCCAGGTGCTTCAATCCATCATTCACAGCAGGAATAACCAGGATAACGGGATTTTTATGGGATAGAGGCAGGGATCCATCCCTCAGGAATGAGAATTACAGGGATGATAGAGCAGGAGAGGAGGAGAGCTGGAGACAACGAGACATTCCTAGAAATTCCCTGCTGCTGGCTCGGGTACTGCAGAGCCCAGGTGAGCACAGGGGATTTTTTTTGGGAATGATACTCGTTTCTCTGGAACCAGCTGGGATCTGAGGGCTGGGGAAACCTCTTCTTTTATGGGATTGTCAGGGAGTCGGGAATCACGCTAATAACCCCTCCCAGAGCCCATAAAACCAGAGGGAAGCTGCCAAAGGCAAAGGGCTGAGCCCCAGCAGCACGAGAGGAGGAGGAATCGAAGCTTCTGACACAATTTTGTGGGAATAAGGTCGGAACATTTTGTTTTGGCTGCACGAGTGGGACTTTCCCAACGGGACACAGTGTGGAAATGTTTTGACTCTTTTGTGGGGTAAAGGAGGTAAATCCCAGGATCCAACTGCTGTGATTCCCAGCTGGGTGAGATGATGTAATCCCATGAGGTGCGGGTGCAGCCAAGCTGTCATTCTCGGGTTTGATCCCAAATCTGCTCTGCTCTCCCTCAGGATCAGGTGCTCTGTCCTTGTCTGCCACCCCATCATCCTATTTTTTTTAGAAATGACCAAAGTGCAGCTTCCTGATCCACCTGAAATCCCTGCTCTGCCTCCAGCAAGGAATAAAATCCCTCTGGAAAAGGCAACGAGGTGCCTGAAATGCAGGACAGACGATTCTCAAAAGAGCCGAAAGAACGAGCTCTGCTCGCCCCCGGAGTCATGGAAGGAGTGAATCCTCCTCTTTACTCAGCAGCATGACTTCATTCCAGCAGGGAATAACGAGCTCATGAGGGCTGCCAGCTTCCCTTTCACCTTCCCTCTCCCTCCCCCTGCAACGGCGACGGGCAGGGAAGGGTCGGACTGGTGCTGACAGCGTTGGCGGAGCCGGGGAGGAGAGAAATCATCACGGATCTCACCCAGCTTTTCCTGGGAGGGAGGAGGAGCAGGGAAAGAGCTCCTCATCCGCCTCCTCAGCTCCTTCTGCCCAGCCCCATCCCCCCTTTTCCGTGGGAAGAGGATCCGTGTCCGTCTGACACCTCGTTATTCCTCATCCCGGTGGCTCTCGGTCACGCAGGGATTTAACATCACACCTTCCTCTGAGTGCTCTAATTCCCTCCCAGCCTCTTCCAGGATGACAGAGGGGGGTGGGATTGCCCTGGGAGAAGTTCAGGTGGGAGCCTCAGCCGGTGCAAATCCTCTGGGACACGCGGGATTCCGGCATCCCAGAGCTGGCAAAGGCCTTTGGAAGAGCAGATGTGCGGGCAGAGCAGCGATCCCCGGAATTGTGTTTGAATGGTCGGAATAAAAGGAAACCAGCTCTGGGAAGTGGATGGAAACCATCCCTAATCACGGCCAGGAAATCAGCTCTGCTCTCAGGGGCTCGGGGTGGGGATGGGAGGAATGGAGAGGGATCGAGGTTTGCTGTGCTGAGCCCGAGCTCACCCTGACAGACACGGAGCAGCTGCTCCAGGCACAGCCTGGCCAAAGTGCTCCAACCTGGGGGGAAAAAATCCCTTGGCAGGACACCCCCAGCTCCAGGGGGATCCATCCTGCTGGAGGTGAGGAGGAAAACATTGGCAAAGATATCCTGGTGATCGTGCTCATGGATGTGGAAAATCTGCTGGAGAAAGAAGCTGGAAAAAAATGCTGAAAAAAAAACCCAGCTGGAAATCTGCTGGTTCCTCTCTCCTTGGGGAATTCTCTGTCGGTGACAAAGTCCAACGATGTCTCCTGGCTCTGCATCTTCCAGCCTCAGAGTGCTGTTGAGGTGTCTCTTCATCCTCTCATGGAATTCTGGTGGATATGGAGTCTCTTCCCTAATAATTCTTCCTCCTTAGGAGCCTTTCTGACCTTTAGAGAGAGCAGGAGCTGAGTTCATGGAAGGTGGGCACAATCCAGGAGGAATTTTTTCATGCAAAGGGTAGTCAGGTCTTGGAAGGGGCTGCTCAGGGAGGTTTGGAGTCCCAATCCCTGGAGACGTCCAAGGAATTCCTGGGTGTGCCACTGAGTGGGTAGACAAGGTGGGGATTGGGCACAGCTTGGATTCAAGGATCTTGGAGGGCTTTTCCAGCATCAGTTCTGGGATTTTGGGATTTTTGGATTTTGGGGCTCTGGGACTGGGATTCTGGAATTCTGGGACTCTGGGATTCTGGGATTTTTGGGATTCTGAGACTCTGGGATTCTGGGATTCTGGAACTCGGAAATTCTGGAATTCTGGGATTCTGGGATTCTGAATTCTGATCAGACCCCTGGACCATGCCCAGAGGGCCCTGTGTGTGATGATTTAGAGTGACACCAATGTCACACCCAAACAGGACCTGAACCACTCAAGCAGATCCTGTGGCCCAAAGAATGACCTGGTCAAAACATCCTAAAAATGCCACAGAACAACAGCAACGAAGTCATTCCAAAAGCAGAGATGCAGCTCCAACCTCTCCTCGATGGCTCTGAGCACTCCTGCATTTATGAATGTTGAGATCAGCACCGGATGGTGTTTTTTATTTCGTTTCACGCTTTGTTAACTTCTCCCAATTACGTGGAACGCTCTTTTTTTTGTTGTTGTTGTTGTTTTTTTATTTTAATACCCAAACTTCTGCCTGTTCCCAATTACCAAAACTAGGGGGGGAAAAAAATAAAAGAAGAAAGAAAAACAGAGTGGAAGGAGCTGGCACCGAAATGAAGTTGAACACACAATGGAACAGAAGAGTTGGAGGCTGGAGAGATGGAGGAGTTAAGGCACGTGGTCGTAGGAAGGCTCTGACAAAGATAGAAAGAGGCCTCGAGGATTTCACAAAACCCCGAAGGAAATGTCAGCGATATTTCAGTGATAATTATCCCTGCCTTCTGCTCCGGGTGTTCGGAGGATTTATGTTGCCTTGGAACAACAAAAAAGCCAAACCGGTGCCGCTTTTTTTTTGGAGGGGGGTGGGCAATTTGTTAAATCTTAATAAACGCAACCGAAACATCGCCCTGTGCCAGAAGAAAGGAGGAAAGCGGAGTTATCCCAACCTCTAAACAGCTCAGGATGCGGGGCTTGCAGGGCTCTGGAGCCTTTCTCCAGCGCTCAGGGTTGTTTTTACCGCAAGCAAAGAGGGGTTTGGACTGGAGGATGGCGTTAGGGGAGGCTGAGCGGGCGGCGGGGTTGTGGCTCCGTGAGCCGATGTTCACACCCCTCCCGAGCATCCCGGGGGAGCTCCGCGGGCCGACGGCCAAATGTGAGCTCGCCTGGGCTCCCAGCGCGCGAGCCAACTGTTCCTGCATTTCATTGCTGTCATATCCTGGACATTAAAACTCCATTAATCCCAACCTTTTGTTTCGAAGAACAACTGTGCTGTAAAACGGCGAGGGGAGCTGCCAGGGTTCCCTGCGAGCGGTGCAGTATCGTGGTCATCCACGCAAGCTGGGATGGAAAGTTCAGGGAAAAAAATGGGGGTTTTTTGGCGTTATTTGGGTCTAAAACACACTACAAATAAGATTTTTTTTCCTGCTTGGCTTTGCCATGGGATGAGTCCAAGAGCAGGTTTGTCCCTGTGGGATCCCCCAGCATTCTTCCCCCACAATTTAACTATTAAATAAAGGAAAATCTGGGAAAAGATTTTGTGAAATGCTTCAACCCCGGGCTTTATTACGGAAGGTCATCCACACAAGCTGGGATGTAAAGTTAAAAAGAAAAAGAATATTTTTTGGTGTTATTTGGGCCTAAAACATAATATGAATAAGATTTTTTTTTCCTGTTCAGCTTTGCCATAGGATGAGGGAAGCAAAGGGATCACTCTGGGATGAGTCCCTGTGGGATTCCTCAGCATTCCCCCCACATTTAACCATTAAATAAAGCACAATCTGGGAAAGGATTTTGCTGTTGAGAAATGCGTTAACCCCAGGCTTTATTATGGCAGGGGCTCTGTCCTATTTCCATTGGCTTTTCCTTGGTAACTTGAGAACCGCTCCAGCTTTTTTCTTCCCAAATTGCCGGGTGATTCAGCACGGTCTGGGAGACGCCTCCAGAGGCACGTTCCCTGGATTGGCCGCAGCAGCCAGGGATGTAGCCAGGGTTCCAACAGCTTCCCCATCTCCACATGGATCCCGTTATTTTTTCCGTGCTCATTTAATTATCTCATTAATTATCGTAAAGGAGAAGCGGAAAAGGCAGAGAAGGGTGAGGTTGGAAAAGCCACTAGCCGTGGGATTTGGCCCAGGCTTGCTCCAAGTATCTCCTTTGTCCTAAAAACACCTCAGCACCCACTGTTCCCACAGGGACACTCCTTTGTATTCCCAAGGGACGGATGGGCACGGCCACAGCCCCATCCCAAACACAGCAACTGAGGAAAACATGGGATCAGACAATCCTCAATGGTGGAAAAGCCCTTTAGGATCAGCAAACCCCACAGCGCACGAATCCAGCTGTGTCCTCATCACCAAGAGCATTCAGCCCTCTCCAAACCCTCATTCCCAGCCACGCTTCCCAGTTTTTCACAGCCTCCCCATGGAATCCTGGCTTCCTCCTGCAGAGCTCTCAGCTCCTCAATCCACGGCCAAATGAGCAGGGAGTTCCAAACATCCCCAGGTGCCTTCCTGCTCCTCCCGAGTGGGATCTGCTTCCTTGCCTTCCCCAGGCTCTGGATCAGCTGCATCCAGAACCACTTCCCTCTCCCCATGTGCCTTTGGGATCAGAATGATGATGATGATGATGATGATGATGATGATGGTGATGATGATGATGATGATGATGATGGCCGAGTGTCAGGATGTGATTTTTCATCACCACAGTGTGATTTTTGGGAGTTGGACTCGTTTATCCTCCCCAGTCAGGATATTCCAGGATTTCAGGACACCCTTCAGCAGCTGCTTCCAGGGACTGAGTGCTGGACTGGGTTACTTTCCCAGAGCAGCTGGATCTCCAGGAATCACACATTCCTTGGGGAATATTCCAGGTAAAACCCTCCTGGAGCTTTTCAGGTGCAGCAGCGGCTGCCTCGTGTTAAGGACCAAGTGTTTCCTGCACGTCCCTCATTCCTCTGGAGCTGGAATTGGATTTTTATGGATCAAGGGGAAGCAAGGAATGGGAAGGAGGATTTGTTTGGGAAGAAAAACCCTGCAGGAGGATGTCTCTGGCACCAGACATCCAGGAGCCACGGAAGCAGCGCTGAGCCTCTCTGGGCTGGTTTTGAGGGGATTTAAAGGAAGTTCAGACCCTTTTCTTCAAACATCAACATCCATGGCTCAGCCCATGCCTCTGAATCAACCTGCCGTTCCCCAAAAAAAGCAGGAATGCCCTTGCAAACAGGTTGGGCTCTTTTATCACACTCCCTTCATCTTTCATTCCAGGCCTGATCAGGGAATATTTTCAGAGGAATTTAAACCTCTGTAAATCCAAGCCCGAGTCAGCTCAGGAATAAAGAAAGAGAAAAAAAATAAATCAAATACCACCAGGAGAGAGGGAAAGATCTTTCCCCTGGCCACAAATCCTAAAGCTCCCGGATGGATTTATGACCTGGTGGTTAAACCAACACTCCTGGAGTCCAGGATCCATCCTGGAACAAGCTGAGATGGATCCCTGAGCTGTGTTTAGGGCAGGATGTTTTGCCCTCATTCACTGCAGCATCGTCTCCAAATCTTCCCAAATCCCATCCTGCTCATTCCCCCTCCTCTCCCTGCCTTGTTTTGGCTCTGGCTGCGAGGAATACCGGAAAGGAGAAGGGGAGGGAAAAGGGATCTCTGTCAGCTGCTAAACATCCAAACCTGCAGATTTATTTGGTAGGAACAATCCCCAAAGGAGAAACAGATCCGATAGTTCATCATCCCCCAAACTGCCCGCATCTGTTCGGAGACGGCAACAGGCGGCCGGGAACGTGTGCCAGGAGCGGCTCGGGGGCAACCTGTGGCTGCTTCCCTGATCCCACATCCCACTTCCAGCCTGCCCAGCTCCCGGGAATGCTGCTGGATGCTCCTCTTCCTTGTGGAAGTTGCCTCGGTTTCTCCTGGGTTGTGGAGTTTGGGGTGGGGAAGAATCCTGGGATAGCCTGAGGAGCTCCTGGAGGAGCCTTGGAGTGCGGGCGAGGGTTGTTGGGGGAAGTTTGGGGGTTGGAGGAGCTGGGAGGGGTTGGGGGTGTTTGGGGGGTGTATTGGGGGTGAAGGGACCCTTCTGGTCTGATTTCCTGTGCTTTATTCTCATGGCAGAGTCACCTCACGCTATCCTGGGCTGCTCCAGCCTGTCCTTGGGCACGTCCACAGAGCAGCCAGCATTTTCCAACCTTTTTTTTACCCCCATATTTCTTTGTTCCCCATTCAGCCATGCCAAACCCTCCCAAATTTCACTTTTCCATGGATTTATGAGGTTTCCTTGCTGGCTCACTCTCGCTCCTCTCTGGTGAGCTTAAAACTCAAACCAAACCGTCGGATCCGTGCGGAAGGAGAACTCCCACATTCCCATCTTGCCGTGTGCGGAGGTGATTGTGTCTGTTCTTAACAACAAATTGTACATTTGCAAGAAAAAACCATGATATTTGACTGCATTTTGATGTTTCTGATAGAACTGCCTGACTAACAGGCCCCTGGCACAGCAAGGATGTGTTTTCCTGAAGATTTAGGGAATTTAGGATGTCCCAAGGTGAGCAGGGTCTCGTTCATCTCAGAGTTTGTAGTGGGATATCCTGGAAAGTTCAAAAAAATCCAACATACAGCTGACTTTAATCAGGAATTCTCTACCATAAGCACTAGGGAAGATACTTTTTCTGACTGTTTCAGCCCTAGGGACAAAATCCAGCCTGCAGAGAGGCACTGAAATACCCTAAATCATCCAAATTCCTGGGTTCTGGAATCCTCTCAGGACAGAAACCCACGGAGGAATGGACGGAGCCGGCGCTGTCGGGTTCTGCGTTCCAGGATTTCCAGGCTCTCCCTGTTTTTCCATCCAGGGAAGGGCAGCAGGGGTGGATCCGAAGCTGTCAAAGGGCGATTGTGGGGTTTGGAGCAGGGAAGGTGCAAGGGGCTGGCCTCCGTGGGCTTTTCACACCTCATTAAGGATAAAAACTCACCCCACTCCCGGCTGACATTCCCGGGATCCCGACCGGCAAACAGGGTCCCTGTGTTCAGGCTCTGGTTTCTTTGGGGCCCTGGGTCAGCTGGAAAAAGCTGGAAAAAGACGAATCTGTCTCCAGAAATCTCCTCCCTGAAGAGCTGAATTGTCCAAATTCATGCTCCAATAAAATCCCCGAGTCTGGGCCTTTGGTTTTCCAGAGGGGCGTCCCGATCCCGCTCGGATCTGTGTGCAAGTGCAGCACCCAGGGACAGTCCCCACTGCTGGGCCCGGGCTGTGGGGCAGATTTGGGATTTCTGGCTCAAAAATATTTAGGATTTGGGATTTCTGCCGACAAAAATATGGATCCTGGGGGACAATCCACAGCCTGGTGGCACCAGGAATGGGCTAGAGAAGAGTGGGCATGGAAAAACGGTGGACAAAGACATGGAAAAGTGGTGGACATGGATATGGAAAAATGGTGGAGAAGGATATGGAAAAGTGGTGGACAAGAACATGGAGAAATGATGGAGAAGGACATGGAAAAATGGTGGAGAAGGACACAGAAAAGTGGTGGACAAGTCCAAGAGCTGCTCCATGGGCTCCATGTGTGGAAGAAGCAGCTCCAGGGATGGTGTGTGTGTGAAAATCCCTTCCTGAGGACCTTTTCAAATGTCCAACTTCATCCTGATATTATTTCTAGACCACCCCAGGATGATTTTGAAACACAGAATTAAATTATAAAGGCATCATCACAGACTCCGATTAATTCAATCCATTCCCCTTTTAATTTGAATGACACAGAGCAAATAAATACTAAAAATGACACAAAAAAAAAAAAAAAAGATCCTTTGTGTGAACATGTTGTGGCTGCATAAAACGGGCAGGTTTTCATTTGGCTGCTTTTCAGTTCCTGGAGTAGGAGAACTGCAAATAAAAACACCCCAAGAAGATCCAATTCTGGGTCAAAAGCCACGGTTTATGTCCCAAACCCCTCAGGGGACAATTTTTGACGCGAGGAGCAGAACGGATAATTCGGAAAACACAATATATGGGACTTAATGCAGATTTAGGGTTGAGGAAATCAATTTTTCAAATGGGAAGCGGATTTTGGAAATAGTCCGATCCAAGAGGAGACACAAAGATTCCTGAGGGAGAGGATGGAAATGACTTTTTGGATTTTTTTTTTTTTTTTAGTGTAGGATCACGTTACTGGTGGAAAAATTGACCTGCAGGGCCGGATTTCCTCCTTTGTGTCACCGACCATCTGCCAAGACCTGATTCCTTCTGGATATTGAGGGCTCCAAATCCGAATGCTGCAAGGCCACGTTTGAGCTGGACCCTTGTGCATTGCCCATCTTAAAAAATCCCAGATAAAAAAAATCCCAAATTATTGAACCTTGTGCACTGCCCAACTTCCTACACATCCCAAATAAAAATAAAAGATCCTAAAATATTGAACTTTGTTCACTGCCCAGCTTCCTCCAATTCCATATTAAAAAATCCTGAATTATTGAATCTTGTACACTGCCCAGCTTCCTCCACATCCCAGATAAAAAATCCTAAAATATTGAATCTTGTGCCCTGCCCAGCTTCCTCCACATCCTGGATAAAATATCCTAAAATATCAAATTTTGTGCACTGTCCAGATTCTTCCACATCCCAAATAAAAAAATCCCTAATATTCCAACCTTGTGCACTGCCCAGCTTCCTCCACATCCCAGATAAAAAATCCCAAATTATCGAATTTGGTCCACTGCCCAGTTTCTTCCACATCCCAGATAAAAAAAAATTCCTAAAATATGTAACTAATCCCAGAGACCAGTGACACCTTTTTGAAGACATTTTAAAGCCCTTCAGAAAACCATTCTGAGGCACCTTCCAACCTTCTCCATCAAACTCCAACCACTCCATTCCTTTGGCTGCTCCCACAGTTCTGGCATTCCAGGGAAATCTCAACAGCGTTTCTCCTGCCTTGTCCCAGGATTTTGCCACATTTTGAGAGTGTCGAGTTCTGCTAGAGTTCAGGAGATGCCTGGAGTTGGAGATTTGGGCTGAAACAGCTCCAGCTTGGAGCATTTTGGTGGCACAGACACCAAGCCAGGTCTTGCCTGCCCTTCCCTGTTTTCCCTCCTGCCCTCTCGGGGTGGGATTTTCTCTTTTTTGAGGGGTGGTGGGTGCCAACCGAGGTTTTTTCTCATCACAGTTTGATTCAGAAGAACTTGGAGGAGAATTCCTCTCGGCAGCCGTCTGGAATGTGTGGAGGAGGCAGGAGTTCAGGTCGGTTTTTTCCACAAAGTCTTCCCTGGGTTTTGGTTTGGAAACCCCAAATTCAAATGAAAGATTGGGGACTGAGATAAGAGAGATCTGAGACCCAACCCTGGATGATTTTGCTTTCACAAACCCCAAACCATCCCAGTTTGTTCTTCACAGAAATGAGGGAGGAAACCCCCCAAACTTTCATCTGACCCCTCCTCGCAATTCTTTGATGCTCAAGATAAAATGGAAGCAAGATTCCCACAAAGTCTCAGGGGAAGAAGGGGCCCCAAATCAAGAGGTTCTGGCCCTGAATGGAGGTGACCCAGTCCAGCTTGGCAGCCCTGATTGTGAAGTCATTGATCCTGGGAAAAGCCATAAATCCCGTTTGACAGCTCAAGAAAACCCAGTCTGACCTTGGGCCTGGTTTTGATCCCACTGATGCAGCTGGAGACCCTCAGGAGCAACAAAAGTGGCAGCTCTGAGCCAGCAGCCAAAGAAAAATGGGTGGAAAAAATCCATCCTGCGGAGATGGGGAATAGGAAAATGTCTCTCCAGGACAGTGGCATCCCCCTGATTGCTGGCTGAGTTTATTCAAAACCATAGAATCGTGGAATTGTTGAATTGGGAAGAAGTTTCCAGGATCATTGAGCCTGAGCTGTGCCCACCTTGTCCCCAGCCCAGAGCGCTCAGTGCTGCCTCCAGGAATTCCTTGGGCACCTCCAGGGATGGGCACTCCAAACCCCCCTGGACAGTTCCAATGCCTGACCACCCTTCCAGAGAATTTTTCCAATATCCAACCTAACTTCCCCTGGTGCAGTTTGGGGCCGTTCCCTCTCCTCCTGTCCCTGTTCCTTGGAGCAGAGCCTGATCCCCCTGGCTGTCCCCTCCTGTCAGGGAGTTGTGCAGAGCCACAAGGTCCCCCCTGAACCCCCTTTGCTCCAGGATAATTCCCTCCTCTTTCCCTTTCCACAGGCAGGGGGGACCTGGGAAAACAGCCCTGTCCCCTGTCAGGAACCCACAGAGCATCCAGCTGGCTCCAGTGGGATGGAAAATGCAACATCTCCCACCAGGAACTGTTTACTCCTTCCTCCCACCACCTTGGGCCCTCACAGCCGCAGCCAGCTCTGATTTTGGAAGTCCTCAGAAGCTCTGGAAGCTGCCCAGGGTTTAGGGCTGAACCTCGCCAGGCTAAAGGCTCGCAGCCCTTGGGGTCGA
This sequence comes from Malurus cyaneus samueli, assembly GCA_009741485.1. NCBI lineage: Eukaryota > Metazoa > Chordata > Aves > Passeriformes > Maluridae > Malurus > Malurus cyaneus. The sequence continues at coordinate 9,044,578 of CM019227.1, read as the reverse complement.
GGCTTTTAAGGACTCTTTTATTGCAACTCCCAAATCCATTAAAAAAAAAAAAAAAAAAAAAAAAAAAAAAAAAAGAAAACAATCCTCCTGAAGGTCGCACCTTTGAAACAACAGCTACCTACCGAGTTTCACCACAGTAGTTCAAAGCGCTGGAAAAGACACTTGTGCGTTTTGCAGGGAACAGCAGGTTTTAATCTGCTGCGAGGTTTTTTTCTCCCCAGCATGTCCCGAGTCTGTTCCATGAGTGTTATCTGTCCGGTTTCCAGGTTTTTATAATCCGCTGGGGCCCGTGTAAATCTCAGGATTTCCTCTGCAGACTCGGCTCATGTTCCGCAGCTGTGCCGGAGCACATGTGTGAGGAAATTGGAAATGAAATCAGCTGATCCAGCGTGGATTGGGATGAGGAGGGAGACCCGAGCTTTGTGGGCTCCATGACCCGTCCAGGGGGTCAGTGCCACCCTCCAGAGCGGGGCCAGGGTTGGATCATTGTCCCCTCACGGGAGCAGTGACATCTGCACCACCCAGTCCTGGCCAAGGGACACGCAAGGTCTCTACTCAGAGGGTGGGGAGGGCCTGGCACAGACTCCCAGAGAAACTGTGGCTTCCCCTGGATCCCTGGAAGTGTCCAAGCCCAGGCTGGATGGGGCTTGGAGAACCCTGGGATCATGGAAGGTGTCCCTGCCCATGGCAGGGAGTGGCACTGGATGACCTTAAAATTTCCTTCCAACCCAAGCCATCCCAGGAATTTACAGTTCTCTGATGGCTTCTCCCATCTCCTGCCCATCCCAGTGGAGGGAATTCACATCATCAGGAGGTGTCAGCTCAGAGGAAGCCACATGTGGTAAACTGAGGCCATGGTTCCAGAAATTCTTTGAATTGGATTCGCATTTGGTTCCTGGAAATCTCCTCCAACCAGGCACCGCCAAGCAAGGAATGGACCTTGCAGGATGCTCAAAAAGGGCAGGGAGATGTTTGATCCCAAAACCTGAGAATATCCCACAGAATCTATGCCAACAACACCAAGAGGACCTTGCAGGATGCTCAGAAAGGGCAGAGTGATGCTCAGCGCCAACATCTGTCCATGGCAGAGGCCTCCTGGGATATCGGGAGTTGCTTCCCAACACATCCCTCTTGGAAACCTTGGGTGGCCAGGTGGAGAATCCTGCTCCATGTGCTCCATGTTCTCCATGTTCTCCATGTGCTCCATGTGCTCCATGTGCTCCATGTTCTCCATGTGCTCCATGTGCTCCATGTGCTCCATGTTCTCCATGGGTTCCCTGTGCTCCATGTGCCCCCTGTTCTCCACATGGAGCCAGGAGCATCCCAGCCATTTCTTGTGGGATTTCTCAAGCCCAACCCTTTTTTCATTCCTTTTTTTTTTAGGATATTTCCTTCCCGTGACAGTGACAAGGAGCCCAAATCCCCAGCTCCAGGACCATTTTTCCCTCCCATTAATCATGGGTTACTCCTGGCAAACTCTCCAGGCTTCCCACAGCTGGGAACACCAGGAAAGGGAAGGGAATCCAGGGAATTGCAGTGCTGAGCAAGAGGGAAAAGGGCACCACAAAAAGTGTGGAGAGCTGTGAGTGAACCCTGCAGTTCAATCACCCCGAGCAGGTAAATTTAACTCCTCACCTGAAGAGTTCCTCCCTTTTCCAGCACCTGCAGGATCACAAACACCCCTTTATCTCCGGATTGTCTCATGTGGAATTGGCAGCTGGGCCAGCTCCAAACACCTGTGCAGAGCTGGAATTCCTGAAAGGCTTTTCAAGGGGTGAGCACTGCATTCCACGGTCTGGCAGCACCCCTGGCTCTGCTCCTGGATCGGGAGACCAAAGGGAATGAGGCTTGGAGAGCGAGTTCCCGACAAGATCCATGGATGCGACACCTCAGCGGCTGGAAAACCCCGCTCCTTTTCCTTTTAAAGGAGCTGAAGGAGCAGAAGAACGGGAATCTGGCCCAGGTTTCCTGCATATTCAAGCAGCATTCCTCCCTCTAGGCCTCGTGTGTGGGGAAGCAGAACAAAGGGGAAAGGCAGCGGCTGTGAACTGGGATGAACTTCCAGACAGAGGTTGGAGAAGGAATTCCAGCTCTCGGGAGCTGCTCGGTGCGGTGGCCACCGGTCCTGACTCCTGGCCAGCTCAGCTTTGTGTGGGCTAGCAATCAATAAATTCCTGCCCTGAATTCCTGGTGGACTCTGGAAAGGGTGGTTGAACTGGTGTGATGCTCCTGTGGCCAACTTTTCCTGGATTTGGAATCTGCCTGGAATAAGGTTTGTCATTCATATGCTGTCACCCCAGATCGAGGGCTGAAGGTTCAAAAACAGGGAATGTTTGGATTCTCCCAGGGTGAACACAGCAATTCCATGCAAATATTGCTCCAGACAGTAAAATTTCGGAAGAAACAGAGCTGAACTTAATCTTTAACCAACGTTCCCGCTCATGTGGAGAAGGATATCCCAAAGGAATTCCCTATCATTTTGTAAGAAACAACTCTGAGTTCCAGAACTTGGTTTCCTTCATAGAATTCCTGCCCTCCCGAGGTTTGATGTCCCAGGAGGTGCAAGCTCTGCCCCCATTCTCCTCCCTGATTAAGCATCCTAATTGGATTTTCTGTATCTTACAGGGATTTTTTTTGAGGAGTTCTGCTGTGGGATCTTGCTCCAGGAATTTGGGAAGCAGCCCTGGAGTAGGGAAAACTCAGCAGAAGGGGCTGTGAGCTCCCCAAAAGCCAGGATGGAGAGGCTGGAAAGATGCTCATGCCTTTGTGTGGAGCTTCACCTGCTGCTGGGAGCCAGGGAGGTGCTGTAAAACTCCTGGAATTGTGCTCCTTGGGTGCTTCTGCATCTCCCACAAGGCTCTGGCCATGGGATGCAGGATTGGAACATCCACATGGGGAGAAAAATCCCTCTCGGAGCTTCAGCAGCTTCCAGCTGTGGGAAAAGTTGGGAGAGATTTCCGTCTTTCCCTCCACCTGTTTGGCTCTTTGGCCCCAGTAGGGTGAGGAGCATCCACGTGCACCGTTGGATTTATGGAATTTTGTTTCCATTGGACAACGAGGCGGTTTTGGAGCCCCTAGCACGGCTCTTCCTCCCATCTCGGCTCCGTGGGAGGCCAGACCCATCCCCATCCCATCCCATCCCTGCCCCCGGCCCCATCCCCGCGGCGGATCGGGGCGGCTCGTGTTCCACATCCCGAGGATCCCGCCCGGCTCCGTGGTTGTTGTTCCTCCCAAACCACCCAGACTGCGGCCAGATGTGCTCCCTCAGATCCAGCTGCTCCGGGGGAGGGAATTGCGGCTCCCAGCTGTTTGTCCCCGCTCCCCTGCCAGCGGGGCCGCCGGGGTCAGCGCTCCCTCATCCATCTCTGTCCGGAGCGCTCCGTTAGCACCGACCTGCTGCTCCTTCCCGCTTGGGTTTGTCTGAAGGAGCTCAAGGAGGAAGGGAAAACTCCTTCTGTCCATCCCAAAATCAGCATCCTGCAGGACAGGATGGAGGTGACACCACAGATTTTCCTTTTAATACAAAAAAATTCCTTGGAGAGACTCATAGTGGCTCCGAATTCCTGCTCATCCTGCCTTCCCTCCCTCTGTCCTGACTTTCCCTGCATTCCCATCCCGAGGGAAGCGCAGGGCTGTGGATGGAGCCCTGATCCCGGGCCAGGAGCCAGCAGATTTTTAGGATTAATCCCATCTTGCTCTCTCCTAGTGGCCTTGGGCAAGGCAGGGATCTCCCAGTCCCGGCTTTTCCGTGCTTTGCAAAACAGAGATAACGATCCCGACATTTCCCACCTCCCTCGAGGATTATCAAACACTTTGAAAACACTTGGGGGCTGAAAGCCCAATTATTGCAAAATCCAACCATTCCCAGCCCTCCTTGGGAGTGGGAATGCAGGGAATGAGAGTGGGAATGCAGGGAATGGGATTCCCAATGAAGCAGGAGCCACTGAAATGTCAGAAAATTCCCATGAGTGTGTCCAAGAGGGCAGGACCGGCAGTTTGAGCTTAGCTTAACCCGATTCCTGCAGGTTTTGGCTCAGATCAGCCGAGCTTAAGGGAACAAGGCTCCCATTTCTTCTCCTGATGCCTAAACTTGGGTGGGTTTTTTTCCCAACCTTTTCACTCTCCTGCTTTTCCTTCCTCAAACGACTCCTCCTGGATCCTCATTATGTTCTGGAAGTTTTGGGTGTGCTGGTTTTTATCTTCCAGTCCCAAAGCGGTGGCTCATCTTCCTTCATTTCAAACCAAAAGCCAAACTCAGGGGAAAATCCCATTTTCCCTTTTTTTCCAGATGCACACAATGCGCTCCCCCTGTGGAAAAGCAGCAACACATCTGGGAGGTGTTTTCCAAGGAATTATCAGAGCAGTGTCCTCAGCTTCCTATTTTTCTGTGCCACACATTAAAAATCACTCAGGGAGGGGAGTGGAGAATCCATGAGAGATATTAAAAAAAAAAAAAAAAGGAAAAAAGAAGCAAACTAAAAAAGAAATTAAAAATAAAATCCAAGCCCTCTCCTACAAAATGGAGTTTCCATTTGGAAAGGGTGGGAAACAGAGATCTTAGGGAGGAATTTGCAGATGGAAAAGCTGGGATTTGTTTATTTAATCCTATTTTTTTTTTCCCTGGGTGTCCTCAGGGAGGGGGGGACAGCTTTGGGATGAAGGGGATCCATCTTTTGGGCTGGGCTGAGGATCCTGGGGAAAAGCTGAGTGTGGCTGGGCAGGAATTGGGATTTTTCCTGCTAGAAAGAGCCTAGTGTGGCTCTGCCCCTGAGGCTGCCAAGACTCCGAGTCTTACAGATCCTGTGGGAATCTTGGGAAGATCTTGGTGATCTCAGAATCCTCCAAAATTTCTGGGAATTTTGTGGAAGGAATTTGACCCTCTCCAGATGGGGTTTCTGGAGCTCTGCTCTCCATGGAAAGGATGCGGGGATATTCTGGATAAACATGGGCACAGATGTCTCACATTTTGGGACACTCCAAGCATCAAGGTGCTGTTCCATAAGGAAAAACAATTCCTGAAGAGCCCAAACAAGCAATAAATTCCAATAAATGTTCTCAGTAAATAAATCGTGACCCCAAATCTGTTGCTTCCTGCCCTTTCTTTCCATGCATCCCTCGATGAGCTGCACTTGGCAGGTCCTGAATTCCTTTATTGGCTCCTTCCAAGGGGATATTAAGCATTCCTGGGAACCAATGGGAAGCAGGATCCTAAAAGCCATGGTGACAGCTGCATTCCAACAGCAGGGAGACAAAGGAATGGTGGAATAATCTGGAGTGAAATAAAGATTTTAATAGGAAAACCAAGTCTTGAGAGAGTGAACATGATCCAAAGCAAACCAGACCTTTATATTTGGGAATCTGGGAGAGGGAGGGGAAAAAAATCCTCTCATTTTTTCCCTCCTAAACAAAATTATTCCCCACGGAGCAGTTTCGGATCTGCTGCTGAATTATCAAACTCCTTCTCTGGGGAAAACAGACATCCAGCATTCCATGGTTTTTGTGTTTCATAGCTGAAGGAGGTTTGGGTGAGCAGAAAAGCAGCCTGGCCATGGATAACCAGGCAGCTGGAATAAAATCATAGGATGTTTGGGAATGCTGAGGAGATGCAGAACCTTGGATAAATCAACAGCTTAAAATAACAACAACAATAAAAACTGTTTTATTGGGATCTGAGTGCCAAGCTTTCCCCTGTTTGGAGGAAGGTGGGTGCCAACCCATTGGATGGAGGAGGTGGGGATTTATCTGTGCCTGAGAGAGACTGACAGGGATGAAAAGATGGGAATGGATCCAGGATCATATCATGGATCAGAACAGGTTGGGTTTGGTTTGGTTGGTTTGGTTCGGTTTGGGTTGGATTGGGTTGGGTTGGGTTGGGTTTGTTTGGTTTGCTTTGGTTTTTTTGGACACCAAAGGAAGGAGAAAGGAAGTTTGGGAAGGAATAGCCAAGGAAGGAGAGTCCATCAGGAATGGATCCTCCACACCAGCTGGGAGGGACCGGGTGGAAAATCCCTCTGGGACCGAGAGCTGGAGGAAAACCCTCAGGCATTCCGGGGCTCCTCATGATTTTCCCAGTCTAAATTGGCTCTTCCCAATCTCATTTCCGTGCCTGGAGTTTATCAGGGACAGTATCCAGGAGATCTGCTGTGGATGCTGAGCTGAGCCATCCATGCGGATGGAATTCCTCCTCCAGGTATCTGGGAGACAATCCCAAGATTCCCAGGTGGATATGGGAAATTTTCCATGGATCTGGTTGGAATCCCCCAAAATAACAGAGGTTGCATGTGGGAATTGCAGGTTTTGCTCTTCAAACAGAGGAAATTTCATCTCTGCTGGTCCAGAGGATCCAACAACCCACTTTTATTTTTTAGGCAAAAGCCCTTTCCAAGCTCTCCACACTCCAGGATTTTATGGTTTTCCTCTTTTTCTCTCAGGCAAATCAGGGTCAGCACCAGCACTCGGCCAATTTGGAATAAATTTTCCACAAAATTCCCTTTCTCCTTTGTTTTCCACAACCTAGAAATTCCCTTTTCATGGATGGGCAACTGGAAAAAGGAAAAACAAAGAGAAAATCCATTGACCTGGAAGGGATATTTGAGTTTGGGGTCCCCAAATATTGAGTTAAAAATCAGGGAAATGTGATGGAAAAGGAAATTTTCCACAGCTCTGAGGCTGAGTAGAACAGATTGTGTGAAAAGTCCTAGGATGAAACAGCACTTTTCGATCTGGAATCAATCCTGGCAGGAAGTAGAAACATTTGCCGTGGAGTGGGAAACAACACATGGTTGTTGCATTATATTTACCCAATAAAATCCCTTTTTTTTCATGTAGGATTGGGGGGGGAAAAAAAGGCATTTAATAAAAGAAGGATGCTGGGAATGCTTTTCCAGTTAAACAGGGATAGATGAGGAATATTTCTTTCTGGTTTTGGGGTTTTTAGCAGGTGGGAAATGATCCTTCCATGATGCCTGTGTTGGAAAAATAAACAAACACCCTGGATTTTTTTGCCTTAGGATGCTCTGCTGAGCAGAAATATTTCACATCACAGATCCCAAATCATCTCATCCCCCATTCCCGGGGCAGGTGAGTGTCCCTGAATGCCGTGGAGTGACACGGGAGAGCAGAACATTCCCGCTGCCAGGCTGGGGGAGGAAGGCTCGGGAAGCCGGGCTGAATTCCTGGCTTTGATTGCCACGTGCGTGGGATGGCACAGGAGGAGCGGGGGCCGGTGAGCCGAGGAAGGAGCGTTCCCACCTCCACACGGCATTTCGGGAGGAACCGGGCCCTGCCGGGAAGGAGAGGGAGCTGCTGGAGAGGTTTGGGGTTGTGTAACGGGGTGGAAGCGCCGTGGGAAGGCAGAGGGAGTGGGATGAGGGATGTGTCACCCCCTGATCCTGCATGGGGCTCTGGGCAAGATCCAGGGATGATCCCTGGGGATGGCAGCATCCCTGGGTGTGGACACAGCACAGATTCCAGGCTGGGATTCTGCTGGATTTGGGGCTGATCTGTGAGGAATGGCAGGCCCAGATTCCAGGCTGGGATTCTGCTGGATTTGGGGCTGATGCCTGAAGAATGGCAGTCCCTGGATGTGGTCATGGAGCAGGTTCCAGCTGTGGATCTGTTCCATCGTGCAGGAAGGTTTTCCATGCAAACCTCAGGAATTGTGTCCATGGTGCCAGTGCCTCCAGGAGCACCGAGTGTGCCTGGAGCCCTCCCAAAGCAGCTCCTCCCCGCTGGACAGTGCTGGAACCCCAGGGATCCAGGGGCAGCCACAGCTTCTCTGGGAATTCCATCCCAGCCCCTCCTCACCCTCCCAGGCAACAATTCCTTCCCAAAATCCCTGCCCTCTGGCAGTGGGAAGCCATTCCCTGTGTCCTGTCCCTCCATCCCTTGTCCCCAGTCCCTCTCCCGCTCTCCTGGAGCCCTTTTAGGCCCTGCAAGGGGCTTTGAGCTCTCCTTGGATCTTTCTCTTTCCCAAGCTGGACAATCCCAGCTTTCCCAGCCTGGCTCCGGACCAGAGGAGCCCCAACCCTGTCACCCCCTTCCCACAGGGGCTCTCCAGTGAAACCATTTCCATGGAAACAGCACCAATTCCTCATTTCTGCTGCTCAAAGCCTGTTTTCCCTGGACAAATTTTAAATGCAGGATATGGGTGAATTTTCCCTTCCCTCAGTTCCCACTCCTCCCATTCCTGATGGGAATTATTCCACCCCAGAGCAGCTCAGACCTTCCTGGTGTCCTGAGCATTCCCCAGCTGGGAAAATCAGGCAGTGGAAAGGATCAGGACTGAAACCCAGAGGACACTTGTGCCTATTCCTCATAATTTTTAACCTTTGCCTGTTGGAAAACCTCTCCGGGGCATCTGGGAAGGGAGAGACAACTGGAGACCGGGAAAAAACAATTTTCCTCTTCTCGGAGCGCCTGCAGCTGTCAGCTGAACCCATTCCTGCCCTCTCCAGAGCAACAGCTGGAGCAGCCAAAAATGGGACGCTGGGCATGGAGCAGAGCTCCTGGAAGGATCGTTTACAGCCGGCACCTCGCAGATGCCACTTCCGCTCAAAAATATCAACGGGACAGGGGAGAAAAACACCCCACAGATGGAAAAATGATTTGCCTGACATCAGGAATTCTTGTTGTTACATGACCCCCGCCATGTGTCACGCTGGAAAAGGCGGGAGGGGAAGAAAAGGGGGGGACTGGAGGAAGGAAAAATTCTCCGTGAATTTTGCTTTTCACCTGTTGTCTCAGGCTGGGGTGTCTGGGGATGTCTGTGCTGCTGGGGGCAAGATGGGGCCACTGGTTTGATTCCAAGGATTATTTTTCCCCAGAAATATTCCCAAAAGGATGGGGATTTCTCGCCAGCAAGTGGCTGCTCTGTTTGCTGGTTTGTGGAGGGATAAAATGGGGTGTTTTTCCCTAGAAAATCCCATTCCAGCTCAACTTGGAGGAAAGGAAAATTTGGTGATGAGCTCTGATGTGTTTGCACTGCTCCTGCTGAATCTGGTGGGGAAGGGATGGGAGGGAAGAGATGGAGGGGAAGGGATGGGACAGAAATCCCAGCACGGGGAGGTTCCTGGGGGCCACACACCTCACCCCATCCTGGCTGCATCCAAACCTCTGGAAGCACAGTGGGATCCCAAAATCCTGGCACACTTAGAGCCATGGAGCTGTGGGACAGGCTGGAATGAGGACGTGGATGGACAAAACATCCCAAAAACATGGGATATCAGGGAAAGGCTCCACGGTGGGCACTGACCAGGATCATTCCCAGGGAATGGGCACATTCCCGAGGCTGCTGGACCTCTGAGAGCCTTTGGACAATCCAAAGTGGGATTGTTGGGGTGTCCTGGGCAGAGCCAGGATTTGGTGATCCTGATCCCTTCCAGCTCAGGACATTCTGTGATTCCGTGGAAACATCCCTTCCACCAAAGGAACCATCAGCCCTTCCTTCTGTGGAGATATCAGTGAGATCTGGGGAAATCTCAACAGGGTTTGGGGAGATATCGATGTAATCTGTGAAAATAGCAATGTAATTTGTGAAGATACCGATGTAATTCATTAAAATACCACAGTCATTTGAGCAAATATCAATATAAATTGAGAAAATATCAGTGTAATTTGGGAAAATATCAGCATGATTTGGAGAGATATTGATGTAGTTTGTGAAAATATCAATGTAATTCATGAAAATATCGATTTAATTTGAGTAAATCTCGATGTAATTTGAGAAAATATCAATGTAGTTTGAGTAAATCTTGATGTAATTTGAGAAAATATCGTCATAATTTGGGAAAATTCCAACATGATTGGGGGAGATATTGATGTAATTTGTGAAAATATCAATGTAATTTGTGAAAATATCAATATAATTTGTGAAGATATCAACACGGTTCGGGGAGATATCAAAATAATTCCTGAAGATATCAATGTAATTTGAGAAAATACTGATGTAATGTGGGAAAAAAATCAATATGATTTGGGGAGATATTGATGTGATTTGTCAAAATATCAGTGTGATTTGTGAAAACATCAATGTAATTTGTGAAAACATCAATGTAATCTGTGAAAATGTGATTTGTGAATATATCAATGGAATTTTTGAAAATATTGTTGTAATTTGTGAAGATATCAACATGGTTTGGGGAGATATCAATGTAATTTGAGAAAGTAATGATGTAATTTGTGAAGATATCAACGTGATTTGGGGAGATACCGATGTAATCCATGAAAATACCGATATAATCTGGGAAAACATCAATAGGAATCGTCAATATCCCACAGGAAACGCTCCCGGCGTTTCTCAGCCGACGCTTCCCAGGTCCCAAATTCCTGCAAACACGGATTAGTTCCAGCCCCGCCGCTGATTAATCGCCGCCTCTCCTCGGTGCCGCAGCTCTTGTCAACATCTCAGGGCTTTGTCCGGGGTTTATTCCCGGCTTAATCCACTTAATCGGAGCTGCTCCCTTCCTGCACCCGGCTCATCCCGGTGCCTCCGCAGCCACGGCCACGCTGGAGCGGGATTGGAGCCTCTCAGAGCTCCGGGAGAGAGGGCAGAAGTGGCCAAAAAAATTGGGATGGAGTGGGGACAGAAGCAGGGTGGGACAGGGATATGGGGCTGGGAGCGGGGATGGAGCCAGAGCCTTCCCAGGAAGGGTGGGGTGGGAAGAGAGAGGGGGAGAGAAAGAAAGAAGGGAAAAGGAAGGGAGAGGGGGAAAAGAAGAAAAGAGGAAAAAGAGGAGAAGGGAGGGAGGGAGGAGGGAGGGAGGAGGGAGGGAGGGAGGGAGGAGGGAGGGAGGGAGGAGGGAGGAGGGAGGGAGAGGAGAGGAAAAAGAAGAAAATGAAGGGGAAAGAAGGAAAAGAAGGGAAAAGAGAGAAAAGGGGAAGAAAAAGAGCTGGAAGAGAGGAAAAGAAGGGGAAATAAAAGAGGGGAAAAGAAGGCAGGAAAGGAAAAGGGGAGAAGAAGGCAAAAGAGGGGAGAAAGGAGAAGAGGGGAAAAAGGGGAAAGGAAAAAGAGGGGGAAAGAGAAAAGAAGGGAAAATAAAGAGGAAAAAAAGAGGGGGGGGGAAAGGGAAAGGGGAAAAGAAGGCAAAAGAAGGGAAAAGAGGTGAAAACATGGGAAAATTAAAGAGAAGTCCTGGTATGGGGGCACAGAGAAGGTGCAGATGCTCCATCCTCGGAGCTGTTTGAGGCTCATCCAGGTGGAGCCCCAGCATCTCCTCAGCTTGTGCCTCCTTTGGGGCTGGATTTGGGACCTGTGGGGTCTCTTCACACTCGTCTGAGTTTGACACCGGATTTTCCCATTTCCCACACTGTTCCGAAAATCTGGAATCTACAAAACATGCATCCAAGGCACCAGGATCGGGATGACAACCCCAGAATAGGGGAAACTTCCCTCAGCTCCTTTTTGCCGTCCCCATTCCATCCCCGGGATCCTGGCATTAATCCCCCTCCACTTTGGGGTTTCCCAGATTTCAGTTTGGGCATCACAGACCCGGATTCCCTTCCCGGATCCCGACACTGCCCATCTCCCCCTTTATGGGAGGGTGGGAAGCCGCAGATCCCCACGTCCCCTCCCTCCAAAACTCCCGGGAGCCTCAGGCCAGGGTGGGAAAAAGCATCGAGCGCCGAGGAGGATGAGGTGGAGAGAGGAAGAACTTTTCCCTGGAATTTCAACCTCCCCGGTAGGAGCGAGCGGGAAACATTTGCTGGTGGGAGAACGCTGCCGGTGACAGGTCCCAAAATAATCGCGGAGGTGACAGGAGTGAGCGACGCCGATAATGAGCGGGGGTTGGCGGAGCTGCCATCGTTCCCTGCGCGGCTCCGCGGTCCCCGGGGAGGCTCTGCCGCCCCCGCCGGGCCTAATTTAAGGGAAAGTTTGGGAGTTCGGCTTCACCCGGATCGGAGATGCAGAGCTCTAACTTTTCCCGTTCCACCGGTGAGAGATAAACATTTACTCTTGGCTGGTTGAGGTTAGGATTTCGTTTCCAGGTCTTTTCCAGCCCTTTAGGGGAAACATAATTCCATGGGAATTCGCTCAGTGTCCCCAAAAAAAACGTGTCCGATGTGTGTCCTCACCCATCGCGATGATCCTGAAGGAATTCTCCCCTATTCTCCCCTATTTAGCAGGAGATCAGGGATCTTTTCCAACTTGGGAAGGAGCAAACGTCACTTTCCAAAGGGTCATTTTGCTCGTGGCTTCCGGGGAATTATGGCGCAAATGTTGGGAAGAGGATTTAGGCTCAGGAAAGCTGATCACGGCCACAGAACAGGATTTTTGGCGGGATTTGGATGGGGGGTTTGCAGTGGAAATATCACCGTATTCCCTCGGATTTGTCTCCAGCTCTGAAAGTTTGGATTAAATGCTTTGGGAGGGACAAATCCCTCTGGATTTGGAGCTGAGCTGGAGCCTCTCTGTGAATAAATGGAGAAGATATTTGGGGTGTGATGGTTTAATTTGGAGATGGCTCCTGACATCGGGCTGAGAAGATCCCAACCTCATCCAGTCTGGGAATTTCCCATTTTTTGGGTTGGGAGCCATGAAGGATTTGGGCCGTGGGTCCAAACTCTGAGCTGGATGTGCAGTTCCTGCCCTGGAGCCCTTTGGGAAGCTCGGGATGCAAAGAGATGGTTCTCTGTTTTATCACACACTGAGGAGAGAGGAATGCAGCTCCGCGTTTCTCTCGCACCAAATCCAGGGGATCATTCCTATTCTTCCCTTCCAATCTCCCAGTGAACTTCCACTTGTGCCTCCAGGAATTCCCGTGATCCTGAAAAAAAGTCTGAATAAATCAGCTGGATCCTCAGTGAGCATCCTGTTGGGGTTTTTTGTGACTTTTATGGCCAGACAAGCACAGGGAGTTCCCATTTGTGTTGTTCCAGCAAGGACACCCCAATCCCTATCCTGACATTCCATTGGAGCAGGTTGGAGAGAGGAGAAAAAGCTGGGAAGAAGGGTCGGGAAGCACCTGGAGGAGGCACACAGGGATTGCAGGATTTTGAGAACTCTTCCTTTGAGTTTTCCCCCTCAGACCCTGAGATCCCTCAAGCTCCAAGCCCATTCCATGGGATGGGATGTATCCTCCCCTCTCCATATCCAAAATCTTTCCATCACCCCAATTTCCCCTGGGATTATCCATATCCCAACCCCTCCCAAAGCACTAAAGCTTCCCAAATTTATCTTTCCAGGTAATTCACCATTTTCCTCTAAACCAATTAAAGTCACTCGCTAATTTTCTGACCATTTCCCTTTCATCTGGGGACTCATTTTTTCTGGAGAGAATTCCAAGCTCCCTCCTAATTTTCTTCCCTTCTTGTTTCCTCCGGAGCATCCTAATTAACGATCGTCAGCTCCGACGCCCCCGGATCATCGAGCGAGCGATGCCTCCCTAATTAACAACATCTCTAATCACGTTATCGACCTCTGCCATTGCCAGACAAACCGCAGCGAGAGGATTCCTGGCTTTGGGAAGCTCTCCGCAGAAATGATGGATGGTTTGGAAGGAATCCCTCGCTGTTTGATGCACGTTTTCCCCGTGTTTATCCCAAACACCCCGTTTAGAGATAACGTTATCAGTGGAAGGGTTACCGGGGCACATTTCCCTCATTTCTCACCTGGTGGTGATGTCGGGTTTATTCCAGCTCTGGGATGCTTGGGAATAACTGGGGTTTGCTCTCCCTAGCCTGGGATAATTGCAATTAATAATTAATAATTGTTTTCCTGCTGCAGATAAGGAGAAATATCCAGGCAGCTCCAGGCACCACATTCCAGAAGGTTTTCCAGCGCAAATCCGGGAAATTTAACGGATCTTTATTCCCCTCTAGTGGCACATCCACAAAAATCCATCGGAGAGTCCAAACTGCTTCTTCCTCAGGGATCAGATTTTTTTTTTATTGCCTGTGTAGGGCTTTTTTTCCCAAGTCCAAATATCCAAGTGCTTTTTGATTATTACATTGATATTTGATTATTAAAATGATCTTTGATATTCCAGAGGTGGAGGAGGTTTTCCTGTGGTTTGTCCAGGATGGGAATGGGGATCACAACCCTCTGGACTGGAAGAGATTTCCCATCACAGAATAAAATCAGGAATCATTTTGATTCGGAGAAGAGGGATTAATGGGAAGAGAATCAGCATTACCTACCTTGGAGGTGTTGGGAGAGGAACTCAATCCCAATCCCAATCCCTGCATGGGAAAATGGGATTGAGGGGCTCCCAGGGAGGAATTTGTTGGAGGGAAACCGTTCTGGGATTGATGTGACTTTTTATTCTGCAGGAAAGAGGGGCTGAACCCCCCTGAGCCTCGGTGTCCCCACTGAGGGCCTGAGAGAGGGGATTGGGATCTGGGATTGGGAACACTCCTGGAATGTCCAGCTGGGCCGGTTGGGATGGGTTTGTCCTCTAAAGCAAACCTGGGAGATGTTAGAACTCAGCAGAGATGGAAGAGAGGGAATAACAGCAGTGGAAAAACAACCAGATATCTGTGAAATGCAAAATATTTCTCTTTTCTAAGGTTTTGTGGCAATCCTGGTTGAGTTGACTCCAGAATTCCCCAATTTCTGACTTTGGGTTTGATTCCTCCAGGCAAAGTGGAAGAGGGAAGCTCACGGCATCTCTACTTCCTTTGGGAAGAAAAACAAATAAAATCCACTTTGTTTTGGCTGCAGGGTCAGCACCTATTGCAGAATTCCTCTAAAAAATCAATAAACGAGAAAATTAACAGCAGAATGCCTTCAGAATTATTTTCCTAAAATACAAGAGTGACCTCTAGTGGTGCCATCTCCTGATTTCCTTCCCTCTCAGGAGATGAAAAACAAGTAATCAGATTTATTAATTAGTAATAACATATAATTAGAAAATTTAAAACTTTTTTTGGGGAACTCAACCCGCTTTTCCCAATATTTTTCCTACTCCTTGTCAATCCTGAACTTTCCAAGACAACTTTGCACCCAAAATTAGGCTAAAAATTATGGGAATTTTGGTTGGTATAATTTGGGAGATTTGATGCTCTAATAATGGGAGGCAAAGTTAATCCTTAATATTTTATTTTAATAAATTAAGGCTTGGAATAAAGTTTTATTTAAAACATTTCAGTGATGATTACTCCTGTTATTCCATCATTTCTCTTATTTCTCATCCCCATCTCCACCAGGCAAGCAGAGAACCCCTGCTTTTGTCTGTCCCCACTGGAAAACTTCTCCTGCTGTTAATGTGAGGTGGAAAAGAGGGGAAAAGTCCAGATCAGAGCATTTGGGAAAAACCTTCCCCAGGGTTCATCCAGGAGTTATCACCCTGAAGGGATTCATTAATCCTAACAGGATTTATTTCACTTTATTATCCCAGTGGGATTCCAACCAGTCCAGCCCAGCCTTGGACATTCCAGGGATCCAGGAGCAGCCACAGCTCCTCTGGGAATCTGTGCCAGGGGCTCCCCTCCTCACTGTAAAAACTTGTTAATATTTCATCAAAATCAGCCCATTTTTAGGTCAAAACCATTCCCATTCGCACAGAATTTTTATTTTGGGAGGGCCGGTGCTGCAGGACGAGGTGACCTTGGCTGGTGGCAGGAAAGCTGTGCCTGTGCCTCCTCCTTCCCTCGGGAGCGCAAGGACATTCCCTGCCCTTCCCGCTCAAGCTGTTCCCAAAAAAACCAGGAGCTCGAGCTGCTTCATAAAATCCCTTCTGCACCGAGCCCGTGGATGCTTCGGGAATTTTGCCCAGGAAAAGCTCCTTCACGGAGCAGAGTTTTCATGGTTCTTGATCCTCTTAGGAATCAAAAATAGCAAAAAATAAAAATGAAATGGAAAT
This sequence comes from Malurus cyaneus samueli, assembly GCA_009741485.1. NCBI lineage: Eukaryota > Metazoa > Chordata > Aves > Passeriformes > Maluridae > Malurus > Malurus cyaneus. Next base: position 9,028,778 of record CM019227.1, on the reverse strand, counting down.
GAAATGTGAATCTCTGTGCTTGCTTTGTCAGGCTGGTACCGCGGATACACGCTCCGAAATAAATCCAAGAAGGTACGGCCGCGCTGTTGGTTTTGTGTTCAAATTCGTTTTAAATTCAATTAAAATTCAATTAAAATTTGGGGGTTTTTTTCCTTCCAATTTGTTTTCCCTCTGCTCGGAATTTTTCCTCTCCCTCCTCCCGACCTTTCCAAGTCCTGTTAAACGTTCCCTTAATCCCGTGGTGCATCCCAAACCAGCGATTTCCCGGATTAAACCCGGGTTACTGGGTGAGTCATTTTGTTTATTTGTTGAAAACGTGTTCACTTTATTCCACGGATGAAAAAAGGGAGGATGAGCAGATGATAATGCCGGATATTTTTATTCCTGGAAGGAGATTATAGCACATTTCCCGGGCTGAGGGAGATTGGGATGTTGGAAAAGCCGCCTGGGAAGAAGGGCCGTGGAATAATTCCGGTGGGTTTTCTGGGTGCTGTGATGGAATCTCTCCTCATTTTCCGGCGATGGAGAGCGCCCTTCCCATTCTGGTTGTGCTGGGAATTTCGGAAATGCGTGTGAATCTCCATCATGGATTTGTTTCAGGTTTTGGGAAAGTGCACAACAATAAATTAATTGGAAAAAACCCCAATAAAACCCTGAAGTAGCAATAGCAACTCCCTCCATCTGAGCTTGAACTCAGGGAAATTTTTGATGTGGTTTACTGAGCCGACATTGGATCACCTTTAAATAGCATCGGGAAATCCTTAAAAATCGGAACTTCCTAAAACATCGGAACATTCCTAAACTTTCAGGAACATCTAAACAAATGGATTTTACACCAATCTCGGACGTAGAT
>CM019227.1:8997406-9027900 GCA_009741485.1 Malurus cyaneus samueli | reverse complement strand
GGCGAGGAGGAGATGGCTCCTGACATCGGGCTGAGAAGATCCAACCTATCCGTCTGGGATTTCCCATTTTTGGGTTGGGAGCCTGAGGATTTGGGCCGTGGTCCAAACTCTGAGCTGATGTGCAGTTCCTGCCCTGGAGCCCTTTGGGAAGCTCGGGATGCAAGAGATGGTTCTCTGTTTATCACACACTGAGGAGAGAGGAATGCAGCTCCGCTGTTCTCTCCGCACCAAATCCAGGGGATCATTCCTATTCTTCCTTCCAATCTCCAGTGAACTTCCACTTGTGCCTCAGGAATTCCCGTGATCCTGAAAAAGTCTGAATAAATCAGCTGATCCTCAGTGAGCATCTGTTGGGGTTTTGTGATTTATGGCCAGACAAGCACAGGGTTCCATTTGTGTTGTTCAGCAAGGACCCAATCCCTATCTGGACATTCCATTGGAGCAGGTTGGAGAGAGGAGAAAAGCTGGGAAGAAGGGTCGGGAAGCACCTGGAGGAGGCACACAGGATTGCAGGATTTTGAGAACTCTTCTTTGAGTTTCCCTCAGACCCTGAGTCCCTCAGCTCAGCCCATTCCATGGATGGGATGTATCCTCCCTCTCCATATCCAAAATCTTTCCATACCCCAATTTCCCCTGGGTTTATCCATATCCACCCCTCCCAAGCACTAAGCTTCCCAAATTTATCTTTCCAGGTAATTCACCATTTCCTCTAACCAATTAAGTCACTCGCTAATTTTCTGACCATTCCCTTCATCTGGGGACTCATTTTTTCTGGAAGAATTCCAAGTCCTCCTAATTTTCTCCTTTCTTGTTCCTCCGAGATCCTAATTAACGATCGTCAGCTCCGACCCGGATCATCGAGCGAGCGATGCCTCCTAATTAACAACATCTCTAATCACAGTTATCGACCTCTGCATTGCCAGACAAACGCAGCGAGAGGATTCCTGGTTTGGGAAGCTCTCCGCAGAAATGATGGATGGTTTGGAAGGAATCCCTCGCTGTTTGAGCACGTTTTCCCCGTGTTTATCCCAAACACCCGTTTTAGAGATACGTTATCAGTGAAGGGTACCGGGGCACATTTCCTCATTTTCCTGTGGTGATGTCGGGTTTATTCCAGCTCTGGGATGCTTGGGAATAACTGGGGTTGCTCTCCTAGCTGGGATAATTGCAATTAATAATTTATAATTGTTTTCCTGCTGGCGTAAGGAGAAATATTCCAGGCAGCTCCAGACCACATTCCAGAAGGTTTTCCAGCGCAAATCGGGAAATTACGGATCTTATTCCCCTCTAGTGGCACATCCACAAAAATCCATCGGAGAGTCCAAACTGCTTCTTCCTCAGGGATCAGATTTTTTTTATTGCCGTGTAGGGCTTTTTTCCAAGTCCAAATATCCAAGTGCTTTTTGATTATTAAGTTGATATTGATTATTAAAATGATCTTTGATTATTCCAAGGTGGAGGAGGTTTCCTTTGGTTTGTCCAGGATGGGAATGGGATCACCAACCCTCTGGACTGAGAGAGATTCCATCACAGATAAATCAGGGATCATTTTGATTCGGAGAAGAGGGATTAATGGGAAGAGAATCAGCATTACTACCTTGGAGTGTTGGAGAGGAACTTCAATCCCAATCCAATCCTGCATGGGAAAATGGGATTGAGGGCTCCCAGGGAGAGGATTTGTTGAGGGAAACCGTTCTGGGATTGATGTGACTTTTTATTCTGCAGGAAAGAGGGCTTAACCCCCCTGAGCTCTCGGTTGTCCACTGAGGGCCTGAGAGAGGGGATTGGATCTGGGATTGGGAACACTCCTGGAATGTCCAGCTGGCCGTGTTGGATGGGTTTGTCCTCTAAAGCAAACCTGGGAGATGTTAGAATCAGCAGAGATGGAAGAGAGGGATAACAGCAGTGGAAAAACAACAGATATCTGTGAATGCAAATATTTCTCTTTTCTAAGGTTTTGTGGCAATCCTGGTTGAGTTGACTCCAGAATTCCCAATTTCTGACTTTGGGTTGATTCCTCCAGGCAAAGTGGAAGAGGGAAGCTCACGGCATCTCTACTTTCCTTTGGAAGAAAACAAATAAAATCCACTTTGTTTGGCTGCAGGTCAGCACCTATTGCAGAATTCCTCTAAAAAATCAATAAACGAGAAATTAACAGCAGAATGCCTTCAGAATTATTTCCTAAAATACAAGAGTGACCTCTAGTGGTGCCATCTCCTGATTTCCTTCCCTCTCAGGAGATGAAAAACAAGTAATCAGATTTATTAATTAGTAATAACATATAATTAGAAAATTTAAAACTTTTTTTGGGGAACTCAACCGCTTTTCCCAATATTTTCCTATCCTTGTCAATCCTGAACTTTCCAAGACAACTTTGCACCCAAAATTAGGCTAAAATTATGGGAATTTTGGTTGGTATAATTTGGGAGATTTGATGCTCTAATAATGAGGCAAAGTTAATCCTTAATATTTTATTTTAATAAATAAGGCTTGGAATAAGTTTTATTTAAAACATTTCAGTGATGATTACTCCTGTTATTCCATCATTTCTCTTTATTTCTCATCCCCATCTCCACCAGGCAAGCAGAGAACCCCTGCTTTTGTCTGTCCCCACTGGGAAACTTCTTCCTGTGTTATGTGAGTGGAAAAGAGGGGAAAGTCCAGATCAGAGCATTTGGGAAAACCTCCCCAGGGTTCATCCAGGGTTATCACCCTGAAGGGATTCATTAATCCTAACAGGATTTATTTCACTTTATTACCCAGTGGGATTCCAACCATCCAGCCCAGCCTTGGACATTCCAGGGATCCAGGAGCAGCCACAGCTCCTCTGGGAATCTGTGCCAGGGCTCCCTCCTCACTGTAAAACTTGTTATATTTCATCAAAATCAGCCATTTTTAGGTCAAACCATTCCCATTCGCACAGAATTTTTATTTTGGGAGGGCGGTGCTGCAGGACGAGGTGACCTTGGCTGGTGGCAGGAAAGCTGTGCCTGTGCCTCCTCCTTCCTCGGAGCGCAAGGACATTCCCTGCCCTTCCCGCTCAAGCTGTTCCCAAAAAACCAGGAGCTCGAGCTGCTTCATAAATCCTTCTGCACCGAGCCGTGGATGCTTCGGGAATTTGCCAGGAAAGCTCCTTCACGGAGCAGAGTTTCATGGTTCTTGATCCTCTTAGGAATCAAAATAGCAAAAAATAAAAATGAAATGGAAATGAAATGAAATAAAACATAAAAAAAATGAAATAAAATAAAGTAGAATAAAAAAATAAATAAATATAAAATGAATGAAATGAAATGAAATGAAATGAATGAAATGAATAAGAAATGAATAAATGAATAAATGAAATTAAATTAATAGAATAAAAGAACTCATAAAATAAAATTAAATTAAATTAAATTAAATCTACTAAATAAATCTAGTAAAATAAAATGAAATAAATAAATAATAAAATAAATAAAACATATAAAATAAAATAAAATAAAAAAAAAAAATAAATAAATAAATAAAATAAATAAAATATAAAAGAGAATGCCCTCTCTTTTCCCCTCTGAGGCATTTTTCCCCTGGATTTCTCACAGAATCAACTCCAATCCCTCCCTAGGTACATTCCTTTAGGTGAAAAGAACATTGCCTAGGAAAAGGAACATTCTGCAGGCGAAAAGAAGAGGAATTTTCTCTTTGGATTTCTCCCAGTGTCAGCCCAAATCCCTCTCTAGGGAAGAGTCAGTGAGAGCCAGGAAAATACTTCTTTTCCCCCCATCTGAGGCATTTTCTCCCTGGATTTCTCCCAGCATCCAGAACCCTGGGAGCTCACCAGGAGCAGATGAAAACACAGCAAAGGATTCCCAAAGTTTGGGGTTTGTGCCGAGGAAATCCCTCTTTATTCCGGTTTGGTGCAGCTCTTTGGATTTCCATTCCATACATGGAAAAATCAAACTGGAAAACACGGGAATTCTGACGGGAAGGGAATATGGGCATGGACAAACCATGGAAAGAGGTCACCAGCAAGAGACTGTGGGAGAACCATAACGAGAAAAACTCTTCTGATATTTTTTTTATTTTGTTTTTCTTCTGGGTTTTCCTCAAAAAAAAAAAAAAAAAAAAAAAAAAAAAAAAAGTAGGTTTCAGCTTTTATTCAAATAAAATTGAGTGTTTTGCCTTTAATTTGGAAATTTTGGGGATGCTCAGGCACCAAACAAATCAACAGAGCAATGCTTTTTTCCTTCCCCCAGAAATGTTCCATAGAGGGCGTTCTGAGAGCAGCCGAGTTTTCCAGCCGAGCTTCTGATCCCAGCAGTTTTGTTGGCTCAGGATTTTTTTTTTTTTCCCCTTTTTGTTGACGGTGTCCCTTGTCAGCTGTCGCAGGTAATTCCAGACAGGGATCGCCTTTCCCTGCTGGAGTCTCCGTTAATGATTAACCCCAAATAAAGCTCTGGGCAGGTGGCCCCGATGGGAATCGCCCCGGTAATGTTTGTGTTCCCTCTCCTGCTCCAGCTGCCCCAGGGGATGAGGGCTCTGATCCCGCTGCTTCCCCTTCCCGCCGGGAATTCTGGATCCCTTTCCCACCAGGAATTTTGGATCCTGGCCGGGCAAGGCGCTGCCCAGGCTGGTGGTCGTAATTTCCCAAAGAAACGCCCGGATGAGTAGGGATCCCAAATATTTTGTGCCCCAAAATCCAGCCCCATTGTAGACATCGCCATCCTCAAAGATGGGGAGGCTCTTTCCCGTCCTTTTCCTTCCTGTTCTTCCTTGGTCGTTCCCTACCCCAAAATTCATCCCAAAACGAAGGCAAAGCACCCAAATGTGCCTGAAATAATGTCAAGGGGTGCCCAAATGTGGCTGTGCCTAAATGTGCCCAAAACAAGGTCAAGGGATGCCCAAAATGTGCCCAAAATGAGGTCAAGGGGTGCCCAAAATGTGCCTAAAAGAAGGTCCAAGTGTGGTTGAACTCAAATGAGCCCAAATGTGTCTGAAAAAATGTCAAGTGGTCCCCAAATGTGGCTGTGGCCTAAATGTGCCCAAAATGAAGTTAAGGGATGCCAAAAATGTGTCCAAAATGAGGTCAAAGTGTGTCCAAAATGTGTCCAAAAAGAGGTCAAGGGGTACCTAAATATGCCCAAAAATGAGGTCAAGGGGTGCCCAAAATGTGCCCAAAATACGGTCAAAGCGTGCCCAAAGTGTGGTTGCACTCAAATGAGCCCAAATGTCTCTGAAAAAAAGTCAAAAATTCCCAGGCAGGATGCGCTGCTGACAGGAGCTCGGTGGTGGGGCAGGAGCATTTCCAGGTCGGGGTGGTCTGGAATTCCTCATTCCTCACAGATCCAGCAGTTTTATCCCACAATTTTGGCTCATTCCCATCTCCCATTTGCTGCACTGCCTATAATTAAAATTCAAAATTCCCTGATCCAGCTGGAGTTATTCCCAGGGTTGGAAAAAACACACCCAGAGCGTGTTCAATACACGGAATTCTGGAGAAATCCCTTTCTCCAGGGAAGCAGCAGAAATCCATCATTTTTACCCTGGATAAACACATCTCCATGGATTTCTGAGGCCTCATGACTCTTCCCAGTGCCAGGAGCAGGGAAATCGTTAAATCCACATCGATTCCAGGGACACAACGACCTTTCCAAGCATCCAAAGTGTGCCCACAGGAATAATCCAAATTATCCCTCAAGGCACGGAAACCACCAGGAACCTCAACCCCTGTCGAGGTGTTGGGGGGAGAAAAAATAATATAAATATTTGTACAAAAATGCCTAAATATTTATATAAAAACATCTAAATAGTTCTATAAAATATCTAAATATTTCTATAAAATATCTAAATAGATATATGAAAGTCTAAATATTTATTTTTTTATTTATATAAATAAAAATATTCCTATGACTATCTAAATATTTCTATAAAATATCTAATTATTTATTAAAAATCTAAATCTATATACATGATATCTAAATATTTTTATATGTATGTCTAAATATTTATATATGGAATATCTAATATTTCTATATGTAATGCCTAAATACTTAAATGTTGAATATCTAAATATTTATATTTATGTCTAAATATTTCTATGTGGAATTGCTAAATACTTCTATAAATATCGAAATATTTGTTAAAAATCTAAATCGATATATATAATATCCAAATATTTACATATGCAATGTCAAGATATTTATGTGGAATATCTAAATATTTCTATATGTAATGTCTAAATATTTATATGTGGAATATCTAAATATTATATTAAACATAAATATTTATATTAAAAGTCTAAATATTAATATATGGAATATCTAAAAGCTGAATGGCCAAAGATATTCCCCTTTTTGGGAAGGAAATTTCCGTAAAATCCAACTTCAACCTCCTCTGCTCCCTTCGTGGCGTTCGGTTCCCGCGATCCCGGGAATTCCACGATTCGCTGCAGTGGGAGCATCCACAAATCCCTGAATCCCGGCTCATTTTGGGGACAAAATTCGTTCGGGTGAGGATGGATTTTTCTTATTTATCTCGGGAAGAACAGGCGCCGGCGCCTGGGGTAAACTCTTCCCTTCCCCTCCATAAGGAAACTCCGCGTTTACGACAGGAACCGGGAGATAAGGGCGAGGCCGATAAGGAAACCTGGCAACAAATCGGGATAATGGATGAGGGGATGGAGTTTAATGGCTCCGGCCGGGATCCGTTCGCTCCCGACCATTGGAAGCGGCGGCAGAAAATGCGGGAGATGGGAGGGGAAGGCGTTAAAACAAACAGAAACCGCTCCCGAGCCTGGGAGGGATCCCGGCTGAAAGCGGGGTTATTCCCAGGGATGGTAAAAACACACCCAGGACACGGTCAATCCATGGGATTCTGGAGAAATCCCGTTCTCCCGGGAAGCAGCAAAAATCCGTGGTTTTTATCCCTGGATAAACGCGTCTCCAGGGGAGATATTTGGATTTCTGAGGCCTCGTGGCTTTGGCGTCCACACCCTCCCTTCAGGCTGGGAATGGCAATTCCCAAATCCAGGACGGGCTGGGAATGCCCATTCTCCATCCAGGATGAGCAGCGGGAGCCTTTGGGGAGCTCCCTGTTCGTGTTCCGTGCTCTACTCCTGAAAATCTGGGGATTCCTCCTTCTCTTCCCGTGGTTTTGTCTTTTCTGGAAAGATCCAGGTGGCTGGAAAAGACAAATCCATGTGCTCTCTGCCCTCAGCACTTTTTCCTGCCGAATTTGGGGTGATTCCCTGTTTCCTGCCAGATTTTCCAGTAAAAAAAAACCCTGGAATTCTCATGATGAAATATATCCCTGTGTGGAAATCCCTGGATTTGCATCCTTGCCAGGCTGGATTTGGCTAGAGCCGAGGTTCATCCCCTCGGGCAAACAGGGAAGATGAGCTGGTGGATCCCCGGGATGAGGAGGGATTTGTTTCCCTATTCCCAACCCCGGGGATGTTTCCTCCACAGCTTCATTTGTATTCCAGGCAAAAACTGCTGCGGAGGGTTTGGGAAACTCAACAATTCCTGACAGACATTGGGAATGGCTGCCTCGTGCTATTTCCAGGGAAAAATGCGTTAAAATCCAGGGAAAATTGCATCAAAATCCAGGGAAAATTGCATTAAAATCAGTTCTCCAAGGAATTTCTTCCTCCCTGGGTGGTGCTGGGAGCAAATCCCTCCCTGTTGGCTCCGGGGCTGGAATGCTGTGGATCTCCTGCCTCAGTCACCCCAAATCCATTTCAGGAGTGGAATTCCATGTGCAAAAAACCCAGGAATTCGCACCAGGATGAGTTTTTGCTGCTCCAAAAAGCGGCACAGAGCCTGTGCATCCCCAGGGAATCCCATTGGGATCATCCCTCTGTTTCCAAGCAAGGAAGAATCCAAAGGAATTCCTCCACCAGGCCGTTTTTCCTCTGTTTCCCTTCATTTTCATCCCTTTCAAGGCAGAATCCTGACTTTTCCCTGGATTCTAAAGACACCTGGGCAGGGATGGGCTAGGTGCTGTTAGAGATCTTTTCCCACCCCAATGATTCCATGATTCCAGGAGTTCCTATTCCCATTCCCATTTCCTGACTGAGTCTGCACGTCCCATCTCAGCTCCAGGTTCTTATCAGATCAGAAATCCACGGAACCGCTTTTCCCCCTCTTCCCCTGAAAATATTACAGGTGCTGGAGAAATCCAAACACCGCCGAGTGCCAGGAATTAATTCCATGGAAATGCCGCTGATTCCTGTCAGGAGCCAGGCGCGGGCACGTCAGGAAATGAAATAATTCCGAGTGTGGGATGCAGGGCCGTCAGCCCCGTCTGGCACCTGGCATATGGGGCTGGAATCTGCGGAAAACCGGGACAGGCTGGGCTGGGAGGCAGCAAAACGCTCCCGTGAATTCTGGGAATGCATAATTAATTAATTAATTACCCTGCCCGGGGGGAACTGCTGTCACCGCCTTTCTCCTCCCCTGCTGCCGGGCTCCTGGAAGAGGGAATTGTGCCCGGGTTTGGGGCTGCCCGGCTCTGCTGTTCCCCTTGGAAGCGGGAATTGTGCCCAGGATCGCTGCCCCATCCCTGGAAGTGTCCAAGGGCAGAGTTTACAGCACCCCGGGATAGTGGACAGGGTTGGAATGGGATGATCTTTAAGGTCCCTCCCAACTCAAACCATTCATGATTCCATGATTTTTTTTTTTTTGCTGGGAAAAGCCAGGAGAGCAGAAATTCATTGAGGCCTTGAGAGGGGTTTTTATTCTCTTTTTTTTTTCCCACCAGTTTTCCTAGAGCAAACCGTGGTGGGATTCACCCCTAGAGCAGGGGGAGGAGAAGCCCCAAATCTCCCTCTGGAATATAAAACCAGGATACTCTGGAGCAGCGGTGGCTGCAATCCTGGACCTCCCATCTGAGAGGGATAAACCAGGATTGTAAAATCCGAATCCACCGGGCAGAGGGAGAGAGGATCCATGGATGATGCAGGGAAAGCCCTTCCCTGATGAGAATTCCCAGATCACTGCATTTCCAGGGCTCGGCTGTGTTTGCATGCAGGATCAAATTCTGACGGAAATTTCTCCATTATCCCCTATCCTCGCAGGCCAGGATTGTTCATCTCCCACTTTTTCTAAGGATTGCTGCTTCTCCTTCGGTAAAAGCGCTGCGGGTTCACCCCAGTTAAAGCCAAGAATTTGCGGGAATGGGACACATCCCGTGCTCCGGGGCAGGAATGATTCGGGGCTTAAAAGCTCGGGAGGAGGGAGCCAGAGGAGCCAGTTTCACCTGGAACGGCTTTTCAGGGAATGATGGGGAAAAGGGAGGATTAAATGTTATGGGATTGCAGCGGGAGAAGGAGAGGGAACACGGAAACCCCGCAGTGACGGCGCTGGATTTCCATGGATCTCCCCAAACAATCCCGAACCGGACGGGAATGAACGGCGCAGGAAAAGCAAGTGCAGGATGAGGTGAGAAACTGGGGCATTCCAGGTGACCGAGGGGCTGGAAACATCTTGGGAATAAACTATCCTGGGAATAAACCACCCTGGGAATAAATCACGGGAATAAAATCAGCAATTCCTGCCGAGGCTTCAATTCCAAGGAGCAGGGAAAGGCGCTGAAACGCCTGGATTTGCAGTTTTTAAGGATGCTCCTGTTGGGCCAGGATTTTGGGCCTCAGGGAATGTTTGGATTCCAGGGATAATCCCATCCCTGGAACCGGGAGCCTCAGGGGACAGAAAGATGGGTTTAAATGGGAGTTAGAGAGGGAAGGTGCAAAAATTCAGTCCGAGCCCTGCTCTTACTCCAAGATAAGTCCATCGATCCCTGGATAAATTCCGCAGTTCAGACACATGCCTGGGGTGTTCCTCCCTTGGAGGGCAGACAGGAGAGATCCCAAAGCCACAGGATTCCATGGTGACCCTACAGAAGCCCTTTAATCCCAATTCCACCTGGAATCTTCCCTTTGGAACTGCTGTCTCCTATTGCCGCTTGTCCAAACTGAATCTGTTCCTTTCCCCCTCAATTAAACCCCATTTTCCATGGAATAAAAAATGAATTCCTGAAGAAAGGTGCTCCCGTGTCTCAAAGGTTGAAATTTTCCACACATCTTTCAGCAAAGCCCTTTGGTATCCAGCACTCAGAATTCCCTTTATTCCATGGGTCTCATTGAATATTCATAACCAGAGACTTAACCAGAAACACCGACTCATTTTTTTTATTCATTATTTATTATTTTATTTCTTTTTTCTTTATTTTATCCAATAGATTTTTCCACCTCCTGAAGGTCAGGTGGGTGCCGGACAAATTTTCCGTGACCTTCCCGTGGACTTTTTTTCTTTTTTTTTTTCCAGCAGAATGGAGCCAAGCATTTGGAACCCTTGGATAAATCAAAGGAAAAGCTGAATAAGCTGGAATTCTGAAGGATTGTCTGTCGAGGTATTAAAAACGTCACTCAATCTGAGGGACAGGGGCTGGAATGTGTGAAAAAAAATCAGGGATTTGGGGAGTGTCGCTGCTGTCTGGAGCTTCCCGGGAAAGGCTGGCTGGGAGGACAGATTTTCCCGGGGATTTGTCAGTCTTTGTGGAAGGATGACATGTTTTGATGGAATGTGCACAGAGATGTTGTCAGCTCGCCCGGCTCCTCAAAATTCCGCAGCCAAGCTGCCAGGGAAAAACCCGGGAATGGCGTTTGGGATTTGGGGAAAGAGCTGGAGGAGCTTTCAAAGGCACAACTTGGGTGTGAGGGAAGGATTTTTGGGATGGGGAGGGAATCCCACGGAGCAAAGGCTGCGTGGTGCTGGGAGAGATGATTCCTGCAAGAGGAAAAGATTCCCTGGGCCAGGAAAAGAGCTGCTCCAAAGCAGCATTCCCACGGCACGGAATGTTTGCTGGAAACAGAATTTTCCTGGGAATTGGAGTGTGGGGAGCTTTCCCAAATTTCCTCCTTAAATATAGGATTGCAGCATTATCCATGGGATTGTGGGATAGGCTGGCTGGAATATCTGTTTTCTGGGAATTGGGATCCCAATCCTGACCCAGGGTGGATGGGAGGAAAGGTTGGGTTGGTCTGGGTGGGGTTGTGAACAAGGCCCAGGTTTGTCCACCCCTTTCCCGGGGTCTGTTCCCTCCAGATAAAACTTCCCTCGGTTAATTCCAAGGATTTGATCAAATTGAATGAGGAGAGGAATGCTCTTTGCCCAAGCAATGCTGAGGTTTAACTCCTTCCCATAAATCTGTGTTTATCAAAACCCTATTTCTTTCTGAGGCAGAAGCTCCTGCCCCAGCTTGGAGCTCTCCAGTCATTCCCACTCTGGAGCTTTCAGGAGGGATCATTTTGGGTGAAAAATCGAGGGAATCCCAGCCCAGCTCACACCAAAGCAACCCAAAAAGTCAAAATGAGGAATTCCCCCAAGATCTGCCCCAAATCAACCCCATAAACCAAACCCCACATCCCAAAGAATCCAGGATGGACTGGAGCCATCCCTTCCTCATAATTCCCCCGTTTTGATGGGAACACACTGCATTAAATGAAATGTGTTTGTCAGATCAGAATTCCTTTTAAAATCACCATTTCTTCATTCCCTGGAGCGTGACTCCTACGCTCAGCTCAGGAAATAAAATTAGGTTGGAGTGGCTGAAAATTAGAAAACAAATCAGTCACCAGTTGAATCTTCTCAGTCCCCTGGGGCTGTGCTTCACACAGTTCCAAACTCTTTGGAGATTTATGGAAAATTAGCAGGAGCCCAGTCCTGCTCTATGTCAAGAGGAGAATTAGGGTCAAATTCAGAGATTTTGAGGCTCTTGCATTTTGTGGGGTCACTGCTGCTTGCAAGGAGTTTTTGTAGGGGAGAGAAGGTGCAGATGTTATAGACATGCTGATTCCTTTCAGAAATATTTTCCTTATTTTGGGGTTTTTGATTTCTTGCCATGTTTGTAGGATTCTTGACGGTTCCGGCTCACTGGGATGGGTTTAGGACAGGAAAACAAAGCAGAGGCACCACCCAGATTGATTTGGCAGAACCCATTTCCAGGCCAGCTCTGGGGCCTTTTCTGTGCAAAACTCTGAAAAGATCTCCTTTTCCTTTAAGAAATCCCTTTGGAGAATCCCAGAGATCCCAGCTGAGCTGTTTTATGCCCAGAGCTGATTCCAGCAGTGCAGAGCAGTTCTTAAACCCACTTAACAAGGCAATTCGAGCTGGCTCAGCCTTGGTTGGTGTCACCAGAGGGGCACAAAGCCTGGGAATTGTCCCCTGGAGGACCCAGAGCGGTCACAAACAGCTGATCCAGTGGGACACCACCAGAGCTTGGCTCTTCCAGCTGGGAAAGGCTGGGAAGAGCCCTCCCTGTGCATGGATTGGAGCTTGTGGGGCTCCAAGTTTTCCCTTTGAGCCCTCCTTGAGGTCCCCAGGTCTCTGCAGTGCCAGGCCATGCCCTCCTTGAGGTCCCCAAGTCTTCCAGGGGATTCTCATACCCTGGCCATGTCCTCCTTAAGGTCCCCAAGTCCTTCAGGACACTCTACATCCTCAGGCCATGCCCTCCTTGATGTCCCCAAGTCCTTCAGGACACTCTCAGTGCCAGGCTCTGCCCTACTTGATGTCTCCAAGTCCTCCAGGGGACTCTCATGCCGAGGCCATGCCCTCCTCAACATCCCCAAATCCCTCAGGACACTCTGCAGTGCCAGGCCTTGCCCTCCTTGACATCCCCAAGTCCTTCAGGACCCTCTACATCCTCAGGCTGTGCCCTCCTTGATGTCCCCAAGTCCTCCAGGGGACCCTCGTGCCCAGGCCATGATCTCCATGATGTCCCCAAAGTCCCCCAGGACACTCTCAGTGCCAGGCCATGCCCTCAGACCTTGCTGGTCTGCATGTGCCCGTTGAATTCCGCATTCCTCTGGGTCAGCATGGACTCCTGCAGGCGGCTGCTGTTCTCCATCCTGTGCTCCACGGGCTCCCCATCCTCTGGCCCGTCACCCTTCCGCAGGCAGAGAACCTTCCGGAAGCTCTGCTTGAAGTTGTCGGAGAGGAAGCCGTAGAGGATGGGGTTGGCGCAGCTGTTGGCATAGGACAGCACCACCATGAAGAAGTAGAGGCCCTCGAGGACGGGGTCGGCGGGCAGGATGAGGACCAGGTTGACGATGTTCATGGTGTAGAAGGGGAGCCAGCAGAAGACGAACACCACCACGATGATGACCACCATCCTGGTGACCTTCCTCTCGGAGCGGCGGCGCCGCGTGGACCCAACGCGGATCCCCGACGACTTGACCTTGACCACGATGAGCAGGTAGCACAGGCAGATGACCAGCAAGGGGCCGAAGAAGCCCAGCACCGAGGTGTAGACGATGAACGCCGCCGACCAGACGCTGACGGGCTCCGGCCAGCTCATGTTGCACGTCTGGAAGTCCTCCTGCACGTCCGAGAAGATGATCACGGGCAGCACCACCAAGAAGGAGAAGGTCCAGACAGTGGCACTGATGAGTTTGGCCACTCTGGGCCGTCTCCACTTGGTGGATTTGATGGGGTGCACCACGGCCAGGTAGCGGTCCATGCTCATCACCGTCAGGCAGAAGATGCTGGTGAACTGGTTGATGCCGTCCACGGTCATCACCAGGCGGCACAGGAAGGAGCCGAAGGGCCAGTAGGAGATGGCATTCTGGGTGGCCAGGAAGGGCAGGCCCAGCATGAAGAGCACGTCGGCCACGGCCAGGTTGAGGATGTAGATGTTGGTGACCGTTTTCATCTTGGCGTGGCGCAGCACCACGTAGATGACCAGGGCGTTGCCGCTGAGCCCCAGGGCGCAGACCAGCAGGTAACAGACAGGGATGAGCACCTTGTGGATGTACTGGAATGGTGGCTGCTCCGCCAGCGTCCCGTTCTCCGTCGCGTTGGGCAGCAGAGAGGAGTTCTCCCCACCGGGAGCCACTTCCGTGCTGAACGGGCTGGAAAAGTCCAGCGGGTCCATGGCTTCTGCTCTGTGGTTCTTTTCTTAGAGGTGGAACTTCACGGGCATCTTGTTCCTGGAAGGAAAATTGGGAGAGGAAGAAAAAGAGTGAAAGGAAGGGTGAATTCCAAGCAGTCTTTTACAAATCACTTCAATTTTCTCTTATATTAGAATTGAATTATTGAGCTATTGAGTTATTGAATTATGGAATTATTTGGCCAGGGAGTGTGATGGGATCAATTCCCAAATAAAGGAATTGCACGATCGGAGGTTCCCCGTGCTCACCCCAGCAGATCCTGGGTTCTGTTTCATTTGCACAGGATCCTGGGATGGTGGAACGGGGAAGGATTTTTTCCCTGTGAGGATGGGGAGGCTCTGGAATAGAATTCCCAGAGAAGCTGTGGCTGCCCCTGGATCCCTGGAGTGTCCAAGGCCAGGCTGGATGTGGCTTGGCACAACCAGCAGAGAACTTCAAGGACCACCAGTGAATAGCTGGAGTAGCTAAATCCCTCCATAACAATGGAAAACCCTTGGAAAAATGTTCCAGGGTGGAAAGTTCACTCCCCCCGGGGTCAGGCTGTGTGCACAGAGATGGGAAGGATTTGAACTCTTTTCAGTCTCTCAAGACCCTGTTTTGTGTTCCTGCATCACTTTCTCTCACCCTGAACTATTTTTTTTTATCCTATAAAATCCCTTTTTCCTGCAGAAAATCCAAGCTGCAGTGGGCAACTCCAGGACAGATGAGCAGATTCGGAGCTGGAATAAATGTGAACATCCATCATCCTGGAAGAGGTGGAGAATTTCCAACACCCCTTTCCTGCAGCGTGCTTGATTCCCAGGAATATATTTCCATATTTTTGCCTGAGTACGGTTCCGAGTAGGTGTTTGTGAAGCATTTTTTTTTAGAGAAACTTGCAAGCATCACCTGTAAAAAACGGACAATTTTCCCAAATCCCACAGCAAACCCTGAAGAAGTTGGAAGAAACGCCCGGCAACAACACCTGACGCTGAGATTTCCATCACAATCCGGGGGTTTGGATCTGGAATCGCAAACACCCGGCCCACGGGGCAGCTGCTGCAGCGAGCAGCTCCAAAAACTCCCTGGCTCCAGGAGCATTCCCAATCCTCCTGCCGGGGCAGAGGAGGAGTTCCCGCAGCTCCCGGGAGGAATCGGGAATGCGCTGCTCCGCTTTGGGAAGGCGCAGATGGGCAGTGGGAGTCTCACATGGCGCTCCCGGGAAATCGGGAATGTGGGAATGTGGGGATGGGAGGGAGCTGGGGGAGCTGCTGGAGCTCCAGTAAATACCGGGAGATGGGGATGAAGATGGGGCAGGAGGGTCCGAAAATGCTGTTGGTGTGTTTGGGATTTGGGTGTTGCAGCCACCCCTGCAATTCCCAAAATCCCGCTGCAGGCAGAGCTCAGCCAAGAGCAGGCTCCTTATAAATGAAATGGGAGTGGGTCAGTGCTTGGATAAATTAACGAAGGAAAAGTAAAGCTCTGGCTTAAAAGAGGAGTTTTAAATTCTGGTCTGACACTCATTGGAAAATCATGGATTATTTACGGAGGAATTTCTGGAGAAGCCAAAGCAGCGTCTCATTCCCGACTGAGTGGGGTTTGGAAAATCCCATTTTCCTGCTGTGACCCAGCCAGGATCGCTGGAGGGAAGAGCAGGAAGGAGGAATTTGTGGGATGGGGCTGTCAGTGTTTATAAACAAAAATATTCAAAAGATCCATGGAGCTGCATCCATGGGATTGGGAATGCTCCTGTGTCAGCCCGGACAAGCTCAGAAAATCCAAATTTCCCATTTTCCTTCTGAGGAAAGGAAGGAGGGAGGGAAGGGAGGAAGGAAGGAAGGAAGGAAGGAAGGAAGGAAGGAAGGAAGGAAGGAAGGAAGGAAGGAAGGAAGGAAGGAAGGAAGGAAGATGTCCCAGGGATGTCCCAGTTCATTTCCTGAGGGAAAATCCATTTTGCTGATGCCAAACCTTCACTCTCTTCCCTGCAGATTTCAGCACCAGGAAGGAATTCACAGCACCCGAACAAACCCCATATGCAGGGTTTGATGTCTCTAAAGTCCCCCAGATCTACAAACCCGGCCCAGATCTCCATTCCACGTTTTCTCCCCTCATGGAAACCTCCCTGCCTTTGCCTTGCAGCCACCAGGAATTCTGGGATTCATCCTGGCCAGCTGCAAATCCGTGTTTTCCCGGCTGCCTTGGAGGAGAGCCGGGAATTTTTCCCGCTGTCCCGGTGACAATTTATCCCTCACCAGTGCGATTTGGCCTCAGCTCCTTTTGTCACCGCAGCGGTGAATGACCCCGAGCCTCCACAAAGGATGATTAAGGATAATCATTAAAGGTAATTAAGACGTGCTGATGGATCCCTTGTTTGGTGTTCTTAATTAAAGGATTAATAAAGAACGCACCTCCAGGGGATTTCCTCTCATCCAGTTTTTTTTCCTCCTTGGATCTCCAAAACCAGCCCTGGGATTGTCCATAAATTATGGACTTTCTGCTTAAAACTAAAGAGTTGAGAATATCGACCTGGGATAATCACCGATAGAATTCCGAATTTTAACACGACAGCATCCTGGAAAAAAATCAGCATCCCCAGCAGCTGAACAGAACTGTGTCCCTGCCTCCTCAAAAAAAATCAGGGAATAAATAGCGGAGGTGTTATGGTGTGAGAATTTCACATTTGTGAAAGCTCCTAAATAAACCTGGGCAAAAAACCCATTCCCCAAAACAGCACAGAGCCCATCAGTGACTGAAAAATCCTCCCAACCTAAGGAAAAACAACCTTAAAAATGTCCAGACAGATCAAGGCTGGAATTTTTCCCTAGCTCTGGTTCCGGCAGGAAAGCAAAAATAACCCCATGGAGAGCATCGCATGAGAGCGGGGCAGGGATCAGGCAGGAATTGCTGGAGGAAACTTGATTTTATGAGGCCAGATTGGATCTCGCTGCCTGTTTGCCTCTGGAATCATCGCTCTCTCCTGCAGCATCCAAGATAATTGCCGGGAATGGAATTACAGCAACAGGATGGCAGATTGCTGCTTCCAGGTGCAGGATAATGAGGGATAACGCAGAGAATGGGGATCCGGACAAACAGGATTTCCAAAGGGTCTTGGGAGGAAGAGCATCGGGAAAACTCTTCAGGAATTATCTCCCGGCAGCAGAATTGGTGGGGTTTTCCCATCCTGTGGAGTTGGCTGCAAAAAAAATTCCTGGGTTTTTTAGTAAATTTTCCCTTTTGGAGATGAGTGTTCATCAGGTGCTGCTTCCCAAAGAGCCGGTGGGGCCTCATTCCTTGGATTTGTGTGGATGGGGCAGGCGGGGAGAGGGAGAGGAGGGAGTGGTGATGTGGAAGGTGAGGAGACCTGGCAGAGCAGCTCTGGAATAACTCAGAAATCCAGGGAAAGCTGGGTGGGAGCAGCAGGGAAATGCAGCATCGCCCTGAGAGCTGCTTCAACTTCTGAGTCATGAAAATGTTCTTTCCTACTCCAGGAGCTCCCACACAGCGTGGACACCTTGGTTTTCCCATTCCCAACCTTATCTCACCACCTAGATTTAAAAAGCCAAAGGAATCAGTTCAGATTTTCCTGCAAAGGAACTTTCTCCTTGTTCAAATCCGCCTCTGATGCTTCTCAGGGGGTTTGTCCCTCCAATTAACAGTATGATGGATTTTTCTCTGCTGAAAACAAAACTTGCTCACAGTCATTGCTCCCATGTTTTGATTCCTTGAATCAAAACTAAGTCCTGAGAAGCTGAATTCAAAGCTGAAAAACTTCTTCCCACTTTAACTCCCCCCTCGAAAACCTTTAGAAATTGTATTTTCCAGCTTTGTTACCCTCTCAGCTCATCCAGGGTTTCCCAGGGCACCCTGAGGAGAGCACCCGAGGACCTGCTCCTATTTTGAGGTTGCAAACAACCAACCCATAAAACAATCCGCCTTTGACCAAATATTTACTGAATTACTTTTTTTTTTTTTTTTCCTTTTTTCTCCCGAAACACGTTCCAAGTTCTGTAACGCTCAGGGATTTCTCGCTCGGGCTGAACTGCTCCCGTCACACAAACATTCGTGGAAAGCAAACGCTGCTGAGTTTGCTGTCGGGTTTAAACCGGGTTTGCTGCCGGATTTAACCTGGGTTTGGTCGCTGATTTAAACCGGGTTTGCTCCTTGGCTTAACCTGGGTTTGCTGCCGGATTTAAGCAACTTCAGGCACAGGAAGGTGTGCAGCTTCCTCTCTGCGCTCCCACCGGGCAGCGGGGCTGGGGTGGAGCTCCCAAATCCGGCTCCAGTCCCGGCCCATCCCCAAACCCAAACCCCAAGGTTTCTTTTCTGACTTTCTCCTCAGCAATCCAGGGACACACAGGGATTTCAGGGATGTGCCAGAGCAGCGGGGAAGCGCTAATTCCAGGCTGCGGCTGCTCCCAGGCTGCGGGAGAGCTGGAACACCCCCGGCTCCCGCGGTGGAAGGGGCTTGGGAACGGCTTCTCCCACTCCAAGAAGTGCAGCAGCTACAGAAGAGGAGCCTCGGGGAGGGAAACTTCCAAAATGTGGGATCTGTGCCTTGGATCCATCCCACTCCAGCAGTGTGGACCCACTGGGGTTCCCATTCCGGTCCCAGCCCCATGGAACTGGCGCGGGGGTTTAACCTGGGGGTCTCCCCCTCCCCAGAACTACGAACGGTCTCTCGCTGAGCCCAAACCCCCCGGAGCCAGCGTTCCTTCCCCACTCTGCCGTGCGAATCTCTGCGCACAGGGAACAGGCTGTATCCGGGGCTGGGAGCTGCTGGGAGCCGGCCCAGGGACAGCCGGAGGTGTTCCCAGCCCAGATCCATCCCGATCCCCAGGATTTCACCTTGCCCTTGGCATCCTCTGTTCGCTGACCCACCCCCCGCATTCCCGGCTGTGCCGCATCCCAGAGGAGCATCCCATTCCTGTGGAGCTCCGATCCCTCCGGGCTCCCTGAGCCCCATCTCTCCGGGCAGGGCAGGTCCAGGGCTCTGCCGCATCCACGGGGTGGCAGCGGCGCTCGGGTGGCCCCGGGCTGGGACCGCGCGACGCTCCCGCAGGTACCTTTCGCATCCCTTTCGAGCTCCAAAGCTACGCCGAGGCTGCTCCTGCTCCGAACGAGGCGTCCTCCCCCCGGCCCTGGGTCCCCCCCAGCCAGGACGAGTCACCCCACTCTCCAGAGGGTCCTCTCAGCCATCCCCCCGGACAGAATGGGGTCACTCCCCTTCCCAGCACCGAACCCCCCCTCAGAAGGGCCAGCTCGGGGTGTCCACAAGCGGAACCGGTGACCCCGGTGCCTCCTTCACCACAGCGATCCCCAAACGCGGGGTGCGCTTTGCGAAGCCGCCCCCGCCTGCCCCGTCCCCATTCTCCCGTCTCTCCCCGCACCGATTCCTCCCGTTCCCCGCATCCCGGCTCACTGTTCCCGGCTCCCGGCCATGGTTACCTGCAGCTCCGGGGCCGCTCTCCCGCTGAACCGGAGCCTCCCGCTCCCCGCAGCCGCTCCGGGAGCGCACCCACCCCGCGTCCCTCGGGCGGCGGGCGGGGACCGGGAGGGGCTGGCAGGGACCGGGAGGGGCTGGCAGGGACCGGGAGGGGCTCGCAGGGACCGGGGCTGCCGCAGCCCTGGGGCCACCCCCTGCTCGGGAACTTGGAGACCGCGAGCCTTCGCTGCGGGCAGCGGAGCGCTGCGCGGGGATGATCTGCCCGCAGGTTCCCCGCGTGGCTGTGCCCCCTCCCCGCGTCTCTGTCACGCTTCCCGCGTCTGTGCCCCCCTCCCCATCCCTATGTCACCCTCACCGTGTCTGTGCCCTTCCATGTCTCTCCCCGCTCCCTGTGTCTTTGTGCCCCTCCCCATCCCTGTGTCACCTTCCCCATGTCTGTGCCCCTACTCCCCTCCCTATATCCCACTCCCCACATTTCTCTCCCTCTCTTATTTCTCTGCCCCTTCCCCACCTCTGTTTCCCCATCCCTGCCCCGCTCTCCTTCCCTGTCCCCCCCTCCATCCCAATTCCCCATCCCCATCCTTGTTTCCCTCATCCCAATTCCCCATCCCTGTTTCCCCGATCCCAATTCCCCATCCCTGTTTCTCCATCCCAATCCCCATCCCCATCCTGTTCTCCCATCCTAATTCCCATCCCTGTCCCCTCTCTCCATCCCAATTCCCCATCCCTGGTTCCCCATCCCAATTCCCCATCCTGTTTCCCCCATCCTGTTTCCCCATCCCAATTCCATCCCTGTTCCCAGTCTCCCAGCTCCGGGATGCCCTTACCCGGAGTTGCAGCCCGGGGGTTGCAGCCCCGCCAGGTGCGGGGTCCGCGCTCTGCTCCTGGAGGGGCCGGAGGAGGAAAATCCGCATTTCCCCCCTGTCCCAACTCCTTTCCAGCCCCGAGGACCCTTCCAAAGCCTCCCGCAGGCTCCCGGGTGGGAGCGATCTCCCGGCGGACCCCCAAAAGACGCCAGCGGAGCCCGCGGGTCCCTTCGGGGACAGCGGGAGCGCTCTGACACCTCCGCGGTTTTTCTTTCCCGGCCCTGTGCCAGAGCAGAAGGGGAGCACCAGTGCCAAGGTCGCAGCCGCATCCCTGGAGAACGCGATCCCATGTGGAGAGCTTTGACTCCAGCTGGCTCCGAGTCAGGGCCTCAAATTGCTCTCTTGTGGAAAGAAGATAAAATCCAAGCTGGGAGGGGAACTCGGTGTGGGATTCACTCCTTCCTAAACTCCCCGGGTTGCTGCTGGGCAGGAAGGGGCGGAAATATTTTGAATTTTGAGCATTTTTGCTACGCAACAAGTGGGAGAAAAGTGAGGCAGAGCTGTCCTCCCCTCCTCCCTGCACCCTCCCCGTGCTGTCACACATTTCAACACCGGTGCCAGTGTCACCTCAAGCCTTTTGCTCCCCCATTTCTGGGCACCCCGAGGGGGATCAGAGCGGCTCAGGGCTCGCTCCTCATCAGCATGCACGGAGCGTCGCGCTCCTAACGATGTGCGCGATCCCGATCCTCCGCCGAGGCTTCTCAATCGCAGCTCGGGGCTCGAAGCAGACGCGTGAGCGCGGGGAGAACAGCGAGGCAGGAGCCGCCGTGGGCACGGCAGCCTGAAACTCAATCTGCTGATGTATTTATGGCCACGGGTTGCTAAATGGAGGCGAGACTCCGGCCCGCTCTCGCCATGACAATGGGGAGAGTCATCCGATAAAAATAGCGCGGCGATGATAAACAGCCCAGGGGAGGGGGTGAGCATCGCCCGCTCGGGCGAACGCGCCCCGCAAAACGCCCCCCCGGGTATTCCAGGGAACGGCCCCGCTGGGAATGTCAGCTTGGAGCCAAACTGGGTTAATTTAAGGAATTACCCTCCTTTGATTCGCGTTTATTCGCGTTTTATTCGCATTTAATTCGCGCTTTATTTGCATTTTGTTCGCATTTAGAGCTAGGGGAAGAAGTTCCTGGATGGACGCGGCGCTGCCTGAGTTTGCCTTAAGAAAGCAGCGCTTTTCCTGTAAATAAAGACCATGGAAAAAGGAATTTCACCGGGATCTGTGCTGGGAGACAGGCGGGATTTTTAAAAGCTCTCGAGGCTGGTTCAGTTCTCGAAGAGCTCCTGGCCCATGGGGAGTGGGCACCGAGACCTCCAGGACACAGGAGGGATCTGTGGGCTTCAGGCATGGGAGAGCTCCTTTTATTTTTCATTCCTCTGTGCCTGTCCTTTTCCTGATGCAATGTTTTATTCTCCGTGCGTTTGTGACATTTTTCACATTGACATTGCAGAGATGAAGCAGCTGAGATTGAGATAAAAGCCTCAAAATGAGGAATTTTGGGTTGTTCTGCTCTTTGTGTGTATCCTTGAGGCCTAGAAGGACAACGGGATCGTGGAATGGGTTGGGAAGAGCATTCCCAGTGGGTCAGGGAGTGATTCTGCCCCTCTGGAGTGCTGTGTCCATGTCTGGGATCCCGGGACAGTGGGGACAGGGAGCTCCTGGAGTGGAGTCAAGTGGAGGGAGGGATGTGAGGATGATGAAGGGACTGTGCCCTGTGCTCTGGGATAACCCTGCTGGAGCAGATAGGACCCCCTGTGTTTTCATCCAGCCATCCCAGAATTCTGGGATCCATGTGCAAACCCTCCCAAATCCCCCTAATTCCATCCCAAACCTCTTCCTTCTGCCAAGCCTGCAGAAATTCCACGTCCTGACGTGATCCCCTGATGGGATTTTCCCCCAGGAATGCTGACTGATGAGGAAATGCTGCCACACGTCCTGGCACGAACCCAGCTCAAATCCCTGCGTGTGTGTGACACGGGGGAGCTGCGGGGACAGGAGCTCGGGAAGCTCCTCCTGCCTCCTGGAATCTGCCTCAAAGTGCAGCTGAGGCAGCAGAGATGAGCTGGAATCCGTATTTTTAGAAGGAACTCATGGCAGCAGCCTCTCCCTGTGGAGTTTGGCATTGAGGAGCTGGTGAGGGAGGAATCAGGAGTGTGGGATCATCTCCCGGAGAGATTTGGGTCTAAGCCTGGCCTGAGCTGGATGGGATTGTTGGAATCAAAGCTTTAGGGTTGGAATGACTCTGGTTAAGGACTGGAATGGGACAATCAAGGTCCCTTTAAACCTCAGGACAACGGAGGAACTGAGGAGCAGAAAATCCTTGGGGTGCTCCCAGTTTTTGAAATTTACTCTAAAAATTCATTGTAGACAAATCGATGTTTTTAGAAGGAAGAATTTCTGAGGAACTCATGGCAGCAGCCTCTCCCTGTGGAGATTGGCATTAAGGAGCTGGTGAGGGAGGAATGAGGAATGTGGGATCATCTGCGGGAGAGATTTGGGTCCAAGCCTGGCTTGAAAGTGTCAAGTGGATCCTTAGGGTTGGATTGACTCTGGTTAAAGACAGGAATGGGACAAGCAAGGTCCCTTTGAACCCCAGGACAATGGAAGGAACTGAGGAACAGAAGAACCTTGGGTGCTCCCGGTGTTTTGGAATTGTTGCTCTAAAAATGGGTTGGATGCAAAGGATCAGTCTCAGGATTCTCATATCCATCAGAGGAAAAACGTCAAACCCAACGGAATCCGTGTGGAAATGCAGGGAAATCTGCAGAACTCGGCTAGGCTGGGAATCAACTCCCTGGTGCTCCAAAATTTGCCCAAGTGGCAAAGGAGGGGCTTTATCAAAAAAAAAAAAAAAAAAAAAAAAAAAAAAAAAAAAAAAAAAAAAAAACCTAAAAATAAAAAAAATAAATGGAGCTGGAGGCTCTGGCAAAGAGGGAAATGGTTCCTGGTGGAACAGAGGGTTGGAGCTGAAGGTTTGTGCACCCCTCATTCCCACAAAACTCCCAAAGTGTGGGATAGCGTTGGGAAAATTCCGACCCCAGACAGACACAGCATTCCCATCAATCTGAGCCTCCAGCCCGAGGGATTCAATCCCAGCCTTTGCCTGGAAGTTCCACCCTGTTTTCCTCCAAGGATCTCAAACACTGTTTTTTAACCTGACGAGTCTGAGAACAAGGAGATGCACGGGATAAGAGCTCGGGATATTGCTGGGGAAATCATGGATCAGAGAGAGAATTACCACTTGAAGTTCCCAAATCCAGCGGAGCTTCGGGCTCCTGAGTTATTCCCGTTGCCATAGAAATAAATGGATGTGTTTGCTGCTGCTCGCTGCTCAGAGCTCCAGAGATACCCACAGATATCCATCACCCCTCCACCTCCAGCCGGGGGCTTGCTTCCCAATTTTTTCCTTCTCCCACGAATTCCACGTGCAGCAAGAAGATTTGTTTTAATTTTCCTTTACTTTTTTTTAGTGCTGGGCTGGCGTTCGGCTCAAGAATTTTGGGAACTCGCAGGAAACGGGCTCAGCTCCGAACTGGGGGGGCAGCGGAGGCGCTCAGTGACATTCCCGGCCTGCAGCCCGATGTTTTACCGGGATAACGCCGGGAAAATCACCGGGAATCGCGGGGCGGGGGAGGCGTTTTCGCCTCCCTTTGTTCCTCTCCTTAGAGAGGGAGGGAGGGAGGGAAATCAACGCCTTTCATGGAGCGCGTTAAAAGCCTCTCCAAAGGGCGCTAATTCCAGACCCATCTGTTGGTAAATTGGGGAATTGCCGGCGGCAGGGAAGCGGGAAGATCTTCCCGCTTGGATTGTTCCCTCTGTGGAGCGCAGGCTGCTCCGAGCTGAGAAGTTTTCTTGGAGGAGAAAGCCAAAGGTTCGGATTCACTGCTCGCCACCTGGAGGGAACCTGGGCTTGGCATTTGCAGCTTGGCTGGGAAAGGGAATTGTTTTTCTTTCCATGACTTCCCACGCAGCTGTTCTCGACAGGCGCGGAGCAAAAACCGGGATGAGCAGAGGGAAAAGGCTGGGAGAGCTGGGATTGGTCAGCCTGGAGAGGAGAAGCTTCAGGGTGACCTCGCTGTGTCCTTCCAGGACCTGAAGGAGCCGACAGGAAAGATGGAGAGGGAATATTTGCAAGGGATGGAGGGACAGGGTGCAGGGAATGGCTTCCCACTGCCAGAGGGCAGGGTTATGGGATTTTGGGAAGGAATTCTTCCCTGTGAGGGTGGGGAGGGACTGGGATGGAATTCCCAGAGAAGCTGTGGCTGCCCCTGGATCCCTGGAAATGCTCGAGGCCAGGTTGGATAAGGTTTGGAGCACGCTGGGACAGCCGAAAATGTCCCTGCCCATAGCAGGGGATGGATTTGCTGAGTTTTAAGGTCTCTTCCCACCCAAACCATTCCATAATTCCACAATCCTAAACCAGATTATCCAGGCTGCAGCTGTAAAGAAGTTTAGGCAGCCACAACCTCAGCCTTCATTCCAACTGGATGCGATCCCACACTTTCTATGGCGCTGACAAGGAGTGAACACGGAGCAGCCCAGCCTCTGGAATCTTGTGGAATTTGCTACGCTCGGCTGACAAATCCCAGAATTTCCCCTCATGTGAAGGAAATTGGGCTGAGTGGAAGAAATATTTAGGGGGAAAATAAAACCTGTTCCTACAGCCTCAAATCTGTTCCAATTCCTGCTTCTGCTCCAGAGAAGAAAAGGACATTTTTCCTTTGAAAAGATCAAAATTCCTCTTGGAATTAGGACTTCTTGTCCAGCAGGATCCATTTGTGGCTGAAGCCTCCTTCACCACATGAGAGATCTGTAATTTATCCCAGGAATTTCTCTTCTCCTCTGTTCCTGTCCCATCCCAGCACTTTCTGGAGGAATCACAGTTGATCATTTCATTTTTGGGCTGTTTTTAACAGATTCCCGAATTCCCTCCCTGGTACAAACGGCAGGAAGGCGCTGCCAGCTTTCCCCAGGATTCCCACGCAGCCAGGGCAGGGATTTCTGGTGTTTTCCTTAAATACCGCGGTGTTTGCAAGCTTTGGCAGATCATTCCAGCAGGTGGCCCGGGATTTATTACGGGAATTTTTCTCCCCCACGCTCCCACTTTGCCTCGCTAATCCCTGATTTCTTCAGAACTGGGAAAATCTTGGAGCTGCGGCTTTGGGATCAGTAATTTCCTGGAAATCGGGACAAGAACGAGCAGAATTCCTGCATCTTTTCCCAGGTTTTACACCGAGCCAGTCCTCATTTTTACTTTATTTTCTGGAATTTAAATTTGGAATATCCAGAAGCCTCCATAGCTCCTGGTTTTTCCCAATCTGACCATCCTTCAGGATTATTTCCATGGGATTATTTCCATTAAATTCCCTGGGTTTTGTGACGTTTTCTTCTCTTTGACGGTGGGAAACAAAGCCCAGGGAAAAATTAAATGATCTCTCCAAAATCACACAGGATTTCGGTGGCTTTTCCCTGCTTTCATTTCCCTTTTGGTTGGAAGCTGGGGAGAAAATTCCCTGAAGTCCATTCCATTCCCTCATAAAAACAACCTTTTTATTTTCCCCCTAAATATTTATTCCACTCAGCCCAAATTCCTTCAGAAAGGGGGAAATTATGGGATTTTCCAGCCGAACATTTGCCATTCCTGAGAAGAAAAGCAGGAATGCATGAGTCCTTTGCATCCGTGGAATTCTGGGACCTCCTTCCCTTTCCAGACCCCTTCCTTAATTTTATTCAATTATTTCCTTAATTTTATTCTGGCACGGTAGAAAATGTATTTCCATGAATTTCACCAGGTTTCTGAGGCACTGAAAAGAAGGAATTTAAAAAATAATGGGATTTTTCACGAGTTTCAGCTCGGCTTTGTTTGGAAGAACCACCTGCGAGACGCTGGAAATCCAGAATTGTCGGGATTTGAATGGATTTATTCAAACCCCGTGTGAAAAAAAGGGTTTCAGTGTTGATGGTTGGCGCCTCAGCCACACAATCCACGATTTTTAGGGAACAATTCAATCTGGGAATGACTCGCTGGAAGCAATTATAAGTTTCAGACTTGTTTAAAAGTGGAAAAGTTTGGAATGTTCAAGATGGAAATGGAGGAGGAATAAAGGGTTTCAGGATCAGCTTTTCCTGGGGAATTCTGGGAATTGGAAAAGATGGAATTCGGCCTGGAATAAATTCCTGCTGGGTGAGGGACTTGGGGGAAAATGAGGACGGAAAAAGCGGCTTTGGAGCTGTCGGAGGCTCTGCAGCACCACGGAGAGCGGCCCCGTTATCCCGCAAAACACAAATCCGTCCGCTCCAATCCCCCGGGAATTCCCTGGATCCCGAGCCCCTCTGGATTATTTGGGGGAAATTCAGGGTTTAGGAACATGCTAAACACCCGGAATAAGCTCCCGGTCCCGCAGGCAGGAATTCTCGGGATTGGTCTGAGCCCAAATCCCGGCTCACATCAGGGATAAATCGCTCCCAGCGGGAATTTGCCGGGCTCCAGCCTGGAAATCCGAGCTGGGAGATCTTGGGCGCCTCCCGGGGAAGTGAGAATCCCGGGATTAGCGTTTCGGCGTGCGCCTCAATGGGATGTGGAATGGAGCTGTTGATGTTTTCCAGCTTTTCCCTGGAAGCAAAGCCTGTGGATGAGCTCTTATCTGTAATTGGGAACACGTCAGCTTCCCCAGCAAATGCCAGAGCCATTATTGGCCACTCGGTTAAATGTGGGACACATCCAAAAAGAGGGAAAAATGCCACAGGACACAATTCCGTAATTTCCTGTATTATAGGGATTTTTTTTCACCTTTAAAAAGCAGCTGCTCAAAGGGGAAAAAAAAACTTAAAGGCAAAATTCCCATAAAAAACCTTGACTGTGGAGATTTGTTGCTGTGGCAGAGAGCAGCTCCTGGAAAAAAAGGAAACCTCAGCGTGGGAAACCTCAACCTTTAATCCATAATAAATGAGGGAAAGGGAAAAAAAGGGCTGGGAATAAATAATCCAAACATCCCGACACATTTGAACAAATATCCCAATTCATTTATCAGACATTGCAACACTTTTATCAAATATCCCAACACATTTATCAAACACCCCGACAATTTTATCAAACACCCTGATACTTTTATCACCCCCTGCTGATAAGAGGATTTTTTTTCCCAGCCTGTTGGCCTTGAAATGGAAGTTGGAGGGGGAAGGGTTTGGAAATTCAGGTGCAATAGCTCCGTTTTTCCATGGAACTTTTTGTATGGAATCCAAATGATTTCTGTTGGAAGGGACTTTAAAAATCACCAAGATTCTGGTTTTTAGGATCATCTCCTCTGCTGGGGGGATTGATCCCATTCCCACCCTGCCAAGGGCAGGAAAATGATGGAAAAAGCTGGAGAAGAATCCCAGTTGTGCCCCATAGGGAAAACTCAGCCCCTTTCCCTTCCTTCCCAAACCCTTTCCCTGCTTTCCCTCCCGGTTATTTTCCCCCAGGGAGCAGCAGTGTCAATCCCTGTGATTCAATTCCCGGGGATAATTGATCTGCAGGGAAAATGGAATGAAAAGCCAAGTTCCCAGAAATGAGATTATTTTCCAGGCTCCATTTAACTCCCCGTGACATCGGACCTTCCCGAGGAACAGGCAGGGCCCGTTTGGCTGCAGGGAAATGTTTCGTTCCCGGGAAAACAGAGCCAATTTGTCAGATTGTTGTAATTATTTCTGACTGGATCAGCAGGAGAGAGAAAGGCTTGGAGCTGAGATAATAAAAAACTCCAGAAAAGCAGTGAGAAATGAGGTTGGAAAAGCTGCAGAGCCGCAGGGATGAGTGCCTTTGGGATGGGATTGTGGAGCCAGGGCTCTCCTTGTTCTCTTCATCCCAAGTTTTGAAGCCACAAAATTTCCTTTCTTTTACCTTTCCTTTCCTTTCCTTTCCTTTCCTTTCCTTTCTTTCCTTCCTTTCCTTTCCTTTCCTTTCCTTTCTTTCTCTTTCCTTTCCTTCCTTTCCTTTCCTTTCCTTTCCTTTCCTTTCCTTTCCTTTCCTTTCCTTTTTTCCTTTCCTTTCCTTCCTTTCTTTCCTTTCTTTCCTTTCCTTTCCTTTCCTTTCTTTCCTTTCCTTTCCTTTCCTTTCCTTTCCTTCCTTTCTTCCTTTCCTTTCCTTTTCCTTTCCTTCCTTTCCTTTCCTTTCCTTCCTTTCCTTTCCTTTCCTTTCCTTTCCTTTCCTTTCCTTTCCTTTCCCTTTTCCCTTTTCCCTTTTCCCTTTTCCCTTTCCCCTTTCCCCTTTCCTTTTCCTTTCCTTTTCCCCTTTCCATTTCCTCTCCATCTCTCTCTCCTTTCTGCTTTCTTTCTCCTTTCTTTCTCCTTTCTTTCTCCTTTCTCCTTTCTCCTTTCTCCTTCTCCTTTTCTCCTTTCCTTCTCCTTTCTCTCTTTCTCCTTTCATTTTCTCTTCACTTCCTCTCTTCTCTCCCCATTCCCCTTCCCCATTCCCTTCTCTCCCTTTCCCAGCTCCAGGAAAATCCTCACCTTTCCAACCCTCTCCAAACCCTCCCTCCGAGCGGTGCCAGAGCCGCTTTTCCCCCCTCCCGCTGCATCCTCAGGTTTCAGGGACCATCTGCTGCTGGGATGGAGCAATTCCGCAGATGGGAAAAGGAGGGGATGAAATAAACACCGGGAGCTGGGAATAAATGAAACCTCATTTAGGGCGATGTCCCACCGGCTATGAATAAAAACGGAACAGCAAAAATCTGCCAGGGTGGTAAACACTGTGTTCCCTGGAGTGTTTTCCTGGTGGGATTTGCTGGAAGGATAAAGGGATCCTAAAGATGGGAAGTGTGGGGTGCAGGGCCCGTTGTTTGTGTGGGAGTTTATGGGATCGGGATGGCTTGATCCCTTAATTCCTGGGCAAATCCCAGCTCATGGAGGCGCACGCCGAAACGCTAATCCCGGGATTCTCACTTCCCCGGGAGGCGCCCAAGATCTCCCAGCTCGGATTTCCAGGCTGGAGCCCGGCAAATTCCCGCTGGGAGCGATTTATCCCTGATGTGAGCCGGGATTTGGGCTCAGACCAATCCCGAGGAATTCCTGCCTGCGGGACCGGGAGCTTATTCCGGGTGTTTAGCATGTTCCTAAACCCCTGAATTTCCCCCAAATAACTCCAGAGGGGCTCGGGATCCAGGGAATTCCCGGGGGATTGGAGCGGACGGATTTGTGTTTTGCGGGATAACGGGGCCGCTCTCCGTGGTGCTGCAGAGCCTCCGACAGCTCCAAAGCCGCTTTTTCCGTCCTCATTTTCCCCCCAAGTCCCTCACCCAGCAGGAATTTATTCCAGGCCGAATTCCATCTTTTCCAATTCCCAGAATTCCGCAGGAAAAGCTGATCCTGAAACCCTTTATTCCTCCTCCATTTCCTTGAAACATCCCAAACTTTTCCACTTTTAAACAAGTCTGAAACTTTAATTGCTCCAGCGAGTCATTCCCAGATTGAATTGTTCCTAAAAATCGTGGATTGTGTGGCTGAGGCGCCAACCATCAACACTGAACCCTTTTTTTTCACACGGGGTTTGAATAAATCCATTCAAATCCCGACAATTCTGGATTTCCAGCGTCTCGCAGGTGGTTCTTCCAAACAAAGCCGAGCTGAAACTCGTGAAAAATCCCATTATTTTTTAAATTCCTTCTTTCAGTGCCTCAGAAACCTGGTGAAATTCATGGAAATACATTTTCTACCGTGCCAGAATAAAATTAAGGAAATAATTGAATAAAATTAAGGAAGGGGTCTGGAAAGGGAAGGAGGTCCCAGAATTCCACGGATGCAAAGGACTCATGCATTCCTGCTTTTCTTCTCAGGAATGGCAAATGTTCGGCTGGAAAATCCCATAATTTCCCCCTTTTCTGAAGGAATTTGGGCTGAGTGGAATAAATATTTAGGGGGAAAATAAAAGGTTGTTTTTATGAGGGAATGGAATGGACTTCAGGGAATTTTCTCCCCAGCTTCCAACCAAAAGGGAAATGAAAGCAGGGAAAAGCCACCGAAATCCTGTGTGATTTTGGAGAGATCATTTAATTTTTCCCTGGGCTTTGTTTCCCACCGTCAAAGAGAAGAAAACGTCACAAAACCCAGGGAATTTAATGGAAATAATCCCATGGAAATAATCCTGAAGGATGGTCAGATTGGGAAAAACCAGGAGCTATGGAGGCTTCTGGATATTTCCAAATTTAAATTCAGAAAATAAAGTAAAAATGAGGACTGGCTCGGTGTAAAACCTGGGAAAAGATGCAGGAATTCTGCTCGTTCTTGTCCCGATTTCCAGGAAATTAC